>CM053406.1:102625436-102815839 GCA_028644305.1 Xerus rutilus | reverse complement strand
TTTTTTGGTACTGGGGATTGAACTCAGGGGCACTGGACCACTGAGCCACATCCCCAGCCCTATTTTGTGTTTTATGTAGAGACAAGGTCTCACTGAGTCACTTAGTGCCTCGCCATTGCTGAGGCTGGCTTTGAACTCGCGATTCTCCTGTCTCAGCCTCCCAAAGTGCAGGGATTACAGACGTGCGCCACCACGCCCGACTAGGAAAGAAGGGAATTAAGAAAATGGAGGGGAAGGCAGGGGAGAGGAGGAGGCCCAACTGTTACATGGATTTATTCGGGACAAACCAGCGGAGGGTGCCCAGTGGAGACCAAGACCATCTTCTGCTTACAGCTAGTGAAGTTAGAGGGGAGCAAGGGAGTGGGGAATTTTTGTGGTTAGGCGGTTGTAGAGGGTTGTCAGGGAAGGGTCCTTGTGATTGTCACCTTCATTGTGGTGGTCACTGTTCCAAGTTGAACAAGGTATTTCTCAAGATTTAGTCGCAGATAACAATTTCCTTCTTGTGTAATGATGGAGCGTTGTCTGGGGTTTAGGTTGGTCAGGCTGAGTCAGAGTTGCCATGGGGTGACTGTTGTTCTAAGATGGAGGATATGTCTCAAAATGGCATTGCCAGTGTCAAGGTTCATCTAACGT
Source organism: Xerus rutilus (assembly GCA_028644305.1). Taxonomy (NCBI): domain Eukaryota; kingdom Metazoa; phylum Chordata; class Mammalia; order Rodentia; family Sciuridae; genus Xerus; species Xerus rutilus. Next base: position 102,815,206 of record CM053406.1, on the reverse strand, counting down.
ATGTAAGGAAGGGTGGGGAGGTGGGGCTAGAGCACTAGAAGGATCTTAGACATTGCTGCCAAGGATCTACAGAGGCCCAGGAAGTGGCTGCAGAAAGTTGTCTCTGTCTCTGCTGCGAGGAGGTGGGGGCAGGGGGCACGCAGCGTAGGCTGAGTTCTGGAGACTAAGGAAGCGCCACCTGCTGGCTAGAGCCTGCCATGGCTGTGGGGATGATGGCCATATACCTCAGGGCCGGTCCAGCCTCCTCACTCCGCGCTGCAGGTTATTCAGTTACACAGTCTTTGGGCAGCAGAGCAGATTTGGGCAGCTGAGATTCCTGGCTGATTTGGAAAGGGTTGTAGAGGCTTGGCAGGAACCAGCCTTTCCCACTTAGCTGTCTTTAAGAGCAAATCAAGTAAAAATGATGATTCAGGGAGTCTGGGGCTGTGATTCAAGTAACAGAAACTGGGCTGGGAATGTAACTCAGTGGTAGAGCAGTTACCCAGCATGTGCAGAGAACTGAGATCAATCCCCAGCACTGCCAAAAAAAAGTATCAGAAACTGACTGATTTAAGTATAAGAGGAATGTCTTAATAGAACATAGGGGAGGAGGATACACCTGTAGTCCCAGCAATGTGGGAGGGTGAAGCAGGATTGCAAGCTCAAAGCCAGCCTGAGCAACTTAGTGAGGCCCTGTGTGTCCAAATTTGAAAAAATAAATATACAAGGGCTGGGAGATGTAGCTCTGTGGTAAAGTGCCCTTGGGTTCAATCTCGAGTACTGTAAAATAATAAAATAATAATAATAGGGAGGATGAGTAAGCCAGTTTAGAGGCTGTATAGTCAGGAACACACTCCAAATCAGAATACAGGTCAGTCCTTTAGAAGGAACCCTGGCTGAAAATTGTGGGTGCAGATGCGGCTGCTTCCATGGTCAGTACCACCAAGTGCTGGAGGCTACTCTTACAACTGCTCCCACAGTTGTCCCTGGAGATTAGGAGGAGCTGCTGCCACTCATAGAAATGGATGATGCACCTTCCTTAGTTCTTCATCTGCCCAGATTTCCATGTGTCTGATTGGTGGAGCTCTGAACAGGTAACTGTGCCCTACCTACAACAAGGCTTCCAGCCAACACCTGACACTGGCCGATGCTGAGGTGGAGGGAGGGGTCAAAATGGAAGATTTCCCAAATAGGCAAAAGGAATTCAGGAGTTGAGTGGCCAAAAAACAAGGAAAGCATTGAGGAGGATGGATATGCTCCACAGAGTGCATTTCGAGGCCAGCAATCTTTGTGGTAGACAGAGGCAGGATAATTTTATTTGAGCAACTAGGTGAGTTGTAGCTTGATAAAGAAAATATACACAGGAATAGGTCCAACAGCAGAAGGATTCTTATTTGGAAAACCATTTGATAGTTTACTTCCAAGGGATAGTACTACGATTACGGGGTAGAGGTGAGATACTGACCATGGAAGCACCAGAAGATAAAAACTGTTGCTCAATATAAGGAAGTGTTTTTTTGTTTTTGTTTTGGTGCTGAGGATTGAATCAAGGGGCGTTTCACCACTGAGCCACATCCCCAGCCCTTTTTATATTTTACGTAGAGACAGGGTCTCACTGAGTTGCTTAGCACCTCACCATTGCTGAGGCTGGCTTTGAACTCATGATCCTTCTGTCTCAGCCTCCCTAGCTGTTAAGATTACAGGCTGTGCCACTGCATCTGGCCCGTTGATTTTTTTTTTTGTATATATTTTTTTCCTTTTTTTGGCTGTATGATATCTCATCAGAAGGATACAGAATAATTTACCTAAACATTTCTCTGTTGTTAGGTAATCAATTATCTGTTTGTTTGTTTTCATTTTAAATAATATTGCAGAGTTGGGTGAAGTGGCATGTACCTGTAGTCCCAGCTACTTGGATGCTGAGGTGGGAGGATCACTTGAACCCAGGAGCTTTGGGCCAGTCAGAGTAACATAGTGAGATTCTGTATCTAAAAATAATAAATGAATGAATATAATAATGTTGAATGAGTATTTTTGGGTGTATAAATTTTTTTCTGTCTTTAGGATTGTTTCTTGTACCCAGGCTGGGGATACAGCTCAATGAGTAGAAGCATGAGGGCCCAAGTTCAACCCCCAGTAATGCCTTGGCAGGGCTCTCAGAATTTCTTTTAGGGAGCAACTGTCTTTATTAGGGGAAATAAGCCTCTTAGAGGGAGAAGGTGAGATCTTCAGGGCATGAGCATTGGCAGGAAGCCAAGCAATGAAGCAATATGATTAAGATGTCTCCTTCCGCCTGGAAAACTGGAGCAATCTGTGTTCTGCCAAAGAGGGTGGGCAGAGGAGAGAAAGGTAGGGCGGGAGGAAAGGGGTGGAGAGCAATTTGGAAGACTAGGCTCTGAGCGCTGAAGAAGGGCTTAGAAAACCTCAGTGGGAATGCGGAAAGGTCCTTAAGAAGCTCTGAAGGGTGACTTTACATTGTTTGCCATGCATCACATGACCCTGCCCCACGGACCAGAGTATCATGATGTCTTCTATACTCATTAATGTTTTGTGCGGGAAGAGATGTGGGCAGTCCTTAGAAAGGGCTGAGTTTCATCTTTAGATTTCTGAACTGTGGTACAGTAACAGCCTGGAAGCAGGAGCCCAAGAGGCAGACATAATTAGAATAAGTATCCAGAAATTTGCAGAAATCTTAGGGAGGGCTTTGACTTGCAAAGTCCATTTTTACTACAATCTCGAACGGCAAGGAGATTGACATCTAAGTTACAAGAGTAATATTCGTTTAAAAAGTAGGAAAAAGGAAAAACAAGAAAGAAGGTGTGTGTCCAGGGGAGTTACTGAGAGTTCCAACATCAGAAAACTGAGGGTGTGGCATATGGAGTGGTAGGGAGCAGGAAAGGTAAAAGGTAATCTGTGTGTTTGTGGGGGTGGGGGACTGCCCATGTGTGTGTGGTTTATTAGGGATTGAAGCCTGGGTCTCGCACATCCTAGGCAAGTGATGGACCACTGAGATACATCTCCAGCCCTTTTCCGTTTTTATTTTGAGATAGGGTCTGAGTTGCTGAGGCTGGCCTCCAATTTGCAATCCTCCTGCCTCAGCCTCCAGAGTAGCTGGGATTACAGGCATGCACCACCATTTCCCGCTCAGCATTACTTCTTCCTGGAAGCCACACACATTCTCTGGGCCCAAGTTTCTTCACTGGGAAGATGAGACGGTTGTACTAGATGACCTCTAAGTTCCCTTCCAGCTTTGAATCTCCTTTTGTAAGACTTGCTAGACTTGTCTTACTGGCCCTGGCGTGCCCTGGCGCGCTCCTCCCTCGGCTGCTCCTCTCGAATCTGGCGCCAGAGGGCGCTGCATACGGGCCCAGAGAAGCGTGCGGTGGGCGGAGTGGGGGAAATCAGGGGAGGCTCCAGGAGCTGCGGTGATTGGCCGCGGCCCGTGGACGGGGGGGTGGAAACCGAGTTGCGCGGTGACGTCGCTCTGGCGGGGGCGGGGCCGAGCCACGGAGCGTGTGACGCCGCGGCCGCGGCGGAGCTAGGGATTAATGGGAAAAGTTTTGGCAGGAGCGGGAGGATTCTGCGGAGCCTGCGGGACGGCGGCGGTGGCGCGGGAGGCGGCCAGGACAGGTCAGGACGGGTCGGGGGAAGCGGGCAGACAGGCGGCGAAGGGCAGCGGCGGGCCCGGGCGGAGACGGCCAGCTAGCCTGGGGCGCAAGGCCCGGCGGGGAGCGGGTAGGGGAGCAGTGGGGTACGCGGCCAGCGCCGCCGCAGCTTCCCGGCGCTGCGACCCGGGCAACGCAGTAGTTGTCCTTTGCTCTGCTGGCGCCCCGCCCCTCTGTCCCGGCGCTCTCATCCTTGGGACCCCCGTGGCCGTTTGAGCCCAGGTCACCGCCTTTTCTGACCCGACTCTGGCTTCTCTCGGGCCTCGTGGCTCGGTCTCCTGCCACTTCTCTGAGAGCACCATCTCTAGCTCGGGATCCTCTCGTTCCTCCGACCTCTTCCTTCATCTGTCTTTGGTGTCCCCCAATCCTTCGTCCTCTCTGCCTCGGCTCTCCTTAGGGAACTCGCCTCTCTCTCCCTCGTTATCCTTGTCTCCTGCCTTCACCCTCCATCCTTGCCTTTGCTCTCTCTCTTTCCAACCCTGCCCCATGTTGCCTGGTCCCCCTCAGTATTACAGCTCCCTATTCTTTTTTTTTTTTTGTACCAGGCATTGAACTCAGGGGCACTCGACCACTGAGTCACATCCCCAGCCCTATTTTGTGTTTTATGTAGAGACAGGGTCTCACTGAGTTGCTCAACGCCTCTCCTTTGCTGAGGCTGGCTTTGAACTGGCGATTCTCCTGTCTCAGCCTCCCAAAGTGCTAGGATGACAGCCTCCCACCGCGCCTGGCCACAGCTCCCCATTCTTTTCCTTGGGGGTATTATGAGGCTTTTTCTGCTTCGTGCCTGCAATCCCTATCTGCCTAAGCTTCACCTATCCTGGCTACTTCCAGAGATCCTGTTTTTGCCCATCTGCTTTCCTTCATATCAGCCCTGTCCCCTGCATTCCTGTCCTTTCCTTCCAGGTTCCTTTCCTTTTCTTGGGAGAGGAGTGTTAGTTCCACACGCTACTCTGCTTTCACTTGACCTACACTTAAGATACCCATAGGGTAGGATTGGAGTGTTTGAGCCCAGGATTGAATTAAGAAGGTGAATGTCTGAAATAACAGGTATGTCTGTGTGGGAGAATTTACTGGAGTGTTGCATCAGGGATGATGTCCAATTTGTAGGCCATTCTTCTAATCTCAGCTTTAATACTTCCTTTTATGAGTCTTGTTGACTTCCAGGAACCCTTGGGGAGAGACTGTGCAGAGTTGGGTGTACGCCAGGAGTAGCTGGAGGCCTCATCCAACTCTTCTCCCCTTCCAGGAAACAGGATTCTATGTCTTTTCATTTGGAATGTATAAAACACCTCTTTTTTTTTTTTTTTGGAATGGGGATTGAACTCAGGGGCACTCAAGCACTGAGCCACATCCTCAGCCCTATTTTGTGTTTTATGTAGAGACAGGGTCTCACTGAGTTGCTTAGCACCTCATCCTTGCTGAGGCTGGCTTTGAACTGGCGATTCTTCTGTCTCAGCCTCCCTAAGTGCTGGGATTACAGGCATGTGCCACCGCGCCCGGCTCAAAACACCTCTTTTTTTTTTTCTAGTAGTGGTGCTGGGCATTGAACCCAGGGCCTTGTGCATATGAAGCAAGCACTCTACCAGCTGAGCTATATCCCCAGCCCCTATAGAACACTTTGAAACCATGATACCCCATTCTGTCTGCTCTCACTTCCACCTTCCATCCTCTGCCCCATCCCTAAGAGCTAAGAGAAGTGTCCAGAAGCTGTGCCCTAGAGAATACCTGTGGTCCTCAACCTTTGTAGTCTGACTGGTTCCAGAACACTTTTTTCCTATTTGAATTTTGAAATAGACTGCTGGCCTTCTTGCCCTGGGGCTGTCAGGCATCTGTCCCTTTTATTATTGGTGGCTTGAATCAGTTGCTGATTTTCTCTCGGTGTCTTTAAACTGTCCGAACATGCCTCTGCTGTTGGTCACTGAATAGGTTCTCTTGTAGTCTTAGCTCTCTCCTTTTTCTTTGGGAGGCTAATTTCCTGGGGATCTAGCAAAGAGGGTGATGCTGAAGCTCTGTTCACTTTGCCCAGGCCTAGTCTGGGGTATCAGGTTGATATCTGCCTGGGCAGGTTGTGGGGCTGCATTAGTTAGACCCTGCCAGGAACTTGAGTTGTCTGCTTCCAGACACCTGGATAATTGTCTTGGGCTAGAGAGCCCATCACCTTGATCATGTGTCTGGATATTTAACCATCTTGTAGAAAATTCTTTACACAGTCCATCAATTTGAGCTCCTTTATTTGGTGTTAGTCCCCTGGAGAAATCTTCAGGAAATAACATATCCTTTGTTTCTGTCCACTTTGGTCTTGAAGGATTCTGAAAGCATGACCCACTCTCAAGTTCAGAGATGAAGGCCTGTTGTTTCACTGGTTCCAGGTTTCTAGGTCTCCTCTTTTGAGGATCATGCTCTCTGTCTTTGGGCCAGACTTGGCCACAGAATTGACCACAGAACTGGCAGCCTTCAGGAGCTGTGGTGGAGAGCCAACTAAACCAGCTCGACCAGACCTGACATTTTTGTAATTCTCTTATACACTAACCCTTTCCTGTGGCAGCCATAGGATCGCAGATAGTGTATCACGGCCAGTCCTCTCTCCATTGACCCCGAAGTCTCATCTATGCAGTACTTGAGCAATTTGGGAAAAGTGGGCCACAAGGGGTTTTTGGTTCCTATGAAAAACATTCCTCCAGAGTTTTTTTGTTGTTGTTGTTGATGAACTTCTATTTATATTTTATTCATTTATTTATATGTGGTGCTGAGAATTGAACCCAGTGCCTCAACTGAGCCACGACCCCAGCCCCCTCGAGAGTTTTAATGGGTCATTCTTTTTTTTTTTTTTTTTAATGTTATCGTATTTTTTATACCTTTATTTTATTTGTTTATATTTATGTGGTGCTGAGGGTTGAACCCAGTGCTTCTCACATGCTAAGCAAGCACTCTACCACTGAGCTATAGCCCCAGACCCTAATGGGTCATTCTTGAGGTTAAGGTCCAGTGTTCAACTTTCCAAAAGGACTTCACTCGACTCTCCTGGGCAGTGGCTGCTTCCCTGCCTTTGCTTACCCATCAGTGGTGCTCTCCACTGAGGTGGCAGTGAGAGGCTTGAATATAGGCAGACCCAGTCCTGGTGGAGTGGCTTGAACAACAGCAGCCCTGGCTTGATAGCCTGTTGCAGTTTGTCGACTCTGTGGTCTTTGAGTGGGTAGTCATGATTATTGATTACCAAGTTCCTGTTCAGTGGTTTTTGCAGGGCCCGGGTCAGCTTGCCTGTGTTTCCACACTGTGGGATGTTAGACCCCTGACGGTGTTCTTCCCATGGTGTGGCCTTTCAACTCCTACGCTCTACTGCCTTTCTCCTTGCCTTCTCTCCACTGCTTTTTGGTGTATACCTCAGCCCACACAGGAAGAGTGACCCTTACTCAGCTGTCCATCCCCACCTATGGCCCCTTAGCTCCCTTCCCTGAGGGCCCAGTAGGATACTCATTGTCAAAGGCTGACCTGGGAAACTGGTAGGCCTCTGTTTTGGACAGAATACAGCTGCCTGACTGTTGTGCAAGCTGTCCTCAGGGCCTGAGGAGCCTGGCATGTCCTGGGACAGTGCAGCTTGTCTGTTGCAGGAGGAGTTGGACCTGTGACTCCTAAAGGCTTCAGCTGTGTCCTGTTACTAAGGCCCATGGTACTCCCTGCAGGCTGGGAAACTGAACTGTGGTGCCCTCCTCAGTGCCTTTGTAGAGTCTGGAAATGGCAGGAGCTAGCCCTTCTGCCGCACTGTCCACACTGGGAACATTCACCACTTCCTCTCTACCCAGGGTCTGCACGGACCTTGTCCAGCCAGCCTTGGCTTGTATTATGCCAGAGGCCCTGTGCCCATTGTCCTTGCCATGTTGTCCCAGATTGCCTAGTGGCTGTTTCTTGGACATGGTTTAATGTCCCAGAGCATTTTTCTCTGCCTTTGGAGCCAGGAGAGGGTAGCTTACAACAGGTGGATTCCAGGGTGTCAGGGGAGCTGGGTGCTTGGCTGGAGCCTGGCAGGGAGAGAATGTCCACTTGCATCAGATTGCAGACATGTGGGTCTGCTTCCTTGGCAGATGGTTCCCGGCCTTCAGTAGCTCAGCGGGCTGGTGATTAGGCTGTGACTCTAGTCCTGTCTGTGGGATTTCGCTAAGGAATCAGACATGACTCAGGGCATCTCACCATTTGTGAGCTGCCACTCATGGTGGGGTGCTGGGCACCACCTCTTCCTTACCTTTCCCACTCTTTATGCCCCACCTGGAAAAATCAGCAAGACCGGTGCCTGCTTGCTTAGAAGTGTACAGACTACTTCCAGGACTGAGAAATATTTGCTGACTCAGGCTCAGGATAAAAACATCTCAGGATGGGTGTGTGAAAGAGAGTTGAAGAGCCAGCTTGCCTTGTGCGCACTTTTTTTTGTTTTTGGTACCGGGGATTGAACTCAGGGGTTCTTGACCACTGAGCCACATCCCCAGCCCTATTTTGTGTTTTGTTTTATTTTAATTATTTATTTTTAAATATTTTTTAGTTGTCAATGGACCTTTATTTTATTTATTTATATATGGTGCTAAGAATTGAACCCAGTGCCTCACACATGCTAAGCTCTACCACTGAGCCATGGCCCCAGCCCTGTTTTGTGTTTTATTTAGAGACAGAGTCTCACTGAGTTGTTTAGCACCTCGCCTTTGCTGAGGCTGGCTTTGAACTTGCGATTCTTCTGTCTCAGGCTCCCAAAGTGCTGGGATTACAGGCGTGTGCCAGTGTGCCCGGCCTTAGGAACAGTCTTTGAGTCCTGGTATTTAACAAGAACTTACTAGAACAACTTTCAGGACCCCTGGCATCTCTCAGCTAAAGATGTTGGTTTCTTTCTATCCTGCAGAGTTGAGTGGTGCTTTGGGCATGCACGTGGTACTCACACAGTGGCTTCTGCTCACCGACAGATGAAGCCGGATGCACCCTAGAGGTAATCCCATTTCCCTTACTCTGGGGCCTCTGACAACTGACCAAAACAGGATTCAGATTTAGGAGCCTGGCCTTGAAGATAAAACAGTTTCACTAGAGCTGAGTACTAGATTCCAGGTGCCTGTCATAGTATCTGGTGTCCCTTAGTTATACATAGTAGGCACTTATTAAATAATTATTGAACGTCTGTGACTTACATAGGTTTTTCAGTAGCCACCTCTGTGCCTACTAAAAAAATAAACTCCCCAAGGGCAAGGACTTACTTTGTTATCTCTTGGGTCTAAGATATTGCCTGGCATAGAAGGAACACTGAGTAAATGTTTATTGAATGAATAAATGAACATACATTCTTCTCCACCCACTTGAATGCCAAGGGTACCAGGCTACAAAGATCAGTCCATTATTCTCTTTCATTTATGGAACAAATATTTTGAGTGTCAACTGTATACCAAGCACTTGGGAAATGATGATAGTAAAAACATTTTGTCCCTGTCTCTCATGTCTATGGTTGACTAGCATATATGAGAACAAGACATGATACACGTAATTGTTCCTTCCACTTCTGCTAGGCTAGCGTGTCCTCACCAGAGTCTGAACAATGCCGTGGTTTTCCATTGCTGTTTCCCCGTTCTCAGGATGCCTGGCAGGTTTTATAAACTCGCAGAAGGGGTGCTCCAGGGAATTTGATGTTCATTGTCCCAACTGTTTGGGAGGCTGGGTTATGGTGGGTCCCTGCTGGGGGCCAGGAAAATGTGGGCCTCCTGTCTGTTTTAATCTCTGAAGTTCAGTGGTTCCAGGAGCTGTTTGTGGGTTTCACTTCCCTTTCTCTGCCTTTAACACCCTGCAGGTTTTCCTGTTGCTAAACAGGGTGGCGAAGCCCTGGGTCTGTCCATCTGTGGGGGTCAGGTTGTTTGTGGATCTCTCAGGAAAATCTTGGGCAGGGGTCCCTGCTGTTCTCAAACCCATATCAAGTCCTCTCTTCTGAAGGTAATATGATGGAAGAAAGAAAGGGGGCTGAGGCCTGTGAGGTTCCCTGAGAGGGGATGAGGTGGATGTCCCCCTAAGCAGGGAGAGCCTCTGGGCTGAATTGATTTGCTTTGTCATGTGCTTCAGTAGCAGCTAGCCACAGTGACAGTAATTGTGCACATCCAGGGATTGGCTGTAATTCATCCCTGAGCTTTGAGCTCTCAGTCCTAGCTAGAAGCTATCTTCTTAGTGTCCACTGGCAGAGATGAGACTATTATATTTTGTAGCTTTATCATGTATTTGTGTTAATCTCTGGAAGTCGAGGCTGTTGGCGTCTTCATTTTTCCTACCTGAGGCCTGTGTGTGGGTCAGGTGCTGTGACAGATATTTCACATGGGCGCCTCTGGGATGAGTCAGAACTGACTAGGGAGAGAAGACATGCACAAAAAATATTGTTTAAATATTAAAGAGCTGGTGGCTACATAGAACATGGTGCTGTGTAGAGGATGTACAGTTAGAAGCTCAGGGGTGGGGGAAAATAGGTTTATTTTGAAGTCAACTTTAGAGTAGTATGAAACAGTGATTCTTAAACTTTCTGGCCTCATTACCACTTTAGAAATCAGACATAACTTTCCTGTGTTCATATGTGAATACAGGAAACAACAGGAGGAACTCCACGTCATATACAACCACAGGAGGGGGAAGTTAGACTCCATGTGTATATGATCTGTCACAGTATATTCTACTGTTGTGTAAACTAAAAAGAACTAATAAAAAATTAAAAACAAACCACTTTAGATTCTTAAAAATTATTGAGGACCCCAAGAACTTAGGTATTAAAACTGAGGAATTTAAAAAAATAATATACCAATTTATTTAATATATAAAAATAAACCCATTACATGTTATAAGTGATATTTCTAATGAGAAATAACTATTTTCAAAATAAATGATTGAGGTAAATGACATTGTTTTACCCTTTTGCCTACCTTTTTATGTTTGATTTAATAAAAGACAGCTGAATTCTTTTTTTTTTGGTACTGGAGATTGAGCCCAGAGGTGCTTTACCACTGAACCACATCCACAGTCCTTTTTATTTTGAGACAGGGCCTTGCTAAGTTGCTGAGGCTGGCCTCAAACTTGTGATCCTCTTCACAAGTTCAAAGCCAGCCTCAGCAACGGTGAGGTACTAAGCAACTCAGTGAGACCCTGTCTCTACATAAAACACAAAATAGGGCTGGGGATGTGGCTCAGTGGTTGAGTATCCCTGAATTCAATCCCCGGTACCCACCCTCCTCCCCCGCCCAAAAAAAACAAAAAAAACTTGTGATCCTCCTGCCTGAGTCATTGGGATTACAGGTGTGTGCCACCGTGCCCAGCTAGGATAGCTGAATTCTTACAACTACTCCTGTGTTCAAGGTCTTGCAATATGTTATTTTGTTTGAAGGATATGAAGAAAATTGGACGTCACACAGATATGGGGTTTGTAAAGGGAAGAATATTTTAAAAACCTTTGCCAATAATTACAGATATTCTCTTTTGGTGTTCAAAACTTGAGCTTGTCTAATTCAGCAAGTGGTAGTTTAAGGTTAGTTGCAGTGTAGAGTCTGAACCTTATCAAACTTTCCATACTTTGTGGCATTACAATCCATTGGTCTCTCTTGCACTTTGAATGAATCTTCTACTTTTTTTTTTTTTGTTTTGTTTTGTTTTGTTTTAAAACACAATGTCTTTATTTTATTGCTTTGTATGTGGTGTTGAGGATCGAACCCAGGGCCTCACGCATGCAAGGCAAGCGCTCTACCGCTGAGCTACAATCCCAGCCCCGAATCTTTTACTTTGAATTGGTGGTTAGTCAATGTTAACTCACTGATTTATGTAGATCTCCCAAATGTTGACACATTTCATTTTACAGTGTCAAAAATCATATTAATTAATATTGCCACTGATCTCTTCAGAAAGTTTTCAAGTGTTGGGGAGCACTAGAAACAAGTTTTCCCTGATATGAATTCTCCCTTGAGAGCTTGTTTTTTTGTTATGGATGACATGCTGTCACTTCTTTTTCTTATAGTGACAGGCTTACTTCATTCATTTTTTTAAAAAGTTCTGAAATATCAAAGTCTAATCAATCATAATTTCCCTGTTAGTCTTTCTTTTCAAGTAAAAATGTGTTTCATGAAAAAAGTGGCTAGTTTAGCTTGCAACTAAGTGATACAAATTCTTTTTCTTGAAACCATCATGTAACTCCCATTTTGTTACGTGGAACATTACATGTTGGGCTGGGGACTTGTAACTCAGTGGCAGAGCACTTGCCTAGTAGGTGCAAGTCCCTGGGTTTGAGTCCCAGCAACACACACACACAAGCAATGTATGTCAAGAGTTGAGGTTAATAAAGTTAGTTTTTACTGGTTTTATCTAGGACATTCTTCAGGGCAGTTGGCAGTTCATTGTTTTTCATGGTTCTGTGTATTGACCGGACTCAGCTGGGTGAGTCTTACTTGGGTCTCTTGTGTGACCTGTAGACTGGGCAGCATCCTCTGAAGGCTTGGCTGGGCTGGACTTGCACCTGACTCACTCACTGACTGGTACTTGACACTGATTGTTGCCTGACATGCCTGTGGGTGGCCCCTCCATGTGCCTTGAGCTTTGTACAGAATGACAGCTGGGTTCTGAGCAGAAGCTTCCTAAAGTGAGCATACTGAAACATGCAGGCAGAAATGCAAGGTCACAGTGTTACCTCCTCTGTTCTCTTGGTCATAGGACCAACTCAGATTCAAAGAGAGGACTACATGAGGGTGTGAATACAAAGAAGCATGGTCCTTGGAGCGAGACAGAGGCCTCCTTGGAGACTAGCAGCTACTTTAGCATTCTGTATATGAGGTAACCTGAACTGTATATGAATTTATTCCAGGAGAAAAGCGCATCTTCTTTTTTAATATTTTTTTTAGTTGTAGATGGACACAATGTCTTTATTCTATTGCTTTGTACGTGGTGCTGAGGATCGAACCCAGGGCCTCACGCATGCAAGGCGAAAAAGCGCATCTTCTTATAATTTCCATTCTTAGAAATAATTATTAGGAAATTCTTAGTAGATTGATAGAGGACACTGAATGCCAAGTAAAGGAATCTGCGTGCTATTCTTTGGGCAGTGGGAAGCCATTGATGGTTTTGGAGCAAGAAGTGATGATGTTAATATTACCCAAAAGATAGACTGAGTGGAGAAGGAATGGAGGCAGAGAAGGTGGATAGGAGAGGACTGCAGCAGTCTCAGTGTAAGGAAGTTCTTCCTCACATTAATGAGTTCTTCTGGGAGTGGCTCAGTGCATTGGTTCTGACCTGTCAGTCACACAGATGATGTATCCAGAGCGTGGGAAGAGTAACCCTCACCCTCATTTAGGGTTATGGATGCATGGGAGAGATTAACTTAAGGGTCCACAAAAGTTAAAGGTAATTAAATTTTTGGTTTTATTGTCAAGGCAAATAAAAAGTTAAGCATAGCCAGGCATAGTGGTGCATACCTGTAATCCTTGCTATTTGGGAGGCTGAGGCAGGTAGATGACAAGTTCAAGGCTAACTTCTGCAATTTAATGAGACACCATCTCAAAATAAAAAATAAAAAGGGCTGGTGGTAGCCTAGTGGTAGAGCACTCCTGGGTTCAATCCCCAGTACTACAAAACAATTAAAATTAAAAAAATAATAATAAGGTGAACCTCAGCTCTTGATTGCCCCCTTCCTGCTGGGTTCTGAGGTGGTAAACTTAGAGAGAAAGGACTTTTTGAACTAGCTTCTTCCCTGAGTTGTAGCCCGGATGCTGGGAGCCTAGACTGAGAGCCTAGGCTCCCACCCTTGTCCTCTCAGCAGCTGTCCTGAGACCATTACTGAGTCCTACACAGCTAATGGGGAAACAGTTTTGAAAGCGTTCTCCCAGGAGGAGGACACCGAAAGGAGAGGCTCCCAGGAGGTCCAGGCTACTGTCCAGGCTTAAGCTCACATCTCTGTCATACTAATGGGTGTCTGAGTAGATTGTCATGGTTTCCACTTGTCATCTACTGAAACCCTTGATTGTCATCACTGCCTTTGGCACTTCCCTGTCCCTGAGTTGTGACCTCAGAGGTCTGGAGCTGGAGCATGAGTCAGCCTGCTCTCCTAACCGGCAGCCTTTGCTGATCAGGCTGTGCTGTGTGCGCAGTGGTCTGGCGCCCACTCTTGCCTCACCCAACACGACCCAGCGCTGTGCTCAGCATCCGCATTTCTAAACAAGCAAGCAAGGTGTACTGTTCTTCAGTTCCCTTTTATTACCTGAAATGTTTCCCTGTTGGTGACTATCTCTTGATTTTCTTTGCCTCCATTTCCATGTTCTTTAGTACCAAGTTTCTTAGCCCAGCACTGTCGACATAAGGATCTGTCAGGGGCTGTCCTGTGTGTCATAAGATGGTTGGCAGCAGCCTTGGCCTCTACCCACTAGATGCCAGTAGCATGTTCCCCTCCAGTAGCATGTTGGTTAAAAATCAACATCTCCAGACATTGCCAAATGTTCCTGGGAGGCAGAAATCACCTTCGGTCCCGTGAGAACCACTGCTCTTCTCAGGTAGCTCACTGAGCGCTGGAGGGCCTTGGAGGAGTGAAGTGGCTCACAGTGCGCAGTGTGTTCCACTAAGAAAGAAACCAGAGGGTGTCTGCCCGACAGGAGGACGTGTCCAAGAACTAAAGCCATCTCCTGGGATGGCTGTATTTCTCAGGCTGTATTTCTCCAAGTCATTTAGCATTTGGGCAGAAGCCACCTTCCTATAGCTTCCAGAGGTGCCAGGTAGAGGACAGTTGGTCCCAGCATGCCGATTGCCATTAACTAGCCCATTCCTGGTGTCCAGCATTAGCAGGTGGTCAGGGTGCTCTGATCATGCAGTCTTCTGCAAGCCTAGACAGTCTGGCACAGGCAGCACTCCTGTGAGGAAGCTTATCTGCCATTCTGAGCTTGTTTGGCCTAGACCATTCTTCACAGCTCCCTGACCTGTAAAGGCCTTCAAGACAATCCAGAGATTCAGTGGGCTTCCCTTGACCCTCAACTTGCACCCTGGAATGTTTTTCCCAGCAGTCCACTGGAGACTTTAGGTTGAAGAAAACTGCCTTTCTCTTCCAAAGAAGGCCCAAAGGTGCACATGCTCAGTTCCAAAAAGTTAATTCTCTCCTGCCTACTTAAATAGTAACAAGTAGAGTGAAAGAAAGGCCCAGGCCAGGGGACATTACCACCACTCCCTGTCTGACACTTTTCACATGAACAGGGATCTGAACTCTGTTTCTTATATGCCTTTGGAGTTGACTTGCTTGTTGGTAAGCTGAATAATGGACCCCAAAGCTACCAAGGACATCACCCCTGGAACCTGTGAATTTTGTCTTATATGACAAAATGGACTTTACAGATGTGATTAAGTTAAGGATCCTGGCGTAGGGTATTATCCTGGATTATCTGGTAGACCCTAAATACAGTCACAGATGTCCTTACAAGGGGACAGTAGAAAGATATGACACTAGAGAAAAAGCAGTATGACCTCTGCAGCAAGATGCTACCCTGTGGGCTTTGAAGATGGAGGAAGAGGCCAGAGAATGCCAAGAATGCAGCTCTAGACGCTGGAAAAGGCAAGGAAACAGATTCTCCCTGGGACTTTTGGCGGAAGTGCGGCTCTGCCAGCACATTGTTTTTTTTTTTTTTTGGTGCTGAGGATTGAACTCAAGGATACTCGACCACTGAGTCACATCCCCAGCCCTATTTTGTGTTTTATGTAGAGACAGGGTCTCACTGAGTTGCTTAACGCCTCGCCATTGCTGAGGCTGGCTTTGAACTCGTGACTCTCCTGTCTCAGCCTCCCAAAGTGCTGGGATTACAGGCTTGCACCACTGTGCCCGACCACATTGGTTTTAGTCCAGTGATGCTAGTTTTGGACTTCTGACCTTCAGAATTGTAAGAGAATAAATGTGTTTTGTTTTAAACCACTAAGTTTGTGATAATTTGTTATAGCACAACAGGAAACTAATGCAGGGATTATCTACCTCTGGGCACAGGTGGATGACTTGGCTGATCCCTGTTCTTATTTTAAGGCATCCCTTCCATGGCACTGGAATGTAGGCCCAGCCTTGTTTCATGCTAATATTTGAGAGAGTCTACATTTTGGAGGAATCCTCAGTGGGCTTCTGGGAGCAAAAGAGATGACCCCAGGTAGTGTCTGATCCTTGCTTTTGGAACTCATCCCACACCTTCAATCTGGTCAGTACTAAAGGGTTTTTCAGACTGTTGAGGATCCAAGATTAATGACTATCTTATTCTAATTCTATCATTCTCTCTACCCTTCTTTCTTTCATTTATTCAGCAGATACTTATTGGGTATCTTCCAGGTGCTAGTCACTGTTTCTAGGTACTGGGAATAAATGGGTAACACAAAGCAGATTTTAAAAATCTCCTGTAGCTGGGTGCAGTAGGTTGTGCCTGTGGTCCCACCTACTCAGGCGACTGAGACAGGAGGATTGTCTGAGACCAGCAGTTCAAGGCCAACCTGAGTAACAGCAAGACCCTTGTCTCAAAAAAAATCTGTCCTAGGCTGAGGTTGTGGCTCAGTGGAAGAGTGCTTGCTTATTAGCACATGTGAGGCACTGGGTTTGATCCCCAGCATCACATATAAATAAATTAAATAAAGGTCCATCGGCAACTAAAAGTCTGCCCTGGTAGTTGAGGGAAAGGGTGCCAGAATTAATTAAAGCTTGTCAAGTAGTGATTAATACTGTATAGAAAAATAGTGTATAAAGGGGACAATGATGGTTTTAAGTAGAGGACAGGGAAAGGCCTCACTGAGAAGGTGCTGCTGAAGCTGGAAGAGGAGTGGCCAGCTGTGGAAGATGCTGACAGATGGAGGGGAACAAGTACAGCTAGCTGCTCCTCACCTTAGGATGGGCAACATCCCTATAAACCAGAAAGCTGAGAATAACATAAGTCAAAATGCATTTAATACCCTGAACCTACTGAACATCACAGCTTAGCAATGAAGTTCGCTTCATAGAGTATTTGTGGTATGCCCTCAGGATCGTCATGTGGCTGCCTGGGAGCCACCGATCATGGCCCTTGCCAGCATCGAGAGTATCACCAGCTTCACAAAGGATCAAATTTCAAAATTCCAAGTACAGTTTGTACTGAGTGTGTATGCTTTTGCACTGTCATAAAGTTGAAAAATTGTTAAACCCTTGTAATTAGGGCCTCATGATAGAGCCCTTGCCCAGCCTATGTGAAGCTCTGGATTCTAATCCCAGCAATGCAAAAAAAAAAAAAAAAAAATCTGGTAATTCAGGGACTGACTGTACAAAGGTCCTGAGGTGGAGCACCACTGTGTTTGAGCTAGTGTGGCTGGAACAGCAAGGGTGGAGAAGGCTGGAGGATGAAGTCAGACATGACTGGGGCCTCAAGTCCTATAAAATCTTTTATTTCAATTGCCCTTTATTCTTTCCTCTTTCCTCTCATTGCTTCTCAATGTTCATACCTGTGTTCCTCATTTTCTTTTTGGTAGAATATTTGTCATATTATCCTTAGGGGCTATCAGCGGTAAACATAGTCAGTTTAAAATATTAGAAGGAGCCAGGCTGGTGGCGCACACCTGTAATCCCGCTACTTGGAGGCTGAGGCAGGAGAATGGCAAATTCAAGGCCAGCCTGGGTGACTTAGCTAGTCAAAATAAGGAAAAGGGCTGCCTGTGTAGCTCAGTGGGGAGTGCCCTTGGGTTCAATCCCAATACCATAAGTAAAATAAAATAGTAAAAGGAAAAAAAGTAGACTCTTCTTTCTGAATAACAAGGCAGTTCCAGCCTCAGTGTAGGTATGGGGCCAGGGGCCTAAACATGCAGGTTGCCCCCCTCACCAGGAAGTTCTGTTTCTGGGAAATCTTCATCTCCATCGCTCTCCTCAGCCCGGTGAGGAAGCCCAGGCCCCTAGGCCTGCCCGCCCTTGCCGCTCCCCAGTCCTGGTCAGCCTGGTGGGAGCTCCGTACATGCCCATTGAAGCTGCCTTCCTAGCCCCTGGCCTCCTCACTTGTCCTCTGAGTAGCACCACAGTATGCCTTCTGACTCAGCCTGGTGCCCATGCCAGTGCCACCACACGTTTATCACTTGAGCCCTTCACACTCATAGCTGCCCATCCCTGAGCTGCAGCCTCTGTAGCCTCAGCCTCCAAGGAGGCCGCTTTTACGCTCAGCCTATTTCCCTGTTTCCAAACACATTAAGAACCTCTGCCTGCACCCAGCACAGTCCTACTTCTGCCTCTGGTCCTTGGGCTTCTAAAAATCAGATCCCACAAGGTGAAGGAAGCCCAGGTTGAAAATCCCCCTCTCCCTGGATGGAGACCCATGACAGCTCTGGTGCTCTGGCAACTTTCCAGACTGTTAGCCTGTCATTAGTCCATGGTAAGCTCTGTCGTCATCTGGGGCCAGAGTACAAATTGTCTCCATGGATTAAATCCTGCTGCTACATCTCTGATTTTACATTCCTAGGCGATTGCCCAGCACCTGCTTTATATAAGTGGGATCAAATAGATTGTCATTTAAAAAAAAAAAGTCCTTTGGCCATCAACAAATCGACCAGTTATAACTTTAGTCTCCAAGTGGAAATCACTGGGTGAATTTCGAAGTTGCAGAATGCATCCAATTGAAGTTCTGCCTCACCTAGTTTATATTCTGTTGCAGTTTGTGGTTCCTGAGAGTTTTCCTTTTGGCATCTTAGCACTATGGTGTATTTACAGCATAGAGTTGCAATTTGCCTGTCATATTCTTTCAGTGTATCACCTTAAAAAAAAAGTTTAGTCTGCTCTGTGGCACACTCCCTGACCCAGTAGGCATGTGCACGCCCAAGCCAAGACCTGCCTCTGAGCCCCGCAGGCCTACAGTAGACTTGTCTGCTCCCTCACTGCGGAGACTATCTGGTTTTGATTTACTTTTGTACCCCCTTCTATGGGCACGATATAGGTAAGCAAGAAGTACCTTCCTGAGCTGGTTTTGGCACTTCCAGAGCTCCCTGCTGTCTGTCTTCGGATGGCAGCCTGCACCTCACCCACCTTTCTGCCTTCTTCTTCCACCACGCGAGAGCATGGATATTCTGTATGAGTCAGAGGCCTGCAATGCAGTTTGTCCTCAGATCTGAAGGTGTTCATTAGCTGCAATCAAAGACCATCTCCCCAGAAACTAGGCCTTTGATCAGAGCCCTTAAGTGCTTTGCATAGAGGTGCTCAGCAAGCACCTGTCAGGTGGAAGGATAACTAGAAGACCAGCCCTAAGCGTCTTCTGTCTCAGGATGGCCCTGGCAGTAGTCTACACCAGAGCCCTGTCTGGGCATAGATAGAAGCTGACACGTTCACTCGCAGACCCTTTCCTAGTTGTTAAGCTCAAGGAGACAACTGAGAATTTTGGCTTTGGCAGTCTTTCCAATTGGCATCTGCTCCGCACCTTCCTCTTCTGAGGGTCTAGGTAAGGTTCCCTTCTCCCCTTCTGGCTCGGCACCTACCATGGTATATTAGGATGGAGTTACTAGACTTTGCTGTTGGGCTGTGAGTTCAAAAGCCGGGCTGATTTGTGTTGTCCCCACTTGTGTCTAATCCCCTTCTCATGGCAGAGCCGGTAGATACTCGATAACTGTGCATAGAATGTGGCTCCCACATGTGGAATGCACTGTGTTAATCCCTTTACACACTGTGACCCTAAGGAGGAATCATTGCATGCCTTTTACAGGTGAGGATATCAAGGCTCAGACCGGTCAGGACATTTCCCTAAAGTCGCGCAGCTAATAAGTGGCGGAGCTGGGATTTGAACCCAAGTGACTAAAACTCATGTCTTTGATCGCCACATAGCAGGGCCTCCTAGGAGGGATGGTAGCTGAATCTGATTGTTCCAGTTTGGAAAGTACTTGCTTGACTGGCTAGACTGGTGTTGGTTTCAGAGAACAGCAGAGTCCCTTGTTGGTCACTGAGCAGAGCAAAATGTTGGCAGGCCTTGGGCCTCCTGCAGAGTCTCATTCCAGGTCAGTGGGCAGAGGAGGTCCTGCGAATGATTGTGCTTTGTGGCTCCCTGGATCCACTCCAAGACAGCGAAGCCCTGAAGAACCACAAGGAATTCATCGGCCAAATTATGGGCCAAGCATGTAGATTGGGAAGGCCTCAATCTCTGTTGATCAATGGCTTTCAGTCTGATGAAGGAAAAGGAGGAAGAGAAGATGGCTCAGATGTGCACATATGGAAAGGGAGGGAGGGAGGGAGATTGCCTTCATGTAGATTTTCTCTTGGACCAAGCATTATTTCATAGATGGCTTCCTTCCCCCTCACACCAGCCTTTAAGATGTGGGTCTTGGTATTCCCATTTTACAGATGTGTGTCCTTAGGTCACACAGCTGCTAACAAGGCAGAACTGGAATCTGAGCCTTTTAGAATTGTTTCTCAGTTCTCTAGCTCTGCTCTTCCTGCCAGCGCCACATCAGCCTGGACTTGCAGGTGTGTGCCAGTAATGTGCACAAGTCTGCATGCATAGGCTTGTGAGCAGAGGCTGCAGGGGAGTCAGGGTTCCTTACACCTGTCCTGCTTCACAACATGTGCCCTGCCCAGACCAGCTGCTCAGGCCAGCAGTGGCACTGTGCTTCTCACCTTTCTTGCACCCTTCTACCCCTGGTTTATTTTTAGAGAACCTTTTCTATTTCTGTTCACTTTTCCTGGCCTGGAGGCAGGGGGTGGGGTGCTGGGAAGGCATTGGGAACCAGAAGAGGCAGGCATTGTAGCATCTTAGCCATGGCTTTGGTTAGTCTCTGGGGATTGTGTCCACCAGCCTGCCAGCTCTAAGGTCCAAGGGATGCTAGAGCTCCAGTAGCCAGAGGCTGGCCGAGCAGCTGAGAGAGTGACACACGCAGTCCTCTTTTTGTTGGTTTCTCTGAAAGGAGCAGAGCAGGAAGCAGCGTGTGGCTCTGTAACTCTAGCTCACCGCCTGCTTCTGAGGGTGAGAACTTCGAGGGAATATGGGGTCATGGTGTGAAGCCAGACTGTGAGGAAGTGAATTGTGGCTCTGCTAGTTTCTAACTACGTCGTGACCTTGGGCATGCCACTTCACCCTCCACGGAGTGTAACCCTAGACCCTGCACCCTGAGGATGAACTGCGCCCCAGTGTAGAAGGGCACAGAGGAGGTGTCTCTGAGTGTTGGCTCTTATATTCGGCTGTTGCAGTCAGCACTGGAGGCGAGTGCTGGGAGGTGCTGGTTGGACTGAGCAGAACTTTAAGACTGTCTCCTCTCTGCATCTGAACATGGGCTTAAGTGGGTGCTAATTCAAGTCGGGGGATTGCTCATGGGACCCTACAGGGCACTTCCCAGTGGCAAATACCTGTGTTATCCCCCTGCCAGCCCCTGCCTAGGCCCTGAGAGAGGCAAGGGGGTGTGGCAAGGAATCTTTTAGCATGAAGCTGCAGTGGCCGCAGGCCGTTCTCTGTTCTTCCACCTTATTGAGGCTCTAGCTTTTGAATGTGAGCCCTGGAACAGTCAGGGTCTATGTCCCCATGGCCGCAGGTGGTCCTGGGAATTGGGCAGGAGGTTATGGAAGAAGGGCTTGCTGCTGGCAAGCTTTTGTTTCACTAGTAACTGAACAGTGAAGGATGCCTTCAGAAAAAAATTGTATTTGGGAGTCTAGAAATTTAAAGTAATCTGAGACTGAGGCCACTGTAGTGGCACACCTATAGTCCTAGCTGCTTGGGAGGTTGAGGCAGGAGGATTGCAAGTTCCAGGCTAGCCTATGCAACTTAGTGAGACCTTGTCTAGAAAACAAGCAAACAACAACAAAAAACAAAAACAAAGAACCAAAAGGAAAAAAAAAATTAGATGCCATTGAATGATCAGGATTGTAGGAATTTGAGAAACTGTCTTTTTTAGGATATAAAACTGGCACTCTGGCATAAGAGTTTCTGTGTGTATTGTTTTTAATTTATCAAAACATGTTTTAATGATATAAATAATGCTCATTCATTATAGACCATTAGGAAATGGTAAGTCCTGAGAAGAAAATAAGTCACATGTGATCATATGTAAGGAACTACTATAAATTTTGGTGTATAATAATTCTCAGATTGCATATGCTGTGTTATTTTTTCTTTCTTCCAAAAATGAGATATTGGCCAGGCATGGTGGTGCACACCTGTAATCCCAGCAGCTCAGGAGGCTGAGGTAGGAGGATTGCAGTTTCAAAGCCAGCCTCAGCAACTAAGCAAGGCTCTAAGCAACTTAACAAGACGCTGTCTCAAAATTTAAAAAGGCAGCAGGGTGGGCGCTAGGGATATTGGGGATGTGCCTCAGAGATTGAGCACCTCTGAGTTCAATCCCCAGTACAAAAAAGAGGGAGGGTTGTTTAACACTCAATTTTGTGATTTACCCATATTTTAGGTAGTTTCATTGTGTCACTCATGACCCTTTGACTGTCCCTTCCCACCCAGCCCTTTGTGGAGAAGGCATTTGACAGGGTTGTCCTGTGGTGTTATAGTCTAAGGACAGAGGATGGGAGGTGCAAAAGTCGCCTCTGCCCCCTCTGCCTCTCCCCTGCCTGGCCCCTCCAGGAGCTACCTGTCCTCGGCTCTCCTTTGTCCTCTCATCTGCCCTTTCTGCTTACCACTTCTTTTTCCTCTTCTGTACATATCCAGAAACAGGTACCGCCTCCAGTCTGAAAGTATCTTTTCATGGTTTGGGGGGAGAAATCTCTCTAGAGCTCAGAAAAGGGGTACACAGGAAGGAGATGGGAAGGGTGGTCCCTGGGTTGGGGCCAGGGTCTTGGAGGAATAACCTGGAGGAGGGCCTGGTCTCTGGCTATGTCTTGAGGCAGTTAGAAAAAGAAACTAGGTGATGGGCTGGGGCAGGCAGGCAGCAGGTGGCTGTGGGGACTTTCCTGGATAGCAAGCAGACTATCCAGGAAGAAGCCTAGAGAATAAGGGGTCTAGCTGTCGGCCAGAAACAGGGAATAGAAAATCTGCCTTGATGGGACCTTATTCTCTGAGCAAACTTTGTACGTCTGTGATCCTCCCAGAGAGGTTCTCTGTCCCTCTGATCTGCTTTCCCTGCCTGGCAGTACCCAGACCTGCCCAGGCCTACCAGGCTTCATGTGGTGTGACAAGTCTAGTACAGCCGGCTACTATGCCCTGCTGACACACATGTGGCCGCAGCCGCACAGCTCCTTGGCACCTCTCTGGGCAGTGCGTGGGGATCTGAGCATAACAGTCAGGCATGGGAAGGATGCTCCATGTGTCCTAGATCACAGCAAAGGTTCCATTTCAGAAAAGCATCTCAGAGGCAGGGGAAAACCTCCCTTCACTTCCTACAGAATAAAATGAGATCTGCAGCAGTGGGCGTGAAGGCCTTTCGGGCCTTGAGAGTTAGTGGAGGTTTTTTCTGGGCCACCTGGGCCTGTGCACAGGTTGCACCAAGGATTCATGCTTCATAGCAGGCTGATTTCTGCAGACTGCGTGTTCCTGTGTCTGCCTGGATGGTGCGTGCTCTCCTGTGCTCCCAGGCCCGCAAGACCTGGCAGACACCCTTCTAGCTGACAGCCGGATGGCTTCCTGTTTGTCCCCTCAAAGCTTGCCCCATCCCTCTCCCTTCCTCCACTCCTGAGCTATAATTAAGTTCCCATGTGAAACCGTATCCCTCAGCTGACACACGCTTGAAACCGCAGCCCTGGTCATTGGGCAGCTCATCTGGGGTGACTTTTGGGACTGGTGTCTTGGCCTCCAGACGGTCTCTGGTAGGTCTGAGTAGGTGGTGTGGCCTGCCAGGAAAAGGTGGGTCCAGTGAGGCAAGGGCCAGGCCTTACCCAAGCGTCAGCAAGTAGGAAGTCCTGGGGGAGATGAAGAACAAGTGAGCAGAGTGCCAGAGGACACAGATGGAGACCACAGCCAGGCAGCCTTGCAGGGCTGGAGGGCACAGACAGGGACAAGCTTCTGGATCACTGAGCCGCAAGGCAGAATGTGAGCTGTTTATAGATTATAGTCTATATATTTTTACAGCATTTAAAATTGAGATGCTTCACATAACACAAAATTTACCACTTTAAAGTGTCCACTTAAAGCCGGGCGCGGTGGCTCAAGCCTGTAATCCCAGCACTTAGGGAGGCTGAGACAGGAGAATCGCGAGTTCAAAGCCAGCCTCAGCAATGGCGAGGTGCTAAGCAACTCAGTGAAACCTTGTCTCTACATAAAAACACAAAATAGGGCTGGGGATGTGGCTCAGTGGTCGAGTACCCCTGAGCTCAATCCCCAGTACCAAAAAAAATTTAAAAATAAAAATAAAATAAAGTGTCCACTTAAGTGGTTTTTAGTATAGTCACTGTGTTGAACAACCACTTGTCGAATTCCAGAATATTTATATTACCCACAAAACAAACTCCATTCCTATTAGTATGTAGCCCAATACCTCCCTACCCTCACCCATCTGCTAGCACCCACTTCTTCCCTTCTCTATGGATTCCCCTTTTCTGTATGTCTTGTATAAGCAGACTCATACAGCAGTTAATCCTTTTATGTACAGCTTCTTTCGTTTAGCATGTTTTCAGGGTTTATCCGTGTTGTGGAATGTAACAATATTTCATTTCTTTTAATGGCTGAATAATATTCCATTGTATGTATATACAACATTTTGTTTATCCAGTCATCAGTTGATGGGCATTTGGATTGTTCCCACTTTTTCACTCTGAATATTTATGTATAGGCTTTTGTGGGGACATGTGCTTTAAATTTTCTTGGTACCTAGTGAAATTGCTGGGTCGTATGGTAACTCTGTCTAACATTTGAGGAACCATAAAATGTTTTCCAAAGTGGCTGTGCCATATCCTCACTGATTCATTCATTCTTTTTTGTTCGTTGGTTATTTTATTTAGTATTAATTATGGTAAAATATGTATAACATAAAATTTACCATTTTAACCATTTTTAAGTGTTCAATTTCATGGTAATAAGAAAATTTACATTCTTCTGTAACCATCCCACCATCCATCTCCAGAATTTTTTTCATAGTAGCAAAAATGAAACTCTATATCTATTAAATAATAATACCCATTTCCTTTTTAGAGCAGAATAAGTTTCCATTGTACCAATGTAGTACATTTGTTTATCCATTCATCCATCCACAGACATTTGGATTCCTTCAACATTACAGCAGTTATTGCTGTAAACATGGGTGTACAGATATCTGTACATATTCTTGCTTTTGGTTCTTCTGGGTATATATGTACCCCAAGATAGAATTACTGGATCCTGTGGTAACTTACTATTTTATTTGTTTGTTTGTTTATTTGTTTATTCACTTATTTTGAGGGGTGCTGGGATCAAATCTAGGGCCTCATGGCATTCCAGGTAAGCACTCTTACAACTGAGCCTTAATTTTTTTAGTGTCATGCAACTAATGAGGTTAGTTACATTCTAGATCTTTTGTAAGAAATTGTTTCCTCTCTGAAGTACATAAGAATTTACTTTATTCTTGTATTTCAAACACATCACCAGGATATATCTACTTATTTTTCTTCTTTAATTAATTCCATATTGGCACCTATGTAAAAGATAAGTCTTGGGATCTCCAGGAAATTTTCTAGTATATTTTCCCCTTTCAGTGTTTCTGGACTCTGCTTCTAGACTCTTATTAAACAGACGTACTTTGGATTTCTTGGTTCATTGCTAGTGTGTAGAAATACAATTAATTTTTATGTATTGATCTTATATCCTGAAACCTTACTGAACTTATTAGTTCTAGCAGTTATGCATTTTTGTGGATCCCTTAGAATTTTCTATATCATGACTGGGTCTGGTGGCACAGGCCTATAATCCCAGCTATTTGGGGAGACTTGAGGCAGGAGAATCACAAGTTTGAGGCCAGCCTGTATCACTTAGCAAGACTCTTATCTCAAAATAAAAAATAAATGTAAATGAATAAAAGGGCTGGGGATGTGCTCAGTGACCAGGTGCCCCTGGGTTTGATCCCTTATAAGGAAGGCTTGGGGTGAGCACTGCATCTGAGTGGGCCTTGCAGGCTGGGCAGAACCTGAGCAGGCCGAGAGGTGTGGGGAGGGCAAGCACAAGCAGCGGCTCAGGGGTGATGGGAAATCAAGAGCATTGATCATCTATCACTGTGTAACAGGTTATCCTCAAACTTAGTGGCTTAAAGCAATGCTTACTATCTTGTGTTTGCCAAGGTCAGGAGGGGATTTCATGCTGATGTGAATACCAGTGGATGGGATTGTTGCCAGCCATTTCAGAAGACAAGTGTCAGTGAGGCTGGGATGGACCAGAGCTGTCGGGGCTGCAGAATGGGCCATTGCTGTTGAAGATCTTACCCACTTGGCTCAGAGGCTAGGACTGATTTGAGAAAACTGGAGGCTGTAGAAAGTCTTTGAGCAGGAGAATGATAGCTGTCACCTAGGACAACATCATACTAGAGGGATCAAAGTGGAGAGAGAATTACAGGTATAGAACTAGGTAGGAGATGACTTTACTAACGTAGGTGGGAAGTTCCTGGGCCTGTACTGACAGTTATATTGAGGACCTTCCTGCACTTCACTCCTTAGCTGTGTTTTCTCTCATCTTCAAAACCACCACAAAAAGAAAGAGTTATTAATTGATGTTCATTTTACAACAGAGGACACTTGGCTTGAGAGAAGTTAAGACCCTTGTATGTGATCTCACAGTGTCTAAGTTACAGAACAGCAGGTACATCTGCCCAGCTTTGAAGACTGTGCCTTTGGTGGCAGTGGGAGTGGCAAGGTGGAGATGACTGGGAGGCGGAGTCCTGGTCCTTCCTAGGTGCTGAAAGGAGGTGGAGTCTGACGGGCTGACTGAGAAGCTAGGAGAGCGATGACACTAGGGGGAAGAGGAGGAGCTGGGGGAGCCCTGGTGTAGCAGGGGAGGTGAGTCATCCTGGGACATGGGACTCTTTGGGGCAGAGTCCTTTCCAGTTATTGTCCTGTGGATATGAAGATGTACCCTCCAGACAGAAGGGGCTCCAAGACCGCGAGCTTACTGGGGAGAGGGTGCAGTGGGCTTGACAGGTGCCCTCCAGCCCCCACCATGCAGTGGGGCCTCTGGTCCTATGTTGTGCAGCATAGGTCTGCACAGAGTGACAGAAAGTGACACATGACTGTGGTTTAGTCTTTCAGAGCCCTTTCACTTCCTTTGAGTCTTAAAACTACCCTGTTGAAGTTGTCATTATTCCCTATTTGGTTGATGAGGAAATTAAGGGTCAGAGAAAATCGATTAGCTCAGGAAGAGTCAGGGTTCCATTTACCTGCCATGAAACTCAGAACCTTAAAACAACCACCACGTGTCCTTTCTCCTGATTCTGTAAGTTGCCTGGGACTAGCTGTGTGATTCTGCCTCACATGATGTCAGCTGAGCTTGCCCAAGCTTTCTTGTCAAGTCCAAGGTGGCCTCTCTGTGCATGTCCTCTAATCCTTCAGTAATGTGGCCTGGACTTCTTAAATTATGGCAGCGGGAGCCCCAGAGGGTGAAAGCCAGTCCTGTTGAGCCTGGGCTCAGGTCCAAAACCTTGCCTCAGCCACAATCTGCTGGCCAACACTGTCAATGGGTCAGCCCAGATTCAAGGATGGGAACTAGACTGCACCTCTTGATAGGAAGAGTGGCCAAGGGTTTGTAGCCATCTTTTATCCATGGGCAGCCAGTAATAGAGAGCTGGGATTTGACTCTATATGAGCTCAAATTTGACTCTAGAGAGCTCTATATGACTCAGATGCAAACTTCTGTCTGTCATACCATGCTGTGTCCCTTTCTGCTTCTGACTCCTAGGAAGCTGCAAAGCTTTCAGGCTCTTGTGTGTTATTGGAGGGAGCTGGTTTTGCTTCTGGCCTTCTGAACTGAAGTGGCATCACTCACCCCTTCACATGTCAGCATCCAAGATCATTGGGCCAAAATAGGCTCTGCCCTAGGGATTTGCTAGCTGCCCCGCAAGGCTGCAGCACTGATTGCTAGGCATGCCTGGAATTTCCCTGTGGAGTTTCCCTTTCTGTGTTTAGTGGCCTTTGGTCCACAGGGCTGGCTGGGTGGAGTACTTGCTGCGTTGCAGCCAGATGTGCAGGCTGGCCTGGTTTCCAGTTGCCCCAGATGGTGTCTAGTTCAGTGATTCCCACACATGGCTCAACTGGCATATTCACCAGGGAGTTTTGGAAAAAATGTAGACTCCTGGCCTTGCCTGAGGCTAATTGAATTAGAACTTCCAGGGATGGAGTCCAGGAATCTGCATTTTAAAGCTCCCTGTTGATTTGGGGGTGAAGCCTGACTGGGAACCACTAACTTCTATTTGTGGCATTCCCCCTCAGTCCCATTGACCTCAGAAAGATGCCTTTGAAGTCATCAGCCAGAGGAGGCCACATGGGAGAGAACGAATCCTTTGCAGGCCCCTCTTCACAACCAGGAAATGACTCCTGAAGGTGTCCAGGAAGTTTCTGACAGAATCTACT
This sequence comes from Xerus rutilus, assembly GCA_028644305.1. Taxonomy (NCBI): domain Eukaryota; kingdom Metazoa; phylum Chordata; class Mammalia; order Rodentia; family Sciuridae; genus Xerus; species Xerus rutilus. Next base: position 102,787,135 of record CM053406.1, on the reverse strand, counting down.
CAGATCTTTGATTTTCTTTTGCATTCTTTGATATTATCTGAGCTTTGAGGGGGCTGGTAGTTTTTCTTTTAAAGTATTTACAGAGGGGAACAAGCTTTCACAGCAATCAGCAGACCCTCTCTGGCCGGGACTGACTTGGGCTGATTTAGCTGGACTGTGGAGTTTCTTGCTTAGTTGTCTGGTTGGTGTCTTTGGAGTGTAGAGTATGACAACTCTAGAGGTGGCTGCATCAGCACAACATCAGACCTTTCTAGTGCCCAGCCTGGGATCTACCTTAAGGTGCACTTGTGCGGGTAGATTTTAAAACCTGGAGTACTTTCTTCGTCAATTTAACAGACTGCCTTCTACATTTTAGAATACCTGGAAAATACCAGGATGCATAAAGGAGAACATAAAAATAGCCTAGAACCTTCCTCTCAGCATCACCGTGGTTGTGTTTTTTTTTTTTTTTTTTTTTTTTAAATATTTTTTTAGTTGTAGATGGACACAATGTCTTTATTTTATTGCTTTGTACGTGGTGCTGAGGATCGAACCCAGGGCCTCACACATACAAGGCAAGCGCTCTACCGCTGAGCTACAATCCCAGCCCCCCGTGGTTGTGTTTTGATGACTGTTCCTTGTGCTTGTCCTCAGGTTCTTCACACACCCTCTTTTTGAAAACCATGCTGAAGTCATATGGTGATGCTGGTTTTTAGAAGCTTCATGAGGCATAATCCATAAAGTTCACCTGTTGACACGCACAACTTGATGGTTTTGTGTTTATATAGTTGCACAATCATCACCATCACCTAGTTTTAGAATATTTTCACTTTTCTGAAAAGAATCTTGTAATCCATTAGCATTCCGTTCTCCAGTCTCTTTCCTGCCCCAGCTCTAGGCAACTTCTAATCTATTTTCTCTTCCCATAGATTTACCTCTTCTGGACATTTCATGAGTACGATTATACAATTTGTGGTCTTTTGTGACTGGCTTCTTCCCACCTCTTTTTTGGAGGGTACTGGAGATTGACCCCAGGGGTGCTTTACCACTGAATGATATCCCCAGTCTTTTTTAAAATTTGGAGACAAGGTCTCATTATGTTGCTGAGGCTGGCCGCAAACTTTTGATCTTCCTGCCCCAGCCTCCTGAGGCACTGGGATTACAGGCATGGGCCACCACACCTAGCTGTGACTGGCTTCTTTCACTGAATTTAATTGTGATACTGTTTTGAAACCTGCTTGAAACATTTATATCACTAGCAATTTGAATATAGTTTTGAAGAATATGTTTTGTCTTATGCAAAATAGTAAATTCATTATGATATATTATTTTATGTACACACAAAAGAATGCATTTTTATTTATTTTTTTAAGACTATGTTTTGAACAGTATCCTATCTTATGAGAGTGTCTGATCTTACTTCACAGTCCTGCTGATGCAGAGTTAGGTCATTTCTCATCTTTTGCTATTATAGTAGCCCCCCGCCCCCTTATCTGCAGTTTTATTTTCTTTGGTCTGAAAATTTTAAATGAAAAATTCCAGGTATAAAAGATGTTTTATTACATTATTGTGCTGCTCCATCTTATTATTACTTATTGCTGTTAATCTCTCTGTGCACTTAATTTATAAATTAAATTTTGTCTTAGATTTGTATGTATGGGAGAAAGAGTAGTATAGCTAGAGTTTGGTGCTGTTCAATTTCAGGCATCTGCAGACCACCTTGGAGTGTGTATCTCTCAAGGATAAGGGAGGACTGTATATTTAATGCTCCCACACTCTGAGATCATCTTGTCTGTTGAGTTGCTCGTGAATCGTCTGAATCCCTGACCAGAACAGAAGCTCTTTGAGGGCAGTCACTGGTCTCTCTGGTTAACATCATCTCCCCCACTGCCTGGCTTAATTCCTGGCATTTGGTAGATGTTTTTTTTTAAATCGATGTGTGTGATTTTGAATATATCAAAATGTGAGGATATTGATCACTTTTCCAAATTCTAGAAAGTTATACTAATGTATCCTCTCCCCACAGTATTAGAATACCTGACCCCTGACCCTTTGAATTTGAGTTGATTCACAGCAAGTCCTGTGATCTTTTAGTTTATAACACTCTCTGACCTGTTTACAAGTTAGTTTAAGAACTGATGCGTATGTCCCTATTTGTGGACTGTAAAAGTCCTGGCTCTTGGTGACACTGAACTGGGTCCCCACTGTGGCATTGCATCATTTCCTGTTCCCTAAGAGAGTTCTCTTGCCACTGCTTCTGTTGTGCGTGGGGATGTTGGGGGTGGTGGAGTTGGGTGGGTAGAAAGTGTGTACAAGGATGTTGGTGCTGGCTGCTGATTTTGACGCCTTTTGAAGTCACCAGGGAGATGTCACTCTGGAAGTTGTGTACCTTCATAAATAGAAGTGAGGAATGCTCCAGCAGGAAGTCTGATGTAGTCGGCAGTCTGCCCACTTAGAAGGTGGTGGGCACCCACAGGGCTGTGAATGCCTTCTGAGTCACCTGCTGGCTGGCTGCTTCTCTCCACGCACTTCCTGTCTGGGAAAGCCTGATGTGTATCCATGATGAAGAGACACCAGAGGACTCGCTGAAGATGCAGGACAGGGACCCCATGTCACAGCGGCCACCTCTCACGGATGGGTTTCACAGCAGTCATTCTCCTCAGACATGAGATGTGTGTTTTGGATAAATGTGCAGAGCGTACACGTGGGAATCGGGAAGAGCCAGATGGCCAAGACTGCTCCAGTGTACCACAGAGTGGTCACGTGTGCTTTGTGGTGGGTCAATTAAGGCCCTGGGACTCACCTTCTCCCTCGGCAGCTGGCTGGTCGTCCTGTATTCACCCCTTGAGGCTTTCCTGTCATGTCCCCTTGTGGTAGGCTCCAAGCCTCCCCCACTCACCCCAGCCCTTTCTGAGGCTCCTGCCTCTGTACATTTGCCCAGGTCGTGGGCATTCCAGATGCCGTAAACTTCTTTTCTTTGCACTTGAGAATCTCTCCTGTGTTTGGTCTCTCTTACAAAGTTGTTCATTATTTTATTATTTCCTCAGCAGTTGCCAGTGCTACTCTATGCCTGGCACCATATTAGCCTCTGGAAACATGCAGAAGAAAGAGAGCAGCCCCTGCCCTCTGGGAAGTTAATTGTCCCTGCTCTCCCCTGGCCTCGGTTTCCTCTCACGCGCCTCTGCTGTCCCGGTTCCTCTTCCCCTTTCCACTGCCTGAGTGTGAACATTCCCTAGGCTTTTGTCCTCTCTCTGCGTCTGTCACTTTCTCCTTCTACATGCCTGTCCCTTCCCATGGCTGTGACCATCCTCATCCAAACTTCTTACCCCCAAGTTCTTTTCTCCTGGGTTCAGTCCCAGTATTGGGGGAGGGGAGAATTAAATGAAAGAAAGTACATAAAACATTGAACACATGCCTGGCTTTTTGTAAGCACTTAATAAAGTTAAGTGTCATTATTATAAAATAGCAGCTTCCACTGCCTAGAGAGGGCATCGACACTCGAGGCACTGAGCACACAACCACAGGGGTTGTAGTGCTATGGAATTATGCATCTGGGGATGCTGGGAAGGAACCTCTAGTGTTGCCTTTTTCACAGTATCATGATTCTGTCCCTGTACTGCACAGAGGAGCAGTCCGTTTTTTGATCTCTGTGGCTCTTGGTACTTCCCCAGTGGAGCTTGGTGTAGCCTCTCTTGTGTGATCATTCTTCACTCTGCTGCATGTTCCTTGAGGTCAAGCTTGGGCACTGGGTAACTGATTTTTTGGGTTGAACTTGGAGAGTCCACCAGTGGGAATGGTCACTTGGCAGGTAGCAAGAATGGGGACCTGGTTCCTAACATTTGTAGCTATTGAGTGTTTCTCCTGTGCTGCATAGATGCAGGGTCTCCTGCTCCCAAAGAGCTGTTCCATCTTGCCCCTGGGACTCAGAGCAGCTCCAGAAAGCCCCAGCTCTGCTGCTCTTGGAGTCACTGCTCTCGCACCTCCCAGCAGGAGCAGGGCTTAGCTGAGCCAGGCAGACTTGGGAAGTACTGTTGATGCCAAGGTCATGGTTAGTCCTGGTCTGGGGCTTGGGGTATGATCACTTTTGGGGGGGATGGAGGGGACCTCCCAGAGTGGTGGCACACACCTATGATTCCAGCAACTCAGCTTCCCAAGTAACTGGAATTACAGGCCTGTGCCACCACCCCTACCTGGATTAGCTCTTTAGTCATCTAAATATTCTTATTTTATCATCTTTGGTTGTTTTATTATTTCAAATTCTTAGGGTACTGCTGTTCTTTCTGTGTGTGATATTTATTCCTTGGTGGTCTATTTCCTGGTAGAGTTTGTTACTGTGGGTAATAAACTCATCTTCAGGAAGGATCTATGTCCTGAGTGAGTCTTATATGCTGGGGTGGGAAAGGATCCCTTGGAGCAGTTTGTTTGCTTATGGTGGGACCGTGTTAGTCAGCTTTCCATTACCGTGACAAAATACCTGAGATCATGAACTTGTAAGGAGGTAAAGTTTATTTTGGTTCATTATTTTAGAGGTTTTAGTTCATGGTTGCTTGGCCCATTCTTTTGGACCTATGGTGAGGCAGAATGTGGTGGCAGGGAGTGCATGGTGGAGCAAACTCTGTAGAGGCTGGGAATTAAAGAGAAAGGATTTTTTCCCATTGATGCAGTCCACTGCCCTGCTGAATCCAAAGCCTTAGCATGGTGTATGAAACCCTGCATGATCCAGTCCATCTACCTCTCCCACATTAGCTTAGCTCTTCAAAATTACACTTAAACAAATTCAACTATTTGCATACCAGGTACTGTAATGCTTAAAAGCTCAGATTTTAGCCAGTTGCAGTGGCACATACCTGTGGTCCCAGTTACTCGGAGGCTGAGGCAAGAGGATCGCAAATTCAAGGCCAGCCTTGGCAACTTAGGGAGACACTGTCTCAAAATGAAAAATAAAAAGGACTATGGGTATAGTTCGGTAGTGGAGCACCCCTGGGTTCAATTCCCAGTACTGACCAAAACAAAAAACAACAACAAAAAACTCAGATTTTAGAATCCAGCTATTTGGTTTGGGACCTTTTTTCATAATGTATATTTTGTGACTCCGTTCTCTGGCACACAGTTAGCTTGATGCCTGTCAGCTCCCCCATGTTGCTGTCTCTAGCAGGCCACAGGCCCAGGCTTCTGCCTTTGTGAGCTTGTTCCCTCCCTGGAGGTGCCTGTCTCCCTTGGCTTTGTTCCTCATCCCTCCTCCCTGAGCAGCCTCCTTTCTCTGTTCTTGGGGTCTCTTTCTAAAGTAAGTGTCATTCTGTGGGTCCTGCGTGTATCTCCTCTCCTTAGCAGACTCTGAGTCCCTTGAGAGCAGGATCTTATTTTTTTCTTGGTGTTAGAAGTTCCTGGTATTCTCCCTGTCCCTTGGTGACTACTGTGTTGCTGACTGAGTTGAATGAATCACCCTGACTTTCTCTCGTTGAGTAGTCAAGGGCTGGGAGTGGTAAGGAACAGTGAGACAGAAACAGCAAGAAAGTGTTTTTTTGGCAAGTTCTGTGCCAGGTTGATAGGAGTGTGAATTGGCATGGCTGGAACTCAAGGTAACAATTCTTAGTCTAGTTGAGGGTGCCGGAGACTTAAAACAAGCAGTGACCAGAAAAAGCCACTAAATCTAGCAAATTAAAGTGGTTTCTGGCCTTAAGAATGCATGCTCCACATTCCATCGTCAATCTCAGCTTTCCTTGAGTCCACACAGAGGAATACAAACTATTCTAGTCCCTAGTGGACCCTAAGAGTCTTTAATTTTAGAATAAGGCTGTTCTGCTTTTTATTTATTTATTTATTCTTTTGGTACCCAGTATTGAACTCGGGTATTCGACCACTCAGCCACATCCCTATTTTTTTCAGCCCCTATTTTGTGTCTTAAGAGACAGGGTCTCATTGAATTGCTTAGTGCCTTGCTGTTGCTGAGGTTGGCTTTGAATTCAGCTTTATCCTATCTCAGCTTCCCAAAGTGCTGGGATTACAGGCGTGTACCACTGCACCTGGCTAAGGCTGTGCTACTGAAAAGGAAAATTGCTATAGGACTAGATAATTCTGGGCACCTCCAAAGAGACCAGGATATGAAAGCCCAATACCCTGATGTCCAAAGCTGAGTGTCCAAATCCAATGCTGCTGTTTGCTTCCAACCCAGTTTAGGTGTCTACCTCACTGGAATTTAAACAGCTGAAAAAGGTGGATTGGATAGGCCCTCAGCAGAGCTTTATGAACCGCCTGTCTTCCTTCTCAGCTTCACCTGAATCCTCTGGACTCTGTCACAGGAATATTCTCAGAAGAAAAGGGAATTGATCCTTTAAAGATCCCCCGAGAGGGCTGGGATTGTAGCTCAGCGGTAGAGCACTTGCCTCGCCTGTGTGGGGCCCTGGGTTCGATCCTCAGCACCACATACAAAGCAATAAAATAAAGACATTGTGTCCATCTACAATTTAAAAAAATTAAAAAAAAAAAGATCCCCAGAGAGCATCCATCAGCTGGCAGTCTTATGGGAATGATGAAAAATGACAGCATTGACTGTCTGTCCCCTTGGCTGGTATTTCAGAAATCAGCTTAGACTCAGAGGTGGGCACAGGGTGGACATCCTTGACCAACACTCATGGTTCATGTGAGTTCTTTCTTTCTTTTTTTTTTTTTTTTTTTTAATATTTTTTAGTTGTAGATGGATGCAATCTTTATTTATTTTATTTTTATGTGGTGCTGAGGATGGAACCCAGTGACTCACGCATGCAAGGCAAGCGCTCTACCACTGAGCTACAGCCCCAGCCCTGTTAGTTCTTTCTTGACAGCTCTCAGTATGTGGTCTCAGAGAGGAGAGCTCACCACCTAGTTGGAAAGAATTCTTAGCACACAGAAAGCTGCAGCCAGTGGTACAACATGATAACTCTATGTGACATCATCGCATGCAGACCTGTCCCTTTGACAATGTAGTGCTTCTGCTCAAAAGAAGCTATTGTCTTTGTTTCCAAGGAATGGCCCCAAATATACTCTTTCTTAGTCTTTATGAACCTCCCCTTTCTTCTGTTTCTCTAAGTAGCGACCGACTATATACAATGTCACCCTCTGATTTCCAAGATCTCCCAGGACAAGTCACCTGCATCTGTTACTTCTGAGGCATCAGGGTTTGTCCTATGGTTCTCAGATAGCTTCCTTACCTTTTCAAGTCTGACTTTAGATTTTTCTAGGAGAGAATATCTCAACACCATTGCTGAATCAGGATCTCTGGGAGTGGATCTTGGAATCTGTTACTGAAGATCAGAGGAAAATGAAGCAAATTGAGACTCGAGGTTTTTTTTAGATGGATCCATGGGGGCAGATGCCAGCTGAATTAGGTGGTCTGTGGTCCTGGCAGTTGTGGAAGCTCCATTAGGTCATACGCAACCTAGGCTTCTTCCAGTCTCTTCTCTGCTATTCTTAGGATATGGCTGCTGTTCTTATGATCCAAAATGGTTTGGTTCCAGGTATCTACCATATTTCAGGCAGCTGGAGAGCAAAAGAAAGGAAGAGGAACGATGGAACCTAAAGATACTTTACCACTGGACTGTATCCACAGTGCTTTTTATTTTCAAGACAGGGTCTTACAAAGTTGTGGAGGCTGGCCTTGAACTTATGATCTTCCTGCCTGAGCCTCCCAAGTTGCTGGGATTACAGGCATGCACCACCATGCCTGGCCTGTTTCTCTTTGAAAGAAAACTCAAGAAAATCTGCCTCTATCATTCTGTGGCTGAGTGATAGCTACTTAATATCTCAGAGTCACTGTTACCATATTTGTAAAATGGGCACAAGAATACTCCTGGAGGGTGAGGATTGGGGAGAATACATATGGAGTGCCTGGCAACTGATGCTCAGCCTGCAGTGAGTGCTCTCTAAATAACCATGGTGACTGGCACAAAGAGCACATTCTCCCTCTGAAGGACCTTTCCTGAAAGTCTCCCCCAGTAGCTTCAACTTTCCCTCATTGACCTCCCATAATGGCAAGGGAGACTGAGAAGTCTTTTAGCTGGGCACATCGCTACCTGAAATAGAGTTGGGAATCTGACACAGAACAAGAAGAGGGTGGTGGATATTGGATAAACAACAAGCAGGGTCAGTACCATTCATTCAGCATTAACTTCGTACCTACTGTCTGCTAGTTCTTGGGAATGATCGGGCACCCTCACTCTAGTGGGAAAACGTGGTCAAGTCAACAAGCACAGTACGGAGCGAGGATGGTAGAGGAAGCTGGGTGGAATGGAGAAAGGCAGAGGAGTGTCGCACAACCCCCGGGCACCAGAGCAGCTGCCACCTTATCCCTGGACTTCCTTCTGTCTCTCTGCTCTTCCTGCCCTATCTTCTCTCTCTGTCTTTCATCATCCTTGTCATTGTTGTCACCGGGGCTTGTTTTTACTCCTCTATTCTGACTCCAACACCAGCACCTAGAACCAGAGGAAGTAGGAACAGTTGGTGGCTTAGTAGAAACCTCTGGGATGGGAGCCATGCATTTGCAAAGCCAAGTTCTAGGCCTGAAAGACAGTCAGAGGCCAGTAGCAGGAGAGCATCTTGTTCCTGGACACACTGTGGCGCTGCCAGCAGACTTGGCTCCATGAACAGGGTCGTTATCATCATCAGGAGGGGCCTTCCTCACCAGGCACCTGGCATCATGAAATGATGAAACTTTTACAACAGTGAAATCCCTCTTCAGGTCTGTAAAACGAGTGAAGTGTTTTACGAATACTGACTAAGCAGGAGTCTTGTATGCTAGAGTATTAACATACATAAAAACCATAACTTACTGTAACATTTGTTGATCACTAAACATTAGTAGTGCTTCTTGAAACTCAAAAGGAATTTTAGGAATAATTGGGGCAACCCACATTATTTTTCATTTTGACATTTTGATATGTTGCTGTTCCCTTTGGGATATCAGAGAGGCAGTGAGAAGCTGTTGCACAGATTTCTTAACAGGAATATAATGATTTTGGCCCTTGGCATCACCCACTTAAGCACTTAGAATGTTTCAGGGAAAACTCAGGGGTTGGAGAGTGGTCATTTTTACCCTGGGCATTTGCCCTTGAGTTCTTGGTTTCCTCATCCATCAGGTTTTGGTCCTGGCAGTTCCTCCCTCACAGGGTTGTTGGAGTAAGAAGCCTGTGGAGCTGCGTACAATAGTGCATATCTTTATTCCCAGCTTCTTGGGACACTGAGGCAATAGGATCAAGAGTTTGAGACTAGAACCAGGTGTGGTGGTGTTTGCCTGCAATCCTAGCGACTCGGGAGGCTGGGGCAGGAGGATTGCGAGTTCAAAGCCAGCCTCAGCAAAGCTAGGCCCCAAGTAACTCAGTGAGACTGTCTCTAAATAAAATACAAAATAGGGCTGGAGTTGTGTCTCATTGGCCCAGTGCCCTGAGTTCAATCCCCACTACCAAAAAAAAAAAGTTTGGAGACTAGCCTGGACAACAGAGTAAGATCTTGTCTCAAAACAAAACAACAAAATGGGGATGTAGTTCAGTGGCAGAATGCTTGCCTAGCATATGCGAGATGTGTGAGGGGGTCCTAAGTTTGATCCACAGTGTGTCTATGTGTCTCTCTCTCTCTCTCTCTCTCTCTCACACACACACACACACACACACACACACACACACAAAGACCTTGTAGAAAGCATTCAGTACATGTCATTACTACTATGGGGTAGTGCACTTAAATGTTGGGTCAGTGTGGAAGGCGTTGGATGTCACATTAAAAAGTGAGATTTTGTGGTCAGGAGTGTAACAGATCTTGTCTGGGCTCAGGAATGTCACTGGCTGGAGTTGGGGACTAGACCAGATGGAGAAGTATCTGGAGGGTGGGCAGGGCCTGAACTGGGACAGTGGCAAAGTCAAGGAAAAGGGAAGATGGTTTGTTCTTTTTCTTTTTTTTTTTTAAAGTAGCCAACTCTTTTTTAAACAATATTTTTTTTAGTTGTAGATGGACATCTTTATTTTATTTATCATTTATTTTTATGTGGTGCTGAGGATCGAACCCAGTGCCTCACATGTGCTAGGCAAGCACTCTACCACTGAGCTACAATCCCAGCCCTGGTTTGTTCTTTTTCTAGGGCTTGGAGGTGTAATGTTAGGTTATTTATTTGGTGACTTTCTGTCCTTTTAATGAATGAGCTCAATGCAATGAACTTTTCCCTTAGAACTGCCTTCATAGTGTTCCAGAGATTTAGATATGTTGTATCACTATTCTCATCTACCTCTAAGTATTTTTTTATTTCACCCTTGATTTCTTCTGTTATTCATTGGTCTTTAAATAGCATATTATTTAGTCTCCGGGTGTTAGCATAGCTTCTATTTTTTATTTTATTGTTGATTTAAAAGAGGATGGATAAGTGACTAGTGAGGGAGAACCTGATGACGTTGGAGTTCCAGCAGGTGTGACCAGAGTGGGTGTCCCATTGACTGTGCAAGGACATGAAGTGGAGCAGGTGTGGATGGCAGGAGAGCAGAGAGCAGGCTGCCTGTGTCCTGGTAGGAGATAAATGACTGTGGTCGGATATGCCTCTGTGTGGTAAGTAGTCAGCAGAAGAGCGGCTCAGCACACAGGTGTGGGGTGCAGCTACGACTGAAATCCCAGCAGGGAGTTTCCACAGAGAGCAGGGAAGCCAGCCTGGTACCCAACGGGACAGGGAGCAATGAGGGACAATCCCCATTTCAAGAGTGGGCCAAAGAAGAGCAAGAAGCAGAGCGCAGAGTACCTAGGGAAACCTGCAGGAGGGTAGCTGCCATTGCCATTGCAGAGTGAGATGGAGGTGGGATGGGCAGCATGGGGCCTCTTAGACTGGTGGGCAGGAGGAGGGCAAGGGCCTTCTCACATGGGCTGTGTTTTACTGGTTGTTTAATACTTTGTATTTGTTTGGTATTTTTTTTTTTAATTTTTTTTTTTTTTTTAGTTGTAGGTGGACACAGTAGCTTTATTTTATTTTTTATGTGGTGCTGAGGATCGAACCCAGTGCCTCCCGCGTGCTAGGCGAGCACGCTACCACTGCACCATAACCCCAGCCCCTGGTTCTTAACCCTTTTTAAGGCCCTTCACATTGTCATGTTGTGTCCTCTCACCAGCCTGTCATGTGGAAGAGATTGGCCCCGTGTTCTGCCTGAGAAGCTGAAGTGAACCTAGCCAGCACCCTTGACCCACAGGGGCAGGAAAGGTTCACATCGTAGAGGAGGTGCTTCCTCAGGAGCAGAGTGGGCCTGCCAGATGTGGAAGGAGGGGCCTGCAGAAGGACATGGCCAAGGTCAAGGCCTGTGTGTGGAGCAGCTGCACTTGACCTAGGGGAATGACAGGAGAGAAGGCTGTAGGAGGGGCAGAGCCTGGATCACAGCAGGCCTTGTCCTGTCCGGAGTTCGGGTTTTATTCTGACAGTAATGGGGAATTTCTGAAGAGTTCTAAGCAGGGAAGTAGCTGTGATCAGCTGTGCTTTAGAAAGCTTGGTCTGGCTGTAGACTGGGGAAGGGCAGAAGTGAAAGCAGAGGCTCCTTAAAGACTCTTGTAGTTAATTCAAGTGAGGAATAAGGGAGAATCAGGGAGATATTTAGGACTTGTAGGAACAATACTTGGTTCATTTGGACCTTGAATTATGTAGATCTTGAAGTATATTGGGGGGGGGGATATCTTTAAGGAGTCTAATGTCAAGGTCAAGACCCCTGCCAAGAGTCCACCCAAATACAAACCAGGATAGCAGTGTCAAACTCCACCTGATTGTGGACGTGGCAGTGGAGTTTGTTGGTCAACCCTGAAGGTCAGTGCAAGGGCCAGATGAGGCTTCAAACCTATAGATGTGAGAAACAGACAGATGCGGCCTTGCAGAAAGGCTGCAGCAGTCTCTCCCGCTCCTCCCTGTGCACACAGGGATGCTTCTGTTCCTAGGAAGCCCATCCTTGTGCTCTGTGGAGCTCTCTGTGCTGGGAAGATGAGCAGCACTCCGGAGGCCTTGTCCCTTCTGCCTTCTCTCTTGGGTCCCTTCTGCCTTCTTCCTCAGGTTGCTTCTTCTGGGTTTGCACATTTGTTGGGAGATGGGGAAACTAGGCCTCTTTTGGAGGAAGATCAGTTTGGGCCACATAACAGGGTAGGCAGCATTGGCCCAAGGCAGGCCATGACTCTATTCCTCCTTTAGCTCCAGGCTCTGAATTCCCAGCTTTTGGCTTCCAGACAAGGTAGAGTTGCATCAGGTGTTGCTCCTCACCAGGGCCCCAGGGAGTGAGCTGGGTGAGCTCACAGCCCTGGTCGTCTGTGCTCAAAGTCTGCCTCTGGGCCTGTTGCAGCATTTGCCTGGCTTCTGAGGCCTGAGCCCAGGTTCCAACAGATGCCCTTAGTTTGCCCTCACGATGAACTCCGGGCAGTTGGACAGGACTGTGTTGGTAGTCCAAGTTTACTGCTTCATATTAGCTTATTTTTTTAAAATATTTTTTTAGTTGTAGATGGACACAATGTCTTTATTTTTTTATTGCTTTGTATGTGGTGCTGAGGATCGAACCCAGGGCCCCACGCATGCGAGGCAAGCGCTCTACCGCTGAGCTACAGTCCCAGCCCATATTAGCTTATTTTTATGTTAAAGTATTTATTAATATAAAAATAAATAACACATAGATCAGAAAATTATAGACTTTCCCGGGACTTCAACCCCACTCCCCAGGGCTAAAGGTGAAGGTGACTGGTTTCTCCGTACACACCCTCAAGTACATGAGCATTTTACCCTCTTCCTGTAGCAGCAGGGAGCACAAATTTGTTTTGACACCTAGTTTTTTTTACTGAAGTATTTGAGAATCTTTCCATATCAATTTACATAGCAGTCCACTGCATTTATTAAGACCTTTTTATTGTCCACATATATAGTTTAAACATAATTTTCAAGTGTTCATGCAGCAGGATATTAAAATACATTAGATTTGTCAAGTGCACTGTGTCTTACAGAACCTCTTCAAGGTCTTTTCTGGGGTGGTCCTTTCAGCTCTGGAGAAGGCTGAACAGAGAGGATCTTTGCAGCTCAGGAAGTAAGAGAGTAAGTAAGAGAGCTCACTTACTGAAGATTAAAACATGATCCTTCTTTCAAGAGACTCAGATTGGAGAGCAGGTCTGGGCTATGCCCTAGGGAGAGAGAGGGAGCTTTTCAAAGGGGATGGAACTTGAACCAGAGATATTTTAAAGAAGGGAAGGTAGGAATGAGTCAGATGCAAAATGGCAGGCGAGCAGCATGGGCAGAGGCAGAGGTTTGCTGTTCCAGGCATTTTCCATCCTCTGTCAGCACGCTGGTCTGGTAGTCAGTCAGCAGGAACCACTCAGTGCCAGTCCTTCTCCAGCTCTCAGACTAGCCAGGAGGTATTGGATGCACAACAGCGGGCAGAGCTAACTGACGGTGACAGAGGTCAGAGGAGTGGTTGCTTTTTCCTGAGGAGATTGACTGGGCAGGGACTCCAGAAATCTGGGGTGCTAGAAGTGTTTGCCATCTTGACCTGGGCAATGGTTTTGAGGTGGCATATAAAGTGAGACTCCATAGTGCTATGGATGCTTAAGATTAATGCTGCTGCATTCCTTAACCATCGGTATGTTACCCCAATTATAAGCAAGCAAGCAAACAAGTAGATCCCCAAAATAAGTAAAATGCAATAGCAGGAAACCATGGAGAAAGGAGAGGAAAAAGAGAAGTCCCAGGGACTGAATTGGAACAAATTATATTCCATGCTTGGATAATTATATCAAAATGAACCCCAGTATTATGTATAATGAAAACAAACTTATCTTTAAAAATGTGGAGAGAGCTATGATTGGGGAAATAATATTGTGGACTTTAGGAGCACATTACAGGAGGCTTGTGTTAGGAGGTGATTTAGAAGCTGAGATTTGAAGGAGGAAGAAGCCTAAGTCAGGTTAAGAAGGGGACAAACTTTCTTAGGTGTAAGCCTGTGTCAAAGCCCAAAGGTAGCCTGGCATGCTGGAAAGTCAGGGTGAACAGGACACAGTTTTGAAGGGGTAAGACATGAGATTTAAGACCCTCGCCTGTCACTTACTTCACTCTCTCTGCCTCTCTCCATTTCTGTAGGTCTTAGAGCCAAAGCACCCCTGTGGTTCTGCCCTCCCCCTAGCCTGAGAATTAAGTCCACATGCCTTAGTAACTAGGAATTCAAGGTCAGCTGCGCCCTGGCCCCTTATCTGTCCTTCAGAGAACAGATGCCTCAGCCAAAGTGGACAGCTTGTCGTTCCCAGCAGTGTTCATTGCTATGGCCTTCCTGGGACTTACCTTGGCCTTCCCAGAGTGCCTTTCCCAGCCTTCTGGCCCAGCCGAAAGAAGGGCCATAGTACTAATTCAGACTCATCCCTGCCACTCCTGAGTTCCAGGCATCCTTTCCCTCAGTGTCCCCCTCCTGTGTGCCCTATCTCAGGCTGGCCGTGCCTTTGCACACTCGCCATCTCCCTTTGACACGCTCCCTCATCAGGCTCTGGGCAGTGCTTTTTACCTAGTCAGCACGCTCATCCATCTCAATGGTGTTTTATCTGAATGGAGTTCTCTGGCTGCAAGTGGGTGGAAGGCTACCATGGGACATCTGAGTGAAGACTAACTGGAAAAGTGTCAAGATGGAGCTTCCAAATTCCCAGCAGTTATTAGTTTTAGGATTCAGGAACAAGAAATACAAATTCCTGGAAATTCCCGAGATCATAAGTTATTCTGCATTTGTCATATTTTGAGTTTTTAAATAAGAATGACCATGATAATAAACCAAATTTTGCAGGGGAGGCAGTACCGGGGATTGAATTCAGGGGCACTCAACCACTGATCCACATCCTCAGCCCTATTGTATTTTATTTAGAGACAGGGTCTTACTGAGTTGCTTGGCACCTCACCGTTGCTGAGGCTGGCTTTGAACTCACAATCCTCCTGTTTCAGCTTCCCCAGCTGCTGGGATTACAGGCATGCGCCACTGTGCCCGGCTCCAAATTATTTTTGTGATAATGTTTCAGAGATTTTTCCTGTTAAAAAATATGTAATATTTAATGGTTCTTATTATGGAGATGGTTTATTATTAGGGACATATAGTGACAAGAGCATACATGTAAAAATTATCTCTATGTTATATAGACATTTGATAATAGAAAATGTTAAAGGAAGAGAACATTAACACAAAATGAATGCCAGGTAAAAATAAGTTGATGATTTAAGGATAATACCACAAATATTTAATATTTAAAAGTTACTTTCAAAGGTTAAAACTTGAGAAGTTAGAACAGTACACTGAACCTATCTATCTTCTTTGCTGAGATTAACCAGTTGCTAGCAGTTTGCTACATTTACTTGACATTGTGTCATAGACTTGCATATTTGTGGGGTGGTTTCCTTATGATTAGATTTGGACTGGTATTTTTGGTGGGAACCCACGTACCACCTGAGGCTTGTATCTGGAGACGGGATGCTGAATTTTTTTTTTTTTTTTTGGTACTGGAGATTGAACTCAGGGGCACTCGACCACTGAGCCACATCCCCAGCCCTATTTTGTGTTTTATGTAGAGACAGGGTCTCACTGAGTTGCTTAGCATCTCGCCGTTGCTGAGGCTGGCTTTGAACTCGTGATTCTCCCCTCAGCCTCCTTAAGTGCTGGGATTACAGGCTTGCGCCACTGTGTAGGCTAGGATGTTGAATTTAATCACCTGGGGGAGTGGTATTAGTGACAGCTACTTTTGTTTTAAGGTAGAGAGCTAGCCAGGCGTAGTGGCGCACGCATGTAATCCCTGCACTTTGGGAGGCTGAGACAGGAGAATCATGAGTTCAAAGCCAGCCTCAGCAAGGACAAGGCGCTAAGCAACTCATGAGACCCTGTCTCTACATAAAACACAGGGCTAGGGATGTGGCTCAGTGGTCGAGTACCCCTGGTTCAATCCCCAGAACCAAAAAAAAGATAGAGAGCTCCTGAAGGGACTCTCTCCTGCATTTGTGAATCTCTGACAACCGTTTTGGCAAAGAGATTGCCATTCCTGTGTCATTTGTAGCTGTAATTAAGAAACATCCTGTGTGGTCAGACAAGCCCTGGGAGCCAGCATACGGGGGCTTGTGACCAGGCTCTACAACTCTCTTACTTTCGGAGTAGATGAGTTACTTCCAGCTCTGTGAGTTGCATGAGATTGTACATATAAGGAAACAGACACTCAGAGGCTACTCAGCTAGTGAATGACAGAGCTAGGATTCAGACCCATTTTTGTTTGGAGTCAAAACCTTGCCCTTGTCCTTATGCCAGCTGTCTCCTCTGAGGTAGCTAATCAGCACTGTGGTGACACTGAGCGGGTACTAGTGCTTAGAACCAGAGAGCACCAACCCTGGTGAACTCTGTTAGGTGAGGGGAGGAGAAGAGTGCCTATCTGCCCAGGTTCTTCCGCGTGTGGCATGCTGTCACATGGGCAGGCCCTAGCACCTCAGGCAGGTTGGTAGGTGGCTGTTGGGCACTCTCAGCCACCCCTGGAAGAAATGCTTTCATGCTTATGTTGCAAAGATATGCTACAGGCACTCTACCAGCCTCTGCCTGTCCAGACAGAAAAGTGTCAGCCATAGCACTTGTCCCTAGCCCATGTCAGAGTCAGTGCCTGTGATCCCCAAATTTGCCTGTGAATCCTAAGGGTGTCCCAATAGATGAAAGAAGGCACCTCCTCAGCCAGCCTGGGTTCCTGGGGAAAACAGGAAGCATTGGGGGGGCGGCTAGTGCAGAGCCTTGCCTAGCAGGTCACCGGGGGTGGTGACATAATGCCTGCTGGCTCTGGATTGGTTTATTATCTGCCCCAGGATTTGGATGGAGATTCTGACAGAAAAGAGGGCTGTGACAGTGACAGTGACTCTGGAGCTCCCCAGGACTGCTTCTGCTGGCTTTCTGCTGTGGTGGCCCACTGCGCTGAGACATCAGGAGAGTCTGCCCTCCCAGGTTCCAGCTGCTCCTCCTGCACTGCCCATCCTCAAAGGCCTCCAGGGAAGAATTCTGGGCCAGGGCCAAAATGGCCTGGCAAAGAGCAGGCTCTGCCATGTGGGCTTGGGGAGAGCTCTGGGCAGTTCTTTCCCTGGCTCACGGCCACCTTAGGCCCTACATCTTGGGAGACCTCCAGGACTCTGGCAGCTAGGTAGACAGGGGTGCCAGGGCTCAAGGGAGGAAAGCAGTACCCACAGACTCCCTGCGCTCACAGTGCAGGCCGGGTGAACTTTGCTTGGTTCTTTCCAGGGAGCGCCATTTTCCTCCTGCCAGTGGTGCTGGGACCCTGACAAGACCTGACAGATGAGGCCTTCCACTCTCTGAATGCATTGCCCAAGTGTCATTACTATGTCACTTACCTCTGGCATTTCTCCATCTGGTCCTGCACACCCCTCTTCCGGCTCTGGGTCCTGAGGAGTGGGATTGCCATTTTAACCAGCTTTCTCACCAACAGCTCTTACAGGCTGTCATGTAGGTGAAAATTCCAGAGGCTGCTGTCATGATAGGTGACCTGGGAGGTGAGGACATGGGCCAGTGTTCTGGATCCTTAGGAAGCTTTGATGTTTAGAAAGCCTTTTCTGGGCTCTCTGAGGGTCACAGCCTCTCGTTTTATTGCCCTTTCACTCGCCTTCTCTTCGTGTTTTTTAGATATTTTTAAAGTATCCTTTATCTGGGATCTTAGAAAGCAGCCAGATAGGCGTGCACAGAGAGGGAAGGGAGATGGAGACCAAAACTTAAAAGGTTCATGAGATTCAGCACCAGGACAGCTTTGCTTTTTCACTTGGCGTCGCTATTTGGTCTTAGTTCCTAGGCTGCTTTCACTCAAGAGAAACCCCAAAGCTGTTCTTCCCTCGTGCTTTTTGCAGTGCCAGGGATCAAACCCAGGGCCTCCTGCATGCTAGGCAAGCACTCTGCCACTTAGCTACACTCCCAATCCCAAAAACTCTTGTTAGGAAAAAGCAAGGAATTTTACAAAAGGCCACACTAGGCTCTTATACCAGCTTATTATAAAAGGCACTGTGCTTGCTCTAGAATCAGTTCAAGTGCAGACATATATGAAGGTAATAGGAAGTCATATGCTACAGCCCCCTGCCCCCGTTCTCAGACTATTTTCCCTTCATAGTTGTTTATGTTGTTGGGCAAACATACGTGACTGTGCTGTTTTAGACAAAATGAACTTGTGGCATGTGTGACCCTGTTTCCACTGTCTTCTGACTTTCATGGCCATGATGTCACATCTGTGTCATCTGCCGTTGCAGGGGTCCAAGAAAAATTCCATTGTGGATGAGCCAGAATGTTGCTTCTTGAGAATGACTTCTTCAGCTTTTTCTGCTTCACCCTGCTGTTCTCTAAAATCATTTGTATCATGCTTTTAAAGCTTTTTAAAAAAGTTTTTGTTTACTAATCATAGCATGTGTTTATTACAGAAAATTTAGAGAAATCAGACAAGCAATAAAAGAATAAATAAATATTGCCTCTGAAGCCAGGCATAGTGGCACACACCTGTAATACCAGCAGCTTGGGAAGCTGAGGCAGGAGGATTGCAAGTTCGAGGCCAGCCTCAGCAAGTTAGCAAGGCCTTAAGCAACTTACCAAGACCCTATCTCAAAATAAAAAGGGATGTGACTCAGTGGTAAAGCATCCCTGGGTTCAATCCCCAGTACCAATGAATGAATGAAATGTTACCCTTGAGAGGTAAATTGTGTAGATTGTATAATACAGATGTCTTTCAAATCCAATATCTCATCCAAGCTTTGCTACTTTTATTAAGGAAGGCGGGTGATAATCAGTCCTGTCTTAACAGATGGCAAAACTAAATAGAGAGGTTAGATGGTTGCCCAGTGGTACACAGTGTGGGAGGCAGAGCTGGGGCTGCATTTGTCATACAATCCATCACTAATGCTTTCTCCACTGTATTCCACTGTCTTGTCACCTCTGGATGGAGAGAGATTTGGGCATTGGATTTCAGATTTGTTGAAGTGCCTAAGTTGAAGGTTAACAGTACCTCCAGGAAAGCACCTCATAGACAGGAGAAAATGCAGACGACATGCTCCTCGGATGTATAGATGATGGGAGGTGAGGATTGTTTGTGTTTTGGAGCACAGGATAGGCTTAGAAACCCCTCAGAGGGGGCCTGAAGTGTAGCTCAGTGGTAGAGTGCATGCTTAGCATGCAAGAGGCCCTGGGTTCAGTCCCCAGCACCAAAACTCAAACCCTCAGAGGGCTCTAACTACAGGCCAGAGGCAACAGGGTACCATTTGGAAGGAGCGGAGGCAAAGATCACCTTCCATTTCCATAAGCACAGGGCAGGGAAGCCTGACTTGATGCTCCATCAGTGACCACTGTCCACCATGTGGGCCACTGTCGGGCATGTCATTTCAGCACTTGAGCTTCACTGTGGTTATTGATAATTTTAGTTAGCCACAGTGGGAGGGCGTGATACACTAAGCAAGAGAAGGAACCTGGGAATTCCCTGACAAATGCCGTGACTGTGAGGCCTCCCCTAGAGATGGCTTTGGGGAAGAAGAGGTGCAGGCCAAGACTCGGTGACCAGAGGCCAGGCAGAAAGGGCCAGGAATGGCAGTTAGTTGAGAGAGGGTTCAGTCAGTCAGGGTAGAGAAGAGCTTCTTGGTGTTCAGGTTCAGGACTGGAAGTGAGAGGCATGTAGTGGGCCAGACTGACCCTTGACAGTGACCTCTGCCCTGTGGTCTTGGGGTGATCTTACTCTGCCATGCTCTGGTTTCTCATCTGTAGATGGGGATGCTGATACCTGCCTGACAAAGCTGCAGCAGCTTGAAGGTCTCAGGTCTCAGTTGATTCTAGAATCAGAGAATCAGGCAACACCGCATTCCACCAAAGAGAAGGAATGTTTCTCTGGGCTGAGCAGGAGCGGTCAGTTTTATAGTCAGAAGGGCTGAAGAAAACAGAAACAGAGAACAAAAAGTAAATTGGCCGGGGCTGTGGCTCAGTGGTAGAGTGCTTGCCTAGCATGTTTGAGGCACTCGGTTCCATCCTCAGCACCACATAAAAATAAAGAATTTAAAAAAGGTATTGTGAGCCGGGCGCGGTGGCTCAAGCCTATAATCCCAGCACTTAGAGAGGCTGAGACAGGAGAATCACGAGTTCAAAGCCAGCCTCAGCAACGGCGAGGCGCTAAGCAAGCAACTCAGTGAGACCCTGTCTCTACATGAAACACAAAATAGGGCTAGGGATGTGGCTCAGGGGTCGAGTTCAATCCCCAGTACCAAAAAAAAAAAAAGTTATTGTGTCCATCTACAACTAAAAATAATTTTTTTTAAAAGCAAATTGGTCATATCAAAGTTACTTTTATTGTAAGGCAGGACAGAGACAGAGTAGTAGAAAAATAACTGATTAGCATCAGGTTACTTCAGATTATGTTTTTGTAGAAATTAAAAGAGAGGGAACTTCATAATCATGCCAATTGAAACAAGCCCATTTGGAAAATTTGACAGTTACTACCTCTGATTCAGATGAAAGCTTGGTTTTGGTGTGATAACATGGAACTTGAGCATGAATGACTACATTTTGACATTTGGTCTGTTGGGGCCCAGTGCAGGAGCCTAGTTCAAAACAACAGCTTCCTATAATTTTTATTTAGCATGTCTCAGTCCCCTTGTGGAACCTTAGTGAGTCACTGAGTGAGGAGCATAGCATAAGGGCTGGCGCACAGAAGTGCTGTGTGCTGTTTGGTTCAAGCAGGAAATGGCTGGGCTCCATGTAAGAAGGGCTGTAGAAGGTTTCTGTTTGGGTTTTGTCTGTGACCTGCTTCTGCAGCTTTTCTGTTCCCTGCCACCCTGGTCTCCATGTTTCTTCTCTGCCTACCTCTCTTTGGCCTGGGTCCTGCATTTCTCCTACCTAGACCACCCTCACTTCAATCTTTATTTTTTATAAATCTGCCCACTCCTTGGTTTCATTTTTTTCTCTAAACTCTTAAGTATTTTTTGTAATGAGGTTATTTCATTTCTAAGATTAAGCTATATGACCCAACTCTGTTTGACCTTGAACCTCTGAGGCCTCCAGCAGAAGCAGTTTCCAGCTGTTCAGGACTTAGCTCACTCCTTCCTCCCTCATTGTGTACTTTCCCCTGGGTATTTGCAAGTACTGGTCTTATCTTCCTCTCTGAGAGTAAAGCTTTAAAGGCACCTGAGGACTTGTCACCACCTTCCCACCAGATCCTAAGGCTGTGCTCAGGATTGAGTAGTACTTTTGGGTTTGCTCAGTGAGAGGATTTTAGAGCCAAAGGAGGAATAACAGCACCAGCACTGCTTCCCCATAGAAAAAACTGAAGTCCCCATTTCCCCTAAGGTCACCTGGCTGATGCCAAAAGAACTAGCCAGACCAAACTAGGCCCACTCAACCAGCAATTTCGGGGCTCCGTGTTTTCCCCTCCACAGCGTTTCTACCAGTATGTCATAAGCCTTTTGAGTTCCTTTGAAGAGTCTAGAATGATTGGCATAGTGGCATACACCTGTAATCTCAGTGAATCAAGAAACTTAGGCACAAGTATCGCAAGTTTGAGTCCGGCCTGGGCAATTTAGGAAGACCCTGTCTCAAAATAAAAAATAAAAAGAGTTGGGGATGTAGTTCAATGGTAAAGCACCCTGGGTTTAATCCCTAGTCCCCACCTCCACCCCAAGGGGGGGCGGGGAATCTGGAATGGTCTAGAGAGCAGGGTCACATGCCCCTGGAAAACTGAGGCTGGTGGAGGATTGATCTCTAGAGGCCTGCTTCAGGCTGTAGTGAACAAGCATTTTTTAAAAATTATTTTCAGTTATAAAATGGTGTTTATTTATTCAGCCAACATTCACTGACATTTACTTTCTGCGAGTCAGTCCACTAAGGCTTGAGAGTTAGTGTGAATCTAATAGATGGAAATCTCTGCCCTGCAGGTCTTATATTCTTTTGGGAAGAGACCAAGCACTAAGCAATTGAGTAAATATGTATGCACTACACCAGGCAGTGTAGGAGCTGTGGAGACGGTTGACGCAGGGACAGAGGGTGCCAGTACTCTAGGTTGGACTGGTTTTGAATAGGATGGTAAAGGCAGGTCTCACTGAAATGGTGACATTTGGGGAACTACCTGAAGGAGGTGGGGCAGTGAGCTGTGGAGATAGATGACTGGCAAAGAACTCAGCTGGGGCAACATCAGCTGCGAGGCCCCATGGCAGAATATGGCCGCTGTGCTCGAGAGCAGCGAGGAGAAAGAAATGCAGTGGGCTGGGGACCAGCCCAGAAGGCCTTGTTGGCCTGTGGAAAGATGAACTTTTTCTCTGAGGTAGGAACCCCGTAGAGGGATTTGATCCCAGAAGGGACAGACTTCCCTGGATAGACGGGCTTGTTCTGACGGCTATATGGCAGGTGGGTAGAGAGGGAAGTAGAGAATCAGCAGGAGGCTGCTGCACTAACCCAGGCCAGAGATGCTGCTGGCTCAGATGAAGGTTGCAGTAGTGGAGGTGGGGAGGAGTGATTGATTCTGAGTCCTGACTAAAGGCAGAGCCAACAGGATTTGCTGATTCTAAC
The DNA here is from genome assembly GCA_028644305.1 of Xerus rutilus. Taxonomy (NCBI): domain Eukaryota; kingdom Metazoa; phylum Chordata; class Mammalia; order Rodentia; family Sciuridae; genus Xerus; species Xerus rutilus. The sequence continues at coordinate 102,764,621 of CM053406.1, read as the reverse complement.
ATTTTTGCCTTACAGCTGGAAGGTTGGTTGACTTTTTGGTGTGTGTTTGTTGTTTTTGTTTTATTGGAGATAGGGTCTCACTATAATTCCCACACTGGCCTCAAATTCTGAGGCTCAAGCCAGCCTCCTACCTTAGCCTCCTGAATAGCTGAACTATAGGTGCCACCTTGGGAAAGACGAGGAGGAAGACCACAGGCTCAGTTTGCAGTGTATCAGTTTTGTGATATCTTTGGACATCCATGTGGAGATGTCAGAGAAGATAGAGCTAGAGAAATAAATTTAGGAGCCATCAGCATACAGAAGGTATTGAAAGCCATGATCGTGAAGAAAGGAGGAGGAGCAGAGGTGGAGAACAGAGACCTTTAGAGACCAGGAAGAAGCTGCTGAGGAGATTGATAAGGAGCTTGTGAGGGCAAAGGAAAACCTGGGAACCAAGGGAAGAAAAGGTGTAGAGGAGGAGGGGCTAAGCACTGTGTCACATGCCGTTAAGGGTCAAGTAAGGTGGAGATAATACCCACTAGTTACAGAAAGTCTACAAAGTACAGCAACATAAAAAGTAAATAAATCACCTACCACCCCATTCCTATCAAGAAATTTCCTTCAATTCTGCCTCTAATTCTTTTTATGGCATCATGTCCTTAATGTGGTTTTATATTGTTTAGTACTGAGAATTGACCCAAGGTCATGCTATCACTGAGCTACATCCCCAGCCCCTTTTCTAAATTTTATTTTGAGACAGGATCTCACTAAATTGCCCACTCTGGCCTCACCTTTGCAATCCTCCCGCCTCAGCCTCCTGAGTAACTAGGATTACAGGCTTGTGCCAGCTATACTCTGCTGTTCTTTACTTAACAAGTTATTAAATATTCTAAGAAAACATGAGTTTAATGGCTAGATAATATTCTGTTTTCTGGATATGGCCAGTTTCTTATAACCGTCCCTCTGTTATCGGGCATTGAATCTTTTCCAATTTTTCAGTATTACAAACAACACAGCAGGGAATACCTCTGTGTTTTCCCACAAGGGGAATTATAGAGTAAAAGGACGTGAGCTAGGCTGGGATGTAGCTCAGCGGTAGAATGCTTGCTTGCACATGTGAGGCCCTGAGTTCCATTGCTAGCACCTCAAAAAATAAAAATTAAAAAAGAAAAGACATGCACATTTTTAGGTAAAGCTTGAACTTGCAGCCATGGTTTCTCCTGGACAGAACTGACCAATCACTTCTTTTTTTTTTTAGTTGTAGATGGACACAATATCTTCATTTATTTTTATGTGGTGCTGAGGATGGAACCCGGTACCTCGCACATGCAAGGCAAGCGCTCTGCCACTGAGCCACAACCCCAGCCCCCAATCACTTCTTAACTGTGAGCTTGTTCCACGTTTTTCTCTCCCCGGGGTTCAGAAGTCACCCCATCCTGCTGGTCCCCATTCCTGCCTCCCTGCTGTACCTGTGAGTCCCATTTCTCCTGGGCAGGTCAATGTCATGCCCCCTCAGTAGGCCTGGCCATATTCTGACACTGCCCTTGTCCTGACACTGGCCTGGACCCCCTGGCCCAGGGGGTGTTCATCAGCCCAGCAGGAGGCAGAGCTTCCCCGGAGGTGATTGAAGTGCTGAAACTCCCCGGCTGAGGGTATGGCTCAGTGGTGGAGCCGCTCTTGCCTAGTGCGGATGAAGCCCTGGGTTTGATCCTCAGCAGCACATAAAATATAAATAAATAAAATTAAGTTAGTACTTAAAAAAAAGAAATACTCCATTGCTGGTGTTTAACACATGTCAGTCCTGCCTGCCCAGCTGCCTGAGTTGCGTAAATGGCACGAACGGAAGGTGCTCTGGGAACGTAAAGGCCTCCCCTGGCCTCAGTTGTGTGAGAAGGAAAGGGTGTAAGTGGTAGTGTCTGGTCCATGCCCTGAAACCACAGACCCCTAGAGCAGGGCCGCTGTCCCAGGTGGGGGTACTGGTGACTAGAGCAGTGTGAGGAAGTTTGGGGACTCTGGAGTTGTCAGGTCCAGGCACGTGGCTTTTCATGTCCTCTGGGCTCATGCAGCGCACTGCATCTGCTTCCCAGTGGCGTGTGTGTGTCGTGGCCAGGAATCATTGAGGCCAGAACAGCTCCGCAGGCAGAGCTGGATGGGCCTTGGGGATAGCTAGCCCTGTGTGGCGTTTTGTTCAGTGAGGACACAGGGGGGATAGCAGGAGAAGCTCTGGGCTGAGTCCCGGCCCTGCCCTTCTCAGCCTGGATCTTCCCAGACAGGCAAGGCTCCTTTTCCCGCCTGTTCCTCTGCTGGGTTTGATGTTGCCCTGCTTCTCAGAGCCCAGCTGAGATCATCTCCAGTGGGTCCTCCATAGCAGCGGGAGGCGTTTTGGGTTTTGTTGTTGTTTTAATGCAGCCACGATTCTGTAGTCCTTTCGGAATGCTGCTAGGCTTTCTACTGCACCGGAAAACACCCACGTGCTTACTATACCCTTCTGCACTCACGGAGCCCAGCCTAGCGACCAGCTGCCGGGCCCTTCTCTCCCCACAGACCCTCTCTTCCTCCTCCCACTCTGTTCCCTCGTGTCTGCTTCCCAGCTCTGGAAAACGCTACTCAGCCTGCCTAGTCCTCAGGAAAACCTCCTCTGGCCACTCACCCCAGACCAGTGCTCAGTACTTGTCCTTGCAAGCCCTGGGCATTGGTCACAGATATTTGTGTCAGCTCCTTGACTAGTGTGGCCTGGCACAGGATGGTGGATGCTTAGCAAATACCTCTTGAAGTGAATGAAAGCAGCTGGCAGGGACCAGGAGGGTGGAGGAGGAGTGAGGGCCTCAGCAGCCAGAGCCCCAGGTTCCTAGGTGAGTAGGGCACTGCAGGTGCCCCAGCATGTCTCTCTGCCTGCCAACAAAACCACCCTGACCTCGGAAGTGCTCTGAGCAGTGTGGGGTCCTTCTGGAACCTGGGCAGGCCTTTCCTGTACCTCAGCAGGATCTCTCAGCATCTTTTTTTTTTTCCCCATTCAGAACACTTTAAAAAATGTTTTTCCCTCTCCCCCCAATCATAAAGTCACTCCATTCCCTCTGTAAAGAATTTAGAGAACATGGGAAAACATTATCATCAAGAAAATAAGAATCCCGGGCAGCTGCACTGCTCGGAGAGGAGCACATTAGCATTGGGGCCGTGTCTCTCCAGTTTTGTTTCTCTGCCCATGTTTGCATTTGCATGCCATCCATCTCCTCTGTTGGTGAACCCTCAGAGTTTAGTATCCTCTCAGTCTTCGTGGCAGTATTTGGAAGTAGGCAGCAATTAGCCCTCCTGGCAGAGGCTGCAGTCCAGAGCTGGGTACCTCTCTCTCCCTTCTGTGGACAACTCCAGGCTTCTTGCTGTCCAGCTCCTCCTGTCAGGCAAGAGCACCCTTTCTTCTCTCTGTTCTTTTCCAGAATGTTCCCTGGCTCCTTAAGGCTGATGTTCCTTTTATTTTAGGTTAGCTCCTCTTCACATGCTTAGGGGCTAACTCTTGAGGTAATGGAAGAAAGAGTATAAGGGTAGCCTCCTGGCTGTCTTTTCACTAATTGCAGTGCCCTGAACAAAACCAGCCCAGTTATGATTTTATGCATGTACCACAATAAATTCCATCATTGTGTATAATGAATATGCACTAAAAATGATATTTATCATAGAAAAGAAAGAAAAGCCCCCAGGGCATCCCTGGGGTTTGGCCTCAGGCGACCTGCTGGAGTGGATCCAGCCTGGCTCTTGTGTGCCCTGAGGCAAATGGGGTGACCTAGATTGGCAAATGAGAAGCAGAGAGCACTGTAAAGTTGCTGGCCTGGAAAACTGGGCACTGGGTCAGCACCTAGATTACTAATTGATAGGAAAGGTTGGGAGAGAATCAACCAGACCCATTTTCCCAGACCCTCTCTCCCTGTTGCCAGGGACCTGGAGCAACCTCTGCCCTTTCCCTAGATACTGCTGACCCTCCTGCATAGGGGCAAGGAGGGAGTAGCAACTGAGTGGCCTACACCAGGGGCAGGAAGTAGAGGAAGGTTTGGGACCTTCTCTCTGAACAGAGAAATTCATGCCCAGGGAGCTCCCTGGCAGGTTCCTCTTCTGGCTAGTGGTAAGGCAGGTAATTGGGGAATTTTCTGTCTGGCAAGGTCCCCTGGGGTTCCAGTGGGCCAGCTAGATCTGGCATAGCATTTGCTCTGTGTAGTCCCTTAGGATGAGCAATGATGAGGATAGCAGCAGCTACGTCTCTATTAGGCATTTACTGCATACTTAGCACTGTTTAGCAGTTATTGCATGCTTATTTAATCCACACACAGCCTCTTGGGTTGGGTGCTAGGATCTCAACTTCAGGGCTGAGAGCCTCCTAGAAGTTAGCATGTTCCCCAAGTCACAGAGAAGAAGAGACAGAGCCAGGGTTTGAACCCAAGCCCGACAGATGCTGGTGGAATTAACTTCTATGGAGTATTTCATCTCAGTTGTAGTGGTAAAAGAAAATGGATAACCTGGCAAATGCTGCAACTGAAAACTGGCTCAGGTTTATGGTTTTTTTTTTTTAATATTTATTTCTTAGTTGTAGGTGGACAGAATATCTTTATTTTATTCTTATGTGGTGTGAGGATCGAACCCAGTGCCTCACGCGTGCTAGGTGAGCATGCTACCACTGTGCCATAACCCCAGCCCCTCGGGTTTATGTTTTTAGTGTCTTTATTAATTCATCAGGTGGATGTAGAGCACCTGCTGACAAGCACCGTGCCAGATCTTGAGCCAGTCACTCTGCCTCTTGGAGCTAATTTTCTTGTCAGTTATAGAGACACAATTGAACTCAGTGTCTTAGGGCTGTAAGAGAAGTGTATGAGCCTGGTATGCGGTAAGCCCCAGAGAATGGAGGCTGATTCCCTTGGGGTGGAGGCAGCAGCAGGCTTAGGCTCTAGTGCAGGGAGAAGACCCATCAGGCCATATCACACAGCAGATGGGGCTCTTGGAGGGGTCCTGACACACCAACTCTCCCCACTCATCCCCAGGGCAGGGCAGGAGTGTTCCCATCAAGCACACAGCCTGCCTGCAGGTAGCAGGGACGTCCTGGAGTAACACAAAGAGCACTTGGGAATTACCCAGCCAGCAAGCTCACTCTGAAAAGGAGGCCTGCCCCTGGTGGAGAGAGGGGACCCAGGACAACTGGTCTTGGCAGGAAGGATTAGTAATGTAGGTGGCTTGGTTCTCTGGCTCTCTAGGTCATTTACATTAAGCTCCTAACTACTTTTGTCTACAAAACTGACCTGCCCAATGGGAAATGGATGGAGTTGTTCCTCCCCCTGTACCTAGGCTCCCTGAAGGACTGAGTCTCTTCATGGGGCAAGCGTGGGAGCTGGAACGGCGGGGCGGGGAGCAGGGGACTGCAAGTGGATGGCTCTGAAATGGCACCAGAAATGGTGCGTCCGGGGATTTATTCACAAAAATTATTTTGCTATGGACTCCACTGTTTGAGGGGATACTCAGCTCCATTTATGCCACCCTCCTAATGACTGCAGGGCCCTTGTCTTGTTTGAGGCTCTGAGGTGGCAGCCTCTCAAGTGGGGCAGAGCCGATCAGAGGGCTCTGGCCCTGGCCCTTTGCTGGGGGTGGAGAGGGGAAACTGACAGCACTGGGAGCAGCAGCACAAACCAGCGCCCCTCACCCGCATGGGACTTAAACCTAGTGCCTGCCTGTGCTATTTTTAGTGACAGCACTGAGGAGAGGAAGAGGAGAGCAGGGTTCCTTGCAGGGCAGTGGTGGGTGGGGATCCAGGCTGTGGGCCTGGCCCAGTGATCTGGGGAGGGCCTAGGCAGGGTTGCTTCTGGCTGTGTAGCTGAGCACAGTCAGGGGTAGGAGGCAGCCTCAGCCATAGATGGAAGTCAGGGATATATAAAAGTCCATGACTTTTGGCAAAATACAGGGTGGACAGCACAGTGATTAGATCTAAATATGAAGCAGCCCAAGGGATACGTGTGGCTTTCAGAACAGCGCAACCACAGCTCCCTTCCTCTTTAAGCTGGTGTCCTTAAGAGGTCACAATCAAAAGAGACAACTCAGGCTAGAGAGAAATGTTGACATGGGAGCCAGGGACCCCAGAACTCTAACCAGATCCCAGAACTATATGTGATCCTAAGAGGCAACCACTTGCACCCCTGAAACAGAATAGCTCTGGTCTGCTATTGGTATTTGGAAACAGGAACCTGGGCTCAGGGCTGGTGACATAGCCCCAAGAACGCTGCTGTCAGAGGGCTGGCCAGGCCTAACCCTGTCAGAAGCTCTGCTCTCTTCTGCTTTGCTCTCTGGCAGGTCCTCTGAAAGGCACCATCAGGGTCCTCTGGCTTGGCTTTTTGTCACTTTCTGCCCAGGAGAGCACTGAAGGCTGGCCTGTGGTGCTTGGGAGGATCCAGTGAGAGCCTGTGTGTTGTGCTGGTGGGTGCCTGCGGTGTGGACGGTGCCCAGTCCTGACAGGAGCTCCATTCTTCCTCCTCAGGCCCCTCAGAGAAGCGGAGGGTATGAGGGACGTGCAAGAAAATGCTTTGTCAGTCAGATGCACGAGGCAGTGCTGCGGTTCTCCTTCCCATTGGCACCTGCCGAGGGGGCGTCCCCGGCTCCTCCTGTCCCCTCACGCTCATCACCACACCCAGACGGTGTGGATCCCAAACCAGAGTGTCCTGCGACCTCATCCACACTGCCTGTGGTTCTTGAAGTGACATCACTTGACCCTGTTCCTCAGCGCTGCGCACTCTCCTGATGCCCTCAGAAGCCTCCTGAGGCCCACCTACCTTCGGCCTATCTGAGGGCCCCTCCCCACCACTTGCCTCCACCTCCAGGGTTTGAAGAATCTGTCTCTTTGGTGCTTGTCATTTGGATAATAACTACCTTTTTTTTTTGGTACTGGGCATTGAATCCAGGGGCCCTCTACTACTGAGCCACATCACCAGCCCTTTTCATTTTTTGAGACAAGATCTCACTAAATTGCATAGGGTCTCGCCAAGTTGCTGAAAGTGTCCTCAAACTTGCAATCCTCCTGCCTCAGCCTCTCAAGTCATTGGGATTCCAGGGTTATGCCAACATGCTCTGCTCAGTAGGTAGCGTTTTTGAGCTTACTAATGTGACAGCAGTCACAGTTGTTCCCAGTGATGTCTAAGGTCCTTTTCCGGTATTGCTGCCAGTCTCCACTCCACAAGCCCTCTCTGCTCTGTAGCTAAGTGTCTTCAGGTCCCACTTCAGGCAGTACAGTTGTGTGCAGGTGCAGTCAACAGAAATTTTTCAGTGTGTTTAAAAAGGAGTTTGATTTTCTCACCTTACAGGTGGTCTGGAGGTGGGCATTTCAGGCCCGGGCTGCCCCTCCACAGTGCTACAGTAGCCAGGCTCCTCCAGACTTTATCCTCCACCTCTCAACCTGTGTTCTCCTGCTCCCAAGGCATTCTGCCCCTTTGTACATAGTATTCCTGGGCCAAGCAGGAAGCTGGGAAGGGCAGAAGTTTGTCTCTATTAGGAAAGAGGAGCCTTTTCAGAAGCACCTCCCAGTAGCTTTTGTTTACATATTATTGGCCAGGATTACGTCACATGAACACTGTAACCTCAAAAGAGCTTGGGAATTAATTGTGTGGCCAGGCACACTGTTGATCCAAAGAAGACTGGGCTCAGCAAGTAAGAAAGGATGGAATGAGAGAGACAAGTAGGAGTGACTGCCTGCGCTCTTACAGTGAGCACCACACAGGGTGTGCTGCTGCTCACTCTGGGATGGGTGCCAGGGCCATGTGGTGGGCTTCCAGTGGCCAGATCTGCTCAATTTTCCAGAGAAGCCAGAAAGCCAGATTTTTTTAAAAAGCTTTTTAAAAAACTAATTTGAGGGCTGGAGCTGTAGCTCAGTGGTACAGTGCTTGCCTAGCATGTGTGAGGCCCTGGGTTCGATTCTCAGCACCACATATAAATAAATAAAGGTCCACCAACAACTAAAAAAATAAAAATAAATAAATAATTTGAAAAAACTTTTTTCATATAATAGCAAAGTTGCAGAGAATGAAGGGTTCCCATATACTGTTCACCTAGCTTTCCCCTTAGAGTAACATCTGGTACAATAGTATTAACTAAAGAGAATGTTTGAAAATTAACAGCTTTGTGTGTGTGTGTGTGTGTGTGTGTGTGTGTGTGTGTGTGTATCAGATTGAACTCAGGGGCACTCTACCACTAAGCCACATTCCTAGCCCTTTTTAATATTTTACTTAGAGACAGGGTCTTGCTGAGCATACTTAGGGCTAAGTTGCTAAGTTGCTGAGGCTGGCCTCAAACGTGAGATCCTCCTGCCTCAGCCTCCTGAGCTGCCAGGATTGCAGGTATGCACTACTGCACCTGGTGCACTTAACAGCTTTTCCATCACTGTGTTCCTGCTCCAGGATTCAGTCTAGGATCCCACATTGAGTTTAGTTAGGTCTCCATAGCCTGCTTATTGTCTGCGATGTTTTTCTTAGTCCAAAAGCTGGAGTCTTCCACCACCTTTCCTCTGAGTTGTCCTCTACCATAATAATTGGAAAGCACACACTGTTTTTAGGGCATCTTAGTAGTCATTTAGATTTTTTCATGGGTATTTGTCTGGACTGGATGTTAGTGAGCATCTCTGGTCAGCCTCTGAAACTAAAAGGACTTGAGCAGGGGCTGGGATTGTGGCTCAGTGGTAGAGCGCTTGCCTCGCATACTTGAGGCACGGGGTTCGATCCTCAGCACCACATAAAATAAATAAAGATATTGTGTTCATCTACAACTAAAACAAAATATTTTTAAAAAAGGACTTGAGCAATTGAGTGCTGCCACTCCCTCTAACTTTTAGTGCTATTTGTTAAGTTTTACTTGTTTATTTTTTAAAAAAATTTTTTTAGTTGCTGATAGGCCTTTATTTTATTCATTTATTTATATGCGGTGCTGAGGATTGAACCCGGTGCCACACATATGTGAGGCAAATGCTTTACCACTGAGCCACAATCCCAGCCCCTTACCTGTTTATTTTATTCCAAGTTAAATTATTTTTAGAAAAGGTAATATTCCTGTAGTTCTAAATTTAAAAGGTTCAAAAGGTACAGTGAAAAAAATCTCTCTTAGTGAACCAGAAACTCAGTCTCCTGACCCCAAGCAGTTGGTGTCCCCAAAGTTGTATGTAACCTTCCAGAGATAAACAAATACAGCTTCTTTGTATCTTCACTTATATCTTAGAGATACTGCCATATTAGCCCATAACTAACTCTATTCTTGCTGGGCATGGTGACACATACTGTACTGTATCTTCAGCTACTTAGGAGGCTGAAGCAAGAGGATTCCAGACTTGAGGTCTTCCTAGGTAACTTAGTGAGACCCTGTCTCAAAATAAAAAAATAAAAAGGGCTGGGGATGTAGCTCAGTTCCCAGTACCTCAAAAACAACACACACACACACATACACCAACTTAATGCTTGTCTATGGCTTCATAGATTTCCATGTGTTCATGTTATAATTTATTTAATAAGTCCCCTGTTAATGGACATTTAGCCTGTTTCCCACCCCTTACTAGTCAAACAACACTGTAATGAATAACCTTATACAAATACTTTTATCATTTTACTTATGTGGAAGTAACTGTAGGATATAACATAGATGGGTATATCTGGGTATACTTGTAATTTAGATCACTTGGCCAAATCACCCTTTATAGAGGCTGCACCAGTTTACCAAACACATGCTTGGCAGCAATGTGTTTTTTGAGTGTTTTGTTTTGCAGTGCTGGGAATGAAACCCAGGACCTGTGCATGCTGGGCAGCCACTGAACCACATGCCCAGCATGTTAGTGTGTTTTAATCGTATTGTTTAAAAAAACAAAGGTGTGTCTGTGTTGGTTTTTTTTTTTTTTTTTTTTTGGTACTGGAGATTGAACTCAGGGGCACTCGACCACTGAGCCACATCATCAGCCCTATTTTTGTGTTTTTTTTTTTTATGTAGAGACAGGGTCTCACTGAGTTGCTTAGTGCCTCGCTGTTGCTGAGGCTGGCTTTGAACTCGCGATTCTCCTGTCTCAGTCTCCCTAAGTGCTGGGATTACAGGCTTGAGCCACCGCGCCCGGCTCTGTGTTGTTTTAATCTGTATTTTTCTTGTTATGAGTAATCTTGAGCATCTTTTCATATGTTTAGGAACCAATTCTGTGAACGACATTTTTATATCAGGGCCCATTTTCTGCTGGATTGCTAGTCTTTTACTTATTAATTTGTAAACTATTTTAGGGAAATTAGCCCTTTGTCTAATGAAAGTTGCAAATATTTTTTCAGGTTATTTTGTCTGGGCTTTTTCCTTATGGTGTTTATCAAATGGAAAGTTGGTGTTTTATGTAATCAAATTTATTAATCTTATAAATCTATATGGGTTTAGTATTGTGCTTAGCTCTTCTTCACCCAGATTATTTTTATATATATTATCAAATAGTCGCTTTCTCCTTCCTTCCTTCCTTCCTTCCTTCCTTCCTCCCTCCCTCCCTCCCTCCCTCCCTCCCTCCCTCCCTCCCTCCCTTCCTTCCTTCCTTCGTACTAGGGATTGAACCCAAAGGACCCTTTACCACGGAACCACTGAGCTATATATCTCCAGCCTTTCTTATTTATTTATTTATTTATTTATTTTTTGAATTTTTTTTTTTTTTAGTTGTTGATGGACCTTTATTTTATTCATTTATTTTATATATGGTGCTGAGAATTGAACCCAGGGCCTCACACATGCAAGGCAAGTGCTCTACCACTGAGCCACAACCCCAGCCCTCTTATTTATTTATTTATTCATTTTTAAGTATTTTTTTAAGTTGTTGATGGATCTTTATTTTATTCATTTATTATTTATACGTGGTGCCAAGCATCGAACCCAGTGCCTCACACATGCTAGGCAAGTGCTCTACCACTGAGCTACAGCCCCAGTCCCGCTTCTTATTTTTTTATTTTGAGACAGGATCTCTCTAAGTTGCTGAGACTGGCCTCAAATTTGTGATCCTCTGGCCTTAGCCTCCAGAGTAGTACTAGGAATACAGGCTTATGCAGCTGTACCTGGTATCACTTGTATGTTCTTCATCTTGTGACCTTAAATTATTCCCTTCTGTCCATCATCCTGCACAGGCTTCCCCTTGAATCTTTAGTCTTTCTGTGTTGACCTCTCTGTCCACAAACCTCTTGGTGGCCTTGCTACCTTCTCAAGCTAGCATCTTCTTATACATTTCTTTCCCTGACGTTTCTACCCCCAGCTAATCCCCATTCCCTGTATCCCCGCTTCCTTGTTACCCCTTGTTCTTCCTTCTAAACCGTTTCACTGAAACTTGCCTCAGGGTCATTGACGACTTTGCAGTCATCAAATGCAGTGGCTGTTTGCCAGTTGATCGCTCTAATGCCCACAGTGCTTGAGACGGCTGGCCACCCCTTGAAACAGCCCTTCCCTTGACTCTGAGATGCACAGCTGGCCCAGATCCCTCCTGTCTCTGCCCACTGCCCCATTGCCTGCCTAACACTTCTTTCTTTTTCTTCCCTGGACATGTTGCTTGCTCTCCTTGGTGAACTGTGTCCTTTCCGTGGCTGTCACATCAACAGAGTGCCTCCCATATATAAAGGTCCCCAACTCCCCAGTTCCAACCACTTAGATTCTGAGTACCCAGCTGCCTACAGACCAACTAAGAGGTTACTGTGCAAATCCAAGCAAGGGAGCGCCTAGGAGAAGGGAGTGGCTGGGGTGCACGGGTGGTGAGAGGGGCAGCTTGCTACCAGCTGGAGTCGCTTCCCTGTGGATCAGTGGACTCAAGACTATACTTTACAGTTACCAGGGTGATAAAAAATAAAAATCCCAGGCTGGGAATGTAGCTCAGCGGTAGAGCGCTTGCCTCGCATGCGTGGGGCCCTGGGTTCGATCCTCAGCACCACATACAAAACAGTAAAATAAAGACATTGTGTCCATTAAAAAAAAAAAAAAATTTTATAAAAAAAAAATAAATAAAAAAATAAAAACCCCAGTGCCCAAGCTGTTCTCCAAACCAACCAAGTGCGAATTTCTACAGAGGGACCCAGACATCCATATTTTTAAAAACTCCTCAATGATTCCAAAGTATATTGAAGTTGGTGGACCTAAAATATGGTTAGAGGGGGAGAAGTCTCAGATCACCCCAGGTTCTGGCTTTGATGAGTGGGTAGGTAGGCATGTGCGTTGCCAAAGGGGGGATTCCCAGAGGAAGGGCAGTTTGGAGGGAAGAAGAAGGGTTTTTAGGGATAGACTGAAATTGACCCACCTGTGGATTTCCAAGAGAATGGTCCCCAAAATGCTTAAATCTCCCTGAGGCAGATCCCCACCCCCTTGTCCTGCCACAAGGCCTGCTCTCCTGTGCCTGTGTTTCTACAGTTCCCTTCCGGGAGGTCACACACAGTACCTCCTGATCTCACCACCTCTGACTATGGCATTTGTGAACAGTATTTTACTTGGTGAGGGTTGGAGCATCCTCCTCCTAGGTGATGTGGACACAAGGTCACGTCCTCTAACCCACCTGAGAAAGACCCCAGGGCGAAGCTCCTTTCCCCTGGCCTATTGCCTCTGCTGGAGGACCTGGTTGCAGATCTGTTAGTAGGAGCCGAGCCCAGCAGGAGTTCATGTCTTTTCTCCATACCTGAGCACAGGAAGGATGGGCCCCTTCACAAGCAGTGGCCCAGGACAGCAGTGGTTCTCGGCCTGAGTGCTGGTGGGCCGGCTGGGAGTCAGGAGGTACAGTGCACATCCAGATCTCCAGGAGGCCTTTTGTGGGTGCACAGGGGGAGGACAAGTTACTCCACCATGCCAAGCAGAAGCAGAGACCCTGGGAGGAGCACAGCAGAGACCAAGGAAGGAACTGGAGCAGAGCTGCTCCCACGTGGCCCTCCAGTGCGCCCCTGCAGCGGGCCCCACTCGGCCACTCCCTTCTTCACTGCCACCCCCAACTTCTTGTCTCCCCTCTGTCCAGGCTGACAGGAGCTGCCCTGTAGAGGTCCATCTGCACTCAGACCCAGATGATGCCAGAGCTATGACCAGGCCTGCAGGCGTGGCGCCGAGGGGAGATCAGCCATGGAGCAGCCACAGGAGGAGACCCCTGAGGTCCGGGAAGAGGAGGAGAAAGAGGAAGTGGCAGAGGCTGAAGGAGCCCCAGAGTTCAATGGAGGACCAGAAGTTGCACTTCCTTCCAGCAGCTACACAGGTGAGGAAAAGGGCTGGCCCGGGACCTGGGGCAGAGGGGCAGAGCCAAGCGGAACAGAGCTCCTAGCTCTCTGCAAAGAATATCCTGTGGGTGCAGAGCAGCAGAGTGAGACTGGAGCCAGGCGGCCTGGGTCCTGCCCCTCCCTGCCACTTAGCAGCTGCAGGGCCTGGTGCAAATTGCCCCTTCTTTCTGGAAAACAGGGATGGTGGGCCATGTGGACATGGGCTATTGCATAAATTAAGTGAACCGGGTGCGGTGGTGCACGCCTGTAATCCCTGTACTTTGGGAAGCGGAGACAAGAGAATCACAAGTTCAAAGCCAGCGTCAGCAATGGCGAGGCACTAAGCAACTCAGTGAGACCCTGTCTCTACATAAAACACAAAATAGGGCTGGGGGTGTAGCTCAGTGGTCGAGTGCCCCTGAGTTCAATCCTCAGTAGCAAAAAAAAATTGAGTGAGCATGTGTAACACATGTCCTCGTTATGCCACAGGCATCCAGGGCCTGTCTGCATTAACAGTGCACTAGAAAGATCGATTGTCCCTGTGATTGTTAGGATCAGTGGAAACACGCAACTCAGTTGACCCAGTGCTAATCTGTGCATCCTGATGAGCTGCATTGTGATCAGGCCTAAGTGCTAAGCAGTTAGAATGGATGACTGTAATTCATGTCCCTCTGTGCAGCCAGTTTCAGCTTCTTTTGTCTCACTTGTTCACTTTATTGATCCATTGTCAGCCGTGGTATGGACATTCCCTGGTGGCCTGTGCTGATCTGCCCTTATCCTCATCGTTTGGTGTCCACCCCTCGACCCTCACCATGCCCTGCTGCCCTGCTGCTCAGGCTCCTCCCTTTTCCCTCCCCAGCCTCTCTGCTCACCTGTGTGCGAGTGTGAGTGCATAGGACGAGCACATCCAGCCGATCCTCGCTCCTTTCCCTCAGAGGGAACTTTGTTATGAGAGGGTGCGCTCCCAGGAGGGGACACCTGTTCTTGCTGCTGGTTTCAGCTCTAGGGCTGCCTGCAGGGGATGGGCTCTGAACCCCTATGTCTGCGTGGGGCTAGAGGGGAGATGGTGCCCAAGTTGGGGTAGGGCAGGGCTGTGGAGCTAGGACAGGCTCCTGACTGATCCTGTAGCAACACCATCTTGAACCTGCAAAGCAAGGTTCTTCCTCTTCAAGGAACAAGGTAGGGGTGGGTAGGGCTGAAGGGAGAGTCACCATCCAGTCCTGATCCACCCAGACACCAGCAGCAACCAAAGTAGGTGATATGGGGCCAAAGAGCCAACACCCCACCCCCAACCCATGTGCTGTGTGTTCACTGATGTCTGGGATGGCTTTGGAGACCCAGCCTTCTCTGAAGAGAGTACTCTGTGCCCAGAGGTGATAATTCACCTTCTGAACTTGAGAAAGGCAAGGATGGTTAGAAAGCAGAGGGAAGATTCTGGGACTGACTGAGCCAGGGATGCCTTGGGACACCAGAGTGAACAGGGAAGAGATGGCACAAGATTTGTGACTTGATTCCCACCTCCAGGCCTGGGCAGATAGAAATGTCCTGTTCTGGGGTTCTCACACATCCCTGTGGGGCCCAGTGTCATGTCACTGTTCATGTGCCGGCCAAAGCCCAGTGCTGGGAGCAGAAGCAGGCAAGGCTGGTGTGGCGTTGACATATCAGGCAGCTTTATTGGTGGATTTAAGGCATGGGGAAGGGGATTGCCCAGCCACTCACACAGTCTGTGTACAATATGGTGTTCAGGAGCCTCGACTCATCAATAAAAGGAGGAAGTGGAGGTGGGTCGCCTTCCTGTTCTGTAACTGATGCAGGAGGGGCTGTTTCACATGGCCACTGTGCTAAAGCCATAGGCTATAGAAAGTTCCCATAAATTCTACAAGAAAGCCACCTAACAAAAAATCAAAACAGGTAAGATTATCCCCAGTCAGGCAAATATAAATGGCCAAAACCCAAAACATTTTAGTCTAACAAAGGATCAAAGAAGTCATCTTAAGATGTTTGTTTAACCTGCAAGATTGGCATAGGGGACCATATGGCCATTATTGGCCAAGGGGTGAGGACTGGCCTTCCAGCCACTGAGGGTGGCAGGGCAGCGTGGGTGTGTGTTTGTTACCCTGCAGTTCCCCCTCGGGAAGGTGTCCTGTGTAAATACTTGTTCAGCATGCAGAGATGTCCCCAGCAGCATGTTTACTGCAGAGCTGCTCACAAGAGCAGAAATGGGAAGGTGACATCTGTGGGGACTTGCTTATGTAAGCTGTGCTAGAGCCCCACGGGGGTACTCTGTAGTCATTAAGGATAAGTAGGTCTGTATAGACACACAGGGAAATGAAGTCCTGACAAACTGGGGGATCTTGTTGCTTAAGAAACCTTAGGTGGGCTGGGATTGTAGCTCAGCGGTAGAGCGCTTGCCTCGCATGCGTGAGGCCCTGGGTTCGATCCTCAGCACCACATACAAAAAGCAATAAAATAAAGACATTGTGTCCATCTACAACTAAAAAATATTAAAAAAAAAAAAAAAGAAACCTTAGGTATTGTAGAAGATACCAGAGAGTGTCCCAAAGGGCTAGTGGGCTAACTCGGGGAGCAGGTCCTGCATTTTTCTTAATAAGTCTGTTCTACTTTCATAATTTAAAATACATTTGTACTGTTTTTCTTCAGAAAGTTAAAATAAATAAATTGCTCAGCATTTTAAGGAGACTGCTGACAGGTGAGGGTCCTAGAGACAGAGCCTCATCCTGTGCTGGGGGCTGGAGGGCTTTGAGAGCACACAAACCAGAGCAGGAAGCCCGGGTCTACCTCTGGGAGTCAGAGTGCTCGCCCGCACCTTTACCTCCCAGGCTCAGTCTCCTCACTGTTGAAGACTGCATCCTGGCCAGGTGAGAAGAAAGTGCATCTGCCCCATTGCAGTTCTTGACACCTATGAATCTATGACATTGCCCCCCAGATTCCCCTCAGGGACCCATAAATAACCCCTGAACTGTAGAAAGGCTTCTGCTACTTCATATTTGACACCCCGCCCCCCGCCACTGGCACTGCCCTCTCTGTGCATCCCTGTACTGAGTTCAGCATCTTCACCTCAACCTGTGAGGCAGGTAGGATGGGCCTCACCATTAGCACTCAGCAGTGAGGAAGCTGAAGTTACAGGAATTCGCTTGCCTCATGTTCCTCAGCTGCGGAGAGAGAGGCAGCTAGAGCTGGTGCTCATATCCTCCCCGTCCTCCATCCTCGTCTCCTGCTTTGAGAGCATCCCTCCTGTGCACCTCTAAGAAAGAGGAGACAGCAGCTGTCGTCCTGGCCTCAGCAAGTACTTGGTGGTGTCCAGGCAGGGCCAGGTGCTGTACCAGGCTGGTGTTCGTGGTGAACAAGGATAAGTGCCTGCCCTGGGGAGCTCACAGTGTAAGAAGGCCCCTCAGCCTAGAGTCCTGCAGGACTCGCCCTGACCTCAGTGGCGAAAGGGTGCCCATTTTCCTATGTGCTCTGCCAGCAAAGTAAATAGATGGGGCTGGCCCCTCCTGGCTGCCTTCACAGCTGTAGCAACAGCACGCCTCCAGTGATAGAGAGTGGACATGCAGGAGAGATCCCAGCCACAGGTAAATTGTGGGAATCAGGTCAATAGTGTCTATTTGCCGAACTTGTAATCAAAGATGGTGAAACTGATACTTTACTCTCTGGGTGATGGGGCTGGTGTTTACACTGAGTGCAAACATTCGAGTAAGGACCTGGTGTCTTCCTCAGCAATGACCTTGTCTTGATGTTTATCATAATAGCAGTGTTGTTTAATAGTAATATGTGTATGTGGGTAGCAGAACACAGTGGCTAAGAGCTCAGTGCCAGGAGTTGCACGTTCTTGGTTACAATTCTCCCTCTGCCACTGTGTTAGGGGTCTCTAGAGAAAATAGATCCAGTAGGTGGGGGGAGGAGTGCACATATGCGTGTGTGTAGAGAGGTGTGTTTTAAGAATTTGCTCACACCATTGTGGGGTGGCCAGTCCAGATTCTGCAGAGAAGCTGGAGGCCCAGGTAGCTGCCATCACGCCTCAGCCAGAAGGCAGTGTGGAGGCAGGGCCCCTCTTCTGGGAGGGAAGGTGCACAGTCTTTCTTCTTTAAGCCTTCAGCTGTTCAGTGAGGCCCATTCACATTATGAAGGGTAATATGCTTCACTCAAAGTCTCCTGATTTAAATGTTAATCACATCTTTAGAAAAGACCTTCATGACAAGATCTAGACCGGTGTTTGAACCAGAACCTAGGTATCATATATGGACAAGTTGACACATAAAACTGCCATTGTCTCAGATTCCTCACCTATAAAGTAAGAGTAAGAGGCCCTTCCATGAAGGGTTGTTCTGGGGCTTCAAGTGAGCTGAATAGATGAGAGATGCCCAGTAGAGGGCCTGGCACACAGTAGGTGTGCACTAATAAAGACGGCACTACTGGTGCATACACACTGCCTTTGTAGGTGAGTCAGATTTAGATTAAGTCCCAACCTGTCATATGTTAGGCAAGTGACCTTGGGTGGATCCCTTAACCTCACCCAGTCTTAATTTCCTTATCTGTGGATGATACTGTCTTCCAAGGTGATAATGAAATTGGCACAAAGACACTAACAATTTGGTACTTAATGGAGGCCTGGCAGATGTAGCTCTTTTCCCTTTCCTCTCCTGTGCAGGTAGACTCCTGGCAGATGTTTGGGAGGCAGATGTTTGGGGGCAGGCCAGGCAGGGTGTGGCTCAAGAGAATGCTCAGAGGCAGACCACAGGACCCAGATGATGGGCCTCTCAGGTGAGCAAGTACACCTCCTCCAAGCAGTGGGAAGGAAGCTGAGGAGAGGCAGGGGTGGAGGCAGGGTGAGAGGACTGTTAGCTTTTCATCACTGTGACAAAATACCTGAGATAATCAGCTTCAAAAGAAGAAAGGTTTCTTTTAGCTCATAGTATTAGAGGTTCCAGCCCATGGTTGGTTGGCCCCATTGCTTTTGGGCAAGTAGTAAAGCAGCACATCATGGCAAAGGTAAATGGCAATGTGGAAAGAGCTGCTCACTTCAAGGGGGCCTGGAAGCAGAGAGAGGAAGAGGAGGGTCCAGGGTCCCAGTATTCTCCTCAAGGGCACACCCCAGAGACCCAACTCCTTGCACTAGGCCCCACCTCCTGAATGTCCACCACTGCAGTCTTGCCACAGGCTAGGAACAAAGCCTCCAACACCTGGGCCTTTGGAAGACATGCATGATAGACTAGAGCAAAGCCTCTATGCCTGGGCCTGGGTGGGCAGGCATTGCAGGCGGGCAGCCCTGGCACCACGGGCCCAGCTTCACTCCCACTCGGCAGGCCCAGGGAACCCGAGGCAGAACGCCCCACGTGAAGGAAGGCCTCTTGCAACCCCAGCCGAGCCTGGTCCCTAGACTGGGAAGAATTCTGCCATTGCTGTTGTTAGGCAATGTGATAATGATTTGGGGACAAACCCTTAAGCCAAGTGGTCAATCAGAAAGAAAGAAAGAATCTTTATTTTTGGAAAACTCGCCCATAAACTACTACCATTTCAGTATCCCCAGTACACAAACACTCCGCTCTGCCCCAGCCCAGCCCTCATCTCTCCTGCTTCTCTTGGATGGTGTGTCAGTGATTTATGGTCTCTTGTGTTAAATAGGCAGGGCGTCCTCACCAAGGCCTCCCTGGCTGCCCTTGAGTTATGTCCATTCACTACCCAGAGCAAGACACCCCCCAGGAACCCCTGGCTGCCCTGGGCCTGTTTCTCCCTGCCCATTAATGCTAGTTCCCAACTGGGACCCTCCTGGGACAATCACTGTGTGTCTCTCCTTACAATCCAGAGCTCTGGGCACTCCTGAGTCAGGGGCCATAGCAGGACAGGAGAGACGAGAAGAAGGCCTATTGCAGAGCCCCTGCCTGAGTGGGCATGCAGCCTGGAGACTGCAAAGCCACAGCTTGCTTTCTTTTCTTTTCTTTTCTTTTTTTTTTTTTTTTTTTGGTACCAGGGATTGAACTCAGGGGCACTCGACCACTGAGCCACATCTCCAGCCCTATTTTGTGTTTTATGTAGAGACAGGGTCTCACTGAGTTGCTTAGAGCCTCGCCATTGCTGAAGCTGGCTTTGAACTCGCGATTCTCCTGTCTCAGCCTCCCTAAGTGCTGGGATTACAGGCATGCGCCACCGCACCTAGCTACAAAGCCGCGGCTTTCTAGTTAGCACTATCCTCAAAGCATGGCCACCTTCTGAGTACCTTCTCTGTGTTACCCCTATCACGCCTCACCATGCCTCTCTCAGGTACTGTTGCCATCTCCATTGTACAGAGGAGGAAACCAAGGCCAAGTACCAGAGGACACTTGGCTTTTACCTCAGGACTGCTGGCTGGAGCTGGAATCTGAACTGGGCCTTGTGGCTCCCGAGCTGTGTTCTCACCCTCCCTGCCTGCTGTTTCTGAGCACCCAGCAGCCAAGTAGGAGGTCATTTAGAGAGCCCAGAGAGAGGAGCAGTCACCTGCCCTGGTGGTGACAGGTACAAGTGATGGCTCCTTCTGAGATCCTGCATCACTTACTTAGCTCTATTGCTGCCCTTTATCATGGGTTGTATGTATGTGTGTTTCTAAATTGGGGATTGAAACCAGGGGTGTTTTACCATTGAGCTATATCCCCAGTTCTTTTTGGGGGGGACAGGGTGTTACTGAGTTTCTGAGGCTGGCCATCCTTCTGCTTCAGCCACCCAAGTCACTGAGTGGCAAGCGCCACCACATCCAGTTGCTCTAGTTTTCTTATCTCTTTCTCACCTCAGCTATTTGAGGGCAGTTTTGTCCTGCCCTCAACACAGCAGGTACCTATCCAATGTCTGTTGATGAACACAAAAGGCAACACTGCCACGTGCAAGGCCAACAGCAACCCAGAGATCAAACACCTGCTGAGCCTCCGGGCCCACAAGGTTGGAGGAGGAAGGGACTTAACTGCAGAGATTGGTCACTTAGACAAGACTCCATGATGGAGGTGGTCCCTGAGATGCAAGAGACCAAGGCAGGTCTAACTGAGGAGGCAAAAGTACAGAAACAACACTGATTGCAAGAAGGACCGCAAGGTGAGCATGCAGACAGACCGCCCAACTCAGGAGGAAGTGCTGGCAGACCTCCACAGAGGGCTCAGTCTCCCGGCACTGGTACTGACTCCTGTCGTCCCTGTCTAAGGCCTCCAGGAGTGGCAAGTCTTGCCTAGCTTCATTGGCCAGTTGTGCTGAGACCAGGACCCGAGCAGCATGAGGACTGCTTATTCCCCAGAGCAGTGGGACCTGCCACGTGTGCAACGCCCTGCACAGTTCTTGGAGCTGGGCCACAGCAGTGCTCTGCCCTTGTGGCACTTACATCCAGTGGGTGGTGCCCAGTGGGGAACAAACAAGCAGGGACTGTGGCAGGTGGCAGTGAAGGCTGAGAGACCACAGAGGCTTCACCTGTGAGAGCACCTCACCCGAGAGATCAAGGGGCCCACTCACCCCAGCTTGAGGTAGGGGACTGTTACTCCCCTTGGAATGACCAAAACTGGGAGCTTAGGCCCTGGGACAAGACAAGACATTTTAGGAACTTGTGTTGCCCCTAAACCTCACTGCCTAGGACAGGAGCAGCACACCAGGCAGGGTCCTCAGACACTTGGCCTGTACTGTAAGAGAGGGCTGCAGGCCTGGGAAATACTAGTTTGGGTTTGTTGCCATGGCTTAGGTCTCCCTATGGTGCTCCTGCTTATGTGGCTGATTCCTGGCTTGGGAATTTGGCACCTGCCTTCAAGGAGGTGACCCAGCTATCGCAGGAGAGAGCAGAGATTGGAAGACCAGCAAGAGAGAGGCAGGACAGGCAGTTCTATGGGCCACAGAACCAGCAATGGACTGGGAGTCGGGTGATCAAGACCCAGTGCAGGTCCCCTTTCCGCTCATTCCACCGAGCGGCCAAAGGAGAGATTCAGAAGAGACTCACAGCTTCTTAGTGAGTCATCCAACAATGCATCTACCCTGAAGCCACAGCCACAGCCAGCTGCTTTCCTTGCCAGGACTCTGAACACCATGGTTCAAACATCTCTACACTGGCTAGGAAAACTGGGGAAACTCGGCATTCTACTCAGTGTGACTGATACCTGCTCTTTTTATCAAGCAACAAGTTTCATGGGAATGAATTTGAGGTTCTCCCCCTCTTCCCCAGCTTCCAGGATTGAACCCGGGGCGCTCTACACTGAGCTCCATCCCCATCCCTTATTTTCTATTTTGAGATAGAGTCTCAGAAAATTGCCTTGATGGGTCTTGAACTTGACAGGTCCTCTGGCCTCAGCCTCTTGAGTAGCTGGAATTCCAGGTGCATGCCACCACGCCTGGCAAATTTGAGGTTCTTGGAATATCCATAGAAGAATAGAACTTCCTGAGGAGGCTGGCTCTGCAGAGGTCTGCACCTCTGTAGTTTCCACAACACCCCACATGGGCGTGCACGGTGCCACCTCTGCCAGGACCAGCTAAAGATCCTCCATGTGCTTCCTCTCGCTTGTTTCCTCCTCTCAAAGCACAGCAACTCTGCACCCTCTTCTCACAGTGGTTAAGTGCTGGAAGGCTCTGACCGAGCTGTGTGTCCTGGACATCTGCCATGTGTCAGCTCTGGGGGAAACACTTTGGAGACTTTGCCCCATCCTCCCAGAGAAGCTGCCCTTAACCCCACGTTCCAGGTAAAAAATCCGTCCTCCCACCAGGACACACAGCTCTGTGCTGAGCCCAGTGCTTGGGGATTCTTCCCACCCCTGGCTCCCAGGCCTAACTTGCAGAGTGTGAAGCTGCCCTTCTACCCTTTGTCCGCAGACCTCTCCCAGAGTTCCTCCCCACCCTCGCTTCTGGACCAGCTCCAGACGGGCTGCGATGGGGCCTCGGGCGGCAGCCTCAACATGGAGTGCCGAGTGTGCGGGGACAAGGCCTCAGGCTTCCACTATGGTGTTCATGCATGTGAGGGGTGCAAGGTATGAACTGGGGGGCTGGGGCTCATGCCAAGTTGACCTACCATGTGGGTTTTCCTTGCCTCAGAGTCGGACTCTGAAAACACCTGCTGCTGAAACCCCTTGGGGCACTTCGGGTCTGAGCTCTGGGCCCCACAGGAGAGGAAGGGCTTCCTTGGCAGGACAGGCACTGGCAGGGTGGACCCAGCCACTTGGACTCTGTGGGTAGCTGGTGCTTCCTGGGGATGAGGCCCCAGAAGGCACGCAGGACAGAATGAGGGCCCTGGGCCAGGCGGTCTTCCTGTCCGAGGTCAGGGTTTCTGGCACCTCAAGACTTAACTTTTTGAGGAAAAAAAAGAGAAAGAAACCTTACATTTCTTTTTCTAGTGATGCTTCTAGGTTCTTCCTTCTAACTGCATACCCATAAAAATTTCACAGATTATTTTGTTAAACCACTACCTACAAAATACAAAGAACTAGATATATTTATGAATGAACCAAGTTAGCCATGATATAGTTTTGTTACCAAACTAACAAAGAAGCTTTAAGACTTCTTTGGGTATGTAAAGTAAATATGTTGTGTGATTTTAACACCCCCCCACTCCCGTTTCTTCCAAATTGTAGCAGCGTTTACATCAGACAGCTTGATCGGGCCTTTGGCACAGCCCATGGGCAGAGCAAGATTCTCAAGCCCTTTCCCTTCCTGGCGACCTCTCCTCACCTATTCTTGGTCCTGCAGGGCTTCTTCCGTCGGACGATCCGCATGAAACTGGAATATGAGAAGTGTGATCGGAGCTGCAAGATCCAGAAGAAGAACCGCAACAAGTGTCAGTACTGCCGCTTCCAGAAATGCCTGGCACTGGGCATGTCACACAATGGTGAGAGCTGACCCCAGCAAGGCACAGGGGCTGCTGGCTTCACACAGCCTAAAACCAGGTTCCAGGATGCACCCACTGTAGCCTGAAAGGAAGTACCCATGCAGCAGTGCTGGGCACATAGGGAACACTGTGTCAGCTGATGACCTGGCCAGTCTGGACCCTGGGTGCTGGAGCCTAAGATCTGCCACTTGCCTAGGCTGTCCGGCATCCACCTGGACAGGCCTGGCAGCCACCACCTCTCTATGCCTGAGGTTCACCTACTCTGGTAAACTGAGAAGGGAACTGAGAACAGCCTCTAGCTCAAACAATGTGGGGAACAGCAGTCCCAGAACCTCAGCCTGTCTGGATGGCCTGACATAGCGTAGACAGCTGCTGCCACAGCCAGGATCCCCTCAGCCCTTCTTGGTTGAGAGCAGGTAGGAGCCAGTGAGTGACCTCATGCTTCAGAAGCCAGACTCACCCAGAACGGTCTCCCCTGCCCCATGTTCTGGGCCTCCTGCAGAGTCTTTTCTTCAGATCCCTGGGGTAGGATATTGTAAAGTCCATCTGCCCCTCTGTTCCTTGTGGGTCAGATGCCCAGGGGACAGGGGAGAGCCTCTATTTAAGTAGCTCATGGTAGGACAGCCACTGGGCAGCTTTTATTCTTGCATCTTAGAGGGCTGTAGGAACTGAGCCTTGCACGTGTAGCTTTCCCAAGGTGGTGGGGTCTGGCAGGTGTGTGGGTTGATTGTTCCCTTTTAGTCTGTATGTGTATTGGTCCTCATTCCGTTGTGGCAGTCGGGAAGGTTCCTAGGAAATCTCAGGGCTGATTGAATCCTTCTCTTACTCTCCTAACAGGAGCCGGATTCATATCCTGCTCCATTAATAATGACTATGATTTATAAGTGCTAGGTGAATATTATTTGCTTGTTTTTTTTGTTTTTTTTGGTACCAGGGATTGAACTCAGGGGTACTTGACCACTGAGCCACATCCCCAGCCCTATTTTGTGTTTTATGTAGAGACAGAGTCTCACTGAATTGCTTAGCACCTTGCCATTGCTGAGGCTGGCTTTGAACTTGCAATTCTCCTGTCTCAGCCTCCCAAAGTGCTGGGATTATAGGCGTGCACCACCGTGCCTGGCTTGCTTGTTATTTTTGAGAAGGGGTCTCACTATGTTGCCCTGGCTGCTAGTCTCAAAATCCTGGGCTCACATAATTCTCAAGCCTCAGACTCCTGAGTGCCTGGGATTACAGAGAATATTCTAGTTCAGTTGTTCCAAGCACCCATTTTTATTTTATATTTAAGTTTTGCAGTAGTGGGGATTGAGCCCAGGGCCTCAAGCAGCACTTTATCACTGAGCTACATCTAGCCCTTTTTAAAAATTTTGAGACAGTCTTGCAAAGTTGCCCAATCTCACCTTGAACTTGAAATTCTCCTGCCTCTGCCTCCTATGTAGCTGAGATATAGGCAAAAGTCATTGCCCCTGGCCCCATTAAGTTTTTTCAGTTTTTTTTTTAGATGTTGGTGAACCTTTATTTTATTCATTTATTTATATATGCCGTGCTGGGAATCAAACACAGTGCCTCACACATGCTAGGCAAGTACTGTACCACTGAGCCACAACCCTAGCCCCCATTAAGTTTATTTTTTTTTAATATTTTTTTAGTTGTAGACGGACGCAATAGCTTTATTTATGTATTTTTTTAAATTTTTTTTTAGTTGTTGATGGACTTTTTTAATTTTTATTTATTTATATATGGTGCTGAGGATCGAACCCAGTGCCTCACACATGCTAGGCAAGCGCTCTACCACTGAGCCACCACCCCAGCCCCTATTTATGTATTTTTATGTGGTGCTGAGGATCGAACCCAGTGCCTCACACTTGCGAGGCAAGTGCTCTACCACTGAGCTACAGCCCCAGCCCCAGTCCCCCACTTTCTTAAAACTTTCTTAAGTTTTAAGAAAGGTGAAGTAGCCTGTCCAGAGTCACAAAGCTAGTAGGTGCTGAGCTGGACTTGAGGAGCAGGCCTTCATCAGCAGAGCCCGTCTTCTAGAAGCCACACTGTGCTGCCTCCCAACAAGGGTAGCCCAGTCACTCAGCAAGTTCAGGCCCTCTGTGCTGGGCACTGTGAGGGAAACACAATCCTTGCCCCTGTGGAACAGAGTTTTGGAAGGGCTGCTTCAGCATTACCACCTCAATGACTAGAATCCCTGAGGGCCTGAGGCCCAAGAAGGATGTCTCCATCTTTGACATGTGCACCTGAAAAGGGACAGGGAGGTTAGAAGTGCTAGCCCCTGCCTGGCTCCTCTGTGACTGTCCCCTTCCTCCCTGTGCAGCCATCCGCTTTGGCCGGATGCCAGAAGCTGAGAAGCGGAAGCTGGTGGCAGGGCTAACGGCCAGCGAGGGGCACCTGCACAACCCACAGCTGGCTGACCTAAAGGCCTTCTCCAAGCACATCTATAATGCCTACCTGAAAAACTTCAACATGACCAAAAAGAAGGCCCGCAGCATCCTCACCGGCAAGTCCAGCCACACTGCGGTGAGTGTTACTGCCCAGCTTGGCAGAATCCCAGCTCTGGTCCACACTGCCACACCTGACTCCTGGGAGAACCAGGCCTCCTCCCTCCCTTAACTCATGGTACAGGCAGGGGTGTGGGAACATTCGGGCGGGGACCCCCCCAGGCCTGGCCTCTGACAGGGCCTGGTTTTCAGCCCTTTGTGATCCACGACATCGAGACATTGTGGCAGGCCGAGAAGGGTCTGGTGTGGAAGCAGCTGGTGAATGGCCTGCCGCCCTACAAGGAGATCAGCGTGCATGTCTTCTACCGCTGCCAGTGCACCACGGTGGAGACCGTGCGGGAGCTCACCGAGTTTGCCAAGAGCATCCCCAACTTCAGCAACCTCTTCCTCAATGACCAGGTGACCCTCCTCAAGTATGGCGTGCATGAGGCCATCTTTGCCATGCTGGCCTCCATTGTCAACAAAGATGGGCTGCTGGTGGCCAATGGCAGTGGCTTTGTCACTCACGAGTTCCTGCGCAGCCTCCGCAAGCCCTTCAGTGACATCATTGAGCCCAAATTTGAGTTTGCTGTCAAGTTTAACGCCCTGGAACTTGACGACAGCGACCTGGCTCTGTTCATCGCAGCCATCATCCTGTGCGGAGGTGAGTAAAGGCGAGCAGGTGGGCCAACCCCACAGCCCATCCCCTGGGGGTGGGTGGGACCCTCAACTGCAGGCCCCAAACGCAAGCCCAGACAGCATGGGGACACATCCATGTGATCTACCAGTGGAGCAGGTGAGGCACTAACTGTACATGCAGGATCAGCTCCATGTTCTCATACAGATGGAGATAGAAAGAGAAAAAAGACTGAAAACAGACAAACCATCCTGCTAGTGGGGGTTATTTATGGGTGGTGGAGAAATAGTCCATTTCCAGATCCCAGCACGATAAACACAACAGCCAGCCTGTCACCAGCAGGCACAGAACGTGCTTCCTGCCAGCCCCGGTTCCAGTTCTTCTTAAAGATAGTAACTCATTTGGTTCTCAACAACCTGGGCTAGAGGTTCTTTTTATTATCCTCATTTTATATATGAGGAAACAAACCTAGAGAGGTCAGGTGACCTGCCCAGAGCCTCAAGCAGAGTCTGTGGGAGGGCAGGACTTGAAGCTAGGCGCCGAGTCCCTTAACCACCATGCACAGCACCTTGTCCAGCCAGGAAAAACTGCTGGCAAGGAACAAGAGAGATGGGGGAGACCAGGGTCGGTACAGTGGAGCCATCACTGAGAGGACAGCGCTAGGTCTGTCCCAGGCAAGGAGGCCTGCCCTGTGCCACATCTCCCCTGGGTGGGGGAGGGGAGGTCCTCTGCCCTTCTAAGACCCCATGCATGTCCCCATGTCCCCACAGACCGGCCAGGCCTCATGAATGTGCCACAGGTGGAGGCCATCCAGGACACCATCCTGCGTGCCCTTGAGTTCCACCTGCAGGCCAACCACCCCGACACCCAGTACCTCTTCCCCAAGCTGCTGCAGAAGATGGCTGACCTGCGGCAGCTGGTTACTGAGCACGCCCAGATGATGCAGTGGCTCAAGAAGACTGAGACGGAGACCCTGCTGCACCCCCTGCTCCAGGAGATCTATAAGGACATGTACTGAAGCCAGCGCCCAGGTCACCTGCAGATTGCAGAGGGGTCCAGCCACTGGACTATTCCATGGGCCAGCCCTCAAGCACTCAGCACAGCCCAGAGCGGCAGGGTACACTCTTGCGCTCCCAGGCCCATGGCCCTGCCTCCGCGTTCCCTCTCCTCCACTCAGTTGCTCCCCTCACTCCGTCTGTGTGTGTTGTCTCCCCTTCTTGGCTCCTGCCTTACCAGTGCTCTTCCATGCCCTTCCCCTCTGCAGCTGTGTCCCCTCCTTCTCCCTCTTCTCCTTGTCTCTCTCCCCAGCCCCATGTCTGTCCTCTCTCTCGTCTGTGAGAAGTTTGTATTATTTCACCAGCAGCCTAAGACAGAACTTCTGCTTTTGCCCACCCTTTCCCAGGAGAGGGAGTGGCGTCCTCTGCCCCACACTGCACTGAGGGCACAGGGGCCCCACTTCTGTCTCCTTTCCTCAAGCAAAAGACTTGAGCCATCCAAAGAAACACTATACCCTCTGGGCCTGGCTTCCTAGGGAAGCTTGGCCCGGAATGACTGCAGCAGTAGCCTGCAGTCACTGGGTCCTTGCTGCAGAGGACAGTGGCCAGGGGCCAGAGGCCTCCCCCAGGTGATCTCCCCCGCCCAAGACTGAGGCTGGCCTATCCTACTCTAGCAGTCCAGCCCTCTGACACCCAGCGTCCTTCCATTCTTCATACCAGTCTTCTAAAGCAACATCACTGATGGTCCCCTGCGCTGGCCGCTAGGGGCACCCCCCAGCCTGGAGGGAAAGCAAGGTTCCCTCCAGCTGAGAGCCCCATACCCCCATTGAAGAGGAGAGAGGTATAGGGTGGTTGGGGAAGAGCACATGTTATTCTGACCCCAGGGGTCAGGGTCTGAGTTCTAGGGTCAGAGGCGGGGGGGGGCGGGGCAGAGGGGGGCAGGACTTCCATCAGCACCCCTACCCTATGGTAGCCACTCAGCAGACACAATTGTCAGAGCCCAGTGCCACAGCGCCTTTCTGTAGCCAGGAGCCTGGCACTGGCCCCTTCCCAACACACTCCCTGGAGCCACCACTCCAGCACACACCACAGCACTGAAATCACTTTACTGCAGGGCCTGTGCCCACCCTCCGCTCCCCTCCCCAAGAGGTGGTGCCTGAGGGGCTGCTCCCAGGGCTGGCAGGACCATCCTGCCGAGTCAGCTAGCACCTGCTCCAGGGGTCCTGTGCTCCCCGACCCATTCAGCCCCACAGCTCCGCTGCCCTCCCTGCCCCTCTCAGCCAGGTCATCTGGAGTTCTCCCTGTGCTGCCTCAAGTGACTGGGGACCTTGCTGAATGGTCCGTGTGTCTGGCCCCTGCCCCCAGGTCTTGGGTGGAGGTGTGCCCACCCAGGCTGGGGGATGAGAAACCAGCTAGGGTCCGAGAAGGTGGTGGGAGAGCTGGGGTTACAGCCTGGACTTCTGGACCCTATCTGGTCCCAAAGGGCCTTTCCTTCCAAGTGTAGCTCTGGGAGGAAACGACACGAGAGAGGACAAGCCCAGTGTCTGCCTCTGCCAGCTTGGTGGTCTGGTGTCCCAGGGTCACTCTGCTAGCAAGATCCTTTCTTCTCCCCTCCCTCTCCAGCTGACCAGATTTTGGAGCTAGGGGTGCTGCCTTTGGGGCCAAGGCTGTGAAGGGAGTTGTTTGCCTGACCCCTCCCACACACACCCTGTCCCCACCCAGGTCTGGTGCTGAGGGTGCCACTCTTCTCAGTGTCTGAACAGACTCCAATACTGAAATGTATATTTTTGCTAGGAGCCCCAGCTTCCTTTGTTTTTAATATAAATAGTGTACACAGACTGACAGAACTTTAAATAAATGGGAATTAAGTATTTAAGAGTTGACTTGAAGCTGACTCAGTTCTTTATGTGCTTTCTGAGGACCATTGGGCTCCTCCCACTCCTCCATATCCAGGGCTGGGGGTGTGGATGCTCAAAGGCTCTGGGGTGCTGGAAGGGAGTCCCATTCTGACTGGTTGCTGCTGCCCACCCCCACTACCACTTGTCAGGAGGTTGTAGGAGGAGAAGACACGGCCTTGACCTGTATACTCTGAGCGGGGCTCTAGTACCACGGCATTCATCAGAGAGGAGCATGCAAGGTGTGGAAGAGGCCACGAACTCTGGGCCTTGACTGGCATACGGGACTTGAAAAGCCATGCCAGTTGACCATGAGGACTGCCCTGTCCACAGGTGACACCAGTTTTCTCCTTTACTTCCAGTGAGGCCATCTTCAGAGACTAGTGGACCCATCCCTCAGCAGCCAGTGGACTCGGCCACAGTGTAAGGCAAGGTCAGAGTATGTGCATTAGCCAGCTTTCCTTCATCATAATGAAATGCCTGAGGTAATCAATTTATAAACAGAAAAGAGTATTTTGACTCACAGTTTTAGAGGTTCCATAAGCCATTGTCCTTGTTGCCTTAGGCCTGTGACAGAACATAACTGCTCACACCATGGCCTGAGAGTGAAAGAAAGAGCCTGACCTACGATTGCCTTTGAGGATGCGTCCCCAGTGACCTGAAGACATACCACAAGGCCCCACCTCTTAAGTTTCAACCACTTCCCAATAGCACCAAGCTAGGAGACGAGCCTTACCAGGCAGGCTTTTGTGGGACTCAAGATTCCAAACCAGGGCTGAGGAGGTAACTCAGTGGCAGAGCGCTTGCCTAGTATGTGTGAGGCTCTGGGTTTGATCCTCAGCACCGCATACAAATAAATAAAGGCATTCTGTCCATCCATAACTACGAAAAAAAAATTTTTTTTAAATTCTAAACCACAGCAGGTGTGTATCAGTGTGTGGCTAGTCAGAAAGATAAGCACAGCTAGATACTTCCAACTGGGGAATGTGACTCAGTCATTGTTACAAAGGAAAGGATCAAAGGGGAAAACGGAAGTCATGGAGATAGGAGTAACTGCAGAAGCCAATCTCACTTCCAGGACTGGATGGGAAGATGGTATCCAGGCACTACCAGCACTCAAACACCCCCAGTGCCGCAGAAACCCAGGAGCCCAAAACTGCCTGCTGAGCCGCTTGTAGAACCAGACTGCCGGCGCCAGAACCAATTTGCACCAAACACCGGGCAGCGAGAATGCCCACAGCTACCACCCCTGCTGCTGCTCTGGAACCTCACCACTCCTTCAAACCTTGGAGCCCCAGCTCAACGGCCCCTGCAAGAAGTGCCATCAGCATTTGGGGACAGGCGGGAGGTTTCTTGTCTCTTCCTATCTGCTGCTTCACCTCCCACTGAAAACACTTAACTGGAATGTCATTTGTACACTTCCAGCCCCTGCAGCTTAGAGGAGCGTGTGGAAGAGGGAGGAGCTGGCCATAGGCCAACAGGCAAACCAACACAAAGTACCAATACCAGCCCTGAGGGGAGGGTGCCAGGCAGGCTCCCAGCTTCAGGTGACAGGCTAGAGCCACATGGGCCTTCCTGTTCTCTCCCTCTGCCGTCAGTGGCAGAACGTTCTGAACTATCAGGTCCCATGGGGTTCATCTCAGCCAGGAGAGTGACTGCCCCAGGGGAACAGAGAGAAAAGAGGAATGCATGGAACACAGGTCTTTGAAATTGGTAACAGAAATCTTCTGGTTTAAGCCAGGCATGGTGGCACACATCTGTAATCCCAGCGGCTCAGGAGGCTGAGGCAGGAGGATCACAAGTTCAAAGCCAGCCTCAGCAACTTAGGGAGGCCCTAAGCAACTCAGCGAGACTGTCTCTAAATAAAATATAAAAAGAGGTGAGGATGTGGCTCAGAGGTTAAGCCCCCCTGAGTTCAATCCTTGGTACCAAAAAAGAAAAAAAAAATCATCTGGTTTACTTGTTTAGGTGCTGGAGAATTGAACCCAGGGCCTCACAGAAGCTAAACGTGCTCTCTACCCTGAGCTAAACCCCGAGCCCTGTCCTCCCCATCCCTTCCCAGACTGTAAAGTGGGAGAAACATAGTTAACAACTGTGTCTCTGTTTTTAAAGGCCAACCCTCTTCCCAGCCCTAAAAAGGTAAGAATACATACCAAACAGCAATTAACTACATCTCAGTTCAGAGATGAAGCTCAGTCTCAGGACATTTCCTACTGGTACTCAGCTTATAGTGCGGTAAAGGGCAGGTAGTGTCCTGTCACTCTGCCCTGGTTATTACCATCACTAATTGCTCTTCCTCATTAAGCAGTTATTGCGTGTGGTGCCTCATACACACCTCACCTCTAATCCTCACCACAACCCCACAAGGCAAGTGTCGACACCTGCCATTTCACAGGTGCAAAAGCAGGGGGAGAGGTGAGGGAGCGTGCTAGGCAGAGGCAGAGCCCCTATTCCACCCACCAGCCTTAGGGGCTTTGCTTTTCACACATGAGCAAAACCTGGGGGGAAAACAGTTGGTCACCTGGTCTCTTTCTAATGATACTCAGAACAAATGAATCAAACATTTAGACTTAAAAAGAAGGCAACCTGAAGATGATTAGAAGAAACGCTCTTTGCAATATTCTATAAACCTAGAACTATTCTAGAATAAATTTAAAAAGAAAAAAGAGGCTGTGGTGTGACTCAACAGCAGAGCATTGCACCAAGGCCCTGGGTTTGATCCCCAGCGCGCGCATGCGCACACACACACACACAAAATTGAGAATAAAAATAAAATTAAAAAAGGAAAGAGGCAGGTATGGTGGTATATGCCTATCATCCCAGCTGCTCGAGAGGCTGAGGTAGGATGATCACAATTTTGAGGCCAGCATCAGCAACTTAGCAAGACTCTGTCTCAAGAAACTAAAAGGGGGGCTGGGGTTGTGGCTCCGTGGCACAGCGCTTGCTTCGCACATGGCAGGCACTGGGTTCGATCCTCAGCACCACATAAAAATAAAACAAAATAAAGATATTGTGTCCATCTATAACTAAAAAATATTTAAAAAAAAAACAAAACTAAAAGGGATGTAGCTCAGTGGCAGAGCACCCCTGGGTTCCAACCTCAGTACTGCAAGAAAAAAAAAAAAAAAGGAAAGAAGTAGAATCCTGGGTTGGTAACCCTCACAAGCCTGATAGATGTGTTACCAAACCCAGGTTCAGAGGTTCATTCTACAGAAAAGCCAATTTCCAAGAAATGAGTGTTGGAGAGGAAGAAAGATTTTATTCAGTGGCCAAAGAATGGAGAAAAAGGAATTCAGCTCACACATCAGCTTCTCAACTCCAGCAGGTTAGGAGTTACTCTTAGGATAGAAATAATGAGAGAAAAGAGTAGGGTCCTAAAAGGGAGGAATATTAATGACTTTTCTGGAAACAGGCAGCGATCTTCCAGGAATTCGGGTGCCACCTCTTTTCACTCCTTTCATGGCTTGCTGTTTCTGGTCGTGGTGACTGGTAGGTGTCTTTTAGTCTTGAAGCGGGCAAGAGAGAGACTAGGCAAGTCTAGGTCACTCTTGTATAGTGTTGGACATAGTATTTCTCAACAGGTCTTCATGCAGAACTGAGTAGAATCTGACTAAAGAGTGAAGGCCGCAAAGAGGACAGACACCACAAAAAGACAAAGATATCAAGTCTTTTCATCCCATTGTAGGCCCAAGTGAAAAGTCAGTGTTGTCAGCAAAAATGGCCTTCAGGTCCCTGAAGAGTAACCTAGACAACCAATATCACCATAGCCCACACGTCAGAGGTGTTAATCTACAGCAAAGCTAATA
The DNA here is from genome assembly GCA_028644305.1 of Xerus rutilus. NCBI lineage: Eukaryota > Metazoa > Chordata > Mammalia > Rodentia > Sciuridae > Xerus > Xerus rutilus. The sequence continues at coordinate 102,731,774 of CM053406.1, read as the reverse complement.
AGGGACTAATAATAATGTATCACCCAGACATGTGACCTCCAAAATCAGTGATTTTTAAGTCAATTAAGAGCAAGTGAAGCTAGAGGATTTAATTTAGGTTTTTCCTTGGTAAGAGAAGCAGATATGAAAGCTTTCTGGAAAATGGATACAGACAAGCACAGAATTCCCATAAAATCACAAATAGGAAGAAATAAGCCCTGAGCTGGGAATGTAGGTTCAAACCTGAGCAGTAGGTTTGCCCAGTGTGGGCAAGGCCGGGGGCTCTCTCCCTAGCACCATGCCAAAAAAAAAAAAGCCTACATGAAATAAATATGCAAAACAACCAGTGAAACTAGAACTCAGAGCTTCAAAAAAATGTAATGGCTGACCATTGTATAGAAAATAAATGTTTCACATTATTAAAAATATAAAGTGAAATCAAGGCCGGGTGTGGTGGTGCATGCCTGTAATCCCAGCAGCTTGGGAGGTGGAGGCAGGAGGATCCCAAGTTCAAGACCCTGTTTCAAAAGAAAAATTTTAAAAGAGGTGGGGGTGTAGTTTAGTGGTAATGAAGTTCTGGGTTCAATCCTCAGTACTGGAGGGGAAATAGGGGAATCTCCCTTTAACTTAAGGGAATTCTTTTTATTTGATCTGTTTTGCTTTTCCCTGCTTACTTCCCAGAAGGGGCAGTGCAGTCTAGTGGACAGCACATGGGCTTGGGGGGAGAAATAAGATGCAAATATGGAGGAGGCTCGAAGAGCTCTTGGAGGTCATGACCCTTCCCTAACCACCCCATCTCCTCAGCCAAGGGCTGAGAAGTACCTTGTCCAAGGTTACATCAGGTTTCCTGGCTCCCAGCCCAAGCTCACATTGAGCTGCATGTCAGGTCCTGGCCAAGAGATCTTGAGCAGTGACCTCATTCCATCCTCACAACTCTATCAGATAATCAGTTTTCTTGGCTGTAAACAACTGCAGACAACAGATTGTTTACCTGGAAAGGGGACTTTCAAAAGCCTATTGCCAGCTCACCAAGCCTCCAGGCAGCCCTGCGGCCACACACGGATGCTCGTCAACACAGATCAATGTCTCTGTGCCCACTGCCCTGCTCAGCATCTCTCCCCAGAGAAGAGGGGGACACCCCAAGACCACCACTGCATCAGAGCCCAACCCTGGTGACTGTTCTCAGGACCAGTGTGGGAGACAGACTCCTGAGACAGGAAATCTGTCCACCCTGCCCAAGCTGGCCATCAGGGGCAGGGGGACTCTGGTGAGGTAAATCTACTCTGCTTTGCCCTGTCCAGCCTTGTTCTTGGTGGATTTCAGCCCTGACCCCAGGGGCTGCAAGAAAAAGCGTGAAGCACCTACCTGAGGACCTCACTCGGAGGCCCATGGGGAGGTAGGCTTAGGGTCACGCCTAGGTCAGTGCTGCCAACAACGGCATTTCAGCAGGCCTTGTGGGGGGACCAGGACACATGCCTCAGGGCCACTCAGCATTCAGTCCCAGATGAAGTGACTCACCTACTCAGAAGACACAGGTGTTCATAACACCCCAGAGACAGGCTCCGACTGGATGGTTTACTACCTTACGGCTTAAAGTGTCCTCAATGGACAAAGCTTCACTCAAGCCCGTTCCTGGCCACCTCTCAAGGGGGCCCTTGCTGGGGCATCAGCACCATTCTAATTTCTTGTGCCCAGGATAGCAAATTGGCTTCATGGACAGCACAGACCCGGCCATAATGACCTGGATCTGAGGCCAGGTTCCCAGCACCTCCTGGATCTGTTCAGCACGTGGCCAGTTTGGATTATAATGAAGTCACAGGTTGTCTTGGAGTCACTCTGGCAGCCATCTGGCAACCAGCTTCAGCCAGCCTACCTGAAGAGGGATCCTGGCCTTCAGAGGTCCTGTCCTCTAAGTTAAGCAAGATGAGGGCTGGGTCACCTGGAGAGTACTAGATTAGGACCAGGTAATAGCCACAGTTCCACACATGGGGTTTGGGGTTTGTTCACATCTGGAGTTCAGGAGGACCTCATCAACCTTGGACAGCACCAGCTACTTCTCCAGCTCAGGACTCCCAATCACCTAGGTCCTCCCACCTAGGTTCCAGGTCCTCATGGCTCCGTCCCAGGTCATCCTGCCTTTCCAGACCCTTACAGTCCTCCAGAAGATCCCTGAAGGCCTTCATATCACACCCTGATCCCTGGAGCCTGACTGAACAGCTGGAGCCCATAACTCTCCTCAGGCCAGGGCAATGGGAGGGGGCGGGCCTGTCGGGAGCCCCTCCTCTCTTTGGCCCCACCCAGGAAGGGTGTGATAAAGTAGGACCCCCACAGCCCTGCCAGGTTCTCACCAGTGCCTGCAGCGGGGATGGACTCTGCTGGGTGGTATGACCACCGTCACAGTGGGGAGAACAGCCCTCATTCCCAGCAGCCATTCAGGTAGGGGTCTGGGTCTCAGGGAAACACAGGGAAGGTGGGAAAGAATTCTTTGAGGCTCAGTCTAGCCATTGAAAGCCCAGCCTCTAAGGATTTGGGGTGTTTCTGGCTCCTTGCCCCAATGTTGGAAGGGTCTTGAAATTACCTTACTCCCTCATAGTCCAGAAGAGGAGACTGAACTCAGAGAGGAGAAAGGAACACACCCAGCCTCCCCAGCTGACTCGGAGCAACTCAGAGTCCCACCAATTCCCCAACTTGTAATCCCAGCACTTAAGGAGGCTGAGACAGGAGAATCATGAGTTCAAAGCCAGCCTCAGCAAGGGCAAGGTGCTAAGCAACTTAGTGAGACCCTGTCTCTACATAAAACACAAAATAGGGCTGGGGATGTGGCTCAGTGGTCGAATGCCCCTGAGTTCAATCCCCAGTACCAAAAAAAAAAAAAAATTCCCCAACTTGCCTTCTTTCTTTTTTCCCCCACCGACCAAGGTTTCTCCTCCCGGAAACACCCAACAGCCCCTTGAGGGTGGTATCTGATCTTGGTAGCCCCAACACTTAGCATGGTGTCAGGTATTCATAAATATTTGGATGGAAATACTTTAGGTTGGACATTACACCGTTAGAGTCTTATTCCTTTGGATATGCTGGTTCTATGGGCACACAAGCCCACTAGGCCTTCCATCGGGCCTTCACACTTGGGCATAGAGTCGTTTGCCAAAAGCTAGAAGCAGTCAGTTCTCCCAGGAGAACTGAAGTTTGGGTAAAGGAGGGATAATTGTGGAGCTTGGAGTCAGTGTGGAGTTGTTTTTCCAGGCTGGGAGAAAAGGCAGCCAGTTAGTACAGGCCAAAAAAAGAAAAAGAAAAGAAAAAGGATGTTTACTAAAGGAGATCTCTAGTTGTTCCTTCCTGAGCAGGGTCAGGAAGGTGGCAGCCTAGACAAACTGTGGGCTCTTGATTTATGAAACTCAGAGACTCATCCGGCGGGTCCCACCTGGCCCTTCCTCTGCCCATCCTTGCAGTCTCAGTGTCCCACCCCCAAGGGCCAGTCCTGACCCCCAGGCTCACTCCCCCAGGGTCCTCTACTCCAGTCCCCAAACTCTTTCTGCCACCTTCCCACCTGTGACCTCTGGCTACTCTCTCCCTCTACCCTTGGCTTCAGAACTTGGCCTGAGAAATTCCCCAAACCCAGCAGTCCTCACCCTGACAAGCCAGTCTTGGTTGAGTAGACAGTTACTGAACTGAGTGGGGACACCTGGGTCCTAGTCTTAGCTCCTGTTCTGAGTCTCAGGCCCTTACATTACCTTTCTGAACCTCAGGTTTTTTGAAAACAGGAAAAACAAATCCTGTCTTTTAAGGCTGGTTTTGAGGAGCAAATAATCTCATTTGACATTTCTCAAAATGTGTTTTGTCTGTATATTAAGAGGCGTTTGGGTAGCAAGCCTAAACAAACAACAAAATGGGTTAAATAAAATTGAACGTGTTCCTTGGCAGGATTTATCAGAGCCTTTAACGTATTCACGTACAATGAACACTACACAACAACCCCTAAGAAAACAGGAGATAGAGACCGGGCTGCACACCCATAATTCCAGCCACCTGGCAGGCGGAGGCAAGAGGATTGCAAGTTTGAGGTCAGCCCGGGCAACTTAGTGAGACCCTGTTTCAAAAGAAGTAAAAAGAGCTAGGGGTATAGCTCAGTGGCACAGCATCCCTGGGTTCAGTCCCCAGTGCCAGAAGAAGAAAAGAAAGAACACACAGGAGGAAGAGGTTCTCAAATTGGTCTGATTACAAAACCCTTAACCCCCTTTTCTATGGCTCCTCTAGTAGGTGGAGTCTCTGAACTTCAGAGCTAGTATGGTACCCTCTCCAAGCAGTCCTAGAGGTCGGCGTCACTGGTGGCCTAAAGTCAAACTTTCTTAGTGTATCCCCATTGGTGGCCTGGGGACATGACCCCTGTAAGCACCTTGCTATAAGGGTCTCCAGCTCTGCCCCTGTGAAATCAGTCTCTACCTCCCAGGATCACCCACCCCTCCCACAGGGACTCTCACCTCCAGGCCCTCCCTACTCTTGGCCATCACCACTGGTCTTATCACTGCCCAACCCACCTTCCTCCTCCTCCTCCTGCCCCCACTAGCCAGGCCAGACATCCCTCAGATTTTTCTTTTTTTCTTTTGCACTGGGGACCAAACCCAGGGTCACTTTACCTCTGAGCCACGTCCTCAGCCCTTTAAATTTTTTATTTTGAGACAGAGACTTGCCAAGTTGGTGAGGCTGGCCTTGAACTTGAGATCCTCCTGCCTTAGCCTCTGGTGCCACTGGCATTACAGGCATGTGCCACCACGCCTGGCTCTTTCAACATTCTCATATGGAAACTTTCTAAAAGAAATTTGAGAAAAAAATTTTTGAAAAGCTATGAATCCCCTCTGCATGCTAAAAATTACCGAATGTTTTTGTCATAAACCCTATATTATGACAAAGGTTATAACTTCTAGTGTAGTATAAATATCTCCTTTTTTTTTTTTGCACTGGGGATTGAACTCAGGGGCACTGGACCACTGAGCCACATCCCCAGCCCTATTTTGTGTTTTATGTAGAGACAGGGTCTCACTGAGTTGCTTAGCGCCACTCCGTTGCTGAGGCTGGCTTTCATAAGTATGTTATTATGTAACAACATAGTAATTGTAACAAGATCATTATTGCTAGCACCTCCTTAAAGGTCTCTCCTGTCCACCCTGTCCACAGTAGGTCCCCACCCTGCCAGCCACTCCTTGCCTTGCTAGTTTATTTCCTTGGAGCCCTTGCCACCGTCTGCATCAGTCTGGGTTGCTTGTCTTGTGGCAGGGCCTGGACTGGGGGAGGCAAGGGCGGGTCATGCAGGGTTGGAGCTGGTCTTTATCCAAAAGTTTGATATTTTGTTCCTTGTGGATTTTTTTATTGTTTTGATCTTTTAAAATATTTCCCTTAAGTATTATTTCTTTGAGGGACTTAGTGTTTTTGACATCCCCTGAAGTTTTGTGGCCCAGGCGGGTGCCTCACTCCCCTGCCCCCAGTCCTGGCCCTGGTTTCTTGGTTCTCACTCTCTCATCTCCCATGAGCCTCATGGGCAGTGTCCAAGACATACAGAAGGGGTCATCACCTTATTATAGATGGAGGTTCACGAGACTGACCATCTGGCACCTTGATACTCATCTCTGCCTTTCCCGTCCTCTGCCAGCTTCTCTGCCAGCGCCTTGCCCTTGGATGCTCCCTGGTCAGAGGAGTATGAGATGGCCCTGCCCAGCCAGCTTCTGTCCCCTCTCCCCTGGCCACTTGATGTGTGCTCATTCCCCTCCGAGCAAGGCAGAGCCTGACAGGAGCAGAGTTCCTCTCTCCCTCCAACCTGCCCCTGGCCCATGCTGGGATGCTTAGGAAGGTTCTCAACAAATGTTTGTCCAACCACAACTCCTCCCCCTCCTCCTCCCCCTCCCCTCCCCCTTCCCTCCCACCCTGAACCTCAAGAGCCCCTGGATGGTGGTGATAATAATGATGCTGCTGCTGCTGATGGTAGGAGTGATACCAGCAAATACGTCCTGGAGGTTTGCTAGGTGCCAGTCTCATTCAAATCTGAAATCACTCTATGATGTCAGTACTAGTATTGTCCTCATTTTACTAACAAGGAAATTGAGGCATGGAAGGTTAAACAACTTGTCCAAACTTACCCAGCCAAGAAATAGTGGTACCAGGTAGAAGTGGCTATATAATTTGTGGGACCCGGTGCAAAATAAAAAAAAGGTCCCTTATTCAAAAATGACTATTGATTTCAAGAAAGCAACATCAGAGCATTGAAGCAAATGTAGGATCCCCATGACTGTATGGGTTTACGCCCATGAAGCCAGCTCTGCTACCCAAATTTGAATCCAGAGTTCTAATTTCAGACCCCACAGACTCTACACTTGGAGGAAATAATAGTAATCATGGTGATTCATTGAGCCCCTAGTCTAGGCACTGGGCAAAATCTTAAGCCCTTGCAGGCACCTTGTGGGAGGTAGGTATTGTTACCTATTTTTTTTTTTTTTTTTTTTTTTTTGGTACTGGGGATTGAACTCAGGGGTGCTCGACCACTGAGCCACATCCCAGCCCTATTGTGTGTTTTATGTAGAGACAGGGTCTCACTGAGCTGCTTAGCGCCTCACTGTTGCTGAGCCTGGCTTTGAACTCGTGATCCCCCTGCCTCAGCCTCCCCAGCTGCTGGGATTGCAGGCCTGCACCACCGCGCCCTGCTTTGTTACCTTATTTTTGGGGAACCTAAGCTTTGGAGAAGTTGTTGCTCCTCAGGCTCCCCCTGGGTGGAGATCTGAACACAACCAATTCCAGAGCCAGGGTTTTTCTCACTGTGCCGTGACAGCCTATAGCCTCTCTAAGGATCCCAAAGGCAGGAGCTAAAATGGAGCTGGGCATGACTCAGACAGTTTTTTAAAAACTTTGTCCTCAGGGCTGATTGCTGGGGATCAAGCTGCCATGCTTATAATCAAAAGGTGCCCCGGGTCTGCAGATATTTCCAGTGGGGCTTCTGCTTCCATGGACGCCAATGCAGGTAGGTGCTGAGAGGGGCTGGGGCAGGGATGCTGGAAGAATCCCCTTTCGTGGGCTGTGTCTTCCCTGAGTCTCGTCTACTTAGCTCAACTTCCAGGCCGAGCTAGCTCTGAGCCCTGGAGGGCTATCCCTGTCTCCTCACTCTCTTCCCCATACAGGTATCAGCACCTGAGGGCCCCCACCCCAGAATGGGACTGCCACCATTCAGAGCCATGTGTCACCCTGCCGGGGCCCCACCTGGGACTGACCCGAAGGGGCTTGGAGCCTACCTACCTGCCTTCCATGGCTATGGCTGTAGGCTGGGCCTGGGCTGGGACCTGCTGGGACATGGAGCCTGGTCTGCAGGAGGTTGGTGGCAGTTCCTGGAAGCCTCTGTCTCTATCATGTGAGTCATCAGGGGCTGCAGGTGGGCTAAAGTGGGATCTAAGACCAGGGATCCTGTTCTGCCTCTGAGCAGACTTTATTTCCTTCCCCCTCTAACCTCCTCAGGATTCCCAGCTGGAGGGAAATTGTCCTCTCTCTGTGTCTCTTGCTCTGTGTTTTGGAAGCAGAATCCTATAGTGCCTGTGGAGGCAGGGTAACTAGTTTCAAATGCTGGCTTCACAACTTGGTAGCTGTGTGATCTGGAACTAGTTGCTTTACCTCTCTGGGCCTCAGTTTCCTCATCTACAAAAGGATACTGACACCTGTAAATAAGTACAATTATAAAAAGAAGAAAAAATAATGCTGATTTACCTCACAGGATCATTTCAAGGGAATGATGACTCTAAACACATGATGTGCTTAGTACCTGGCACAGAGGGAACACTCACAATTATCAGTAGTCATTTTATGATTACCCTAAGTTAGCATTGTCCAATAGCAGTATATAGCACAGATGTTTTTTTTTTTTTTTTTGGTACTGAGGATTGAACTCAGGGGTACTCGACCACTGAGCCACATCCCCAGCCCTATTTTGTGTTTTATGTAGAGACAGGGTCTCACTGAGTTGCTTAGCGCCTCAGCCTCCCTAAGTGCTGGGATTACAGGCTTGCGCCACTGCACCCGGCTCTTGTGTGGACATAGTTTCATTTTTCTTAGGTGTATACCTCAGAATGGAATTGCTGACTCACATAGCAACTCCACTATACATACACACACACTGGGGATCAAACCCAGGGGTGCTCTACTACTGAGCTACATCCTCAGCCCTTTGATTTTGTCACAGGGTCTTGCTAAGTTACCCAGGCTGGCCTTGAACTTGCACTCCTCCTGCTTTAGCTTCTCTGAGTTGCTGGGATTGTAGACCTGTACCACCATGCCCTGCTGTGTCTAATATTTTAAGTAACTGCTAGACTGTTTTCCAAAGTGGCTGTACCATCTTACAATTCACATATATAATTAAATTTTTTCTAGTGGCCACATTAAAAAAAATAAAAGCAACTTTTTAAGAAACTAATTTCAGATAATGTATTTTAAGCCAATGTATCTGTTACTGTCTAAACCGTAGATATGAGGTGTCCCCCAAAACCTCATGTATGAGAAAATGAGAGAATTTTCAGAGGTGAGAAGATTAGATTATGAGAACTTTAACCTAATCAGTGGATTTAATCCATTGATATGGATTAACTGAGCATTAACTCTAGACAGGGTGTGACTAGAGGAGGTAGGTCATGGTGGGTCAGGAACAGCAGGATTAATTTTCTATATCTTTCTATTATGTATCCATGTATCTGCAGGGTGTGCCTTTGGGTTTATATTTTGTCCCTGGTGAGCAGAGCTTTTTCTCTGCTTCTTGGCTCTAATGTTCTGAGATACTTTCCTCCCCACACCCTTTTACCATGATGTTCTGCCTCACCTCAAGCCCAGAGTTGGCTGATCATGGACTGAACCTCTGAAACCAAGAACCAAAATAAGCTTTTCCTTCTATGTGTTCTCATTAGGTCTTTTGGTCACAGTGATGAAAAAGCTAACTAAAACATTATCAAATTATATATTCAGTGCTATCAATATTATTCATTGTGCAATCAATATTAAATATTGTTAGTGCTGGGTGCAGTGGTACACACTTATATTCTCAACTACTAGGGAAGCTGAGGCAAGAGGATCAGAAGTTCCAGGCCAGCCTGGGCAACTTAGCAAAACTCTGATCAAAATAAAAAGGGCTGGGGATATAGTTTAATGGTACAGAGCCCCTGGGTTTGATCCCTAGTACCTTAAAATAAAATTAGGGGGCTGGGGTTGTGGCTCAGTGGTAGAGCGCTTGCCTAGCAGGTGTGAGGCACTGGGTTTGATCCCCAGCACCACATAAAAATAAACAAAGGCATTTAAAAAATGACATGTTTTTAAAAAATAAAATAAAATTAGGACTGGACTCTGAACTACATGGGGCAGGATTTGGGCCCAGCACCAAACCTTGCATCAGTGGGTGAATGGAGGCAGTTTTCCCTGACAGCTGCTGATGGGCATCACTCCCAGGAGTCTCAGCCGGAGTCCACCCCTGTCTGGGAGCTGATAGCCCCACTTCGGAGCCTGGACCTTGAGGAACAACAGGTAGTAGGGAAGGGGTGCCATGCTGCTGCACCTCCGGGATGCCCAGACCTGCCGGGGGGAAAGGGGCGTGGGGAAGGCTCTGTAGCCACGGGGGCTGTATTTGGGATAGTAGTGGGCAAGTGTCTCACCCCATCTGTGGCGACAGGGAAAGCAAGACAGTCGGGACGTGGTGTGTGGCATCTGCATGGATAAAGTGTGGGACAAGCCAGAAGCTGAGCGGATGTTTGGCATCTTGCCCAACTGTACCCATGCTCACTGCCTGGACTGCCTCCGTACCTGGCGGAAGAACCGTCAGGATCTTCCGCTGGATGTCATCAAGTCAGTGTCCTGCAGGTGCCAGCAGGGAGGGAAGGAAATGCCCACAGAGACATGGACCAGGAGGCCAGCCTGTGGGCTTGTCTCCATTCTCCCACGTTCAACCCCACCTGTCCCACGTAGGGCCTGTCCCCAGTGCCGAGTTCATTCCAGCTACATCATTCCCCACAAGTTCTGGGTGGGCGAGGGGGCTGAGAAGGAGCAGCTCATCAGAAATTTCAAGGCTCGGACCAGGTGAGGCTGGCAGGGGTGGGGAGGAGGGAAAGGCAGCCTTGGCTCCCCAGCCTGGGATCCTCAAACCCTGGAAGCTCAGAAGTGGCCTAAAAGGGTGTGACCAATTTTCATAATTTTGGCAAGTCTGGTTAATAATAGTGTCTGAGATGGCAGCAGGAACAGCAGGATTAATTTTCTGTATCTTTCTTTTGATTTATCCATATATTTATTTATTTTGTGGTACTGGGGATTTAACCCAGGGGTACTCTACCACTGAGCTACATCCCCTTTTTGTTTTGATCAGGGTCTTGCTAAGTTGTAGGCTTTGAACTTGTGATCCTTCTGTCTCAAGTCTCCCAAGTAGCTGGGATTACAGATGCACACATGCCCAGCTGTTTTCAAAATTTTTTATTATTTATTATTTATTTATTTATTTTTTATGAGAGAGTCATAAAACACAGTGAGACAGGGTCTCACTGAGTTGCTTAGCACCTCACCATTGCTGAGGCTGGCTTTGAACTCATGATTCTCCAGTCTCAGCCTCCCAGAGTACTGGGATTACAGGTGTGCACCGTCACACCTGGCTTCAATGTGTTTTTTCAAAGCAGGAAAATACATTGATATGAATGTATGTTGTTTGCTTTGATGATTTTTGAAAATATGGGGTCTCTGACAAGGGTACTGAAGGGCAGCCTTTGAAAATGAAAATTAGGTATCCTTTGAGATACTTTACTGCCATCTGCTGGAAGAGAGTGGAATAAATGTAAAATCTACACTGGTACTCCTGGTGCCAGCTTAAATGGGGTGTTTTTGTGCTGTGTAAAACCTGCCCAACCTTGTGTCAGCCTGGAGAGCCCTTTGTTCCTAAAACAACAGAGCTTGGAGGTGATGGTCTTTCTCTACCTTTACCCTATCACAGCCAGATCTGCTGCAGGTTCTTCATGAGGGGGAGTGACCGCTGCCCCTTCAAATCTAACTGCATCTACCTGCACCAGCTTCCAGCTAAGATCCCAGCCTCTGGTCCTCCTTGGCCTGACAGCGTTCAACTGGCCTCTGGGAGTGAGGTGGTAACAGTAAGGACATGGGGTCAGGGAAGCTCCTGGTCATGGTTTATAATTAATGTCCATGGTAACTGTAAACCTCTGTGTGATGTCTATGGTGTGGATGGTGCCTGTGCCTACACCACTGTGCTGTGTTCAACATACCCAACGTCACACATGAGCCTTGAGCTCCCTGTTCCCAAGACAACCACAGTTGAAGCTCTGATGGGTTTTCAAGGATTTTTCTCTCTTCTTCCAGGTACTGGGCCCAGCACCATTCTTAAGGGGCCACCAAGCCAGAGGAGGATATGTTCTTCACAGATCGTGTCCTGACTCAGGCCCTATGGGGTTCAGAACTCCTGCTGGATCTCAACAGTTCTTACCATGACCTGCTACACCAGGATTGGCTTGAAGAGCTGGGATGAGGGGAAGGGGTGGTAGTTCTTTCCCTTGTGGGGTTTGGTAGCAGGCAAAAGTAGCAAGCCCTCCATCGCTGTGAACTAGAGCAGTGACATGACTCGGGGACACAGGACTGGGGGATGGCTTCTGGAGTGAGAAAGGGTTCTCACCTGCTTGCCAGTTTCTTGGTTTTTAACTATGCTCTTTCATAGGATTTTAGAAGAAAGCTAATAAAATGCACCTAAGCTGTCACTGTGCGTCTGAAGGATGATTTGCTCATAGCCCAGCCTCACCCCCAAGGGGAGTAGGGTTGCTCTTTTATTCATTCTGTTACACTTTCACCTGTCACTTAGCTTCTGGAAGTCTCTGCTATACACACATAAGAGGAGAGCGGGAAGGGCAAATGACATGATGAAAACTGCCATGACCTCATAAAGCCTGTGAAAGGATTTCAGGGAGCTTCCAGGGTCCTCAAACTGTGTTTAGAATTTCCTGCCATTTTTCTTCCGGATGGCTAGATGCAGACCTTGGTGCAGGAGCTGTAGCAGTGGGGACTGAGGTTATGGTTGAGGCTGGCTCTTCGTGGCCCTACCCACATCTTGATCACCCTATTTAAAAGTACCTCACCTTGTCTCCCTTCTGTGCTGTTTTATCCCTGTTTGAACCTGTGGCGTTCTACCAGTGAGCTACACCCCCAGTTCTTTTTATTTTGAGACGGTCTAAGTTGCTGAGGCTGGCTTTGAACTTGCCATCCCCTCCTACCTCAACCTCCCAGAGTCGCTGGGATTATAGGTGTACACCATTGCATCTGGCTTCTTGAAAGTCATATCTCTAAATCAAACATTCTACTGTTTACTTATTTAACTTTGTCTCTTTCCACTTGTGTGTCAGTAACGAGGGCAATGACCTGTGTTTGCTCCTCTGCATTTCCAGTTCCTAGGTGCTCAGTGAACACCGTATTGAATGAATGTGTGTGGCTCCAGAAGCTGTGAGGGTGGGCAGTACAAGTTGGCTCTCACAGTGGAGGTTTATGGGGTGCTGAGGGCTCTTCCTACTCCTCTGTGTACAGTGATCTCTTGCATCCTGTGGGTGGGAAGTGGAGCCACTCCTGGCACCTATAGACAATCAGGACAAGGCTGCTACTTGGTCTTTGAAAGGTTCACAAAATAACTCTAGATGACTGAAACACCAAGCCTTTCGCTTGGTCAAAGTTAAATGGCATGGTAAATATAATTTTTCTCTTTTTTTGCCTAGCACAGGCCAGGTAAGCATTCTACCACTGAAGTACACTTCCAGCCCTCCGGGCCTCTATTCTGCCCCACCACTTCAGCGGAAGACTGTGGAAGATGCTTAGGGTCAGCAGCGGAGGATCCGCCCCTCCATGAAACCCCGCCCCATTAAGTCCCCTCGCTCTGACGCGACTCCGCCCACAACCGACCGCCCTCTGCCCGCCGCGTCCGCGGACACACCCCGTCATTGGCCCCACGCCTACTCTCTGGCCTGGCCAAGTGCGGACCCGCCTTTTCCTGTCGGCACTCTTGCCACGCCTCCCGCCCTGGCCCCGCCTCCACCCCGCTCCTCAGCGCGGGAACGGCTCCGCCTGGAGGCTGCGGTCCGTTTTTCGTCCACGAGTACCTTGCAGGGACTGTGTCTAGCGCGGGAGGAGGCGGTCGCGGCCGCCGCGTCTGGGCCAGCCTCGAAGCTGAGGCCTTAATTAGGGCGGGGGCGAGTAGAGTGGCGCGGCACCCGCGCCGGGGATGACGACCCCGGATGCGGCGACCCTTGGGACTGGGAATGCGGGATCCGCACCTTGGGCGTCCTTGGAGGCACCCGCCCGCCTCCTGCTGCAGACGCTGCAGGCGGGGCCTGACGGGGCGCGGCGCGGCCTTGGGGTGGTGCGGGCGCTGGGTCGCCGCGGTGGGGAGCCCTTCGACTGGGGCCGCTTCCTGGAGGCTCTGTGCCAAGAGGAGCCAGTCCTTCGGGGACCCGACGCCTGCCTGGAGCTGTAAGTCCTCGGCTCACTGGCCCCCTGCAGTCAGCAGAGTCCAGACAGTCGCTACCTCTCCGTTATGAGGAGGGGGCTGAGCGCAGAGGTTAAATCAATGCCCAGCGCGAGGGGCGCGCTACTGCGCACCCTGGGAGGAGTGGCACTCTTCACTGGGCACCTACTGTGTGCCAGGTAGTACTGGACACTGTCCATACGAAGACACCTCTTCTGTTGGGCGTATATAAATAATTATAAGTGATGTTAAATCGATTTTGATCGTATGCTTTCTAAGAAAAATAGAAGGTTTTGTTTTTTTGGCACCAGGGATTGAACTCAGGGACACTCGACCACTGAGCCACACCCCCAGCCCTATTTTGTATTTTATTTAGAGACAGGGTCTCACTGAGTTGCTTAGTGCCTCGCTTTTTGCTGAGGCTGGCTTTCAACTCGCGATTCTTCTGTCTCAGCCTCCCTAAGTGCTGGGATTACAGGAGTGTGCCACTGCGCCCGGCAGAAAAATAGAATGTATACCTTCAGTACAGGTATATTTACGTATGAAGTGCACACCATTGTTAAGTTATGCACATTATAAAATATACAGAGATAGAGTTTTTTAATGTATTCTACTGGAGATTGAATTCACCAGCCTTTAGCCCCTGAGCTACATCCATAGCCCTTTTATCTTTTTTAAATTTTGAGACAGTCTTAAGTTGGCCTCGAACTTGTGATCCTACTGCCTCAGCCTTGCAAGTAGCTGGGATTACAGAGATATTTAAAACGGATGTGATAAGTGATGGAATAAACATCTGCTAATTTTGGTGGCTTTTTACTCAGTTTTTCAAAGTGATATATACTTTCAGGCAAGAACATTTTCCTTGAGAATAGTAACTATGAATCTATATTTTAGTGTTCTTAGTAATTTCTAGTTTTTTTGAATGATTTTGGATTTTTTCTTAACCTCTTTTTGTGGCTGACAAGGAATTCCTACTGGGAGTTCATGTGTTGCACTGCCATTTTCTTAAGTGATTGTGCTTCCTTTACTGGCCTCATCCTCAGTCTTCAGTTTCTTTGCAGTCATCCTTTTAAGCCACTTGTCCATTGTGTGAAGATTCCTGTTTAAAAAAGATAATATAGAGGGCTTGGTGGCGCATGCCTGTAATCCCAGCACTTTGGGAGGCTGAGACAGGAGAATCGCAAGTTCAAAGCCAACCTCAGCAATGGCGAGGTGCTGTCTCTACATAAAACACAAAATAGCGGGGCTGGGGCTGTGGCTCAGTGGTAGAGCGCTTGCCTCGCATGCGTGAGGCACTGGGTTCAATCCTCAGCACCATGTAAAAATAAATGAATGTGTCTATCTACAACTAAAAAAATTTAAAAAATGTTAAAAAAAAAACAACACAAAATAGGGCTGGGGATGTGGCTCAGTGGTCGAAAAAAAAAAACACAAAACAAAACAGATCTGCAACTGCACTTAAGTAGCATAATTAACTCAAACACACAGAAAATGCAATGAGGTGCCAACCCATCTTCAGCTCTAGTGGTACAGGTCTTCCTTCTTTCTTGGGCCGGCTTCCCCCAAAGTTGGCCTGGGAACTGGTATACGGAGGGCAAACTATATGTTAAATTTTTGCACTGTGTAATTTTTTGTGTTTTACATAAGTAAGTGGAAGTTCTAATATATCTTTCCCATATTTTTGAACTTTTTTTTTTCTTTTGCAGTACTGGAGATTGAACCCAGGGTGCTCTATCTTTGAGCTGTATCCCCAACCCTTCTTAGTTTTTTTTAAAATCATTATTATTTTAGTTGTAGATGCATACAATATCTTTGTTTTATTTTTTTATTTTTATGTGGTGCTGAGAATCGAACCCAGTGCCTTACACGTGCCAGGCAAGCCCTCTACCACTGAGCCACAACTCCAGCCCCACTTTGTATTTTTTATTTTTTTAATTTGAAACAGAGTCTCATTAAGTTGCTGAGGCTGGCCTGGGACTTGGAATCCTCCTGCCTCAGCTTCTACAATGTTTGGAATTACAGACGTACTGAATTTCTTAGAAGAGATGGGTCAGGAGAACTTGTCCAAATCCCTAAATTGGAAAGTATAGTAGTGTTTTTCCAGTTTTCTGCCTTTTTATGGATAGAGTAAGGGAGGGCAGGAGGCTTAACCTAGGGCCCATGGATAGAACTGTATTTCAGTACACTTAATTTCCTTTGTAATCCTAGGTATTTTATTTAATGCATTAAACCTTCATTCATAGAAGGGGCTCATGGCACTAAACAAGGTGTCATGGACCCCTTGGCTCCACAAACCCTTGGAGTAGGGTCTTCCATCCCTCTCTATGGAATCATCCAGCAAAAGTTAACCCTCTTTTTTACTTGTAGTTTTCTTCCTTTTTTTTTTTTTTTTTTTTTTTTTTTTTTTGGTACCAGGGGCTTTTAACCACTGAGCCACATCCTCAGTCCTTTTTACTTTCTGAGAAAGGGTCTTGCTAAGTTGCTTAGGGCCTCACTAAGTTGCTGAGGGTGGCCTTGAACTTGTGATCCTCCTGCTTCAGACTCAAGCTGCTGGGATTACAGTACAGGCATGTGCCACTGGTACCTGTTTGTTTGTTTGTTTTTGTGGTGCTGGGAATTGAATCCAGGGCACTTTTCCACTGATAGGGTCTCTTTTTAAGTAGCCAAGGCTCACCTTGAACTTGTGATCCTCCCATCTCAGCCTCCTGAGCTGCTGGGATTACGGGTGTGTGCTGTTATGCCCTGTCACATAGTCTTCCACAAAGAAATGAAAGCTTGCTTTTTCCTCCTTCCTCTCATGCCAAGAGCCCCTGTGTGATATGACATAAAGCCCTGCAAAGCCACGCAGAAGGAGCAGCTTAGGCATGATGGGTGGTAGGCTAAATGCAGCCATGACTTGCTTGCCACATCAAGCCTTAGGTCACACAGGGTCTGGATTTGTGCCTCTGCAAAATTACAGACAGCTGCATTGCATTATGGGCCTTCAGAGCATGGGACCATAGTAAATCAGAATGCTGAGTGCTTACAGGAGGGAGTTCTCCTGTCCTTACCCCAGGGTTCCAAAAGAAAAGACTCCCCTCCCCCTTTGCCTCTGTGATTACTGTTTGGAAACTAAAGATGTAATGAAGAGCTGGGTGCAGTGGTGCACACTTGTAATCCCAGCACTTTGGGAGGCTGAGACAGGAGGATCACGAGTTCAAAGCCAGCCTCAGCAACAGCGAGGTGCTAAGCAACTCAGTGAGACCTTGTCTCTACATAAAACACAAAAATAGGGCTGAGGATATGGCTCAGTGGTTGAGTCCCCCTGAGTTTAATCCCCAGTAACCCCCCCAAAAAAGATGTAATGAAGATTATCATCTGATGATTCCTTCTGTTCGAAGTCTCACCTTCTCTGTGAAGCCTTCTCTGTCCCTTGCCTATCTCTGCACACTTATTCTCAGAGAGTTAATTCATTCAATGAATGTGTACCAAGGGGATACTGGTACCCAAAGGAAGGAAACTGCCTTTGGTTTTCAGTAACTCAGTTTGGTGACAGGAATATGAGAGCTAGAGGAATGAGTAACCCTGTCAGTTCCGGGGAATTGCCAGGTGGGGCTGCAGGGCAACTGAGTATGGTTTTGTAGTATTGAATGGACTTTGTAGTACAGAAATAGACTTTTTTCTTTGTTACCCAAAATGAGCCTGGGGCTTGGTATGTGGCTCAGTGTAGAGCACTTGCCTGGCATGCATGAGGCTCTGGGTTCCATCCCCAGCACCACAAAACAGCAGCAAGAAGAAGCATGAATCTTATAGAATAAGTTCCAACATTAATTTCTTAGTTGAAATAGGAGATGTGTAAGAGGTCAAGAGCAGGGCCTGGTGTGTAGTAGATGCTCAGTGAACACTTACCAATGGCTCATGCTGTCCCCTCTCCATCCATACCAACTCTTGCAAGTGCTGCTCTCTATCTCCATCTGTCCCTGCCATTGTGCCCCCAGCCTGTCCTAATCTGCCCTGAGCTTCCTTCAGCAAGACCTTCTGACTACTTGCTCTCCCTCTGCTACCCAGGAAACCACTGTTGCTGCGCTTGCCCTCGTTATGCCAGAGGAACCTGATGTCCCTGCTGATGGCTGTCCGGCCATCACTGCCTGAAAGCAGGCTTCTCTCTCTGCTGCAGATTGCCCAACAGGACTCAGTCTCTGCTCCTGATGCCTGGCTCCAATCCCTGGGAGCACTGCTACAAAGGGATCTGGGGATTGGAGTGTCTCGTGAGGGAGCATCTCCGTTGTCCGAAGGGTGCCAGAGACAGCTCCAAGGCCTGTGTAGGCAACTGGGCCAGGGGGGCAGGAGGTTGAAATTGCCCCAGGCTCCAGTCCCTAAAGAAGAGGAGGAGGAGGAGGACAGGAACTCACAGCATCCTGGGAAACGCAGAAAGGAACCAGAGGAAGAGCCTGCCAGTCCTGAGGGGGAAAGGGCCCCCAAAAGGTTCCGGGATTGGGAAGGGGAAGAAGAGGAAGAAGAAAATCACAAGGAGAGTCTTGAACGTGAGTCATTGGAATCCCTGGGTGATGGAGGAGGCACATCACTCATTAAGAACCAGCTGGATGTGGGAGCTGAGACCAGTGAGGCTGGCCCAAGTCTGGAGGAAGCCAAGGGTCTTGCTGCAAGCACAAAGTTGCCCAAAGCTGTCCAGGTACTATGGTGGGGAGGCGGTGTTTATCCATGGTGAAGGCTGGCTGGGACGCTGCTTCCCAACTGGTATAACTAGTCCATGGAGCAGGGGGATGGAGAGCTGTGAGGAAGGAGTCTTCCCTGCACAGACTTATGGAGAGGGTTTGGGAGGGAGTTCCTGGAGGTGGGAAACACTTCCAACCATCTGTAACATGGAGTTGTTAAAGGGTGCCAGGCAAAGCAAGAGACTTTGGAGCCACCCTGGCACCCATCCTAGGGATTAAGGGGAATCATATCTGCCCTACCACCCAGGGCCGGGTCTGCTTCATCAGTGTGCGATGCAGAGAAGACAAGTCTAGACAGTTGGATTTTACATTTTACATTTTATCTGGTTTGAATTCTTAGGGACTTTGCAAGATAGAGGCTTCATGTTCTTAGCTTTCTTGGCTCATCTTTGTCTACTAGCTCCCACTGAACAGGGGCCTCTCCCCACCCCAGTACTAGTGATTGACCTCAGGGGTGCTTTATCACTGAGTTACATTCCCAGTCTTTTTTATTTTTTGTTTTGAGATAGAGTCTTGCTGAGTTGCTGAGGGTCTCACTAAATTGCTGAGGCTGGCCTCAAATTTGCAATCCTGACTCAGCCCCCTGAGTTGCTGGGATTACAGGCATGCACACCATGCCCAGCTGACCAGGGGCCACTCAGGAGAGGGAGCTGGGACTAAGCTTAGGGCTGCACTGCAGGGATTTGGCAGTGACTGGACTCTCCTCTTCAGGACCAGGTGCCCAGGCTGCAGCAGCTGCTGAAGACCTTCGGAGAGGTGATTAACCCTGCCCTGCTCACCACAGCCCTTCTTCCACCTGAGCCCTGATCTCAGCCATGCCCGGGGAAGTCCCAGCACACTGAGGAATAGGCTGGTGGGGGTGGGGTTAGAGGGAAGATTTGAGGACAGTTGCCAAGGCTTGTCTTGGCCCAAGAATAGACAGGCCATCTAACCCCAGGCAAGCTCCTCTCCTCTGCTAGCACCAACTGAAGGGGTGGCCTTCGTGAGTTGTCATCAAGGGCTCTGCCAGCCCTAACCTGGGATTTGCCTCCCCAGGGAGTGGAGAGGTTGGAGGCTGCCCCACCAAGTGAGCTGCAGCTTCTCCATGAATGTAGTCCCAGCCAGGTGAGACCAAAAGACTGCCTGCCCCTGAGGTTACATCCGCCCTTCCAACCTTTTTCCATGTTAACTTTGTTTCCTTACCTCCTATGGGAACCTTCTCCTTTGCTCTCCCTCCGGTAGAGTCACCGAGTGGTTTCTGAGCCCGCGATTCCTTCCCATATGCCGGTCCTCCCACCCTTATCATGTCCGGGAGCTTCCTTGCTCTGCCCCTTCTGTTGCCCACTCGGCTTTCGACAGCCTAGCAGAGTTAGACTGAGCATCCCGTGTCCCCTGTCCTTGGGCAGATGGAGCTGCTGTGTGCCCAGCTGCAGCTCCCCCAGCTCTCAGCGGCAGGCCTTCTGCAGCTCTGCACCTGGCTGCTGGCCCTCTCCCCAGACCTCAGCTTCAGCAATGCCACTGTGCTGACCAGGAGCCTCTTTCTTGAACGGGTAGGTTCACTGGCAGTACCTGTGACAATGGGGAGAATGTCTGAGCCCTCAGAAGAGGGTTGCTTGGGAGAGGGTGTTCCTGGTCAGCCTGGACTTTCTGGGCATCCTGGGGCCCTGATCCACAGGCTGAGCATGTGTCTCCTGGCCATCTACCCACATGACATCAGACCTCCTTCTAGGGCCTCAGAGCCCTTCCAGAAGCTGATTGAGGGGATTTGGGGGCAGAGGAGGGAAGTATGTCTTTTCCACTGGATAGGTCCCTATGAGTCCTAGATAAAAGAACT
Source organism: Xerus rutilus (assembly GCA_028644305.1). Taxonomy (NCBI): domain Eukaryota; kingdom Metazoa; phylum Chordata; class Mammalia; order Rodentia; family Sciuridae; genus Xerus; species Xerus rutilus. The sequence goes on along the minus strand of CM053406.1, from coordinate 102,711,766 downwards.
TGTAATTTTTCCCTGTATAACATGTATCACTATCTGAAATATATCTCTGATAAACATTTATTGAAGGAAGAGAATGGATTACTGTTTCCTTCCTGTTGGTTTGCAGATCCTCTCCTTGACTTCCTCTGCTTCTCGGCTGCTCAGGATGGCCCTGACTTCATTCTGTGCCAAGTACACCTACCCCATCTGCAGAGCCCTCCTTGTCCCCATGCTCCAGGCCCCAGGCATAGGTAATTCTAGAACCAGCCCCAGGCCAGATACCCCTGCCCTCTGTGCCCAGCACCCTTCGCTGGTGGGAGTTGAGTGTTCAGTGGGTGAAAACGCCTGTTGCTTCCCTGACGATGTCCCTGTAACAGGCCAGGCACCCTCTTACCCCAGTCCCACCTCCTCCCCTTTGTTCTCCCCGTTCCAGGTCCAGCTCAAACAGAGTTACTGTGTGGCCTTATGAAGGATGAGTCCCTGGAGCCAGACACACAGGGCCTAATGCTGGGGTAAGGACTCCACCTTTCCCCCAGGCCAGGCCTGCTCCTGGTGCTCAGGTGGCAGCCAGCTGGGCACCAGACCCTATGCCTCAGGCACAGGCTGTGGTATAGCTGGTGCCCCTCACTGGGGCTCGAACCTGCCTCATGCCTTCCACTGATGGACCCGTGCGAGTTGCCATTCCACTCCTTCCCCACGCACCTTCCTGAGCCCAGGGTTGCCGTCTGTCTTCCCACATTGGCCTCTGTGGGGTGTGGGGCCAGCTCCATGCCAGGTGCCTTGGGAATGCAGACAAGAGGTAGGTGGTCCCTGCTCCGGAGTACTTCATGGCCTACTTGGAACTTGGGACGGTGGTTAAGAGCACTGGCTCTGGAGTCAGACATAGATTCAAATCGTAACCTCTTTTTATTTCGATACATGAACTCAAACGTATTACTCCATCTCTGTGATCCTTAGTTTCCTCATATATGAAAAATAGGGGTGGGTGACATTCACTTCATAGCACATTTCTAGCTATCGAATGTGATGATGCATATAATTAATTCAGCACAGTATTTGGTATCTAATAAGTGCTCAAAATTGATACTAAAATAGTGTTAAATTGGGGTATTAAAATTGATACAACGACTGAGGTTGTGGCTCAGTGGCAGAGCGCTTGCCTCGCATGTGTGAGGCACTGGGTTCGATTCTCAAACAAAATAAAAACACTGTGTCCATGTTTAACTAAAAAATATTTTTAAAAAAATTGATATAGGGGGCTGGGATTGTAGCTCAGCGGTAGAGCGCTTGCCTCGCATGCGTGAGGCCCTGGGTTCGATCCTCAGCACCACATACAGAGCAATAAAATAAAGGTATTGTGTCCATCTACAACTAAAAAACCTTTAAAAAAAAATTGATACAGATGTGAAATAATGAGTAAGACGGACCTCATTGGACACAGACATAAAATATAAAATACTAATTAAAAGAGAGAACCACCTCAAAAATAATAGAAGCTGCTACTCACTGAGCATTTTCTCTGTGCTTTAGAGTCTCATTAGTCTTCATTCAGTCCTGGGAGGCAGGTGTGCTGCCGCCTTAGAGCTGGAAAAAGTGCTTAGAGAGGTTAAGGGATTTGGCCAAAGGTCACCCAGCCAACAAGTGGTAAAGCCTAAGGTCAAACCCAAGTCTGCCCACCTAGGAAACCACACAGTCTCCACCGTGATGTACTGCCTTTGGGAATGAGGAGAGGGCTGTGCAGTGGAACAGGAAGCGCAGCTGGAGTGGCCATTGCGTGGGTGGAGCTTTGCAGGGAAGGTTCACCTGCTCCTGGAGGCCTCAGGTGTGTCAGCTCACAGCATCACCTTCCTCTCTGAGTTTCCTTCATCTCTGGTTCTCAAGACACACTTTTTAAAAAAGTTTCAAATTTTTTTAGTTGTAGATGGACACAATACTTTCACTTATTTATATGTGGTGCTGAGGATCGAACCCAGTGCCCCACACATGCTAGGCAAGTGCCTCTACCACTGAGCCACAACCCCAGCCCCTCAAGATACACTCTTGACTCCTGGTTATTATTTAGTAGGAGACTATATTAATCAGATTTTTGTTGCTATGGCTAAAATACCCAACAAGTCCAACTTGGAGCAGAAAGTTTATTTTGGCTCATGGTTTCAGAAGTTTACTCCATGATCAACCAATTCCATTGCTGTGTGCCCAAGGTGAGGCAGAACCTCAAGGTGGAGGAAAGCTGCTCAGCTTATGGCTACTGGGAAACAAAGAATGAGAGAGATCAAGGTGCCATGGACAAATAAACCCCAAAGGCACACCCCACCTGCCTATAGTTACTATCCACTTAGTCCATTCAGATTAGGATGGATTGATTAGGTCACAACTCTGATAATCCAATCATTTTACCTCCTGCATTAACCGGAGCTTTGGGGGACACCTCATAGGCAAACCATAACACACCTTTCACCATCACACTACTGAATCCTTTACCATCAGCTCCTGGGGATCTTGGGTTGTGACCTTCCTCGTGCACGTATAGACTCTGCAGCAGTGGCTGCGGGGCTGCTACCCGCATCATGGGGCCCTGACTACTCTGTTGGCAGGGATCCTGGCTGGCCCCAGAACCTTGCCCTGCCATAATAATAAGAGCAATAAAAACCCAGGTTTGATGGGTGGCTGGGCCTTTCTCACCAGGGCCACTTCTTCACAGGCAGATCTTAGAGCTGTCCTGGAGGGAGGAGACTTTCCTGGTGTTGCAGTCACTCCTGGAGCGGCAGGTAAGCAGGCTGCCCTGGAGGCAAGTGAACAGAGAAATGCTGTAGTGCTGTGGAGGATACAGGGATCCTGGGTTTCCGAGTCCTTTGGTGGTGGAGAGGCAAGCGGGACAGTCACCCTACAGCATGGTGCCCATGACAACCTGCAGTTCGCATGGTTAGGAGCAGAAAGCTGACGACGTGACCCGTCTGGCCTGCCTCTCACTAGCTGTGGGGCTCTAGGGCAGGATTTTTTGATATGGATGTATACGATTCATATGTTCATAATTTTTCTTTATTTCTTTTTTATTTTTGGTACTGGGGATTTAACTTCGGGGCACTTAACCACTGAGCCATATCCCCCAGCCCTTTTTAGTTTTTATTTTGAGACAGGGTCTCACTAAGTTGCTGAGGCTGGCTTGGAACTTGCAATCCTCCTGCCTTAGCCTTCTGAGTCACTGGTATTACAGGCATATGCCACTGTCTGGCAAGTTGACATTTCTTTATACCTCAGTTTCCTCATCTAAGAAAGTGGAGTTATGATCGTATCTACCCCATGAGACTGGGATACAATTTAAATGGGGTAACTGGTGTAAAGTGCTCAGAACAGCGCCTGATGCATAGTATTTATTAAATTACTATGAAGTGCTGGAGTGTCCCTTAGGAGCTTTCACTCCTTTATATCTTCAGCTACCGAGGCAGACTAGTATCCTTGGCTTTGCCTTGGTCCTTTGCAACAACAGCCACCATTTTCTGAGACCTGTGTCACATTCTGTGTGCTTTATTTCATTTATCTTTTTCACAGCCTTTAGAGTTAGATATTTTGAGCCCCATTTTACAGATGTGGAAAATGAAGCTTAGTGTCCGTCACTGTGACAAAATATCCGAGATAAACAGCTTACAAGGAGGAAAGGTTTACTTTGGCTCATGGTTTCTGCAGTTTCAGTCCGTGGTTGGCCCAGTTGCTTTTGAGTATGTGGTGAGGCAGTAGATCCTGCCTGCAGAAGCATGTGGCAGAGGAGGTCACTCACCTCATGGTGACCAGGAAGCAGAGAGAAAGAGAGAGAGGAGGGGCTGGGGTCCCATGGCCTACCATCAATGACTGAACTTGCTTCTGCTAGGATTACTTCCTAAAGCCTCCACTACCTTCCTGTAGTGCCACCCTGGAGACCAAGCCTTCAGTACATGGGCCTTTAGGCAACATTCCAGATCCAAACTATAGCATTTGGTTAAGTTACTTGCCCAGGGTCACCCGGTAAGGAAATGGTGGAGTTAGGAATTGAATGCAGGATGGGCTGAGTGAAGAGCCCAGGCCTTTCTTGTGATTTGCTCCATCTCTCAACGTGTACAGGTAGAGATGGCCCCGGAGAAGTTCAGTGTCTTGATGGAGAAGCTCTGTAAAGAGGGTCTGGCAGCCACCACCTCTATGGCCTATGCCAAGCTCGTGCTGACGGTGATGACCAAGTACCAGGCCCATGTGAGTGTTGATAGGGCCACAGGGGCTGGTCCTATTGGCCAGGCTGCTCTGGGTCTGCCATGAGGGTATACAAGTTTTCAAGGGATAAAACACTTGCCAGGGAAACAAGTTCAAACCCAGGACTGGCAAATGGGACTGCTTATTCATCCAGCTAACATCTCTTGGGGCCAGATACTACAGTTATCTATTTATCACGTCTTCCCTGTTCACTAGCCTGAGATTAGAGGACAGGGTCAACTCAAGGGGAAGGACTGCATTGTGGTTACTATGATTTGCTAATGCAAATGGCAAACCTAGCTATAGACATATGCCATGTTGGCTGAGCTCCATTTTATAGATGAGGAAATTGAGACTCAGAAAGGTGAAAGTACTTTACCCAAGGTCACATTGCCAGGACTAGCAGCTTTTTATGGAGGGAGGTATAAGTCATGGACTGGGCTTTAGTTCTTGGCTGTTGGCATTTTACCCTTAGAGATTACAGACCCATTTGTTAATTTCATGAAATTTGCTATAGATCCTCCCAGAAAAGTGAAAACAAGAGCATGCCTCTGCTGCACAATTTCAGGGATTCCCAGATCCTCTGGGGACCCTCTGTAGATCATAGAAGAGGGATACCCCATGTAGGGCTTCAGGAATCTTCTAAGGAAGGGTCTTTAGCTGGGGAGTTACTTGGTCATATTTGCATTATAAAGAAGCCCCTGGTTTCCTTGAGGAGTGTAGATCGAGAGGGAAGATGCAGGGCCTGAGAGGTGTCAGGACTTGTAGCAGCAGGTCAGAAAAGAGAAAGAATGTGTGGTCCAAAAGGAAGGTGGCAGCCACAGTGGAGTCCTGTACCTCCTTCCTCATCTATAAAGGGAGAGTTGTGACGACTACCTACGGAGGGCTGTGTGTACATGCTGCTGCACAGTAAGCCCCCAACACTTGGCCAGCTACTGTTAGTGTAGCTTATTAGTAAGTCGTGCAGCTAGTATTTGAGTCCAGATCCACCTAGATCCATGCCTGGTTAACCTTGGTGAAATAATAAGGTTTGATTGCTCAGGAGCCCCCCTGCTCTTCCTCCTCTGGTCTTTGTGTCCTGGCTTCCTCTCTCCTTCCTAAACAGGGCCCCTGGGGTAGAAGTGAGGGAAAGAACCAGTTGCTGGAGTCTTGGCCTGATTCTTTCTCCTCCTCAGATCACTGAGGCCCAGAGGCTGGACTTGGCTGTAGTCCTAGAGTCCAACACCACCTTCTTGAGGAAGTCCCTACAGGCTGCCTTGAAACATCTGGGCCGCTGACCAAGGGATCACCTGCCTGGAGCTCCATCACCAGCTTCCTGAAGGACATTTGTGCCCTCAGCATCTTACCCTGAACCCTTGCCTTAAACTGATCCTGGCTGATCCAGACTGACCAACTGCCTCCCTGTTCCAGACTGCAGAGGCCATCCTGACCTCCCAGTCAGCAGAGGGAGCTCTGGGGTGAAGGGAGGGGGCTGAATGAATTTTTTGCAAGGACTGCTGGCCCTGGGCTCGCTCCTCATCACTTCTCAGTCTGCAGGAATGGAAACTTTCTGACAGGCCTAAGTAGGGTCAATGATAGACACACAATGCTGCAGGAGATCTGGGGCACCTGTGTGCTCAGCACAGATCTCTTAGGTTCAAGTATGTTATGGCCCTCTGTTTTTGTTTCTGATTTGAATAAATTACCAATAGCGTTTAATGAAAAGCAGGTAGTTCAATGATGTCGTATTAGGAGCAGTGCCTGCATGTCTTCCCAAGTAACTCTAGGTACTACTGAGCCATCCCCCACTCCCTGCAACCCTCTGCTCAGTAACAGGGAGCATCTTTTTCCTGGTGAGGGGAAGGTTATAGAGTGTTTTTTCTGAAATTCATTCATTTACATTCTGTGGGCCAGTAATGTATCACCACCACCACTACCACCCGCAGCCCCATCAGAGCTGCCTGTTGGGTAGGTGAGGCATGTGGCAACCACTGGGCAGGGGGTAGGTGGGAATGGAGACTTAAAGGTGAGTGTACCTCTGGCTGGATTTGGGGAAGGGTTTTGGGCTGATAACATTTGAGAAGGGTCTGAGGGCTCCTGGAAGTACCGTGGGCAGAGGACAGGACAGAACACACCTTACAGATATGTAGTGCCTATTTTACATCTTTGTATTCCCAAGGCACCTACCTAAGGATTTGTTCATAGAAAACACTTTGAACATGAAAATGTTACTGAGCCAGCTATCACATGAACATTCACTATAGTGACCTCCCAGCTTTTCCCCACTGCAGCCATTGAAGGACCAAGAACAGAACTTTATGGTCACTTCCTTAACCACAGCTTCCTAGGAAGCCTCAACACCCTATTTGAGCAAGATGATGAGAGAGGAAGGTCAGGCCTAGGGATAAAGCCTGTTTTGTTTCTAGTTGTAGATGGATATAATACCTTTATTTTATTTATTTTAATGTGGTGCTGAGGATAGAACCCAGTGCCTCACATGTCTTAGGCAAGCACTGTACCACTGAGCCCCAACCCCAACCCTAAAGCCTCATTTTGAGAACAAAAGTTGAGGCAGCCGGGTGCCGTGGCGCACGCCTATAATCCCAGCACTTAGGGAAGCTGAGACAGGAGAATCACGAGTTCAAAGCCAGCCTCAGCAAGGGCGAGGCGCTAAGCAACTCAGTGAGACCCTGTCTCTACATAAAACACAAAATAGGGCTGGGGATGTGGCTCAGTGGTCGAGTGCCCCTGAGTTCAATCCCTGGTACCAAAAAAAAAAAAAAGTTGAGGCAGAGGGCAGGAGGAAGGGACAAACATGCCAGAATGGCCTTCATCAGTGCTGTACACAATATGTGACTACTGAAGTCTGAGGCCCTGGACCTATTTGGCTGCTCCCCTCAAACAGACTAAATTGAGAGAGAGACAAGGTATGGGAGCAAGTAAGCTGACTGAAAAACCAGCTAATCAAGAAGATGGGGACTGTTGTCCACAGTCCATCTTGTGAGGAGGCTGGTTTAGGGGCAGTTTATGTAGGAAATGGGTGACCCCAGACTGGTGGGCACCTTCTCACAGGTGGAGGTTTGTGACTAAAGGATGCATTTCTGATCCTGATCTCCTAGTCAGGAGATGCTTTTCAGTTCTGCAAATCTCAACAGCAGAGATAATTTCCTCGGGCTACTCTTGTCACTGTAATTTGCCCAAGAGCAGTTCCTGACATTACACAACAGGCCAGAGGGGCTAGATACCTTGAGGCTCTCTCGCTGCTCAACAGACTCACCGGCTTAAATGAAAACAGTTCACCTGATTGTCTTGGAGGACAAGGGTCAGGTGAGGTTAATCAGGGAGTCAAAAGAAGTGATCTCTCTTCGCTGTTTCAGACTCAGCCCCTTCACTAAGAGCTTGGCAGCAACTAGCCAATGAGAACAGAATAAGACCGGCAGCTCTGGTGGGTCGGGTACGTGGCGGGGGCGCCCTCCAGCGGCAGCACGCGGCGACGCTCCTCCGAGTTGAGCTAGTCGACTGCATCTGTACAGAGTCCACAGGAACAAGACATTTCTCGCGAGAGTAGGGCCGCTATTTCAGCGCATGCGCAAATTGCCCTAATCTCTTTTTCGGTTACTGCGGCGCGAGGAACTATGAGGTGAGCGGTTCTCGGGGTGCTATCCGCGTTCATCCGCGTTTCCTGGTGCCCCGCTGACTTCATCATGGGGCATCTTTACCGCGGATCGGCTTGCGGGCCTGTTTCCTCGCCAGGTTCTGGGCCTCAGTCGCCCGATGTGGTGCCGGAGAGTCTTGTTTTGGGCCGCGCACGCCCAGGGCGTTAGTGGGTGGCGGGCCGGCCCTGAGCGTGCTCGCTTGTCTTCCGCAGCAGCAAAGTCTCTCGCGACACCCTGTACGAGGCGGTGCGGGAAGTCCTGCACGGGAACCAGCGCAAGCGCCGCAAGTAAGTGCGGGCCTCCCCGGAAGCACAGGGCCCGGGTGGTTTGGGAAAGCCGGCCGCTGGGTGACGTTGTCCCTTCCTCCAAGGTTTCTGGAAACAGTGGAGCTGCAGATCAGCTTGAAGAACTATGACCCCCAGAAGGACAAGCGCTTCTCGGGCACCGTCAGGTTGGCACCGTTCTGACCCCACCCGGCCCTCAGTGCCCCCTGCCCGTCTGCTCCCCTTGAGGCTCTCGCCGAGCCCGCGGCGGGCCGTGCGTACTGACGCGCCAGGGTAGTTCAGACCCCCTGCCCCGGGCAGGCGCGGCTGGACGGACCCCCACCCTGGGTCTTAAAACATGAGGGGAGGCGTGGGGAGGCCTTGGCCGAGCCCGCCGGCCAGTCTGAGAAGCCAGGCTGGCTGTTGGTGAATGTGGAGACTCTGGGTAAGCTCATGTGTGCTGCGGTCCCAGACCCCTCCACCTGCCTCCGGGGCCCAGGGCTGGGCATGACCTGTTCTGTGCCCCCAAAATGCAGGCTTAAGTCCACTCCCCGCCCTAAGTTCTCCGTGTGCGTCCTGGGGGACCAGCAGCACTGTGACGAGGCCAAGGCTGTGGATATCCCCCACATGGACATCGAGGCGCTGAAGAAACTCAACAAGAATAAGAAGTTAGTCAAGAAGCTGGGTGAGCCAGCCCGTCTGGATTTGTATTTCTTTGTTTGATCTCGGAGGGGCAGGCTGGTAGAATAGTGTTCTGCCATTTGGGTTTTTTAATGACGGGAAGCAGAATCACAAAGGTAAGGTCTGCTGTGCCTGGTTAGTTTGTTTTGGTGGATTTTTATATTTGGAGGGTTAGAATTTTATAAAGATGGCTGGGTATTTGGCTTTAAGAGGTGAGATTTTACTGTGATGAAAACATACTTGGCCTGATGATGGGAGACAAGTATGGTGTGAGGTTAAGTCAACTAGCCCAGGTGCTGTGAATGGGGATTTTACTTCTGAGTTATTTTTTGATCCTTCGGCTATGTGGTTTAGGCAGCAGTATTAGACCGATTTTACAGCTAGGAAAGTGATGTCCCCAGTTGTGAGGAGAAAGAATTTGAATCCAGGCAATCTTGAGCAGAGAATGCTTTGCATGCACTGTACCATGGGTCATTCTGGTCTTCTGAGACTAAGTTTCAGGACAAGTAAAAAAGTCCTGAGGATGGGGCTAGAAACTGCATGGGCATGTGGTAAAGGTTGAAAAGACTTGGTCCCTGAGGGGATGAGGAGGGTGGCTGCTTGGACAACCATTTCTGTGGTTGCTGCAGGTGTTTTTCTGACCTTAACACCCATGTTTAGAGGTCTGTCTCTAGCTAGGTTCTAAGCAGCCAATGGCTTTCTCTTTTCTAGCCAAGAAGTATGATGCCTTTTTGGCCTCAGAGTCTTTGATCAAGCAGATTCCACGAATCCTGGGCCCAGGCCTAAATAAGGCTGGCAAATTCCCTTCCCTGCTGACACACAATGAAAACATGGTGGCCAAAGTTGATGAGGTGAAATCCACAATCAAGTTTCAGATGAAGAAGGTAATACAGTCTGGTCAGTTGCCATGGGTGGGGGTGTTGGGAGTTTCAAGTTTAAGATTTTATCTAGTCTAGACAAGGGCCCATCAGAACTCTGGTTCATGTTTGACAGCAGAGGCACTGAGTAGAATGAAGCATTCTGAGTAGCTCTAGTCTTGGCATGAATCTAAGTACTGCTTGTTAGGTCACTGTGGGAGGAAGGATGAACTGCCTGCCATCCCTCTGCTAACCTTATTTGACCCTCTCCCTCCATCCAGGTGCTGTGTCTGGCTGTTGCTGTTGGTCATGTGAAGATGACAGATGATGAGCTTGTGTATAACATTCACCTGGCTGTCAACTTCCTGGTGTCATTGCTCAAGAAGAATTGGCAGAATGTCCGGGCTTTATACATCAAGAGCACAATGGGCAAGCCCCAGCGCCTATATTAAGGCACATCCTAATAAATCCTAGTGCTACCATCCTTTAGTCTGCCTGTGATTAGAGATGGGCTATGCTTTCTGAGCTGATAGTTGCATGCGTTAGAATTACTGGTAGCTGTGTGTGGCCCATCACCTTGGTGATGGGCTGTTGGGTACCACAGGCTGGATTGCATTCTTCTTCCTGCCATCAAAGTCATGTAGTTTTGAGATCTTATACCTAGAGTATGTGACAGAGTTGCTGACAAGATTGAAGCTTTTCACATAACCTGAGTGGCAAGCCTGTTGGATGTTTATAGAGTCCTTAGTATCATCTTGTGAGCCCTATATTTTGAGTTCTAAATTACAAGGTATATGTCCAGGAAAGTATGGATAACAGAATTTTAGTTGGTTGAATTCTGTTGATAACTTTGTAGAACAAGCAGAGGGTAGAGTCGGGTGGAAATTTCCAGTCTCTTTTCCCCAGGCAGGTTCAACCACTTGCCTGGCCTTGCCTTCCCTATTACAGTGTTTGACTGACACCCAGTCCTGGTGCAGAAATGTTTATGCTGGTTTAACCTTTGTCTTGGATCTGCTTAATTTAACTTTCATAAACAGAAAACCAGTGCATCCTTATGTGGGGTATGGTGTGGTTTTGGGGGCGGGGGGATGACACGACACAGGGACGACAGTGACTCCTTAGGTTGCCCAGTCTCCTGAGTAACATGCACCAACGCACCTGACCTGCTTAATGCTGCTGAAAGGTTAGTCCAAAGCATAAAATCGGTGCCTCTATGCTGTAGTTGTCAGACAAGCTTTATCACTGAAGAATGGTTTTGGGCTGAGATTGTGTGTAGCTCAGTGGTAGAGCACTTGCCTAGCCTATGTGAGGCACTGGGTTCGATTCTCAACACCACATATAAATAAAAGGACCATCAACATCTAAAAAACTTTTAAAGAATGAGGTTTACACTCAAGATTTTTCCATTTTTGAGGAAATTTTAACTCCTGCATTCTGATAAGATGGCTAGTGTAACAGGGATGAGTAGTGAAGCTTCAGTTGCAAGGTACTGAGCAGAGCCTCCTTCCTCTGCTGCAGGCCACTACCCAGGATTGTTGAACAGTGTCCCCCCTAAGTTAAGGACTGGGAAAAGGCTAGCTATAAAACTGGCTAGGACCCAGTTTATTGGGAGGGTGAAAGACTGTACAGTAAAATGAGCTGTATATTGTTAATCATGACCAACTCAGAATGAGGTGGTTTGCTTTGGGCTTTCTTTTCCAAATGTCCCATGATCTTTGCGATTAGGAGGGAAGTGCTTAAGGTACAAAGCAATCTTCTGAAGGCTGTTGACTCCTTACACTCACTGGTGGATGCTCTGAAGCATTCAAGTCATTTCTTAGAGCCTAGGTCTTGTATCCAGGGATGACTCACCCCTAGGCTGGCATTAGTTCCCTAAATGAACCTCTGCCTCCAGGAGCCCCTCCTGTCTAAATGAAGTTCCAAGAACACTCCCATCCAAGTGATGGGGGCTTTCTAGTGCAGTGGACCTGGCTCTGCTTGGAATCAACAGACGAGTGGCGGTGTTGCCAGTGACTAGCTAAGCAAGGAATGCTTTTTAATTGACCTACAAATTTTAGAGGCTGGACCAGAATGAGCTAGAAGGCTAGATTCTAGAACAGGATTAGTAAGGTTTGGAACACAACTGACCCACAAACAAGTAACTTTTTAAATTTTTTTCTTTTGAGCAGGAACTAGACCGTGAGGGCCTTGCCCCAGCCCAGAGCCACGTTTATGATAATAACCCATCACAGCTGGATTTTAAAAATACACAAAAATATATATAATAAACATTATAAAACCTAGGTGGGATTTGGAGGTGGCCTGAGCAATATGCAAACTGTGAAGACCTTCAGGAGGCTCGGGCAAGGTGGGGTGGTGGTAAGGAAGGGGCACAGTACTTCATAAGAACCATACCCAGAGGTGGCTGGGAGACAGGCCAGCCAGCCCTCAGAGGCCTGGGTATGGGGAAAGGTTAAAATGACTGGGAAGCTGCTGCCCAGGGCAGGGAAACAGGTGAAAAGAATAACCTCAGGGTTGTCCAAAGCCACCTGGACTGCCCAGGGGCTGGGGCTCCTTCCCTGGCCCTGTGTCTGAGCTGGGGCCTATCCTGGAGGCTCTGGTGAGGTGCCCCTGGCTGGCTTGCAGACCAGAGTACCTAGAAGCCTCTGAGCATCTGCCCTGTCCAAACAGCTGCTCCCCTGTAGTGGGGGATGCTGGGAGGAGGTGCTCTATCGGGGCCCCCAACTCAGCTGTCCTTGGCAGCTCCATTCATGCCCATACAGACCCACCACTGGCCAGCCCCCAGTTCACGGTATGAACCTGGGCTCCAGCTCCACCTATCCCCCTCTGGGAGCCGCAGCACTTCATCTGAAACTTGCTTTTGCAGAGTCAGAATTGCACAGGCCATGTAAGGAGCCTGGCATCAGACCTGGCACACAATGGAGGCAAAGAAACATGGGCCCCTCTCAACCAGGCCCCCAACCTGATGCTCCTTCCCTGGCATCTGCAGGCCGCCCCCTGGGTCTCCATTCCACCTTGCCCATCACATTCCCCTGGAGGCCAGGAGCCACACACTAGAGCCTGAGGGTGTCCTCCATTCCCACAGCCAGGTGATGGTGGTCAGTGCCCTGGGCAAGCTGCTCCACTGCTGAGCCCTCCTCTCTTCTCCCACAATTAAAGCGCGGAACAGTGGCAGGGAGTGTGTGTGCCAAGGATGGGCGAGGAGGCTGCCTGGTCCAGGGCCTGAGGCCTGGCAGGTGGAAGAGTCCTCAACCTGGACTCCTGGGGGTGCCAGGCAGGTGTGTGGAAAAGATGCTCATCTTGCATCCTTGAGGAGGCTCAGAGAACACTCTAGTCTTTGACAAGCTTGTAGACGTGGTGCTGGGCCCCGTGCTCACTGGTGGAGACTTCGAAGACGAAAGCAATGACAAGCAGGGTCTCCTGGGAGTCTCGGCTTGTGACCACCTGGAGAGGGGCAGATTGCGCGATTCAGTGGGGCGGCCAGGATGCTGGGTAAACCCTTCAGTGTTGGTCTCAGTCTCTCCTCTGAGCCATCATTCTGTTACCCCACTTCAACACCTTGGCCTGTGGCCCTCCTGGGATGCCCCAAGGCCCCTGCTGCCCACACCTGCAGGATGGTGAAGTTCTCCAGGACGCTGTTCATCATGTACTTCTCGGGCAGGTGCTTCAGCTTGTGGATGAAGTTGATCATGTACTCACACATGGGCGAGCGGTGGATGCGGTACACAAAGCGGCCATTCTCCAGCCGGGCATACTCCGTCTGGGAGGGCCGGGTGAAGGCATCACCAAGCCTGCCCACACCAGCCTACCCACCCTGGCCCCGGGCCCTAGCCCCCCACTCACCTCCACCTTCTCTACCACCTGCTTGCCAAAGGAGCACACCTTAGTGGACACGCTGATGGTCATGCTATCGGCAGAGCTGTACTGGGAGCTGACCCCATAGAAGGCTCCCGGGCCCTCCTGGATAGTACTGTTGAGGTCAGCCTGGGGGCGGGGGTGGGGTGGGTGCCTTAGGTCCTGGCAGAGGCCAGATGGAGGTGTCACACCCAAGGACCTGTCTCTGGCACTCAGCCCACAGGCTATGGGAGAGGAGCTGGCTTAAGGGTCAGTTTAGGAAGCTGGGTGTGCTGCATATCTGGGGTGGGGAAGGGGACTGGGAGCAGAGAGGGACCAGTGTGGCTCACCCAGAACTTGACGAGGAAGAAGGCGTTAGGCGGCCCCTTCTCATAAAGCTCTTTCAGTCCACCCTTTTTCTCAGGGAACTTGTCGTAGATCTGGCGCACATCTACTGCCTCCAGGGGCGGGTCTGAGAAGGCGGGGTTCGTCTGGCCAATGTGCACAAACAGGTGTTTGCTGTACTGTGGGGAGGGCCCAGACAGGGTCAGGGGGGGCTGCACAGGGACAGAACTGCCCTGTGGCAGGTCAGACCCCAAAACGCATGATCCTGAGATGTCCTGAATCCCCCGGCCAGTCTTTCCACAGCATCACCCCCACCCCCAAACACATTACCGTGTCAGGGTCTCGCTGCACCTCCATGAAGGCCGAGTACTCAAGCAGCCGCAGCCGGGAGGAGGCAATGGTACGGTCCTGCCACACAGGCACAGAGGCGGCAGCTGGGGGGAGCGGGGCCAGGGGCTCATAACCTGTGAGGTGAGATGGAGCCTCATCTGCACAGGCACAAGCACACAGAGCTGCCCCTGGCCTGCACCAGGCTCTGTGCAAATTAGCACATGGTGCCATGGCGCCCTCTGGAGTAGGAGCAGGGGTCGGATTCTGACTTCCCTGCTAGGTGTCCTGTACAGTGGTGTAACCTGTACAACACAGAAGGTAGCCCTTACAGCACACAAGGAGCTTCTTTGCATTATCACTATTAAAATGTGTCTGAACAGAAAATGCAAAAAAGTAAAAAGAGAAAGTAACAATTACCCAGAACCTCAGCACCTAGAGAGATGAAGATTTGGGTGTACTTGTTTATAGGGAGTTTGCCGGCCACAGTAACACACATAAATGTAGCTGTGTCTACTGGCTACATACTGTTTTCTGCCAGAGTTCTGGAAGCAACATGGTGTAAGTCCCAATCCCCTGTAGCTGTGGTGCAACAGGGTTCAAACACACACGTGTGCACAGACGCACACTGGCACACATGTGCATTCTGCACAGGGGCAGTGCCAAGGGCGGGTGGTGGTGGGCAGCCTTGTGGGGGCACTTACTGCTGAGCGCAGGCGGCAGGGGTGGCTGGATGGGGTAGGCTGGCTGCGCGAAGGGCTTGATGCTGCGGGAGGAGCAGTGTGGTTAGAGGCCCCCCTTGAGCACCTCTCACCTGCCACAGCCCCTCATCAGGGACCCCAATAGGAAGTCACCCTGCCTTTCTGCTGAAGCCCAGGAATGTGTGCTGACAAGTTAACTCACAACCTTTCTGTTTCTTTCACATTTTAACTTTTACGCAATTCTGATGCAGCTCACCATTGATGGGCATGTTTAAGGTCCCCTTTCAACCCCACCCCCACCCTGAAAAGCTGTTCATTAAACTGTGGATGTGACTTACAGTAAGTGTTGTGAGAAGCCCAGTATGCTTGACTGCCTGACTGACTCAGATGAACCCAGTGAAAAATAAACGAAGGGACGGACATAAGCAGACGACGGGGCTGCCGCATGAACAAGCCCAGGAGCGCAGAGCTGGGAGCCCTGCTGCCACCTCTGGACCTCTGGTTTTGCATTCCAACTTTGCACAGCTGAGGCCAGAGCCCAGATGAGGAAGCCCGTGGCTGGCAGGAGGGGACCCACAGTACTCACTCCTGAGAGGGTCCAGGCTGCTGTCCCAGGAGAGGGGGGCTGCTCCAGAACTGCAGATGGGACAAAGCCAGGGCCCTTCAGTATCCATGAATCACCAAACGCAAAGACACCCCAGCCCCACCTCCCAGGACCCAGTACCCTTGAGGAAGTGGAGAAGACAGCCTGCGGCAGAGGGGAGGGCGGGCTGAACTTGTTCTGCAGGACACTGGCAGAGACGATCTGGGCAGAGGACATGGATGCCATGCTCTGGAGGGCTTTGTCCTTAGAGACCTGGTCCTGGAGATGAGAAGGTTGGAGTGACACCTGTGCCAGGCCCCCCCCGCCCAGAGGGCTTCTGGGAGGCCAAGTGTGGACTCCAGTCCCAGCTCTGCCCCATGGTCTCAGCAGTCTCTTCTCTGAGTCCACAACTCCCTGACTACAATCCATAGTAAGAAATAGCATTGTCAGAGCCAGGTGCAGTGCAGCACGCCTGTAATCCCAGCACTTAGGGAGGCTGAGACAGGAGAATCGCGAGTTCAAAGCCAGCCTCAGCAACGGCGAGGTGCTAAGCAACTCAGTGAGACCCTGTCTCTACATAAAACACAAAATAGGGCTGGGGATGCGGCTCAGTGGTCAAGTGCCCCCAAGTTCCAAAAAAAGAGAAAAGAAATAGCATTGTTGGGCTGGAGTTGTAGCTCAGTAGTAGAGCGCCTGCCTGGCATGTGTGAAGGCCTGGGTTCAATCCTCAGCACCTCGTATAAATAAATAAATAAAATTTAAAAATCTACTGACAACTAAAATAATTCTTCAAAAAAAGAAAAGGAGGGGCTGGGGTGGTGGCTCAGTGGTAGAGCACTTGCCTTATACGTGTGAGGCACTGGGTTCGATCCTTAGCACCACATAAAATAAATAAAAAGATATTGTGTTCATCTACAACTAAAAAAAAAATTAAAAAAAAAAAGAAAAGGAAATAGCATTGCTTTATGCCACAGCCCACTGTTACTATACCTTACTACCCTCAAGGAACGGGATCCAAATGCTCAGGTGCTCAAGTCCCTTATGGAAACAGGTACTGCATTTTCAAAGAACCTACACACATTTTTCTGTGTCCTTTCAATCATCGCCAGATTACTTCTAATACCTAGCGCAATGCAAATTATATGCAAATTGTCCTCCCACATGAGGTTGGGAGGGTCAGTGTGGGCAGCAGTGTACTTTCAGAGAGGTCTTGCCAAGTTGCAGAGGCTGGGCCTGAACATCCTCCTGCCTCAGCCTCTCGAGTCGCTGGGATTACAAGCATGCACTACTGTACCCTGCGTAAGTAACTTTCATACTAGAATGTTTAGGGAATAATGGTAAGGAAAAGAGGTCTGTATGTGTTCAGTACAAGCACGATTTTTTTCTTTCAAATATTTTAAAATCTGAGCTTGGTTGAGTCCACAGGTTCAGAACCCACGGAAACGGAGGACTGGCAGTATCTACCAGAATATTTCCCCTTGCTGTACAGTGTCCACTCTCGTAATTTCTATTTCTTCAGGGGTTCTCCAAGTATGATATGTGGACCGACAGCACCAGCATCAGCAGGGAGCTGGTAAGAAAGTTAAGCTTTCAGGCCCCAGCATGGACCTAAGGAATCACACCCGGAGGGAAGCCCCAGAGATCTGTCTTAACAAGTCCTCCGGGTGACCGGCTGCACACTGAAGCTTGAGAACTGGATTTCATTTTTTACAAATGCTGCTTGCAAACCTATTAAACTGATTTCATAATCCATAATCTGTTTTTTTGTTTGCCTACGGTGCTGAGGACTGAATCCTGGGCCTGGCGCTAGGCAGGCCTCTACCACGGAGCCACACCCCAAGTCCTCTGTACTCTGTAATTTGAAAACTCCATCTGCGGTGCTCTAGACCCAGGAGGCGGTGCTACTTACCAGGTTCATGGCCTGTGAAAGAGAGGAGGACAGATTAGCAGAGACACAGTGACAGCTGGATGGGGCGAGGGGACATCTTTTCACCTACCCCCATCCAGTGCCCACCTGGCTATCAGCTCCCAAGGAGCCCAGGGAAGTTTACGGGCAGCTGTGGGCACTCCCTCCCCCCACCAACAGGGAGTGCTCGCCAGCTGGGGGTGCCCTGGAAAGGGCAGGACAAAAGGGGGAAAAGCTGGCACGACCCAGATCTGTCTTCTGGAACTGTGCTACAGGCACGGAGGGTCGAGGACAGGGTAAAGCGCACACAGGCAACCTGTGAGCCTGACAGCTCCTGAACCCCAGCCCCAGATCCTCAGCCACAGAGCAGCCAGGACCATGAGGAAATGGCATGCGCACCTCCTCAGCCTTGCCACCCAACCGCCCCCGTGCCTGCCCACCTCAGGTCCCCAGG
Organism: Xerus rutilus; assembly: GCA_028644305.1. NCBI lineage: Eukaryota > Metazoa > Chordata > Mammalia > Rodentia > Sciuridae > Xerus > Xerus rutilus. The sequence goes on along the minus strand of CM053406.1, from coordinate 102,693,983 downwards.
CAACTAGCAAGCAGCAATCAGAATGAAGGAGAAAAGGAAACAAAGAGGAGAGATGGGCCTTAGTGGCCCCGAGTCAGTCTCCCTCTCCCTCACTGCAGGGCTGCTATGCTCCCTTCCCCTAGGGCTCCTGCTTGGGCTCCAGGGGTGGTGGCCCTGTGAAGCCTGACACAGCCTTCGGGCTCCCGACTCACACTCTGTGCTCCTGAGACCCACTTTCAGCTCTTAGCCCCCTCCTGGGCAGGGCCAGGCCAAGCTACAAGGAGCCTCATACCTTCAACTTGGACTGAATCTCCCGAGATTTCCGCCTGGCTAGAACCTGCAAGTGGCTAGAGACCTGTAGAGAGAAAGTGAGAAAGAAAGAAAGAACAGAAAGAGAGGCAAGAACACAGCTTTAGCCAGAGAAGAGGCATGGTGGGGCTGGAGAGCCAGCTGAGGCAGAGGCACCGTGAGAAGGGGCCAAGGGAGGCCCGAGGCCCCAGTCAGGCACCCAACATACCTTGATGCCAACCTGGTACTCCCGCACCTTCTTCCGAGCTAGAACCTGTATGTGGCTGGACACCTAGGGGCCGCCCCGCGTCCCGCCAGAGAGGAAAACACAGACAGTGAGGAGGCACAGCCACAGGGTGGCCATGGGCAGGGCGTATCCCAGCCCTCATCTCTGGGGGACCAAAGGTAAATGGGGGAACTGTGGGCAGTTGCCTCTTGGCACTGCCAATTCTGCTCTCTTCTTGGTCTTGTATTAAGAGCCCACCATATCTTCCAGGACCACCATGTACAATTCTGTAGGTTGTTCACTGCACAAACATATCTGGCCCAAAAGGTACCAGTGAGAGTTGAAATCCAGCCCTGGTACAGGGCTGCACCTATCAGAGGAAGGGCATCTTTCCCCCTCGTTTTCTCACTGGTGTCTTTAGAGGAGATACCTTTTTTTATACGCACAATATAGAGGCTAGCAATGTCCATGACGCTCCAGCTAGTCATTAATGACACACCAAGGTCAAGATCTCCCTCTCAACCACGGCCCAGTCCTCCTGTCCACCAGGACAGCTTGCTGGCTTATAAACCCAGCTTCTTCCCTAACATATGTGCCTTCCCTCTCCTTAGACTAACACGTTGGCCTGGGGTCAGTACACAGTAAGTGCTCTTAATTGCATTTCTTCTCCAGCAACCCCTGGGATTACATGTGTGCATCACCGCGCCGGGCGTTGCCAGCAACCTCCTTCCTGCAGCCTCTGTGGGCAACCCTGAGCTAATCCCATCTTGGTGTGCACGCCCTGGGCTCGTGTGCCTGCTACACAGCAGATGCTTGACGTTGTCAAGGAACCAGCCCTGAGTTCCTGAGACCCACGTGCCACTGTCAGCTGCAGCACTTGCGATTGGCTTTCTCTGCAAGTTGTTTTTATCCCCATAGAGAAACATTTTCCTTTTTAATCACAGCCTGAAACTTCCCATGTGTGCGGTGCTCAGCAGCTGCCTCTGCTGCTGGGTTAGGACCCCGAGGGCCACCCCTCAAGGCAGCGCCGCACACAGGAATCAGGCTCACAGGCAGCAAGACTAAGGGTCACTTCCCGCCACAGCAACGCCACTGTCCTCAGCACTTCACTGGATCTTTACAGCAACACTAATCCAACCTCTGACAGATGATGAAACCAAAGTACAGAGAAGTTAAGAAATGGATCCGAGGACATCCAGCTGTGCGCAAGAGCTAGGTTTGAACCCAGGCTGCCCGATGCCCCAGCCCACTTGGTCCCCCCCCCCAAGCTTCCCTACCAGGACTCCTCAGACCCGCAGGGCACTGCCTCCAAATGGCCAGCTCTGTGACGGCTTAAAGTCACATGGGACTTAATCCTAATTTAATATCCAGCTGTTTTGTCAATATGAAGGCACGGCACTTTGCTATTAACTGCTGCACATGTCTGAAAAAAACTAATACTGCATTTCTTTGCCCAAAGACCCTGTCAGCTAGTTGGTCTTTGTCACACACAAGGACATGCCCCATCCGCACAACCACATTAGACACAAAACCCAGAGTCCTAACTGAGAATTAAACTGGAGGGAGTCCCACTCCTGGAAAATGACGAAGACAATGGTTTTTAAATGCCAGGCTTGCCGAGAGCTGGTGTGTGAAGCCTCGTGGTCCAGGGGAGCGGGTGGGATACTGGACCAGAATTAGAGGCTAGGGACGTGGCCGCCGGGCCGCTGCACCCCACCCCTGGGGCCTCAGTTCAAAGTGACCGGGCTTAACGACTCCCCAGCCCCTTCCCACTCTGAGCAACAGGTGAGCACAACTGTTTGGCTGAAGCAAACTCTGGCAGCGCTCCCTTCCCAGCCCAGGACAGCTCTGTTCACAGTAATGACAGCGGTGACCTCAGCCAACGCTTACATGGCACTTCTGTTTCTAGCACCTTCACGCACTCGCTCATTCAATGGCTGCAGAACTGAGGCTGGGTGCACTGCCCACCCCACTCCTGGCAGGAGAGCTGGTACCTGAACCTGGGGCCTGAGCCCTGAGCCTCTGTTCCTAACCAGCAGGCACCACTCCTCCATGGGCCCAGGGGCCGGGTGGGCAGCTGCCTGCTGCGTCCCTGGTGCCTACGTGTATCTCAGAACGAGCTGCGTGGATTCACGCGGCACAACACGAGCGGGGCTCAGGGACGGTGTAGTCAGTTGTAAGAACATGAGGCGACATTTCCATCCCACACTGGGCAGGGGGCTGCTGAGCCTTCCTCTAGGCCCAGGGCCTGGGCAGGGGGGCTTGTCATCTGCACACACAGGGATCAGGGAGGTGGGCACATGGTCCAAATCTCTCCCAGACAGGGCAGGTGGGAGGCTGAAGGTTAGAGCTGGGCTCCATCCTCCGGGTTCTTACCTCCAGCCCAGTCTCACTCCCAGGTGCCCCAAGTACAACTCAGCCCAATCCACTGGCCTCCGGGTTTCCGGTCACCAGCCCGCTGCTTTCTCTGGACCAGAAGCCATTACCATTCCTCTCCGTTCCCACCACCACCACCACCCATCTTTTCCAGGGTCCTCTGCACCTCCTGGCCAGCTTCTTTGCCTCCACCTGGCCCTGCCTAACCCACTGCCCTGGCTGATCCAGGACCTCCTTTCTCCTCAGCTGCCACCCTCCATTCCCGCTAACCCACCTGAACCCCTGCCACCCTGGGGGTGCACCTCCAGTTGAACAATGGCTCCTCTGCATTCCACACCACACTGCCCCCGAGTGGTTCCACTCTGTCCAGGGGCCTGAATTCTGGATCTACCCCCCCAGCTCATTGACACTGAAGACGTCACCTAAGCTGGGCGCGGTGGCACAAGCCTGTAATCCCAGCACTTAGGGAGGCTGAGACAGGAGGATAGCAAGTTCAAAGCCAGCCTCAGCAAACACGAGGCACTAAGCAACTCAGTGAGACCCTGTCTCTACATAAAACACAAAATAGGGCTGGGGGTGTGGCTCAGTGGTCGAGTACCCCTGAGTTCAATCCCCAGTACCAAAAAAAAAAAAAAAAAGTCACCTAACTTCCCTGTGCCTCAGTTTCCTCATCTGAAAAATGGAGACAATCACAATACCTACTTCCTAAAGTTGCTGAGAGGATTAAATAAATAATATAAAGTGAGCTCTGCAGGGCTTTAGGACTTTTATGATTATAGTCAGGTGTTGCTTAACGACAGGAAAAGTTCTAAGAAGTGTGTCATTAGGTTGTTTTGCCACTGTGTTAACATCGGCGTACTTACACAAGCCTAGAGGTCCAGCCTGCCACACACCTCGGCTACATGGTATAGACTGTCACACATATGGTCCTCTGTTGACTAACACGTCATTATAGGGTACAAGACTGCATTTCAATTTGCATATCCAACTAGCTCAGCCCAGAAGGGTCCTCCCCTTCTTCTCTAACTTTTGTCTCTTAAATATGCAGCTAAGGCGCTTCCTCCTCCAGGAAGCCCTCCTGTCCCCTCCTCCCTGCCTGGTCTGGGTTAGATGCTCATCTGCTTGTCTATCAGTGCCCTGTACATTTCTATCTCGGCCAGGCCATCCTGCTCTGTACTTGTCCATCTCTCTGTCTCCCTGATGGTCACTGGGCCACTCAGGCCGTGGGCTTTTCTGTAGTTCCTGAACCACAGGCTGTGGGTGGGTGGCAGGTGGTCAGGGAGAATGGTGGGGCCGCCTCCCCAGGAGCTATGAGTGAGCACGTGAGGGCACCCGGGACAGGGGGGCATCAATGAGGCAATACAGGGACAGGCTGGGCAGGCCACTCTGAGGAGGTGGCAGCTTGAAACAGGCCCTTGGGGGGGTGCAGTCCGAGGGGGAGCATAGCCTGTCTCTGTACCTGTTTCCTTGTCCGTGTCTTTCCCGTCCTCAATTTAATGTAGCGTGCGATCAGCTCATTTCGACCTAGATGAGGTAAGAGAGAAAATGAGGAGAGGGAAGAGGGTGGAGCTGGAGCTGGAGACCAAAGAGGGACCCTCCCTCACTGTCTCCACTCTGTCCCCAAGCTGCACAAGTGAGCAGGCGAGGGTGGCTGGGGAGTCCCAGGTGTTGGGACCTGGGGGGCTGCTCATCAGGAGAGGTAGGAGCGGGGGTTTTAGAGGAGGTGACCCTGACAGGTGTCCCTGCAGACACTTGGGGCAGTTGTGTTGTAGGACAGCCAGAGAGTGGAGCCCAGGGGGCCTGGCCTGTGTGGCAACCCTGTCACTTACAGCCTGGAGCAATGCTTCCCTCCTGGGTCACCAGCTTGGAAGCTGAGAGTTCATATTTGGGTGTGGAGGGGGTTCACCCATGTGTGAGCCAGCTGTGCCTCAGTGGGTGGATACTCAGCACATGCCCCATCACATCCCTGAGAGATCTAGACTGGGTTCCAGCCTCACTCTGTCCTGGTCATGGGGCACCCTGGACAAGTCCCTTCCCTTCCTCCATGAAAGAAGACCAGGAAAACAGGAAGGAAGGAGTAGATGTATCCAACAGGTCTACTACACTGTCAATCTGTGTGAAGAGGTGTCCTTGTGCCTGACACCCATATCTCAGGTCGCTGTGTCTCCTGCCCCATAAGAAAGTGCCCAGCTGCCTGCAAGCCTTGTGAGGGCCCTGCTCAGCCCCCAGGAACCCCGGGGAACTGGGTCCTGTGAGGGGACCCTTGGACACATGCTCGTGTGTGTGCCAGCATCCACGGGATGTACACCTCTACCCCTAAATCTAAGCCCACTGTCCCTCAACCCCTTTGCCTCCACAGAACAGCCACATTCTCCAAATTCCTCTCCCATGACAGAGCCATCCCCATGTGCTCCGCCCATCACCCAGCCCCTCTCCACCCACTCCCTCCACCCTGTCTAAAAATACCCTGTGGGGCTGCCCCAGCCATCTGGGAGGTGGCAGTAGGGACAGGCAGCCCCCACCCTAGAGAAGGCACCCTGGAACATCTGCCTGCCTCGCGGAGGCTTGGGTGCTAAGGACAGGCGTGGCACAGGGGGTAGAACCAAGGGACAGGACAGTGCAGGCCAGCCATTTCCCACACTGCCAAGGTCCTGACACTGGACAAGCCCCCGTCACAGGCTGTTGGGAGGGCTGGGGCAGCTGGCAAGGGACCAGGCCCTGAAGGGTCAGAAGGCTGTGTTATTCCAGAGAAGGCGACCCTGGGAGCTCCCTCCCGGTGCTGCGCAGGATGGGGGCGCTGCCTTATGGAGGAACCAAGAGGGCAGAAGGGGCCAGAAAACCCAGAGGGGGCAGGGACAGGGGTGACTGAAGAACTGAAAAGCCCCCCAGTCCTCCCGTTCTCCTCCTAGCACAGGCCTTGGTCACAGTGTGACCTTCCGCCTCACCCTGGCAGGAGCTGTGCAGAGCTGTATGGCAGGCCGCAGAGCTGTATGGCAGGCCTCACCCCTGCGGCCTCCTTCCCACACCCTCCCAGGGCAGGGACCCTCGCCCAGGCCTGGTCTGGAGCACATTGGACTGACCCAATTTCCTGGGCCCACTGAGTCACCCCGAAACCTCCAGGCCGGCTGCGGGAGGAGAGGCGGAGCAGGCGGGGTGAGGTGTGGGCTGCGGGGCCAGGGCCGCCGGGCTGGTTTGAGGAGGCCCCAGACACGCAGGCTGCACGCCCAGACTCGCCGGCCGCCTGCCCGGGCTCAGGACTTCCCCAACTGGTTGGGTGAGGGGCAGAGAGCAGGGGGCGGGGCCGGGGCGGCCAGTCCAGGGTCCCGCGCCTGCCGCACGCACCGTACATCTTGCCCTCGTCCGACAGGATGATCTTGCGGCGGCCACAGGGCGGGTAGATGGCCAGGGCCTCCTGGAAGCTCTGCTCGATGTCTGGGCTCCACACGCCTTCCGCATCGTTGTCCAGCCCCTTGTCCAGGCCCTCGGGCCCATCCTCCCGGGCCTCCCCGGGGCTGCTGCTGGCATTCCAGCTGTTGGACGCTATTGTGCTGGTTGCTCTGGGCTCTGGGCCTGGGCCCACTGGGCAGCCTGAGCCTGGGGGGCAGAGGCAGATGGTGAGTGCCAGGGTCCTTCTGATCACAGCTATCTCCCCAGTCACTGTCTCTGGACCTTGTCCCCACCCCCAGTCCCACTCTAAGGCAGGTGTTCCAAGTTGGGATGGAAGTAACCAGTGGTCATGCTTTTTTTTTTGGACTGGAGATTGAACTCAGGGGTACTCGACCACTGAGCCACATCCCCAGCCCTATTTTGTGTTTTATGTAGAGACAGGGTCTCACTGAGTTGCTTAGCACCTCGCCCTTGCTGAGGCTGGCTTTGAACTTGCTATTCTCCTGTCTCAGCCTCCCAAAGTGCTGGGATTACAGACTTGTGCCACCGCGCCCAGCTTGCTCATGCTTTTTTAGAGATGTGTAGACAAGCTACTTTACCTCTCTAAGCCTTTGTCCTGTAAAATGAGGAAAAGGCCTCTTTAGCGAGGTAGTAAGGGTTAAAATTTAAATGAGATCATGACAAAGTACCAACCACAATGCCTTGCTCAGAATACTCAAGAAATAGTACTGGTAGTGACCAATAACAACAACAGTGATGACGATGCCATACGCCTGCTTTCCTGTACATACACGTGCTTTTCATGGGGGAAAAGCACTTTCATATTCACTCAGTCACAACCAAGTCAGGGAAGGGGATAATGGGAGCAACGCCCATTACTGAGATAAGGAAAACTGAGGCTCACAAGTCAAATGGCTGCCAAGGCATCAAGATGAGCAGCTAGGAGGAACACAAGGGACGGGGCAAGGGATTTCTGCAGCTCTCAGAGGGGCACTACGCCCAACCAGGGACCCCACCTCTCCTTCTTGCCTGAGCATCAGTACAACTCTGCTGAGGAACACTTGTGGGATAAGGAGGGTCCCTGACTGGGGAAAGGAATGGCTGCACCTTCCCTAAGTAGATAACTAAGGAGAACCCAAATGTGGGGCAGGAAATGCCCCAGGAATTGCCAGTAGAGAGCAATGCTGGCTGCTGGCTGGCAAGGGAATGGCTGAGAAGGTGCCCGGCCAACAGCCGGGCTCAACCCCACCCACTCCTCCATCCCACTTCCTGTTCCCTCACCCCTATGGCCCCACAGCAGCCCATAAACCACCTACACACCTCCCCTGTCCTGGCCCACAAAGCAGATGGGCCAGGGCTCTGTAAACTGAGTTGGGGCAGTTGCCAGGCTGGGTTAATTCAGAGCACACCCAGCCTGTCCCCCCGACACTCAAGCCTCTCCTCAAACCCCCTCAACCCAGAACCTGCATGATCGATGCATATCAGAGTCTAGGGGGGCACAGGGCCCATGGGGGCTGTGACCCTAGGGCTTTCCTCTGGACAGCAGAAAACATAGCGGGCAGGGTGTCTCAGGGTGGGGGACCCCATCAGGAACCAGGGAGGGGAATATGAATTCCACGCCCTGCTGAATGGGGGGGCTTTCTCCCTGTGGTGCCACCTGTTTGCTTGGGGAAGCCTGAGGGGGGTCACTAGTGGAATGGGGTAGTCTGAGTATCAGGCAGACATTGCATTTAGACTTAATTTTACTACTAATAACAGCACCTGCCATGTGCCAGGCATGGCTCTGGAATTTTACACGTGTTGACTCATTTAATCCTCACCATAATCCTACTGAGTAGACATCATTATTCCTGCTCTACAGATAAGGAAGCCAAGGACAGAGAGGTTCAACAACTGGCTCAAGGAAACACAGCGAGTAGGCACTAGAGCTGGGTTCTGAACTCAGGGTACTTGGATTGAGTCTCTTAACCAAGGAGGCCCAGCTGTCAGAGTCTGCTCAGTAGGTCCAGGCCAGGGGATCCTTTTAGTCCAGGCGGCTGGAGCAACTCCAAGCCGCGCCCCCAAACACACACACTGCTGTATACCTCTCCTGTGAGGCCTGCAGGACCACTAGGAAATTCTTTCCATAGCCAGTGGGTAGCCAGAGTCAGAAGGGCGAGATTCCCCCATGCCCAGCCTGTCCCTCACTCCAGGAAGCAGTATGTGGACCCCCAACCTCAAGGGGAACACTTACAATAGGAATGAGGGGAGGAGGGGGTGCTGGTTGGTGGGGGAGGGATGCTGGTGGGCCAGGGACTCCCGCGGTGAAGCAGCTGGGAGGCTGGGCCTCTCCCCAGGTATCAGTTTGGTTATCAGGGGGAGGGAAAGAGGGGTTCCTGGCTTCCACCTTCCCAGGGGTGTCCACAACCCCTTTCCCCAGTTCTCCCTCAGAGCGGCATGCGACCCAGCGCATGGGGGGCCTACAGCCCCTGGCAGCCCCAGACTTCTACAGCAGCTTGCGGCCTCCCCCAAGTCCCTGCCTGCCTCCCCAGTCCAGGCGGTGGCCCCCCTCCCCTACCGGGTGATGTCAGCCCTGCCCCGCCCCCGCGGGAGCACTGTGGCCAAATATGGCGAACAGAGCAGCGCCCGCCCGCCTGGAGCTGGGACAGACTGGGGGCGGGGCCGTGGCCCCTGGTGGCGGGACCAGGGCAGCTGGGGAGGGGGAGGGGCACAGAGGGGGCCCAAAGGACGAGTCAAGGAGAGAATGGGGACCCCAGTCCCTCATGCTGGCTCTTAGGCACCTGCAGAGCTGACTTTCCAGGAAAGCCCCTGGGGCAGAGGTGCCCACATAGAGGCCTGCAGGTGGCACCCCCCAAACAGAACTCTGCCCAGCAGCACAAGTGAGCAGGTCTGCTGCTGTGTTCATACCCCAGGAGGAGGCACGCAAGTGGACAATCGCAACTGGACAATCACAACGGGCAGCTGCTGGGGGCTGGCGGAGTGTCATCCGACTTCGTCACTCAGGAGGGCTCTGCGTGAGGAGCCACCTGGCCGCTGTCTCCCAGAATTACTACCCTGTATGCAGCAAGGACAGCGACTCACAGGTGCCCACCTGCTAGCCCCTGCCCCACTGGGACTGACCAGGTGACAGGTGGCTACAGGCTCCTGTGCGAAATCTAGAGGGGGCTGACTGGGACAGGAGAGCAGGAAGGGGTTGGGAGGGTGGCAGCCCCCAGGGCAAACCATCTTGCTGGGCTGTGCCAACAAGAGGGGCAGGAGAGGAGACCCAGTGAAGGCTGGGGAGTGGAGGCCAAACCCAAGGGGAAAAGGGAGAACAGACAGACAAGCAGACAAGACAGTGCCAGAGTGAGAGGCCAGCCCAGCAGGGTATCAAACAAGACACCTAGAGAGTGAACCACAGAGAGCCAGAGGAGACACTGCTGGAGAGCCACAGCCACAGAAGGTGGGACAAAGCTGGGGTGGGGGGAGGGGAGAAAGAGTGGTCGCCACACACAGACCAAGACCCAGAGAGGGAGACATGCAGCAGAGGGAGTAAAGGGGGCCGGAGGGGAAAGGCCAATAAACCCAGCTAAGACAGGTGGGGGAGGAGGGTGTGGAGAAAGAGGGACAAGGACAGAGAGACCCAGAGGTCAGTGTAGACCAAAAAGGAAGGAGTGACGGACGAGGAAGGCCACGATGGAGTCAGCCACATCCAGGACATCCCATTCCTGTCCCAGGGCTCAGCCCTCCACCTCTAGCTCAGGCTGCAGCCCTTAGGTGGGCCCACTCACCCTCACCCCACCTGACCAGCCCCACCTGCTTCTCCTTTCTCAGGCCCTCAGCCTTCCGGGGTCAGAAGGTGACTCTGGGTGGTGGTGGCAAGTATAGGGGCTAGGAGGCTGGGTGAGCAGGCTTTGGAGCCCTGGGGGAGATAAGGGGCACCTTACTGCCCACTCCCCACCCTGGGGCCAGACCTGCTGGAAGAACTGGCTGGACAGCTCCAGGGATGGAGGCCAGAGCTGGGGCTGTTGCAGAGGCCCTGGCCCCTGCCTCCAGCCCACCCAGCCCTATATAGCTCCCTTTCAAGGGGGAAGGAGGGCCAGGCTGAAGCACGGGCTCCCCCAGAACTGCTACCCTGGTGGGAGAGACAGACTAGATAAGGCAAATTGGCAGGAGCACACCTACCCGCCCCTGCCCGCAACCCTGCACCAGTCCACCAGGGCAGCCCATCTCCCCCGACCCCAGCCCTCCATTCAAGTGTGGGAGGATCTGTGAAGTGCACAGTCTCCTGCAAGCCCCCCGCCCCCACCCTGGGCTTGGCTGAACATCAGAATTGAGCATGGGAGGGCAGCAAGGGGGGCCTGGCGAGCCTCCTCACCCCCTTGGCCTTTCCTCCCTCTGCCCCCGCCCACCGGCCCCACAGTGGGCCAGCTGTTCTCCAGCTGCCAAAGGCTCCCACCCTAGAAGTGGCCACGCTCTGGTTGGGACCAGACTGGGCTGGGGGAGGGGATAAGGATGGTATTTGTGTCCCCCACCTCCAGCCCAAGGACCCTTGAGGGACCCTGCCAAGTGGACACACCCTACCAGGCTGGGGAGGGAGGGCCCTCTTCCCTGGAGCAGGATCCGAGATTTTTACAGGAGGAAGCAATTTGCAGAGCCCACTAGGAGGAGATGGGGGCCTCCGCCTCTCTCCCCCAGATCATTAATGTGCTTCCAATTTGGGAATCAAGACTCTGCCCCTCCTCCTCCAACCAGTTGGGGTGGGGGCTTTTTCAGGGAGCAGTGTGGGGTGGATAGTCCCCCCAGGCTTCCTTCTCCAAAGCTCATCCATAGGTTGTCAGCAGTGCAGGGGGCGGGCTGGAGGGAGACTCAGAGTCCTGCAGAGAAGGGACCAGTTCCGGACTTCCTTCACAGGCTCTCTGAGACTGTCCTCTCCTCATCTGGTCCCATGCCCAAGGAGGGAGTTCTGGCTGGGGTGCAACCCAAGGAACTGGGTCTCAGTTCTCAATTAACCTGTCAGTGGACCCTGTTTCAGGCCCCTGGTGCCCTGGGTCACCCACCGAGCTGCACCAGTCACTCAGGATTCCTCTGTGTTCTTCCTCTCTCACACGGGCTCTGGTCACTGCCACTGTCCTGCACATTCCCTGTCACCTGCATCTTTCCCCTTCCCTTTTTTTTTTAAATTAGTATTATGGCAAAATATACATAAAACATAAGATTTACCATTGAAACCATTTTTATGTGCATGATTGAGTGGCACCAAGGACATTTTTTCTTATGGTTTTGAATAGTATCACCACATGCATGGGGTCTGAGGCCCCACAGACATCACCCACAGGATCCCACGCCCTGTCTGGCACAGCCCTGAGGACATCACCCACACCAGCTCAGATAGTGACCACCCACAGAGCCGGTCTCAGTCACACCCCACAGTTTCTTTCATGCAGACATGTGCACTCAGGGTGGCGATCGCTGTTTCCCCCATACAGTGTTCACTCAGATCCTGGCCACAGCACACACCTCAGATGTGACTCACCATACCCTTGTACACATAGCACGGCCATAGTAAGCCCTATCCTTTTATTCATACCTGGTGTCCTATGCAGTCACACCTGAGGCCATCTCATGCAGTTTCACAACACACAACATCAGAAGTGGTCAAGCTGTAGCATCCTCTGTCACACAGGATGTAACTGGCTCTGTCTCTGACACATGCAGCCTCATGTATGCGTACAGCATTGTCCTCCACAGGCGCGCACACAGATGGCCAAGCAGTTTCCTTCACAGACTCCAGTGTCATGGCCACACACACAGAGAATGTCGCCCGTACAACTTCCCACATGCGCATGCAGTGGCACACCCGGGAAGACACACATGAAGATTGGCAGTTTCTCCCAGGGACTTACATTGCCAGTCACACAGAGAAAATGTCACAGTGGCTGTCACATGCATGAATGTTACAAAGTCACAGAAAGCTTCTTTCATGTACACATCCAGCCTCACAGGAACCGTTTGGAGCGGGGTCCCCTCCCACACACATTCACCTGACACTCGGTCTCATCCACACAGTGTCTCCCACTCCTGGCCTCTCTCACACCCAGCGCCACACACAGTTGCACTGTTTTCCCTCTATCACTTCCTGTCCAATCAGGCCTGGCAGGGAGTGCAGGAAGCAATCAGCACTCTAGGAAACCCCAAGGGCTGAGGTTTTGTGGATCTGCAGGGGGATGGAATTCTCTGGCCCTAGCCTCCAGCCCCCTGCGGGTCTGAGGGAATGGGTAGAGCCCTCTCCAGCCAGGCAGCAGCCTCTCCTGAAGCCGACCCACAGGGAAAGGCCATGGGGACAGGGCTGAGTATGACCTGCTGACCTCCCAGCTCTAACTAGATAGGCTCTTGCCATGCCCTAAGAACTGCCCGGAGGTCCTAAGAGACCTGGATCCTCAAGGCCACTCTTTCCCACAGCTTCTGCTGCCCCGTGTGGGAAAAAGAGGCTAGGACCTCCTGGGCACCTCCATAGAGAATGGCAGCATTCAGACCCCTCAGGGCTCCCAGGCTCCCTGTGGCTGGCACCACCTGCTTCCTTCTCTCCCCTCCCCATGAACCCATCCTTCCGCTCCCCTGCACCCTGAGCAAGGAGGTAGCAGGACAGGCAGCTCCTGTTCCAGCCTGCTTCCACAGTGAGCCCTAGTAGGCCCCCGGAGGGCTCCGCGAGTGCAGCAGAGGGGCGGCCATCCAAGTGGTCTCTGAACACCCCCATCTCATCCAGCCCGGCCATACCCTACTCCAGAGGACAAGTTCTCCCAACTCCACTGGGCCTCCCTGTCCCTTGACACCTGCTGTGGGCAAACTTTTCAGCCAGGCTCATCTGGTGCAGCTACTCCTCACTGACCCCTGCCCTCTAGTGTGTCTGTCTTGCCTTTCCTGGACCATTTGGGAGCACTTACCTGCCTGTCCAGAACCCACCCACCTGTCTTGAACCACCCTCTTCAAGCTCACTGATGGAAGGAGAAGGAAGGCAGAGGGAGGATACAGAGACTCTGGGAGGGCTCCAAGAAAAGGCACCTGAGAAGTCATTTATTCCAAGGAGGGAAACTGAGACCCATGAGATTTCAATTTGACACAGCTAGTGAAAGATTCATCTGGCACCATATCCCTAATTTCTTGACCTCCTCTGTTGAGCTACCTCTTCTCGGTTTTCGTTTGTCTCCAACCAGCGGAGTATATTAGGGTCTACAAACCTGTGAGGGCAGGCACGGTACTTAGGGCATGCATACTCAAGGGCACACATATACACACACAGGCACACACACTCAAAGCTCTCTCTCCTGCCAACCACTGACCATTCTGCTCAGCCATGCCCCAGCACAAACGTGCTAATTAGCATTAATTACGGTTACCTCCTAGGAGATGGAGTGGGGGCAAGGGGCTGAGACTCCTATAGGCTCCTAGCCACTCCAGAAAGAGAGGGCATCCAGGGCTCCTGAAGTGACCCTCACCAGATAGATAACCAATCCTGGAAGATACATCTGTCTATCCCCTGCCCCCAGGGCGAGCAGGAACTGAGAAGAGCACAAAACCAGGTACTCTGAGGGGTACCTCTAGAGGAGAGGGCATGGGAAGGGGCTATGGGAAGGAGCTATAGGAGTCTGACACTTCCCCAAGCTTCCAGCATTCCGGGAGTTCTGCTTTCCCTCCTGGCCCTAGGTTGTGGGCGGCATCCTGGTCAAGGAGTTGTCCTGGCACCCAGCTCTGGGATGGAACATGTATTCACAGAATTAGGCCTCAGGAGACCCTGATACACAGAGCCACCACCAGCATTAGCCCCTCTGAGCTGTGTCCAGCCCCCACCCTGCTCCTCTGTGCTGGACTACAAGTCCAGGCCTGACCTGGTTCTGCCCCTACCTGGAGAGAGGGAAGATACAGAAGGAGAAAGCCCATGGACACCCTCCCCCAGGGCCTCATGCCCCCTTCCCTGAATCTCTCTCTGGACCAGGGCCCCCTCCAGGAAAGGTGACAGAGTAGAATCTCAACGACACTACCCTAGAGCCTGGATGGGCTGGAAAACAGACCCAGACCAGAGTCCCAATCCTCCCTTTCCAGGCAGGAATAGGGCAGGACACAATGGAGGGGACCCGGGTGGGAAAGGGTGCACCAGCCGCTCTCGAAGGCCCCAAATCCAACCCCTCCGAAGCCAGGCTCACGGAGCTCAGAGCTAGAGCTCAGAGCTGGAACTCCGACCCCCATCCTGACACGGGCAGCAGAACCGGAGGGAACTTGAGCCCCTGCCTCTTGGGGGGCACACAGGCTGGGCGCACAGCTTTGCTTCCTGACACCCTCCACAATCCAGTGCAGCCGCGGGCACCGCTCTCAAGAACCCGCCCGGGCGCCGGGAGGCCCGGCCCGAGGCCTGCGTGGAGCTGGAGCCGGGCGGGCTCCAGGAGAGCGCGGGCCGGGAGTCCAAAGGGCGGCGGGGCCCGGGACTGGGCGCCCCGGATACAAGTCCCCGGTGGCAGGCCCTCCAAACCGTGTGGTCTCAGGTGCCCGTGCGGACACCCGAAGCGCATACCGACGGACAGGCGAAGGCAGGGGGACACACTCTCCCGGCTTCCCTTCTCCGCGGACCGACTTGTCCCCGTCGCGGGGGGGGGTAGGTGGGCGGGGCTTCCCGGAGAGATTTTTCTCCCCCTTCCCTCTAAACTTCCCGGCACCCAGATCCGGGGCTCCGGCTCAGGCTGGACAATAGCTCGGGACCCTGCCCCTCTTTAGGGTTTCCCGGGATCCAGAACCAATCAACCAACCACCTCTCCCAAGCAAGGCCTCCTCCCGGCGTCCGCCTGACTTACCTGGTCCGAGCTCGGGGGGGCGCTCCGGCCGGGCAGCTCCACCGGGCCCGCAAAGCTGCGAGGGGGGTCGGGGAAGGGGGGTCGTGGGGAGGGGGCTAGCCGGAATGTACGGAATGAGCCGGGTCGGAGCGGGAGGCGCCGGGCGTGGAGGAGGGAGCGAGCGGGACGGAAAGTTTGTGTTGAGGAGCCGGGCGGGGGTGGGGGCTGCGGGAAGGAGGGGGCGGGGCGCGCAGGGGGCGGGCACAGGCCGCGAGGGGCGGGCCCGCGTGGAGCCGCCCGCCGGCGCTCGCGCTGTCCACCCTGCGCCCGCGGGACCGGGGGCCGCTCCGGCCTCCAGAGCCTAGGCGCCCAGCTCCTCGCCCCGCGGCGCGGCGCCTCCAAACTCCCACCCCACGCCGGCCTCACCCTTCCCTAGTACCTCGCCGGAATTTGGGGCTCCGGCCTGGGGCGGTGCCGAGGGCGGAGCTCCCGCCTCAGAGGATGGACTCCCGTCGGTGTTCTGGGCCTTGGGTGCCGCGTCACGAGGAGATCCGCGGAGCCGGAGCGCACGGGCCTCGGGACTCCCCACCCCTCCACCCGAGTCCTGAGCCGCCGAGACGGACGCCCCCTCTCGCCCAAGAACCCGCCCCCCACTCCCGGGGCCCCAGACCCGGCTCCGCCCTGGCGGCTGCGCCCGCCCTGCCCGGACCCGGTTTGTCTGGTTCTCCCCGAGTGGCTTGTTTCTCGAATTTCTCCCTTTCTCCCTCTTCCCGCACCGCCGGGGCCCTCCCTCTCGGTCCGGCTCCTGGGAGCCCCCCGCGGGGGGGCGTCTCGACACTGCGCGCCCTCCGAGTTTCGGTAGGACCCGCGACGGCGGGGAGGAGGGGACACGGGAGCTCCCGGGGCTGAGGCGGGAGCGGGGCGGGGAGGAGGCTTCCAGCCCGCCCTTCGGACCTCTCCCGCGCTGCCGACCCTCCCGCCCCCGACTCCGCGCGCCGAAGAACCACCGCTGCGCTCGGCCTGGGACGCAACTTTATTGGAGATGTGGGTACCTGGCCCTCTTTCCCTGTCACTACCCCCTCCTCCGAACCCGCCCCAGCTCCTCCGAGCCTAGCTTGGTCCCAGAGGGGGTTAAAACAACACTGACTACTGCTCCCGGACAGGAAGTGACTGGGGCGCGGGGAGGAGGGGGTGAAGCAGCGCAGGCGAACTCCGCCACCAGATGTGCGGCTCCAACTCCAGATGTTCTTCATCTCCATCCTAGCTGCTGTCTGAGCTGCGCCCGCTTCAGCCTGTGCCAGGCTGGCGATTGGACCGAGGTCACCGAAAGGCAGTGAGGGGTCAGCTCCCAATAGGGAGGGAGCCTTCTGTGGGGGCCGTGGCGGACGGACCCTGCCACCCTCCACTGCATCCTTTCCCCCACGTAGGAGAACCCTGGGGGGCTGCTGGGGTCATTCGCAGGCCAGCTTTCCGTCGAAACTGGAGAGGGCGATGGCGAAGGCCTGTAGGGCGCACAGCGGGTACCGGTAGTCTAGGGTGAAGGCGTCCTCCGCCACGCGTCCGAATTGCAGTACGATATAGTCGGCTGTGGATGCAAGATGGGTGGGGGCGGCTCCAGACCACCTTGGACCCCCATCCTGGCAGACAATGCTTTTAACATGGGGAGAATTCTCTTTCCCTTTGGAGCTCCAGTCCTCAACCATCCTCCACCCATCTTCCCCTATCTCACCCAACCAGCACCACGTGTACTTTACCGTCTGTCACTGTAAGCCCCCCGGCCAGGGGCCCTGCCTTATCTGCTGCCGCCCAGAGCCATGCTGAAAGAGGCACTTAATCGAGTAGATCAGGACCCTGTCAACCTTAACCAAGCCCAGAAACCTTCCTTCTCAATTCCTCTGTTGTCATTAGACCCCATTTCTTCTTCCCGCCCCAGTCCCACCTTAGACCCCAGGCTCAGTCACTTCACTAGCTCCCTTCCTTAGCCAATGGCCCCACTCACCCCCTATGCCCTTCTGATCCCTGTTCGCAGCCCCAGTCTCAACACCTCCCCCAGCATCCATAGGGACAGGAAGTTGCTAAAAATACCCCCAAACTCTGGTCTGGTGGCAGACCAGGCTTCACCAGAAATGTGATCTGGAAAGCAGTCCCAAGGCCAGGGGACAGGTGACACTGGGCACATCACTGGGACGCCGTGGGGGATGGGACTTGCTTAGTGTTGGTCTTACCTTGTGAATCTAGAGTCCTTTGGGAGATATCCTTCAAACCCTAAACTTCCTCACCCTAGTGGGGACCCTCCAACAGGGACACTTTCACTTGATTGCATACCCTAATTCCTTAACTGTAGTCTTTTGATCTCACTTAAGAAATACAGTAGGGGCTGGGATTGTGGCGCAGTGGTAGCGTGCTTGCCTAGCACGCGTGAGGCACTGGGTTCGATCCTCAGCACCACATAAAAACAAAGATATTCTGTCCACCTATAACTAAAAAAATAAATAAATATTAAAAAAAAAAAAAAGAAATACAGTAGGCACCAAGAAATGCTGGATTGATATTCCCTGCTCCAAAAAGGCAACCATCTTGAGGGGGGTTAGAGCATGGGCACAGGAGACAGACTATGAAGGCTCTAATCCCAGGTCTACCTCTTGCTAACTGTGTGACTTTGGACAAACTACTGAACCTCTCTGTGCCACAGGTTTCTCATCTGCCAAATATGGATAATAATAGTACCTTCCTCAGAAAGTTGCTGAAAGGCTTTAATGATACAGTATCTGTAAAATCCCAAGAACAGTGTCTGGCACATAGAAAGCACTGTCACTTTGGTGAAATGAATTTTGAAAGCCAGTGTAATTGCCTGGAGTTGCTGAGAGACTGAACAAAGGTCTGTCCTCTCTGAGCCTCGCACCCTCTTTGACCACAAAGGGTTTGGGCCCTGGGTGGTTTTCAAACTCCAGCAGCTCAACCCCCCCTTCAACACAGCCTTACTCAGAATGTCTCAGAACCTACTCCAGAATTCTGGTCGATGCTTGAACGAGAACCTGGAATAGTGCACCTCAAGACAGTTGGGTGGAACATCTGAGGTTCTGGGGAGAACCGTGTGCATGCCCACAGAGGAGAGTGACCATGCTGGCTATTTCAGCTACAGGCTAATGTGTGTGGTGGTGGTGGTGGTGAGGCCCAAGTGAGGGTCCTGGTCCTAGGGATGCTGGGGAACAGCCTGACCTGGCCTGCAGATACTCACGGTCGTCAGCATGGATAATCTGGAAGTTCTTGACCGAGGCCTGAGTGACCCGGCCTTGAAAGTTGAGTGTGTAAGAGCCACTGTCTTCATTCCAGATAGGTGGCTTATTGTGCAGCTCGATGAGACTCTCCAGGGTCTTGTTCTGCCAGCGTATCAGCAGCCCATCGCTGGCCTGGGAGCCGAAGGTGAGGTGGGGGAGAGCAGACAGGGAGAGGAGGGTTAGAGCTGGCTGAGATAGCTTGGGGCTGACCGGAGCAGGCCACAGGTGTGCAGGCTGGCCATCCATGTCCGTTCAGGAGGTTGGAGAGCATGCCTGGCACCTGCAGGGCCCTAGTAGGCAGGGGGCACATCTTTGAGAACAGCGTATGTCTAAGGGGCTGCCCAAGGAGAGGGCTACAGACTGGAAAAGGGCCCCTGGCACCCAGGTGCTGTGTGCCATTGATGCCTGAGGGTCCTAGGAAATAGCCACAGGCTGGCACCCATTATGGGGATAAACCAGATGTTCTAGAACCTTCAAGGAGAGCACAGTTGAGCTTGGTGAGATAGACAAGTAGACAGTGGCCAAAAGAATGTCCTTGGAAGAGAGTTTTCGAAAGGAAGGAGCAGCATCTGTAGGACAGTGCTCGTGGGATGGTCCTTTCCCAGGGTCCTTGTCACCTGTTCGGGTTCATGACTTGAAGTGTGTCCACTCAAGATCACCTCTTCCAACGAGGCTTCTGGACCCCATATTGCATATAAGCACCCCACCCCTGAGTTCCCATGGCTGCTTGATCTTGCCCTTCTTCTACTGCACTGGAACTGATGGACCTGGATACCTGGGTAGGTGCCTCATTATCTTTCACAACGGCGTGTTGTGAGGAGTCTGTAGGGTAACAGCACTTGGAGTGGTAGAGCACATGGAGTGTTGTTTTCAATAAATAGATTATTTACTGAGCAGTCGATCACCACTGTGTTGCGTCTGGATCTCTGGTACTCGGCACAGAGTACGTTAATAAATGATTGCAGGATGAGTAAACCGCATGTTTGGTTCTTACCAAGCCCAAACTACATGTGTGTGTTGACTCCAGGCAACTGCAGGACCTGTGGGCTGAGAACCTCAAGACGGAGGCTCTCATGGCTCGTGCCGCATGGCTCAGCCTGGCCTCGCTGCGGCCTGATTTTCCAGCAGGAGAGGATATGGAGGGATCAGCTGACAGGGGTATTGCTTTTCATTGTAAGTGAGTCAAGTGACATCAGTATCCTCTGAGTATGGGACATGCCAGTCATCTGTCTCTGAAATCCTGGACGCACCCAACCTGTGGAGCTCAGGAACTGAGCCCAGAACTGACAGTCTCCAGGACAGCTTTCCATCCAGCCCCACACCACACACACACATAAAACAACCTTTGCTTTTAAAAATAGGCTATGTCATGCCTTTGCTCAAAACCCTGCCATGGCTTCCCACTTCTTTCAGCAAAAACCAGTTAGGCACCTATCTCCCTGTAGGCCCTATCTGTCCTCATCCTCACCTCTGACCTCAGGTCACTCCAGCCATGCAAGCCACTCCTCAAAGCAGGCACCCTGTGCCTCAGGGCCTTTGCACTGGCACTCCTCTCTAGATGCCCTTCCCCTAAATACCTGCTGACTTGCTCCCTCACCTTCCAGAGTGCTCAGATCTCATCTTAGTGAGGTCCTCTCCAACTACCATATTTGATATTGAAACCTTAACATCCACCCTTGCTATCTCCCTTCCGCTGGACTTTTCCCTTTTCTCCACTTTCTGTCATGCTCCATCATTTACTCAATTATACAGTTATTGTCTACTGGCTGCTTCTTTCCACCAAAATGCCAGCTTCCAGAGGCACTTCTTTGTTTTGTCCACTGATGCCTTTCCAGGTACCTAGAATGCTACATGCCACTCACTATCTGTCAACTCCATGAACATGAGTGGATGATTTGATAACAACTTTGAAAACTCAGTGTGGTTCTTTCAGTGAATTCAGTTACAAAGAACCAGAACTCATTTCACAGTTGTAGAAGGAATTTGTGCCAAGGTTGATGCGTGTGCCCAGGGGAATTGGGCACTGAGTCCCCTCCTCCCTGTTTCCCTAGAGTGGGCCACATAGGGAACAAGACCTTCTGGGGCCAGGGGATACTGGGCTCACATTTCGGGGCCGGATAGGGACCCTCTCGTTTTCCGTATTCATGCCAGGAATGATGACTGTCATGCGCCGGGGACCTCGGAAGCCCAACACGTTGGTTTCCTGGGAGGGAGATGCCCGTTAGGCCAGCCCCCTGAAAGAGGAGGAGCGTGGCATGGGGACAGGAGAAGTTCTCACATAGATCACAGCTGCCAGCTCCTGGCGAAGGCTCCCCACGTCAGTGCTGCTTCCTCCCCGCCGCGGGTTCTGGCCATTGTCAAAGACGGTGAAGCGGTTCCCTAGGAGGTTGGACCTGCAAGTAGGGTGCATCTGCAGGCCAGGCTAAGGGCATTCCACATCCTGCCCCGAGACCCTTCCTCACAGCCTCAAAGTTTGGAGGGCACGGGGGGCTTGTTTTAGGACTGAGCAATTCATGTCCTCTGCCCCAAGCCTCTCCCTCTGAGGAGGTCTTCTCAAAAGTTGGATCTGCAGGAAGACTGAGCAGTATTCAAATCCCAACTCCCAGCTGGGTGTGGTGGCGCAAGCCTGTAATCCCAGTACTTAGGGAGGCTGAGACAGGAGAATCGTGAGTTCAAAGCCAGCCTCAGCAAGGGCGAGGTGCTAAGCAACTCAGTGAGACCCTGTCTCTACATAAAACACAAAAATAGAGCTGGGGATGTGGCTCAGCGGTCGAGTGCCCCTGAGTTCAATCTCCAGTACCAAAAAAAAAAAAAAAAAAAAAATCCCAGCTCCCTCTGTTACTGGCTGTGTGACCTTAGGCAAATGACTTAACCTCTGTAAGCCTCAACTTTCCCATCTATAAAATATGCATAACAACTATATTTCCTTTGCTGACTGCAGAGGTGCACAGCTATAATCTCAGCCACTCAGGAGGCTGAGGTGGGCGGAGAGCCTGTGTCAAAACTTTTTAAAGGGCTGGGGATGTGGCTCAGCAGTAAAGTGCTCCTAGATTCAATCCCCAGTACCCCCCCCCAAATAAACAAATATTTCCCCTCATTTTGTTGATAAGAGGATGCAATGAGTTAGTATTTGAAAGTTGCTTAGACTATGCCTGCCACATAAGTAGGCCTTATGTTAAGTTTTCGTTAAATGTATAAACAAAAGAAAAAAGGCCTCACTTCCCGGCTCTGTCCCCTCCACACTTGTGGCCAGGATTAGATGAGCAGCGTAAGGCCTTTGTGCGCTTTTATTCACCCAGGGATGCTTGTTGAGTGGCTACTTTACGCCAGGTGCTGGACATGCAACCCCTAACAGGACAGGCATGGTCCCTGCCCTCGCGGAGCAGATCCTCCAAGTGAGGAGCGGCGGTGTGGACGCCACTCGGGGACTTGTTAGAAAAGGCGCGCGTGGTGCCCACCTCAAACCCCCTGAACCATGGGGCCTCTGCCAGCCACGGTGGGACACAGACGACTGGCTATGGCCCCCTTCTGGCCTGACCGCCCCAGCCCCAGGAAGCCATCCCACCTCAGTTTCCCAATGAAATTCTCCCCTCCTCTGGACAGGTTGGTAGGGTCGCTAGATATGAGGTAATTGGCGGTCTTGCTCCGCTTCCGTTTCCTGCCAGCCAAGAGGAACACCTGGGAGCGAGGTGAGGGCAGAGGATGAAGCGGGGACGGCGATCCGGCCCGGCTCCTCCCGCAGCCCCGCGCTCTCCCGCCCCTGCTCACCTTCCTGTCGGCGTCCAGGTGCAGGAAGTAGGACGGATACAAGCCCTTGTCCATGCCCCTCTTGTCCCGGGTCAGCCGGCAGCGCACCGTCCGGCCCTGGGGCGCGGGCTGCAGCACGAAGGCCTGGGGCTCGTCCACCTGCACGGGCGGGGACGGGGCCCGCTCCTCCTTCTGGGTGGGCAGAGGGGGGTTCAGCCCCAGAGCGAGCGCCGCGCCCCCTCAGCAGGTCCCGGGCGCTGGGCCGGGGCGGGCAGGACCACTCACCGCTTTCTGTGTGCAGGGAGAAGAGTCCAGATGGACCCGAGGCGGGGCACTGCCGCCCGCAGTCCCTGGGCCCCGCACACCGCGCAAGGCGGCGCCCGCAGCTGGGCGCTGTTTTGTTATTTGGTTTAGCTTGTGACTTAGAGCCCAGCCTCTGGAGCTGGACGGACTGGGTTCAAATCCTGGTTCACCACTGTCTGTCTGTCCTGTTGGTGGGCTCCTTTCTCTTTTTCCACATCAAATGTGTAACATACTGACCTGGGAACAAGGTTTGAGGGAGACACCTCACACGGTGAGGTGAAATTCCAGTCATCGCCCTCATGAACCACAAAAGGATCTGTGATATATTTATTTATTATTATTATTATTATTATTTGGGTACTGGGGATTGAACCCAGGGGCACTTAATCACTGGGCCACATCCTCAGTTCCCCCTGCCCCCCTCCTTTTAAATTTTATTTAGAGACAGGGTCTTGCTGAGTTGCTTAGGGCCTCACTAAATGGCTGAAGCTGGCTTTGAACTTGCGATCCTCCTGCTTCAGCCTCCCTAGTCGCTGGGATTACAGGCCTGCACCACCGTGCCCAGTTGGATTTGTTCTGTTTTAACTACTGTGACTCGATTTTTTTTTTAATCTGGGAAGTTGGTGCTGGGGGGAGGTAGGATGCCTGGGACAGGCTTTACTTAATTAACATCTTTTTAAAAAAATATTTTATTAGTTGTTGATGGACCTTTATTTATTTATATGTGGTGCTGAGAATCAAACCCAGGGCCTCACACATGCTAGGCAAGTGCTCTACCACTGAGCCACAACCCCAGCCCTACTTAATTCACATCTTTAACAAATACTGGTATAAACTCTATCAATGTGCCATGGTTCTAAGCACTTTTCGAAAATTAATTCTTTTCCTCTTTTCTTTTTGGCATCATTGGGTTATTTATTTGTTTATTTGTGGTGCTGGGGATTGAACCTGGGGCCTTGCCATGCCAGATAAGCGCTTTACCACTGCCACATCCCCAGCACTTGCATATCAACTCTTTGAATCCTCATTTTGATCCACAGGGACAGCTGTCCCCACTGAACAGAGAAAGAAGCTGAGAAGTTGAGTGCCCCGCTGGGTCAGCGCACCTAGCAAGAGGTGGTGCTGGGGTTTGACCCACAGCCTCTCTGTCCATGGTATTTGTTTGTTTGTTTTGTTACTGGGGATCAAACCCAGGGGTGCTTTACAACTGAGCTACACTCCCAGTCCTTTTTATTTTTTGAGGCAGAGTCTCACTAAATTTCTGAGGCTGACCTTGAATTTGCAATTGTCCTGCCTTCAGCCTCCTAAATAGCTAGGATTACAGGTGTGTACCACCAAGCCTGGTTATCAGAGACTTTAGAAAGACCATCCCTCAAGCGGGGCACAGTGGCGCAAGCCTGTAATCCCAGCACTTAGGGAGGCTGAGACAGGAGAATCGTGAGTTCAAAGCCAGCCTCAGCAACGGCGAGGCGCTAAGCAACTCAGTGAGACCCTGTCTCTACATAAAAACACAAAATAGGGCTGGGTGTGGCTCGGTGGTTGAGTGCCCCTGAGTTCAACCCCTAGTACCAAAAATAACAACAACAACAAAAAGCTTCCCTCAAGAGGACACTGCACCAGAGTGGTGAACCAAGGCTGAGGGGAAGTGTGTCTGTGTCCTCGGCCGCGTGGAGGCAGCACTGTCCAGGGGTTAGCTGCTACTATTAGTAGTATAGAGTAAATACTTAGTGGATGTAGTACCCCACCTCCCAGATGACCCCAGTGATTCCTGCCTCCTCATATTTATGTTCTTCTCTAGTCTCCTCCCACAGTGTGTCAAGGTTGGTCTTTGTGACCAAGAGAATATGGCAGCAGTGTCTGTGAGTCACTTGCAAGCTGAGTCATATAAGATGTTTTGGCTTCTGCCTGGCTCCCTTTGTTGGGCTCTGGGAGAAGTTAGCAGCTCCAGGGAGAGGTGGAAAGGAACAGAAGCCTCCAGCCAACACCATGGCAGTGAACCATTGTGGAAGTATCCTGTCCACTTCCATGCTAGCTGTCAGATGACCACAGCCCCTGCTGACACCTTGACTTCAAACTCGTGCAAGACCTTGTGCCAGAATGCCCTGCCAACCCCCTCCCAGATTTCTAACTCCCAGAAATTGTATAAGACAATAAATATTTGTTGTTTGAAGATATTAGACTTGGGGGCAATTTGTTACACAGCAATACCTAGCTAATACATGAGTGCATGAACAGGCTCACTTTGCTCTTTGAGAAACTCCCAATAACAATTCAGTTACATAAGACCCTATGCTAGCCAGGTGGCCCAAAAGGGTCAATTCTATTCTCACAGACCTGGTGCTCTTTGTCCTCATGTTCTATCCTTCATAGGAGGGGGAGCCAAGATTCTAAGCCTAGCTTGATAGAACATCAGGGAGAAAATGGACTACCAGCATGGTGTGTGCCCTTGAAGATTAAATGCTATATGTGACC
Organism: Xerus rutilus; assembly: GCA_028644305.1. NCBI lineage: Eukaryota > Metazoa > Chordata > Mammalia > Rodentia > Sciuridae > Xerus > Xerus rutilus. Next base: position 102,669,126 of record CM053406.1, on the reverse strand, counting down.
CACTTAGAAGCCCTGGTGTGCTGTGGCTGGCCATTTCCACTGAGGGCAGGTTTGCACTGTGTGGGGTGAACGGCAGTGGGGCAGGGGGCCCTTAGCCAGCGGGCAAACAACCTTGTATTCTCCACTCCAGCCTGCTCCAGAAGAAACTTGGGAAACACAAGACTATGTTTGGAATGTGATTTGGAGAAAGCCAGAACTTATTCAAATACTTCCACAGCTGTGAATTTCAAGGGCCTACTGTATTGGAGGCTGTTTTGCAATTATATTCCCCCTGGGAGACAATAAATTGGCCTTTCAGTTTATACATCAGCATCTGGCGACCTTGGTTAACGTGAATCAGTCCCACAAGACCTGACCACTCCTGCACAAACTAATAAACCCACAAGGCCAAGACCAGGGCCCTACCCTTGTGGTGCTCTGTCCCCTTATGTAAACCTATTTTTCAAAGACTTTCATTTTTCATCATTTTTTTGACCTCCCTCTCCTCTTTACTCTAGCTGAAGTGCATTGTTACCTGAGTTCTGTTTGTGGGCAGGGACAATATCCAAAATATTTAACCACCTGTTCTGCCTATGGAGAATGCCCAGTCACTGGTAAGCTTAGAGGGGAATCTTGGAGGCCCAGATAACCAGGAGTTAACCCTTTCATTGCTGGATTGATGAGATGCTGGGAAGTCCTGGTTAGGGAACTCAGAGCAGCAGGGTGAAAATATTTTAACCACTGGTACAGCCAGTTGACTGTCAGCAGCTCCGTGTGCCCAAAGGTGTATGCAAATGTGTCCCTCTGCCCGTGTGCCCCACCTTCCTGGTACTGAAAAATGTGTGTCCATGAGGAAGCTGTGGGACATCTCCATCTGTGTGGTGATTACTCTGCAGAGGGGAGGCCTCAGACACCAGATGGCATAAGGCCCTTGGGTGGCCAGTCCTAGCCTGGTGACCCCACAAAAGCCTCCCCTGTTCTTATAAGCCTGCTGTTCTTTGTCCTTGTTTCCTGTCCCAAGGTGGAAGACAAGATTCTAACCCCTAGTGACCCCAAGACCACAACCCACAAGGCTCTGCACTTTAGGGCCCCACGTCCAGGACCCGCCACCACTCCCTGAAGGGTCCTCAGCCCTTCCTCTCTGGGCTCTCACCTTCTTGCCTTTTCCTTTGGCTTTGCCCTTCTGATTGCTGTTCTTGGTCACTACAGTTGCCACCTCCTCCTCCTCTTCTTCTTCCTTCCGCTCCTCCTCTGGGCCTCTGGGCAGGCCTGGACACAGAGGGGAAATGGCTGTGAACTCCTTACCCTGGTTGTCTGAGGACTTCCAACATCCAGGGCTCACTTGGACCCTCCCCACAAGAAGGTCCACCCCATGTTATTATCAGAGTCTCAGACACCTGCCTGGGACCACACACCTGTCCAAGTGGGGGATCAAGATGCTCCCTAGAAGCCGGGTGTGGTGGCACACGCCTGTAATCCTAGCATTTTGGGAGGCTGAGACAGGAGAATCGCGAGTTCAAAGCCAGCCTCAGCAATGGCGAGGCGCTAAGCAACTCAGTGAGACCCTGTCTCTACATAAAACACAAAATAGGGCTGGGGATGTGGCTCAGTGGTCGAGTGCCCCTGAGTTCAATCCCTGGTACCAAAAAAAAAAAAAAAAGATGCCCCCTAGATGTTCTGACTCTCAAACATACTCATCACCTTGTGCTATACTATATGACACAAATCTTCCCAGTTCCCCACCTCCAGGACCACCTCAAGATGTCATGGCACCAGAGGTCACTGCTACCCACCTTTCTTCTTCAAAGCTTTCTCAGCTGGGCCATCTCCCCCAACTAGAAACATGGCTGCTGGGGTTTTCTTCCTCACTCTGGCTGGACTCTCTGAGGGGTCCTTGTCAGCCTCTCCAGACCCTGCTCATTGAACATGCAAAAGGTCACAAACCCCACTACATCCAGAATCTCTTGTACCTCGTTGGATGTGCTTACCTTTCTTCTTTGTCTTTCTGGTCCTGGTCCCCTCCCCTGCTTCCTTCTTAATGCGAAGAGGTTTCCGAGGGGCGTCAGGGCTTCCAAGGTCCCCTGGAAATGGAAGATGGGGCTAGGAAAAGAAGTTGCCTAATGGGGCTGAAGAAGTTTCCTCTTTCTTCCTCCAGTTCCTGAGGCCTGACAGAGGCCTGCAGGCTTCTGCCTGTCTACGCCCTCCACCCCCAGTCCAAAAAAGCACAAAAACTAGGAGCCTACCTAGAAGTTACCAAATGAATAGATGAACATATGTACACATTCAGACACACACACACACACACACACACACACACACCCCAAGCCTTCTACCTGGGCCCCTTAAACCAGTGCATGCCCAGCTCCCTAGTCTCTAATTCTCCCCAGAGGCCCAAGGTTCTAACTGTTCTAACTGCCTGAAGACATGTGGATCAGACTCTAGTCACCTGCAGGCAGAGGCATCCAGGCCAGGAAACCATGGCAGCATTTATCCATTGATTTCTTTTTACCACTATCACTTTGATATGTTTATAAAAATTATAGCACTAATTCACATTGACTTAAGAAAACAAAAAAATCACAAAGAAAACTAAAATCCCTTGCCCTCCTTGGGCTCACTGAGTAGCCTGGGCAGGGGGTAAGTGAGGGATGTGTGTAGGGGAGCACATAATAATCTGTCCTTAAGGACCACAGGGGAAGAGATTCCAGAGAAAGAACCCTCCTGTCAAGCTACTAGTCACCTTTGAGGTTCAGCCTGCATGTCTGAGACCCAGCCTTCAGGCCAGGGGTACCATTGCTTGTCTCTGCCCTGAGTCCTCAGTACCCACCCCTTGGGCCTTGGGCCTTGGCTCTCCTTTCCTTCTTGTCTGCAGAAGCCTTCTTAGGGGCTTTCTTAGCAGACAGAGGGATCTTATCTTTCTTTTCTTCCTCCTCCTCTTCCTCTTCCTCCTCCTGGTCTTCCTCATCATCCTCTTCCTCCTCTGTAGATATAACCTCCTCATAATGGGGCCTAGGGTGGGCCCCCTTATCTGAGGAGCCCACATTGCTGGAAAGGGGTGAGTGGGCATCAAAGTTAGCCTGCCATTGGGGTCAGGGACAGGAAGGGAACTGGTACTTTCCTGGAAGAATGAGGGGGACCTCCAAATCTCTAGGTCTACAGGTCGCAAGGGTGGGCTTTGGCTGCAGGATGCTCTGGGAAACACACTCTCTGCAAGCCCTTCCTGACTCCTTCCCCTTCTCTCCTTCCGCCCTCCCTGTGTCTTCTGCTCCCCGTTTCTGCTCCCTTCTCACTGGGCCCTCTTCTTGTCTTTGTCCCCACTCCTTCTAAACCCCAGTCAGTGCCATCTGGGCAACTTCTGGTTCCTGTCGCTTAACCTCTATGGGCCTCAGTTTCCCCATCTGTAAAATGGGAAAAATAAGCAAATCAACCTTATGAAGTCGGGGCTTAGCACATCACTGGCTCAAAGTCAAGGCCAGAGAACAGAGGCTGTTTTCACTTGCTTTCTGGGGTTTCACCTGCCCGGCCCTTCCCCTCACCGGCCCTTCCTTCCAGTCCTCTCACCGTCCTCGGCCTTTGGGGCCCGGGCTACCAGGAAGGTTTCTCGGGGGTCGCGTTTCTTGGCCTCGGGGTCCCTGAGGAACTTGGCGTAGACCGTGGGCTCCGGGGCGGGCTCCTCCCGCGGCCTCCGCCTCCGCCCGGCTGGGCCGAGACGCGGGGCTGAGTCGAGACGCTGGGTCCCCCAGCCCGGGCGCCCGGGTCCCATTCCCACCTGCGGCACCCTCCCCGCTGCCACTCATCCCCGGGTCCCCTGTCCCGCACCCGGGTCTTCTTCGCTGGGCAGCGCTGCTCGGCCCCGCCCACCTGCAGGTCTCCGCGGCTTGGCGCCGGGGCCGCTGGGGGACTCCGGGGGCTCGGGCTTCTTCTTCCGTAACTTGGGTCCGGGGACAGATCGCTGTGCAATGGGGGTCAAGGGGAGGCAAGGAAGGAAAGGGGGGCTCCAGGGCTGCCCATCTCCCTCTAATCCCTTGAGCCGCCAGAAATAACCGCGGATTATCCCGAGGGGAACTGCAGCCCCCTTCTTGGGGTAAGGAAGGGCCCCTCATCTATGCATCACGACCACTTCCAGGGCCCATAGTCCCCTGCCACTCCCCCGGACACCCCCTACTCTTAAACACTTTTTCTCTACCTCCACAAAAACTCCAGATCTGAGACCCCCAGACGCTGCAGAGAGCGACCTGCTCCGCCGTCAGCCGCCCAACCTGCCTGGTTTACAACATGGGGCATCCCTCTGTCCCAGCAGGGTGATATACCTGCTTGGCCCGCCGCTGCACCTGAGGGCTTGGGCCTTCCTCCCCTTCATGCCCGCTGAGGGTAGCAAAAGAATCAGGCTGTCACCCTCCCTTTCCCTGCCCCTACCCCCTTCCACCTGGGGGGGAGGGGGGCCAGGGTTCAGGTAGGGCTCTGCGGGGCTTCCGACCTGTCTGAAGCCCACACCTCTCGGAGGGTGTCGTCCTGCAGCGGCATGGTGCTTTTGCCTCCGGCACCGCTGCTCTGGGCGCCCCACGGCTGTGGGCACCTCCCCTGCCACTCGCTAATCTCGGCTCAGCTTCACCCCACCTCATGGGGCTTCCCAGCCCTGTAGGAGGTGCTCCTGCCACCCAGAGCCTCCCTCCCACTGGGCCCCGGCCACTGAGGGGAGAGGCTGGACTCTCACGATCTTCTCAGACCCCCCAGCAGCCTAAAAAACCTAGGTACCCTCCACCTTTGGGTTCAAAGGGCTGGTTTGTAATTTGTCAGTGACCAATGCGGCCAAGAGGACAATATTGGACTGGATCCTGTGTTTATCATTATTTCTCATAAAAAAATAAGAACAAAGATTTGCTAATACTTAACATATGATTGCCAGAAACATGTATATTATTGTGCACACATTGGAGGTGTAATCCAAAATTATTTTTACTGATGGGGGACATGTATTTTCTTAAAGATTTGGAGCCCAGGGATAGTATTGGTGAGACTGATGTCATGGGAGAGATTTGATTAAGTGCTGAGAAAGCTGAGAAGGGGCTCAATCAAAGGTCTCAGAAATTTCCTGAAGTCTAATTTTAAAAAAATAAATAAATAAAAAATAAAGGACAAACTACCAGGAAAGGACACAGCAAGACACAGACTTGGCTATGGACATAATCATGTGTACTCAAAGATGTAGGTAGCACTAGAAGGCAGCCATCTCAGGCATGGGTAAGTGCTGGGCCCAAGCCCTGAGCCCTGCCACTTGAAGAACTGAGCATCTTTGAGTGAGATACTTGGCTTCTCTGAGTCTTCATTTCCTTCTTTATAAAATGGGTTCAATGCTACTCTAGTACCAACCTGGTAGTGAAATTGTGTAGATAAAGTGAGATAACAGGAAGAAAGCTGCATACAGTAAGCACTCAATAAGTGGTCCATATGTGCCTTTTCAGGGCACTTCTACTTCATTTCTATCTCCATAGCATATACCACACCACTTGATCAGGGGTCAATATTCCCATGAGTGCCTTCTTTTTTTCATTTGATTCTCATGGGAGTCCAGTAAGGTAGGTAGGGTAGAGATGATCTCCATTTACAGGCGGAGACACTGAGGCTCAGGGAGGTGAACTTGGTCAGTGTCAGTGAGAGAGTTAAGTTGCTGGATTTGAATTGATCCAAATCCAGAGCTTTTGCTTCTAACCCATGCGTATTTTATATAATTACAAGAATTAGAGATGGAGTTTGAGTGAAAAGTGATGATTTTTTTTCTTTATTCACTTCTTAATTCACTTGATTTGCCATATCTTTCTAAAACACTTACTTCTTCCTTTGATTTCTTTTCTTAAAATCATTCATTGGCTTCCTACTTTCCAAAGAACTGACATTCAGGGCTCTTCCAGAGCTAATGCCACCTGCATTTGTTTTGTTTTTTTTTTTTTGGTACTGGGAATTGGACCCGGGGGGTTCTACCGCTGAGCTACTCTGCCTAGGCCTTTTTTATTTCTGTTTTGAGACAGGGTCTTGCTAAGTGGCTGAGGCTGGACTTGAACTTGTGATCTTCCTGCCTCAGCCTCCCAAATAGCTGGGATTATAAGCATGTGCCACTGTGCCCAGCTGTCACTCTGCCTTTCTAACTACCTGGACATCCCAAATCCTACTTTTCATCCAGACTCACAGGTTTTCTTACTGCCTTGGCACTTTCTCTCCTCCATGGCTTTGCACCACTGTCCCCTCCTGGAATGCCCACCTGTGACATAAACTCAATCCAGCACTAAACAACCTTCGATCTCCTCTTGCAGGAGTCCTTTGTTCACCTACCTCTGGATATATAATAATAATAATAGCATTTATTGACCACCTATTAGGTCTCAGAACTCTTGCTCCCAGCCTCTCTTCGACCTCACAGTAATATTTATGGGGTTTTTTTGTTTGTCTGTTTTTTGTTTCTGTTTTTGTTTTGGTACCGGGGATTGAACTCAGAGGTACTCCACCACTGAACCACATCCCCAACCCTATTTTGTGTTTTATGTAGAGACAGGGTCTCACTGAGTTGCTTAGCACCTCACCCTTGCCGAGGCTGGCTTTGAACTCGCGATTCTCCTGTCTCAGCCTCCCAAAGTGCTGGGATTACAGGCCTGCGCCACCGCGCCTGTCTCTCATAGTAATATTTATGAGGAGGACATTAATAATCAGATGTTGGGGCTGGGGTTATGGCGCAGTGGTAGCGTGCTTGCCTAGCACGCGTGAGGCACTGGGTTCGATCCTCAGCACCACATAAAAATAAAATAAAGATATTCTGTCCACCTACAACTAAAAAAATAAATAAATATTTAAAACAATAATAATCAGAGGGCTGGGATTGTAGCTCAGCGGTAGAGCACTTGCCTCACATGCGTGAGACCCTGGGTTCGATCCTCAGCACCACATACAAAGCAATAAAATAAAGACATTGTGTCCATCTACAGCTAAAAAATTATTTAAAAAATAATAATAATCAGATGTTGCCAGGCATAGTGGCAAATGCCTGTAATCCCAGTAGCTTGGGAGGCTGAGACAGGAGAATCACAAGTTCAAAGCTAGCCTCAGCAACAGCGAGGCGCTAAGCAACTCAGTGAGTCCCTCTACATAAAAAAAAACACAAAATAAGGATGTGGCTCAGTGGTCGAGTGCCCCTGAGTTCAATCCCCGGTACCCAAAAAGAAAAAAAAATCAGATGTTAAAGGTAAGGAAACTTGTAGCTGAAATCAGTTAATATATATTTTCTGAGTACTTACTTTGTACTCTATGCCAAGCAGTAGGTCAGATAGTGATAGACTAAAGAATGCAGTCTCTGCCCATATAGAACTTATAATCATGTGAGAAAAACAAAAAGTGAAGGCATAAACATACAAATAGGTTATAATAATCTCATCATTATTTATTTGTTTCTTTTTGCAGTTTTGGGGATTGAACCTAGAAGCTATCTGCCTCTGAGCTACATCTCCAACCCTTTTTTAAAAAATTTATTTTGAGCCTAGTGCGGTGGCACATGCCTATAATTCCTGAATCTTGGGAGGCTGACCGTGAGGAGGACCACGAGATCAAAGCCAGCCTCAGCAACTTAATGAAGCCCTAAGCAACTCAGTGAGACCCTGACTCTAAAGAAAATACAAAAAAGGGCTGGGATGTGGCTTAGTGGTTAAGGCAATCATTGGAATATTGACCCCTGATCCAGTTGTGTAATGTATGCTATGCCTTGGTACCAAAAAAAACCTTTTGTTTTTGAGACAAATTCTGGCTAAGTTGTCCAGGTTGGTCTTGAACTTGTCTTCCTGCCTCAAGCTCCCTAATGGCTGGGTTTACAGGTGTGTGCCACTGTGCCCAGCTCATCATTATTGGCTGTGATAAATGCCAAGAAGTGGAAAGAATCACATTCCCATAGAACAGCAGGTGGAATCCTGTCTGGATTTAGACAGGGCTCTCTGAAGAGGAGATTTTCAAAATGGGACCTAAAGGATTTCAAAGACCAGGAAAGAAAATGCTCAAGGCACAAAGCACACCATGTGTGGACCATTTTCAGGCAGCAAGAAACTTGGTGCCTTGGAGCAGTACTTTCCTGAACCAAAGCAAGAGCAGCCCTGCCTGAAACCCACACTTCAGAGAGCTCCTGAGGAAATCAAACTCCAAGCAAGTTCTTTGTTCTCCATTATCTGTTATTTCGCTTTCTGTGGTTGCAGTCAACCAAGATCAACTGCAGTCCAAAAATATGAGATGGAAAATTTCAGAAACAATTCATAAGTTTAAAATTGCACACAGTTCCGAGTATTGTGATGAAATCTCAGGCCATCGCACCTGGGCTGAGAACTAGCCCTTTGTCCAGTGTGTCCACACTGTATATGCTACTTGCCAGTTAGTCACTTACTATTTCAGTTATCAGATCACCTGTTACAGTATCACAGTGCTTGTGTTCAGCAAATGGTTACATAGTAGCCTCATACTATGTCACAGGGCTTGTTCCCTTTACCTCATCCATCTTATCCTCTAGGCATTACATCCTCTCACACTATCAACAAAAGGCTGAGCATAGTACAAGATAGTTCAAGAGCGAGGCCACATCCACATAACTTTTATTACAGCCTATTGTTATAATTGTTTTATTATGAGTTATTGTTAATGTCCTACTGTGCCTAATTTATAAATTAAACTTTATTGTAGGTATGTACATACAGGAAAACACATAGTATATGTGGGATATGGTTCTCTCTGAAGCTTCAGGCATCCACTAGACATCTTGGAATGTCTCCCCCGTGAATAAGAGAAGCTTCTGTTCTAAGAACCACAGGGCATATGTTTCACCGGGGGTTGGGGCTCAGCACTGTCTGTTAACCTCAATATCTGTGTTCTGACACTGCTCAGACCTCAGGGACCCTTCTCCACATCTCTAGCCTCCTGTTTCTCAAAACCAATGGGGCCTGTACCCAAATTGGGAACAAGTGTTGGGCTGAGCTGTGCCCAATGTCAGAGATGGAAACTACTTGGGAGGTGGGGGGAGTGTGAGCAGCAGATCTTCAGATGAAAGGAAAGATAATTTCTCAGATCTTTCCTCTCAGTTGCAGGGCTGTGGTAGGTATTTGCATAGCAAGTGTCAGGAGGTTCTCGTGCATTAGCACAAGTTCATAACAGTTGCATATGGCAGCTGAGGAATATTCCAGAGTAGTGAACAATTCACTTTACTGTTGAATTTGTACATATGTATGTTTATTTATTTATTTTTGGTACTGGGGATTGAACCCAGGGGTGCTTTACCGCTGAGCTACATCTCCAGCCCTTTTTATTTTTTATTTTGAGACAGGGTCTCACTAAGTTGCTTAGTATCTCCCTAAATCGCTGAGGCTGGCCTTTGAACTTGTGATCCTCCTGCCTCAGGCTCCCTAGCTGCTGATATTACAGGCATGCTCCACTGTGCCTGGCTATATGTAGGTCTTAGTATAACAAGTGAAGCATAGTAACAAAATTTTTAAAAAAATTTTTCTTTGAGATAAGGTTTCACTATATTGCCCAGGTTGGTCTTGAGCATCCTCCTTCCTCTGCCTCCTGAGTAGTTGAAACTACAGGCATCTGGCTTGTAATTCTTTATACCAGCAACTAGTAGGACACTAAATGCTATTTTGCAAACAGTTCTGTATTTAATAAGATAGAATTAAGCCAGGCGCAGTGACACATGCCTGTGATCCCAGCACTTTGGGAGGCTGAGAGAGGAGAATCGGGAGTTCAAAGCCAGCCTCAGCAACGGTGAGGTGCTAAGCAACTCAGTGAGACCCTGTCTCTACATAAAACACCAAAAATGGGACTGAGGATGGGGCTCAGTGGTTGAGTACTCCTGAGTTCAATTCTCGGTACCAAAAATAAAAAACAAAAAAAAGATAGAATTAAAAGTTTAGAAAGGTGCATATGTTTGGTTACTTTTTCTCTCAGTTCTGGGGGTTGAACCCAGGGCCTCGCACATGCTCGGTAAGCACTCTACCACTGAGCTACATCCCCAGCCTATGTTTAATTAAATTTTTTATATTTATTCATTACAAGTTGCATTTTTGCCTTTTAATTTTAATACATAATTTTGAATATTTTAAAAGTGACTTTTTTTTGGTACTGGGGATTGAACTCAGGGGCACTCGACCACTGAGCCACATCCCCAGCCCTATTTTGTGTTTTATGTAGAGACAGGATCTCACTGAGTTGCTTAGCTCCTTGCCGTTGCTGAGGCTGGCTTTGAACTCGCGATTCTCCTGTCTCAGCCTCCCAAAGTGCTGGGATCACAGGCATGTGCCACTATTTTCATTTTTATTTTTAAAAACATTTCATTTTTATTTTTAAAAACATTGGCTTCATTTTCATTTTTAAAAACATTTGTATTCATCACTTTTGAAAAGAATGTATTTGAATTTTGTTCACTTTAAATGCAATTACTTTTATTTCAATCCCTTGAAAATTAGTATGGGTCTAGAGCATGACAGAAACAGAAATTTCCAAAAAACAAACAAACAAATAAAATTAAAAAATAAAAAGAGACAAGTTTCCACAGTGGAACTCCGACAGGAATAAGGAGAAACTCGACGGTGTTGGTGAGGCTGAAGTGACAAGAGAACTCAGGGGCAGTAAAAATGTTCCGATCTGGGTCAGGGGCAACTTCAGAATCAGGAGTCAAGATTTTGGTTGAAATGTGAGGTCAGTGTAAGGATAAGATCCAGATCAGGAACCTAGATAATCTCCAGGGAACTTTCATCTGAGTCTTGCACTCCAAGCTTCAAGAAAAACAGGCTTGAGGCCCTATAATTACACCTTGTTTTGGACTAAAAAGGACATTTCTCAACTTGATCACTGGCATGAGTCACCAGACTCAATTCCACACGAATTTTAGCTTCTTTCTAAGATTCCGTTCGCTTTCAGATGAAGCTGTGCTACCAGCAATAAAGATAATGCTGATATGCTGATAAATAATGGGTCCTACCCTGAACCCCAGGCTCCTCCCCCTTTTTCTCTTTTTTTTTGGTACCTGGGATGGAAACCGGGGTGCTTAACCACGGAGCCACATCCCCAGCCCCCCAATGCTCTTAATTCATCTCCGTAGTACAATCTCACGTCTGTGGCTCAGAAGAGTTAAGGAACTTGCTCAAGGTCACACAGCTGGTGCTTAGTGGAACCACACCATTAATGAAGCACCTACTATATGCCTGGTTATTACTTGTGTTATTTCCAGTTCCTATGGAAACTTTGAAAGAATGCAGACTCTTGACTTCGCCTCTCTGTGCCTGTTTTCCTGTCATGTAAAATGGTCACTGTGATTGTACCCATCTTTCCAGAAATTGTGGGAATTAAATGGTTTGATACAAGCACAGTGCTTGGCCCGACACCAGCTACATAGCAAGCGTCCTACAGCTGGTTGCCTCATTTCACAGATTAAGGAAACTGAGGCCTGGTCCTTCCTGGACTCAAGCTCAGGCCTCGCTGACCCAGCCTCCATGACCCGGAGGTGCAGGACTGCCCTGGGAGTGCGAAGCGTGGTGAGAGCTGGAGTTTGCCCACAAACAGCCCTGGGCATCTGCTGCTCCATGTCCCAGTTGGGTGACCGCAGGCAAGTGCCTGCCTGCTGCAGCCTCTGCCCTGAACGTCAGTTTTTCAACCTGGCAAAACGCACTCACCCCGGAAGGGCCGGCCCTGCGGCCAGAGGTGCTGCTCGAAGGGGCGGCCAGCCTCTCCTGAGATGCGCAACAGGTCTGCGCACCGAAGCGGCAAGTTTCTGGGGCTTCGTTTTATTGAGTATGTGCTGTCACATCGCACGGTCCGCAGCAGGCTGTTTGCAAAGGAGGTTTCTCTCATTGAACCCCAGGACTCGTCTCCGCCTCTCCTCTCAGGGAGGTTAAGTCGCTGCCCTTTCTCTCAGGTGGGCAGTGAGTGAACAGGATCCAGGCCCGGCTCTTATTCCCTGGGCCTGGCCTTGACTCCACCATGGCCCACAGGAGGCTCTCAATTGCTGGTTGAATGGAGCCCTGGGTGACTGGTTTCAGGGGATCACACTGTTTTTGTTCCCACAGGAGCTCAGCCTGGGAGATGAGAGCTAGTTATGGAGGTTCATAGGGTAAAACGATGATACTCACCTTCCTCTAGAAACTAGTCACAGGTGATACTGTTGGGGACTCCATGGCTTTTCACAGAGTAGGTGGTAGATCTGAGCCAGCCTTCAGCAGTCAGGTCCCCTTTATATACAAGGTCCCCCTCTGCTCACACTCGTCCAGGCACTGACCACTCCCTACCTTCTGAAGTCGTGCTACACAGACAGCTGCAAGGGGAGCACCTCTGCACAAGAGGCCACTCCTGTCCTCTGTGGTCCACGAGGCCCTCTGCAGTGGGACAGGCACAGCCTCAGTTCACCCATAGAGCAGCCTCCATCCCCCAAGTTCCCAAGGACCCAGAGGTGCAAAGAGCAGCCGTCTCCAGGGCCCCAGCTCCCAATACCAGGGGGCCAGGACAAGGGAGTGGGGACTGGATCTATTTCCATCCAGTTACCAGGAGAGAGACACAAGGGATATGTGAGGGCTGGAGCCAGAGGAGTCAAGGGCAGGGCAGGCAGGCTGTGAGAGGCCCCCAGGAGGACTCACTCAGAACCACTCAGCAAGCCCCAGCTGCTGCCAGATATTACCAGGCCCTTAACACACAGCCATGACCAGAGTGGACTAAAGTCCCTGCCCTTGTGCCACTGACATTCTAAATGACCAGGCGGTTTGTTAAAAGGTGATAGCATCTATGCAGAAAATGAAACAGTGAAGAATGAAACAGGGTCAAGTATGAGCAGGGAGAAGGTTGCATGCCACAACAGGGCCAGCAGGGAAAGCCCCCCTGAGAAACGATATTCCTGTTAAGATCGGAAGAGGTGAGGGGTGAGCTGCATCAATAGCTGGGGGAGGAACATTCCAGGCCGAGGGAACAAGTGCAAAGGCCCTGAGGCAGGAGTGCTCTTAGCCACAGTTAAGGTCTAGCTCGAGGGCCAGTGCAGCTGCAGCAGAGTGAGGAGGGGACAGTAGCAGGCAAGGTCAGAGAGGGAAAGGGGTGTAACCAGGGCTGGACACAAGGGGCTGGTGGAACTGGGAATATTGGAGGAGTTCCCCCCTCCATATTTTCAAATTGGTGCATTATCATTTTAAATAACAATGAGATTCGTTGTTACACATTTGTACATGCACACAATGTGCCGATGTAATTTATCCCAAATCATTCCCAAGTGCTTTCCCTTTTATTCTCTCCCTGCCACTGGTCCCTTTCCTCTACTCCGTTGATTTCCTTGCGGGGCTTTGAGAAGAGACAGGATATAGCAAGTTCTATCAAGACCGTCCAGAATCCCATGTGGCACACAGATTCACAGGAGCAGGGGAGGCAGAGAGGACAGGAGGAGGCTGCAGTGGTCTTCCAAGCAGCAGAGGATGAGGAGGTGGTAAGACAGCAGGCTCTGCAGGGCCTGGCCTGGGCTGCGGGGGCAGTCTGGGGGATACCAGGGTTCTGGTCCGAGCACCTGCGGGCATGGCAGGTACGTCAAGGGGACAAGAGGCCTGCATAGTGAGGTGGGGGTCAGGGGTCTAGTGTAGGACATGGCAGTTTGACGTACCAAGGGGACTCCATGTGGATATGTCACATGGACACTTGGACACAAGGAGTTACAGAATGAGGAGTGAGCAGCCCCCACATAGCTGTGAAAAAACAAATACCTCCAGCACTTAGGGAGGCTGAGACAAGAGAATCACGAGTCGAGGCGCTAAGCAACTCAGTGAGACCCTATCTCTACATAAAACACAAAATAGGGCTGGGCTAGGATGTGGCTCAGTGGTCGAGTGCCCCTGAGTTCAGTCTCTAGTACCAAAAAAACAAAACAAAACAAAACAAACAAAAAAACAAATACCTGACGGAAATCTGGTGGGATGAGTGAAGGGGAACAGAGGAGGCGAGGATTGGGTCTAGGGTTGGGGGGTCCTAGGAGATAGGGAGGTAGCAACTGGAAGGCAGGAAGAGGCCTGGGGTGCAGGAAGCGAGTGGGCAGCTGTCAGCTGCTGGAAGAAAGGGTGGTGGCACAGTTATATGAACCCTGTCACTGTGAGAGTAAAAGGGACACTGGTCAGTGTCACACCAGAGAGACAGCTATGCACCAGGATTGCCTGGTGTAGCCTGTGCCTGTCGGCTCTTCTTCTTTATCTGTTGTTTTTGTTTGTTTGTTTGTTTGGTTTGGTTTGGTTTGGTACCAGGGATTGAGCCCAGGGTCACTTAACCACTGAGCCATATCTCCACCCCTTTTTATTATTTTTTATTTTGAGACGGGGTCTTGCTAAGTTGTTTAGCTTTTTTCTAATTTTGAGACATGGTCTTGCTAAATTGTTTAGGGCCTCCCTTAGTTGCTGAGGCTGTCCTTGAACTTGAGATCCTCCTGCCTCAGCCTCCCTAGTTGCTGGGATTACAGGTGTGTGCCACGACGTCCAGGACCTGCCCGCTCTTCTGATGGGATGGGCCCAGTTAGAGGAGCCAGGATGTTGGTTGCTGGCTCAGTACCACAGAGGCCACTGGTGACACAGATATGAGCAGGTTTTGGAGGAGTGAGGGGGTGGTGACACCTGTGGGTAGTGAGTCAGGAGAGGAGGGAAGGAGAAGAATGTGGAGGAACAAAGAGGACCCAAGGTGTCCTGCTCCAGGGAGTGCAGAGAGAGGAACATCTTTGAGTTTTGTTTTTGTTTTTATAAGTTGGAAAAAATAACAAAGCACAGGGAAAGATAGATCAATGGATGTCATTGCTGGGGAGGGAGAGAATGTGCCAGAAAGAGAGGTGGTCAGAGAATGGGAGAGATGGCGTGGACATTCTGAGGGGTCAGTTATAAAACAAGTAATGCTAAAAGCTAGTGGCAGAGGGGAAGTGGGGGACACAATGACAGAGGAGAGACAAGTGGCCAAGGAACTGAGGTGCTGGTGCTGGGAAGTCTTACTAGGACACGGAAATCACCGGGAGTGAGGCTAGGGAAGGCTACAATATGGTACTCAAAGCAGGGTCCCCAGAGCAGCAGCCTGAGCAACTAGGAAAATGGTAGAAATGCAAGTGTCCACATCTCACCCCAACCCAGGGGAGCTCTGGGGCAGCCCAGCTCCAGTATGTCAGCATACCTTCCGGAGGTTCTGACGGCACACTCAGGTTTTCAAACCCCTGCAGGAAAGCATGGTCTCCAGGAGACCCAGGGAAAAAAGATCCCTTGGGTAGTGCTCAGCTTCTCTGAAAGATGGAGCCATGTGTCCCATGAGCTGGGGATGGAAAGTGGCAGGAGGACAGGAACATCGCTCACCCTGTTCACAAATGTATCTCCAGGGTCTGGCCATGTTGGTTGACAGAGAATAAAAGGGAGAGGAGAGAGAGAGGGAGGGAGAAAGGAGGAAAGAAAGAGGGAGACAGAAATCACTTTATCAGTTACTGATATTACTCTATTTCAGCCCCACAGAATGTGACTTGTGTTTTTAGTGTTTCAAGGTAGAGGTTTCTGGCACAGATGGGTGTTCTTGCAGGCCTGCCTCTTCACCTAGTGCTAGGTGGAAAAGACAGGGACTCTACCACCAGAGCATCAGCCCCTGGGGCTTGTTCCAAGCGCATCTGGGGCCTCCCATGTGAATGTGGGGGTGAAAATACTACTTGACAGGCAATTTACGAGATTGTTTTTGCTTTTTGTCTTGACAGACTTTCAAACTGACACATACATTGCAAGAATAGAACTCTGGAACTTTGCTAACTGTTCCATGGTGTCTTTTACAGGTACAGGACCAGCTTTGCATTGGTTGCTGTTTCCCTACCCCCTTCCTATGAGGGATGGTCAAGGCTGATGTTGCTGTGTGCAGTTTTCACTCAAGGGCAGTTAAGGTCATTGGCACATTGCCTTCAGCACCCAACCTGTAGGTCAGAAGCTGCTCTGTGGGCATCATCTCTGCTGAATCCACAGTAGCCCTGGGGGAAGCGGGGAGGACTTTGCAGATGGCAGGTGACAGAAGTCCAATGCAAACTAGCAGAAGTTCAAAAGGGAGCTGATTAGCCCTTCAAACTGATGGCTAGAAGCATTCACACACCAGCCTATAGCTGTATGCCAGGGCTCAAAATATGCTTCTCAGCCTCTCTGCTTTCCTCTGCATTGATCATACCGGTTGATCCCCCCAAGAGGCGCCTGACTGGATCTACTTTTGTCACTTGCTTACTTAAAGGGGTCTTTGACCAAGGGTATTCCAGAGTTCCTTTTACAATTCTTGCAACTTATGTAACAGTTTGGAAGTGTTTTAAAATAACAGCTAGGGGCTGGGGTTATGGCGCAGTGGTAGCGTGCTTGCCTAGCATGCGTGAGACACTGGGTTCCATCCTCAGCACCACATAAAAATAAAATAAAGATATTCTGTCCACCTACAACTAAAAATTAAATAAATATTTAAAAAAATAAAATAAAATAAAATAACAGCTGGGCGCAGTGGTGCATGTCTGTAATCCCAGCTACGCCAGAGGCTGAGGCAGAAAGACCCCAAGTTTGAGGTCGACATTGGCAATTTAGCAAGATCCTGTCTCAAAGTAAGAAAGAAAGGGGGCTGGGGACGTAGTCCATGGTAGAGCACTCCTGCATTCAGTCCCCCAGTATTGCAAAGGAAAAAAAGTCTTATAAATCGCCTATTAAAATCTTGTGAATTGGGGGCTGGGATTGTAGCTCAGTGGTAGAGCGCTTGCCTCGCATGCGTGAGGCCCTGGGTTCGATCCTCAGCACCACATACAAAGCAATAGAATAAAGACATTGTGTCCATCTACAACTAAAAAAATATTTAAAAAAAAAATCTTGTGAATTGCTTGTCAAGTAATGTCCCCACTGCCATACTCACACTGGAGGCCCACAAATGCACTTGAAACAAGTGCCAGGGCTGATGCTCCTGGGGGGGAATAGATTCCTATCTTTTCCACTAACTGGCGCAGAAGCTGGCTTTATAGGATTAGGCCACGTGTATAGGCTACTCTGATTGGCCACCTTGAGTCATGTGCCCACCCCTGGGCGGAGCTCTCTGATTGATAGCCCCCTCCTATAGGAGAGTGCTAATTCTAAAAGGGAAGAGAAATTTTTCTGAGTCGGCTAGTAGTCCACTTGGAGAGTGACGGGCAGTCAGGAATAGTGGTAGCAGAAACTGGTGCTAACAGTAAATGTAACTTTGTAACATTTATCGAGAGCTTGCTGGGTTCCGGGCACTAAGTGCTTTATCTGTATTAGTTCCTTTAATATTCAACAATTTTATGTGATAGATACTACTTTCGTACTTGTTTTACATAGGAAGACACAGGTGCAGTCACTTGCTCAAGGCTCCAAAGCCAGCATGCAGCAGAATCTGGGTTTCCATGCCTGGGGTGCCCCCTGCTTGGGAGGCAAGCTGGCCCTCGGGTACAGCTCAAGGCCCAGGGAGTGGACCGCCTCAGCTGGAATCAGTTTGTTATCACCCCCAGCGCATAGGGCAGAGCCCTAAGGGGCGGGAAACAGGACCAGCGAGTTCAAAGCAGTGTTTCTCACCGTGAGTGCCCATTAGAGGCCCTCCCGAGCCTTACGAAACCCCTGGGTTGATTCATCAGAATTTCTGGGTGGAGCCCAGGCATCAGTATTCTTTTTCTTTGGGGGGGGGGGCAGTACCAGGGTTTGAACACAGGGACACTCGGCCTCTGAGCCACATCCCCAGCCCTATTCTGTATTTTATTTAGAGACAGGGTCTCGCTGAGTTGAGAGGTTTTTTGCTGAGGCTGGCTTTGAACTCGTGATCCTCCTGTCTCAGCCTCCCAAGCCGTTGGGATTACAGGCGTGCGCCACCGCACCTGGCTGGCATCAGTATTGTTTCATGCTCCCCAGGTGAATTCAATGTCCTTCCAAAGTGGAACTACCAGTACAGAGGCCTAATGGCTTGCTGGAGCTAGATCCACCTAGGTCAGAGACTTGCGTTCGTCATTACAAGCTGTGTGACTTGGTGCAGGTTATTTAATTTCTCTGAGGTTCCATTTCTTCAAGTGGAAAAGACATATCTGTCTTTCCACCTTAGGAAGAGGTTGAGGTTGGTTAGACTATAAAGTCTATAAAAGCCACAGCACAGCTGGGCGCACCGACCCAGCCTCACCACCAGGTGGCGGCACCAACCCACCCACCAGGAGGACCCCAGGCCTGGCCCAGGTAGAGGGGAGGTCCTTCCCCATCCTCCCTTCCTTCTGGCACTAGGTGTATGCTAAGGGCTTATTTTCTTTCATTTCTGTTTATTTCATGCCACATCCCCCTTTGGGGGTGAAGACACTGGGGCGGTGTTGATAACTGGCAACTACAGTGAACCAGTCTGAGTCTGTTAACCACTGAGGTCCCAGAAGGTCCGAGCTGCAAGGCCCTTTGGAAAGCTTCAGGGCCTGTGATCCCTCAATCCATTAGGTGATAAAAGTCAGCTGGGGCTCTTTAAAAAAAAAAATCCAAATTCCTAGGTGCCAGGCCAGGAACTGAATTAGAATCTCCCAGGAAATGGGGCTTGGGGATGTGTATAGTTGACAAGCACCCATTTTAGAAGCCTGGTTTGGTTCCCAGAGAGGGAATGTGACCAGCCCAAGGACACATAGCTAATACCCTCTAAGTCCCTAATAATTCTCTGATTCAAAAGCCAGGCCATGCTGGGCGCAGAGGCACAGGCCTGTAATCCCAGCAGCTTTCAAGTCTGAGATTATGGGAGGCTGAGATAGAAGGATCATGAGTTCAAAGCCAGCCTCAGCAATGGCGAGACACTAAGCAACTCAGTGAGACTCTCTAAATAAAATACAAAATAGGGCTGGGGATGTGACTCACTGGTTGAGTGCCCCTGAGATCAATCCCCAGTACCCCCCCCAAAAAAGCCAGGCCATTCTCAGCCATATGACCCAGTGGTCCCACTTCTAAGTCCATATCTAAAATTGAAAGTGGTGTCTTGAAGAGATATTTATCCCCTCATGTTCATAGCTACATTCCCAATAGCCAAAATGTGGAAGCAACCTGTGTCCATTGGCAGATGAATGGATACACAAAATGTGATATATACATATAATGTAACATTGTTCAGTTTGAAGAGGGAAATTTTTTAAACAGGCAGTTATGTCAATTTGTTTATTTATTTATTCTATGTGGTGCTGAGGGTCCAACCCAGTGCCTCACACATGCTAGGCAAGCGCTCTACCACTGAGCTACCACTCCAGCCCTTAAGAGGGAAATTCTGACATCTGCTGCAATACAGATGAACCTTGAGGACATGAGGTTAAGTGAAATCAGCTAGTCAGAACAAGACAAATACTGTACACCTCCATTTATATGAAGCACATAATCGAATTCATGGGGATGGAAAGTAAAATGGTGGATTCCAGCGACTGAGGAGGCGGGCCATGGGAAGTGTTGTTCAGTAGGTGCAAAGTTTTAGTTCTGCACAATGAAAAAGAGTTCTAGAGGTGGAAAGTGGTGACTGTTGCACAGCAACGTGAATGAACTCGACCCACTGAACTGCAATTGTACTTCAGTACAAGAAAAAGAGTGAGCTGGGCGCGGTGGCACACGCCTGTAATCCCAGCACTTAGGGAGGCTGAGACAGGAGAATCACGAGTTCAAAGCCAGCCTTAGCAACGGCGAGGCACTAAGCAACTCAGTGAGACCCTGTCTCTACATAAGACACAAAATAGGGCTGGGGATGTGGCTCAGTGGTCGAGTGCCCCTGAGTTCAATCCCTGGTACCAAAGGAAAAAGAAAGAAAGAAAAAGAATTAAAGGAAGGGGGGCTGGGATTGTGGCTCAGTGGTGGAGCGCTTGCCTCGCATGTGTGAGGCACTGGGTTCGATCCTCAGCACCACACAAAAATAAATAAAGATATTGTGTCCATCTACAACTAAAAAAAAAAAAAGAATTAAAGGAAGGAATGCAGAAAGAAGAGCCCATCTGCATCCAGCTAGAGGGTGTTAGGTGAGAAATGAGGAATATGTTTTTTTTCTTCTCAATGATTTTGTGAATATATGTTGTACAAAATTTGATGAATATTGCTTTCATCTCTCCTCCTGGGAAAGAATTGTCCAAATAATGTGTGAATATACCTTTTTCCCCAATAACTTCACCAGCTTTGTGTTTTATTGTTTTATTTCCCCCCCATTAATGGGTGAGAGATAGCTCTTCATTGCTGTTGAATTTGCCTTAACACTTTTTAGATCTAATGTGGAAGAACCGGAATTGACTAATGGCACTGGCAGCCTCAGAATGATTTTCCCAAAATGTTAATTCCCAGTTTATGACACTAAATAACATGAATCCATAGTATTGTTAACAAAGCTACCAGGCCTGTTATTGAAGGAGGAAATAACTTCAGCCTCAACTGTTCCTCCTTAGTTCCAGCTTCTCAAATGGAGGTCCCAAGACAGGGTGATGGTGTTGGGGAGCACATCTGTAAACACCCCTGTACACTGAAATCAGCCACTGGTCTCCCTGGTAACTAGTATTATGTCACACCTAGGTCACTCTCCTTCTAACAAGACAAAAATAGTCCATGACAGACCAGGCAGACTTTCCCCTTCCTCTGGGCCCACCAGACTCCCATAACTGCAAGTCCAATTTCTCCTCCATCTCTCTTCCCTTCCTAAAGAAGACTGAGTCTCTTATATAGAAAAAGTGGACACGTTGAGCTGGGTATGGGAGGGGAGAGTTGTTTAAATTGGTACATTATAATTACCTATAATAGTGGGATTCATTGTGACATATCTGTACCTGCCCATAACACAATTTGGTCAATTTTATTTCTTAGTACCTACCCTTCCCTTTTCCTCCCTCCTTCCCCTGCTCTACTGGTCTAAGAGGAGAGTTTCTCTCTCTCTCTTTTTCTTTCTTTTTTCAGTGAAAGATGGAGATTGAAAGGCATGGCACAGGGTAAGCTTCTTGGTACAAAGGAAGAGAGAAGAGGAAAGGGGGTTTTATTTTTTACTTATTTATTTATTTTTGGAACCGGGGATTGAACTCAGGGGCACTCGACCACTGAGCCACATCCCCAGCCCTATTTTGTGTTTTATGCAGAGACAGGGTCTCACTGAGTTGCTTAGCGCCTCGCCATTGCTGAGGCTGGCTTTGAACTCGGGATTCTTCTGTCTCAGGCTCCCAAAGTGCTGGGATTACAGGCGTGAGCCACCGTGCCTGGCTTGAGAAGAGAAAAGGGGATTTTAATTAGTGCTGTTGGAATTGTGTACAAATCCTCCTCAACCTATTTTAAAGTTACTCCTACATAAACCCAGCATAAATTAAAAATATCATAAGCCAAAATTCATTTAATGCACTAACCTAGCAAACATCACAGCTTGGCTGCACAGTCCCCTGGAGCACTGGTTGTTCAGGGGATCGCATGGCTGACTTGCAGCCCCGGCTGTAGGTCCCTAGCCCAGGAAAGACCAAAATTCAAAATTCCAAGCTCAGTTTCTATGGAATGCATATCCCTTTATACCACACTCTAAGTAGGGGACCATCTGTGTCTGACCCCCTTTAAAGTCCTTTGAGGAGTGTGGCTAAGTAAGGAATTAGCTTTTCATTACTTTAGATTGCCCAGTTGTATTTCTTGAATCAGGTTCTATTTTGAGACTGAGTCACGTGGTCTGAGCTTTATTAGAGCGCCGCACCTATTAATGAAGACTTGGGCACGTGGCTCTCAAGCCTTCAGCACCTTGGTGTCCTGGCTTCTTGACAATCTGGCCACCCACTGCCATGGCCTCACCCCGACCTTGTCATCATCCGAAACTGCCCCACCCCTGAAATCACACTCCAGCCACCGCACACTCGACAACAGCCTCGTCCCTCCACCTTACTCAAGCTCCTCTCCAGCGCCTCTCTCTTGACCCATCGCGACTTCCGGCCATGGGTCCCAGGGCGGCTCATGCAACTATTGCTTCCTCGTGGTAAGGGTACCTACTTTTTCCATGAGGAGAATTCATTTTTCCTCCATGCAGATAATAGGATGAGGCTGCCGCCCACTCCACCCTCCCCAGCTCCAGACTGTGACCCACATCTAGTCAATCATATTTTGGGCTCCTGCCAAAGCAATTGGTCAGGGATGGACGTGTGATGCTGTCAGTCCCGGGAGAGCCACCTCCAAGACCATTGGTTAAGACTTAAGAGAAGGGGACCTTTTCTTTCTGCTTGGGTGGCTCTGGTGGTTGGGACCTGTAGGTCAATGAGAAAAGTTGAGCAAAGAGACAAGGAGAAGGAGATTCCTGATCTCCTGTTGGAGTATCTGGATTCAGCCTGCTATGGCTTGGATGTGCTTTGCCCCTAACCTCATGCTAGGGGATTACATATTGGAGGCTTGGTTCTCAGTGTGATAGTATTGAGGCAGTGGGCCCTTTAAGAGGGGGGGCTCAGTGGGAGGTCTTTAGGTTATTGGCAGCACTGCCCTTGGAAGGGATTAAGGGGCCCCAGCCTCTCAGGCTTCTTGTCTGGCGATCTGGTCTTTTCCTTTGCATGTGTTCTTGTCATGGTGCCTTCACCAAAGGCCAGACCAATGGGGCTGCCTCATATTGGGCTCCGAGCCTCCAAAATTGAGCGAAATAAATGCTTTTATTTATAAATTACCAGCTGCAAGTATTTTGTTGTGGTAATGAAGATGGACTAATACTCAGCCATTTCTGAAACTACTATGGAATTTTCAAATATGTGAATCAGTATTTGAGATTCATGAGACAGAATTAGTTTCTGTCACTTGAAAAAGACCTGACTCTTACAGTGTCCCTTTCTAAAATGTGGGTACTCCTCAGAATCACGTGGGAAGGTTTGGTTTTGCTTTGTTTTTAAAATCTTTATGTAGCCAGGGACCCTGGCGCATGCCTATAATCCTAAAGACTCAGGAGGCTGAGGCAGGAGGATCAGAAATTCAAGGCCAGCCTCACTAACTTAGTGAAACCATGTCTCAAAATAAAAGATAAGAAGTGTTGAGGATGTAGCTCTATGGTAGAGTTCCCCTGAATTCAATCCTTAGCACTGCAAAACAAACAGACAAAACAAAAGAAAACAAAACAAAAAACCTTTATGTGAAGTATAGCATACATACAAAAGTGCACAAAAAAATAAACGTACAAGTTAATGCCTTGCAATAAAGCCAACTCCTATATAACCTTAGATCACGAAAGGGAGCATTGTGGGACTGTGGAAGTGACCTCTCCTTCCCTTCACAGAGACACTATCCTGACGTCTGTTGCTCTCTCTTCCTCACTTCCCTTGATACTTTGCTTCCTTAAATTCTGTGGTTTCATTTTGCCGGTTTTGGAGTGTTATGTAAATGAAATTATGTATTAATTTCTCTGTCTCTCTCTTTCCCTTTGGACCAACCCACCTTCCTTCCCTCCTTTCTTTCTTTCATACTAGAGATTGAATCCAGGGGTGCTTTACCACTGAGTTACATTTCCATTCCTTTTTTTTGTTTTGTTTTGAGGCGGGGTCTCACTAAGTTGCCCAGGCTGACCTTGAATTTGCAATCCTCCTGCCTCAGCCTCCCAAGTAGCTGTCATTACAGCAGTCACCTCCCACCAGCTTGTATTAATCTTTTTTTTTTTTTAGGGGTATTAGGGATTGAACTCAGGGGCACTCGACCACTGAGCCACATCCCCAGCCCTATTTTGTGTTTTATGTAGAGACAGGATCTCACTGAGTTGCTTTGCACTTACAATCCTCCTGCCTCAGCCTCCCCAGGTGCTGGGATTTCGGGCCTGTGCCACCGCGCTCCGCTTGCATGTTTCTTGAAATGAATGAAAGCCCATGCAGCCCTTCAGACATTTGAAATGACATCTGACTCAAACCATCCTTGCCACCCTTGTGTCCTCTGGCCTAGCACACACTCTTCTTTGCCACGCATTGCGCTCCCCAATTAGTTAGCAAATGTCACTAAGTGGAGGGGGCGCTTTCAGTCGTGGCCTCACCTGCTTCCTCTGCCGCATTCTGTTGGCCCTCCTTCCTTCCAGATGTCCTCTTCCTGGGTGCCCATGACGTCACACTCTCCTGGGCCCCACCTCTCTGACATGCTACTCACATGTGATGAACAGGTAAAGGCGCAAACAGGAAAGGGCGTGGTGGCCTCTGGGATGCAGGGCGTTGGGCCTCTCCTTGGCCCCACCCTCTTCCTCTCATGGCAATCCTGTCCTCAGACCCCCACGCATGCCCTACTTCCTTTTCCGACAAGGGGGGGGGGGGTGTCGGTCCATCACTGTAAAAAAATGTAAGCATATTGAAATGAAAATGAAAATATCCCCTGGTTTTCCATTTCAGTTTGTTCTGTTTTGGCCACTGGGACCCCTGCAGCATGAACACTCAGGCTTCTCCATCCTCATGTGCTCTTGCTTTTATTTTTATGGGGATTGATTTTCAGGTGTAATTGCTAGATTAAAGGATGTGTATATTTCAATTTCACTAGGTATTTCCACATTGTTTTCCCAAAAGGCTGCCTTTCTTTTTCTTTCTTTCTTTCTTTCTTTCTTTCTTTCTTTCTTTCTTTCTTTCTTTCTTTCTTTCTTTCTTTCTCTTTCTTTCTTTCTTTCTCTTTCTTTCTTTCTTTCTCTCTTTCTCTCTTTCTTTCCTGTACTGGGAATTGAACTCAGGCATACTTTACCACTGAGCTAAGTCCTCAGTCCTTTTTCACTTTTTATTTGGACATAGGGTCTCACTAGATGGCTGAGGCTGGCCTTGAACTTGTGATCCTCCTGCCTTAGCCTCCTGAGTCCTTGGGATTGCCAGTGTGCATCACTGGGCCCGGCATAGAATGCATCTTGCCAGCAATGAATGAACTTGGCATAGTTTTCCCAACAGCCTCACAAGCAATAGGTATCATCTGTGTTTTTATTTTTTTGGTGATCTATGGGGCGTTTAGTGATATCACACAACTACTTTAATTTACATTTTCCTTACAAATAGTAAGACTAGCCGGGCGCGGTGGCTCAAGCCTGTAATCCCAGCACTTAGGGAGGCTGAGACAGGAGAATTGCGAGTTCAAAGCCAGCGTCAGCAACAGCGAGGCGCTAAGCAACTCAGTGAGACCCTGTCTCTACATAAAACACAAAATAGGACTGGGGATGTGGCTCAGTGGTCAAGTACTCCTGCGTTCAATCCCCAGTACCAAAAAAAAAAAAAAAAATAGTAAGACTGAATATCTTTTTGAATGTTTAATGCTTACATTGGTTTATCTGTAAACTATCTCTTTCCTTTTTCTTTTATTTTCCAGTGAATTGTCTTTTTCTTCTCAATTTGTAGGAGTTCTTTATGTAATATAAATATTAACTTGTCATCTGTCACATAGATTTCAAATGGTTTCCCATTCTATCAATTCCTTTTTGATTTTGATGAAAGTGTCTTTTACCATATATAATTAAAAAATCTTACATGACTAAATGTGTCTCTGAAGCCTTCTGGCTTTCTGGTCTTGGTTTAAAAGGTCTCTCAGAATATACATTTTATATATTCTGAATATTGTCTACATTTTTTTTTTTTTGCTACTGTGGATTGAACCCAAGTGAATTTAACCCACATCCCCAGCCACACCCCCAGCCCTTTTTATTTTTCACTTTGAGACAGTCTCACTAAGTTGCTTGGGGCCTTGTCAAATTGCTGAGGCTGACTTTATACTTGCAATCCTCCTGCCTCAGCCTCCCAAGCTGCTGGGATTCCAGGTGTGCCCCCACGCCCGGCTGATATTGTCCACATCTATGTGTCTTTGATGGCTATGGTGAAAAAATAGGGGATCTACCTCATTTTCTTCCCGATGGGATCACTAGCAGGGTCCACAGCGCTTACTAAATGAAGCTCTATCCCCCTGACCAAGTTGAAACCTCACCCTTGCACATATTACACCAGATCTGTTCCTGAGGTCTGTTCCTGTGTCTTATATGTTTCACTAGCTTCTCTGTCATTTTCCTGACCATTCGTGGAAAGGTGTTGGCAGAGGTCAGAGTCTGGAAAAGTCCATCCCTCATTCCTTGGACCAGATTTGGAGGGTGGGCAGCTCAGCTTACTGGAAGCCCCCGGCAAGACTCCCTCCTGCATAAAGCGGTTGTTTCTGCATCTCACAGGCATGGACGCATCGCGGCACACTGCTTGTCTCCCTCCCTGCCAGCCCTGCCGGTCCTCGGTTCACCAGGGCTCTGCTGCAGACACCAGGACTAATCTCATTAGACTAATTCATCCCTGTGTACACAGGTCACTCTAAAGCCCACACTCCTCCTGCCTGCGCCTAATCCCCATCTGGCCGCCTCTCCTCCCATCCCCCAACCGCTGACACCCTCCATCACACCCTAAGGGCTCAGGCATGGGAAGGAACGTAGGATTTGTCTTTCTGGAGCATTTTGACTGTCCAGCTCTCCCAGGGACACTGCTTTCCTTACTGCTAGTTCAGGTGGTGACTGTTATTTCTTCTTCTCTCCTCCTGCCACCAGACCAGGAGGTAGGGACGGTGCCTTCCTTGTTCCACTTCTAAAAATGACTTTCCCTCTTCCCCCAGAACTCATCATTGCAGACACATTATGACCTGTGGGCGACTCCTCACTGCTCCTTGAAGAGTTCAGCACTGACTCCTGCCATCCTCCCTAACATGGCTCCTGCCAAAATTCCCCACAACGTCAGGGTCCACGTAGGTGCCCCTCCCATTCCCAGGTTCTCAGGCCCTTGACTTCTCTCCACCAGGGTCCTTGCCTGCCCCTGACCTTGGCATTCTCCCTGTGGTCAGACCCGAGGCTTTGCTGAGGCCCCTACAGGCCCCTGACCCTTGGGACTGCTCTGCTGACTCCACCCAAGATCCCAGCTACTGGCATCTTTCCCACTGATGCCCCTCATCATTTCTTGGTCTCCATTGCTTTGGCACCCCCTTCACCCATTTATGTACTTTGGAGTTTTAACTCTCTCTAGGTTCCATCCAAATGGCCTTTCCATTACTCTACTGTGTTTCTCCCAGGGCCACGGGAGATGCTTCAGTTATCTCTTGCTCTATAGCTTAGTGGCATAAATGACCACCATTTTATTTGCTTATGATTCTGTGGTCCACTGTGTGGCTTAGCTCAGTTAGACAATGCTTCGGCTGGTCTTCTTTCACTTCTGTGGTGGCATCAGCTGGTGGCTCATCTGGGGCCAGCTGGATGGGGTGGCCTCTCATCCTGCAGTCAGCCCGGGCCTTTTTGCCTGCAGTTCTTGGGACATCAAGAGAATGAGAGGGAGCTGGGCGCGGTGGCGCACGCCTGTCATCCCAGCACTTAGGGAGGCTGAGACAGGAGGATCGCGAGTTCAAAGCCAGCCTCAGCAACGGTGAGGTGCTAAGCAACTCAGTGAGACCCTGTCTCTACATAAAACACAAAATAGGGCTGGGGTGTGGCTCAGTGGTCGAGTGCCCCTGAGTTCAGTCCCTGGTGCCAAAAAAAGAGAGAGAACGAGAGGGGAAGCTGAAGGCCTCTGGAGAGTGGGCTCAGAATGCTCATGAAGTCACTTCTGCCAGGTTCTGTTGGTCACACTTGTCTGTCACAGGGTCAACTGGGTCATAGGTGCTCACCCAGTTTTTGAACCTAAGGCAGGTCATAGAACTCTTTGATTGAATTGTGGCCAGGGTTCCTTTGAGACAGGATCTTGCAAAATTTCATAAGTATGTATTAGAAACTTCTCCAAAGCTTCCTCAAAGGACCCTGCAGCCATTTACCTGTGTTCTGGGGGAAGAAATATTCTCAGATCTCCTGGAGATTACTAGATAATAGCAAGAACTTTAGATTCCTTAGTAAGGCCCAAGCACGTCAGGGGATGGGGGATGCTGGTCTGTCCCAATTAACACAACATTCTAGAGCAACGGACTCATCAGTATTGAGGGTACAGTGCTCTGCTGGCTTCAGTGGTAGGTTAATGGGGCCATTCTAGCTCAGAGCAGGGCTGGCCAAACTATAGCCCTTGGGCCAAATCTGGCTTGCCATCTGTTTTTTCTTTCTTTTAATTTTAATTTACTGAATAGGTATTATTTTATGGTTTATATATGTGGTACCACCCCAAAACTCATATCTGAGCCAGTGCAAGAATGTTCAGAGGTGAAATGATTAGATCATGAAAGCTATAACCTTTTTACAATGGATTAACCTTCTGATATGGATTAACTGGGTGGTAACTGTAGGCAGATAGAGTGTGGCCAGAGGAGGAAGGTCACTGGGGATGTGCCTTTGGGGTGCATTTTTTTTTTGGTACTGGGGATTGAACTCAGGGTTACTAGACCACTGAGCCACATCCCCAGCCCTATTTTGTGTTTCATGTAGAGACAGGGTCTCACTGAGATGCTCAGCACCTGGCTATTGCTGAGGCTGGCTTTGAACTTGCGATTCTCCTGTCTCAGGCTCCCTAAGTGCTGGGATTACAGGCTGGAGTGCATTTTTGTCCCTGGTGAGTATAGCTCTCTCTTGGCTTCCTGGTTCCCACATCCTCACCTGCTTTCCTCCACCACAGCTTTCCACCAGGATGTTTTGCCTCACCTTGGCCCCAGGGCTATGGAGTTGGCCAACCATGAACTAAACTTCTGAAACCATGAGCCCAAATTAACTTTTCTTTCTCTATATTACTCTTGTCAGATCTTTTTTTTTTTAATATTTATTTTTTAGTGTTTATTTAATATTTATTTTTTAGAATATCTTTATTTTTAATTTTTTTATGTGGTGCTGAGGATCAAACCCAGTGCCTCACGCGTGCTAAGCAAGCACGCTACCACTGCGCCATAACCCCAGCCCCTTGTCAGATCTTCTGTTCACAGCAAAGAAAAAGCTGACTAAGACAGAAATGGGTACTGAGAAGTGGAGTTGTTTCCCTGACTAACCTAACTATGTGGGAGAAATTTTTTTTTTTGGTACTGTGGTCTGAACTCAGATACTTAACCACCAAGCCACATCCCCAGCCATTTTTTTGTATTTTTTATTTAGAGACAGGGTCTCACTGAGTTGCTTAGGCCCTCAATAAGTTACTGAGGCTGGCTTTGAGCTTGCAATCCTCCTACCTCAGCCTCCCAAGCTGCTGAGATTCCAGGCGTGCACCACTGCACCCAACCAGGAGGAATTTTCAAAAGTTTAGAGATGTAAACTGGAAAAGCCTTAGAATGTTGTAAGTAGGGCTTAATGGGCAGTACAATAAAGACTGGGCTCAAAACCGGGCATGGTGGTGCACGCCTGTAATCCCAGCCCTTTGGGAGGCTGAGACAGGAGAATCATAAGTTCAAAGCCAGCCTCACAACGGCAAAGCACTAAGCAACTCAGTGAGACCCTGTCTCTACATAAAACACAAAATAGTGCCCCTGAGTTCAATCCTTGGTACAAAAAAAAAAAAAAGACTGGTCTCAAAAGAACCCAATTGGGCTAGAGGCTATTTGTGTTACACTCTGGCAAAGAAGTTGTTTACATTTTCCCCAGGTCCTGGAACTTTCTGGGAGGCTGAATTTAAAAGTGATGGATTAATTAATCTGACAAGAAATTTCAAGGCAGCATTAGCATTCAAGAGGTGGCATGGATATTGCTGGCAGTTTTTAGCCAAATTTAATGTCATAATCAGAAGCAGAAAACAGCAGAAAGATGTGAAAACTTACAGTTTGGCCAGAAAAGTACAAGTAAAACTGGGGCTAAGGAAGGTGTGGTTGCCTAAGGGATTATAAACACTAAAGAGATGCCAAGTACTTTACCCAGAAACAATAGCAAAGATGGCTTGGGTGCATATCAGGAATTGGCAAGACCACACCCATCTCAGGCTCAAGCATGTGAAAATAAAAATTCCCTGTGAGAGATCATGGGGCACGTTGCTTTCACAGGGGGACCTAGGAAGTTATTTCACTGTGTTAAGCTGCCCAGACACTCAGGGGCTGCTACATTTGTGGTCCCAGGAAGTTTAGCTACTGGTTGAGATGGTGGCAGACCTTGGAATCAACCGCATGGTGATGATTCTGCAGGAATGCAGCATGCTGGAGTCAGGGGGTCATGGAGGCTTCCACTAAGATTTCAAAGAAAGACCTGGGAGGTAGGCAAAGCGAGGCAGGGTTGGAATCTCTGCAGGCTGCCCCTGAGAGGGTGATGCATGAAGATGTGAAAAGGAAGCCAAAGCTGCAGTGGAAGTCCCCAAGGCTATGAGATGCCAGTCATGTGGAAGATATATGGAGGAAAGCTGGAGAAATTGAGCAGAAACAAGCCAAGAGTGAGGTCATGTGTGCTGCAACCAGCAATGCCACAGAGGTGGAGCTACACAAGCTCTTTGGAGAGAACAATGTGATGCCATGTGATCCAGATGCTGGACATGGAGCTACAGGATTTGTTTGCCCAGTTGGATTTCAGTCTTGTTTGATTGGATTTTATCCCTTACTTCTCTGTCCCTATTTCTCCTTTATTATTATTGTTTTTTGAACCAGAGCCTGAACCCAGGGGCACTTAACCACTGAGCCACATACCCAGTCCTTTTTGTTTTCTATTTTGAGACATGGTCTTGCTAAGTTGCTTAGGGCCTTGCTAAGTTGCTGAGTCTGGCCTCAAATCTGCAATCCTCCTGCCTCAGATTCCCAAATGTCTGTGACTACACACATGTGCCAATATGCCTGGCTCCTATTTTTCCCTTTTGGAATGGAAATTTATTTTTATTTTTATTTTTATTTTTATTTTGGGAGGGGAGTACTGGGGCACTTAACCACTGAGCCACATCCCCAGCCCTATTTTGTATTTTATTTAGAGACAGAGTCTCGTTGAGTTGCATAGCACCTCGCCATTGCTGAGGCTGGCTTTTTTTTTTTTTTTGGTATTGGAGATTGAACTCAGGGGCACTCAACCACTGAGCCACATCCCCAGCCCTATTTTGTGTTTTATGTAGAGACAAGGTCTTACTGAGTTGCTTAGCACCTCATGGTTGCTGAGGCTGGCTTTGAACTCATGATCCTCCTGTCTCAGCCTCCCTAAGTGCTGGGATTACAGGCTTAGGCCACCACGCCCGGCTCTGAGGCTGGCTTTGAACTTATGATCCTCCTGCTTCAACCTCTGGAACCACTAGGATTACAGGCATGCACCATCATGCCTGGATGGAATGGAAATGTTTACTCTATGCCCTTATAAATTGGATATGTGTAATTTTCTTTTGGTTTTTACAGGGGAAAAGAGGTAAACATTTGCCTTGAATCTCAGAAGAGATTTGGACTTAATGGTGAAGACAATGGGAACTCTTGGAAAAGAGACTAAATATATTTTGAATTGTGAGATTGGTATGAGCCAATCTGGGGGCCAGAGAAGGAATGTTTTAGTTTGCATCTCTGTGTCCTCCAAAAGATATGCAAGACTGTGTAAGAACATTCAGAGGTGAAATGATTAGATTATGAAAGCTGTAACCTAACCACAGATTGATCCACTGATACGTATTACCTGAGTGCTAACTCTAGGTAGTCAGGATGTGGCTAGAGGAGGCAGGTCACTGGGGGGGTGCCTTTGGGGTCTACATTTTGTCTGTGGTGAGCTGAGCTGTTCCTCATTGTCAGGTCCTGAGCTGCTTTCCTACACCACACTTTCCACCATGATGTTCTGCCTCGTCTCAGACTCAGAGCTATGAAGTAGGCCAACCATGGACTGAACCTCTGAAATCATGAGCCAAGATAAACTTATTCTTCTCTATGTTGTTCTTGTTAGGTCTTTTGGTCTCAGTGACAAAAAAGTTCACTAAAACATTATATGCACAGAGTAAAACTTTCAAAAGGTAAAACATGAATATACAGTTGAAAGTAACTCTCCTTCTTGCCAACCCCTAGCTATTCAGCTTTCTTCCTCAGAAGTAGGCACTCTTAACAGATTCTTCTTACCTTCCAGAGATGTTGAGATTATATCCAGGGAGTGTGTTTATTGCTTAATTCAAGGTCATAAAGATTTACTCCTATCATTTCCTTCTAAATTGCATAATAGTTTTAGTCCTCACATTTATGTTTCTGATCCATTTTGAGTCAATATTTGTTCATGATGTGGAATAGGTGTTCATGTTTGCTCTTTTGCATGTGGATATCCAGTCATTCCAGCCTGCTTTTTTGTAAAGATTATTCTTTTCCCCATTGAGTTCTTGCCAAAGTCAGCTGATCACAGATATATAGGTTTGTTTCTGGACTCTGTTCTATTTGATCAATATCTCTATTCTTTTTTATTTTTTAAAATATTTTCTTAGTTGTAGATTGACATAATATCTTTATTTATTTTTATGTGGTGCTGAGGCTCGAACCCAGTGCCTCATGCATGCGAGGCAAGTGCTCCACCATGGAGCTATAGCCCCAACCTGATATATCTATTCTTATATCAGTACCATAGTCAGAATTACTGTAGGTTTTTTTTTTTTTTTTTAGCACTGGGGATTGAACACTAGGGTGCTCTCTCACTGAGCCACACTGCTGACCCTTTTTATTTTTATTTTTTGGCACCAGGGATTGAACTCAGTAGTACTTGACCACTAAGCCACATCCCCAGCCCTATTTTGTGTTTTATGTAGAGACAGGGCCTCACTGAGTTGCTTAGCAACTCGCTGTTGCTGAGACTGGCTTTGAACTCATGATCCTCCTGTCTCAGCCTCCCTAAGTGCTAGGATTACAGGTGTGGCTTGGAAAGTGTTAATATATCACAATATTTAGTCTTCTAATCTACAAAGTGTCTTTCTATTTATTTATTTGGTAATGACACAATCTTTATTTTATTTATTTTTATGTGCTGCTGAGGGTCAAACCCAGTGCCTCACGCGTGCGAGGCAAGCGCTCTACCACTGAGCCACAATCCCAGCCCTCCCAGTCCTATTTTGTGTTTTGTGTAGAGACAGGGACCCACTGGGTCGCTTAGCACCTCGCTGTTGCTGAGGCTGGCTTTGAACTTGCAATTCTCCTGTCTCAGCCTCCCAAAGTGCGGGGATTACAAGCGTGTGCCACTGTACCTGGCTGTGTCTTTCTATTTATTTAGGTTTTCTTTATTTTGTGCAGATGATGTAGTTTTCAGTGCACATTCTTATTCTTCTTTTGTTAAATTTACTCCTATTTTATCCTTTTGATGCTGTTGTGAATGGAAGTTTTTTTCTTAATTTTTCACTTCGAATTGTCCATTGCTAGTGTGTAGAAATGCAACCGATTTTTTTGTAGATTGATCTTCTTTCCAGCAACTTTGCTGAACTTATTTATTAACCCTAGTTGTTTGATTGTTTTTGTGACAGATGGCTGATTTTTTTAAAATATTTTTTTTAGTTGTAGATGGACACAATATC
Source organism: Xerus rutilus (assembly GCA_028644305.1). NCBI lineage: Eukaryota > Metazoa > Chordata > Mammalia > Rodentia > Sciuridae > Xerus > Xerus rutilus. The sequence goes on along the minus strand of CM053406.1, from coordinate 102,635,834 downwards.
TTATTTTATTTATTTTTATGTGGTGCTGAGGATCGAACCCAGTGCCTCACGCATGCGAGGCAAGCGCTCCACCACTGAGCCACAATCCCAGCCAGCAGATGGCTGATTTTTGATAGGCACATGGCTTCTCATGACATAGACTACCCTTCTCACCTCCCTTGCAACTTACTATAGCCAAAGGATTAAGTTCTGGCCACTGAATGTGAATGGAAGTGATATGACAACTCCAAATTGTGCTGGCCCATTCTTCTTTTTGACTAGAATGGAGTCAGCCATCCTGACTTGTCTTGCAAAGATCTGCCATCTGTTTTTGGAATGTAGACAGACACATTTATTTATGTGCTGTCTGTGGATGCTTTCATGCTATAATGCTGAGCATTGAATATTTGCAAAAGAGACTCTACCAGGCCTGCACAGCCTGAAATATTGGCCCTTTAAAGGAGAATTGCTGACTCCTAGCTCAGAGCACTTTTCTGCCATAGCGTTTCATGATTCAGTCTTTTCTGCAATTGGTTTCACAGGGCCTGGTGTTTGAAGCATCACCATCTTAGGTTTTATTTGATTAGCTTTTGTCCAAGGTCACCAGCAGTAACAGCACACCTACGGCCATGGACTCTGATCATGAGAACAATCTAGGTTTTATTCAACTGATCTTGCTTTCCTCCTGCAATTCATCTTTCTGAGCTAAAATTTTCTGTTTAGTCTTTTGCTTCCTGTGCAGCTATGAGTTTCTGCCCTCTGCTCTCTTTCATCTCATTCATTCTCTCTGTCTTTTTTCCAGTATCGGGGATGGAATCCAGGAGTGCTATATAATTTGGATGCAATAAAACACACGGAGATTAAGTGTTCCATTTGACGACCGGCAATCAGATAATCTGTGTAATCATGCGCCAAACAAGGGAGAAAATATTTCTGTCTCCTTGGAGTAGAGCACCTCTACTCCAAGTGCTCCTCTGGTCTGGGCAGCCTGCCTCTCCTTACAGTTCCCATCATCGAAATCATCCAGAATGGACGATTCTCTTGTCTGCTCTTTTCTACTCAGCAACGTTTTCTGAGGTATACACTTCATGCCTGTGGCAGATTGTTCCTTGCCATTGCTGAGTGATGTCCAAGTGGGTGGATAGACCATAGCTTGGTTACCCATTCTCCTGTTAAGGGACTTATTTTTTCCCAGGTCAAATATGTATCCACATATAAAAATTCCCCAGGATATATATATATATATATATAATATACATCACATATATGTATATATGATGTATATTATATATATTATATTATATATAATATATTATATATATTATATATTATATATTATATATATTATATATATTATATTATTATATATATTATTATTATATATATTTTTGTATATATACCTATGTAGATATATAAAAATGATATATATTTTTTTTTAACCAAAATTTTGTTCATGAGCCTTTTGTTTGTATTTTGGTACTGAGGAGTAAACCTGGGGACACTTACCCCTGAGCTACATCCCCAGTTCTTTTTGTTTTTAATACATTTTTTTTAGTTGTAGATGGACACAATACCTTTCTTTCTTTTTTTAAAAAAATATTTTGTTTAGTTGTAGATGAACACAATATCTTTATTTGTTTTATGTGGTGCTGAGGATCGAACCCAGTGCCTCATGTATGTGAGGCAAGCGCTCTACCAGCCATAGCCCCAGTCCCACCTTTCTTTCTTTCTTTTTTTTTTTTTTTGGTACTGGGGATTGAACTCAGGGGCACTTGACCACTGAGCCACATCCCCAGGCCAATTTCATGTTTTATGTAGAGGCAGGGTCTCACTGAGTTGCTTAGTGCCTCGCCGTTGCTGAGGCTGGCTTTGAACTTGCGATTCTCCTGTCTCAGCCTCCCTAAGTGCTGGGATTACGAGCGTGAGCCACCGCGCCCGGCTCCACCTTTCTTTCTTTTTATGTGGTGCTGAGGATCGAACTCAGTGCCTCACACATGCTAGGCGAGCACTCTACCACTGAGCTATACCCCTAGCATCTGTAGTCCTTTTTATTTTTATTTTTTATTGTGAGACAGGGTCTGGCCAAGTTGCCCAGGTTGACCTCCAACTTGCTGTCCTCCTACATCTTGCCTGGTGAGTTTTTTTCTTTTCTTTTTCCCTTCCCTTTCTTTTTCTCCTTCATCTCTCTCCCTCCTTCTCTTTCAGATGTCAATCCTAGCTGCCCATTAGAATCACGTGGGGAGCTTTCGAACTCCCAGCTATCAGGTTACACCTCAGACAGATGTAGACCTCTGGATGGGGCCTTCCATCAGTGGTTTTTAAAGATCCCCAGTGATACCAGCATGTGCCGGTGAGGCAAGTCCGAGCTGCCACAGGAAGTCTTCTGGAGACACTAGGAGGCTTCTTATGTTGTTCCCATAGTAACTTAAGTCTGATATTTTGTTTTGTTCTCTTGAGTCATCTCTCTACTTGGTTTTGTTTTATTAAGGACTTTTCCTTTTTAAAGTTTTACTAAACTGTTAACATTTATCATCTCATAAGGTACAGGTTTTCCATATCTTTCCATTCTTTCTTAATTCCCCCAAATCACATGTAGATTTGATTCAGATCCTTCCAACTGAATTTCTTCAGATAAATTCTCCTTTGGTAGATTGGTTTCTTCAAGATATATCATAGCCACTTTGCTCTTCTGTTCATAAACTGACATCTTTTAAATAACTTATTTTATTATTTAGAAAAAGATTTCTGCAGAGCCTGTTGTTCAATCACATGAGAACTTCTTATGGGAAGGAAAGTTCCCTGGAAGAAAATGGTAAATTTCCAGCATAATTTCCAGTGTAATAATGTCAGGTTCCCAGGGTGCCCCAGGAAAGCCAGGGGTGCTGACTCCGAAGTAGCTGTGCCATCCTTGGCTGTCAGGCCAGAAGATCCTCTGGCCTCAGCTACCTTCTGAAGTGCTAATGTCCCTCAGCTGAGCAGAAACCCACTTCCTAGCAGGTGGGATCTCTCCATCCAAGGTCTCAGTCTATCTTCTCTAGTGGTCTCTTGTCATTTCCCTGTGGGGTCATGACCCTTATATCCTTATTCGTGGTTGTCTTCAGTTCTGACTTCTGGGCTCTGTTGTTGTTCCTACAGGGTTCTCAGATCGGCCTATGAGAATATAGGTGTCTGAGTTTGTCTGTACTTGACCTGGAGGCCATTACTCTCAAGCAGATATGCCCCTGTGAACTGTAACGGAAAGAGTTAGAGTGGCAATTCTACTGTCAGGAAAATAGATTTTAAGATAAATATTTATTACTTAAGACAAAGAAGGGCATTTTATAATGATAAAAAGGATCAATCCATCAGAAATAATAATTACAAGTATATACAAATTATAGCTCCAAAATAGAGGAAGCAAAACTGAGAATTGAAGGCAGAAAGAGATGATTTAACAATAATAGTTGAGGATTTCAAAAATTACATTTTCGAGCTGGGCGCGGTGGCGCATGCCTGTAATTCCAGCACTTTGGGAGGCTGAGACAGGAGGATTGCGAATGCAAAGCCAGCCTCAGCAATGGTGAGGTGCTAAGCAACTCAGTAAAACTCTGTCTCTAAATAAAACACAAAATAGGGCTGGAGATGTGGCTCAGTGGTCGAGTTCAATCCCCAGTACCAAAAGAAAAATAAATCACATTTTTAATGATGGATAGAATGATAGATCATCATCAACAACAACAAAAAATAGACTTGAACAACACTATAAGCCAAGTAGATCTCTTCAGGCACAGTGGTACATGCCTGTAATGCCAGTGGCTAGGGAGACTGAGGCAGGAGGATCCTGAGTTCAAAGCCAGCCTCAGCAATTTAGTGAGACCCTAAGCAACTCAGTGAAACCCTGTCTCTAAATAAAATACAAAATAGGGCTGAGGATGTGGCTCAGTGGTTAAGCATCCCTAGGTTCAATTCCTAGTAACCCTCTTGCAAAAAAATAAAATGAAATGAAATAAAACCAGCAAACCTCATACACATTTATCAAAAACTCCACCCAACAACAGCATGTATGTGTTCTTGTCAAGAGTGCATGGAACATTCTCCAGTATAAACCATATGTTAGGTCATAAAAGTCTCAAAGTATTTAAAAGGATTTATATCACGCAAAGAATCATACATAGTCTGTTCTCCAACCACAATGGAATGAATTCAGAAATTAATAACAGAAGGGAGGAAATTTGGAAAGTTTACAAATATGTGGAAATTAAACAACACACTCCTAAATAACGCTATGGGTCAAAGAAGAAATCCCAGGGAAATTAGAAAGCCCTTTGAGATGAGTGAAGATGAAGATGCATGATCCCAAGGCGGGGATGGGGCAGCGGTAGGAGGGGAGTTCAGGGCTGTGAGCACTTAGGTTAAAAAAGAAGAAAAATCTTGAATCTCCAACCTCAAGAGACTAAACCCAAGGCAAGTGAAAGGAATAAAATAATAAACATTAGAGTGGACATACATAGAGAATCGAAAAAACAACGGCAGAAACCAAGGATACCAAAATATGCATTTTAAAAGTCAATGAAGTTGACGAGGCAAAACTTTTCCGGTCACAGGGTCTGATTTCTGCAAATATGGTTTCACAATAAACCACCCCAAACTTGGTGGCTTGACACAGCAGGCAGCCATTTATTTGCTCAATGCTGTATATTTTAGGCAAGACTCAGTGGGGGTATGATTCAATTCTGCCCCACCTGGTGGCGCCTGGGATTTCATACATGCTCCCAGAAAGGAACGAATATGGCCCGGGAGGGAGCTCTGTGGTGCAGACCCGCCTAGCAGATGCTTGGCTTGGGTTCAATCCCCAGCGCGGCAACAGGGACTACAGAAAAGACAAGATCAAAATAACTCACACCGTTGAGTAGTATGAGCAGTTACAATAAATGAACTCATGTGTCCATTTGAATCTAAAAAATTAAAATGTTGAATTAAAAAAGCAAGTGACAAAATCTCTCCCTTTCAGTGGTTCCGGACAGTGAGAGTGGAAGCTGACTCTGGTACTACTGCCTCTGCCACCCTGGAAGCTCTTTTCGCAACTGCTCCTGCCCTGGGCAGCTCGACAGAGCCGAGTTCCCTGGTGGTAAGGGAAACTTTGTGGTAGAAGGGAGCTCTACAGGAGCGATGGCACATCCCAGCGGCTTGGGAGGCTGAGGCAGGAGGATTGTGAGTTCAAATCCAGCCTCAGAAATTTAGCAAGGCGCTAAGCAACTCAGCGAGACCCTGTCTCTAAATAAAATATATTAAAAAAAGGCTGGGGATGTGGCTCTGTGGTCAAACACCCCTAGGTTCAATCTCAAATACAAAAAATAAAAATAAAAAATAAAAGGGAAAGTGGCTCTAGATACTGAAAAAAGAAATGGCAAATGGCTACACACCCAGGTCGTAAAAGCACTAAATCATTCATGAGTATAATACCCACTAACTCCAAGAGAGTAGGTACCTCTGAAGAGGGAGGGCAAAGGAGATGTGGACTTCAGTTGTATCTGGAACATTTTCTTTCTTTCTTTTTTAAAATTTTTTTAAGTTGTTGATGGATCTTTATTTTATTCATTTATTATTTATATGTGGTGCTGAGGATCGAACCCAGTGCCTTAAGCATGCTAGGCAAGCGCTCTACCACTGAGCTACAGCCCCAGCCCTGGAACATTTTCTTAAACTGATACCTCTGAAGCAAAAATGGCAAACATAACACCTGTTTGTGCTTGATGGTGGGCACATGAGTATCATTTTTTTCCATGCTTCTATTTTTCTATCCCTGTTAGAACTATTTCTGAATCTCAAAAGGAAGAGGAGGAGGAGGAGAAAAAGAAGAAACCTACTTCAATAAATCAAAAGTAGGTGCCAGGTAATTCAGGTCTCTGCAGGCATCTCCCTAAATAACTATTGAAATGTAAATTAATCCTGTGCCCACAAAGGGAAACGGAAAGCTTTGCTTGCTAGCACCCACATCTCTCTTCATCCTTTTCCAATTGTGTGCAGTCTCCGTCTCCATCAACTGAAAAGTTGGCGAGGGCATTCAGCTGAAATTGTGTCTGAGTAACGCTTGGCTTGGTGTTGCTTCCTGGGAAGGGGTGATTCATTTCATTTCTGAAATTCTAAGCTCCTTAATATGCCTCCCAAGAAGTTATCTGGCTTGGCAAATCAGAGACAAAAACTGAAGAGAGAACATGAAACTCAGAAAAGTGGGAAAGATTTTGTCTGTCAGAAGTTTTTGTTCAGACATTGACTCACTGTGGACAGCAGAAGTGAATAGTGAGTCTGTTTCTCTCTATATATTTTAATAACAGGAAATCAGTTTCTCCCTGTCCACCCTCATCCTGTAAATGTTTAGTAAATATTTAAAGAGGTCGAGTGTGAAGGGATACCAAATTGTCAGCTTGCCAGGTTTATTACATGTCTCAATTTGATTCTGAGCATGCTTTCTGGGATACAATGTAAATTTAGAAAATGCTAGCAGTGGACTGGGGAGATAGCTCAGTTGGTAGAATGCTTGCCTCACAGGCACAAGGCCCTGGGTTCAACCCCTACCACCACCAAAAAAAAAAAAAAAAAGATGGGTAAAGGATTTGAGTAGACATTTTTCCAGAGACGGTACCGCCTCAGCAAAAGTGAGGCTCTAAGCAACTCAGTGAGACCCTATCTCTAAATAAAATACAAAATAGGGCTGGGGATGTGGCTCAGCGTTCTAGTGCCCCCGAGGTCAATCCCCAGTACAAAAAAAAAAAATAGAATCATGTGATCCAGCAATTCCACTTGTATGTGTATGTCCAAAATACCTGAGAAGGGGTCTTGAAGAGATATTTGTACACTTATGTTCACAAAAGCTTTTATTCACAATAGCCAAAAGGTGGAAGCAACCCAAGTGTCCATAGACAGATGAATGGATAAACAAAATGTGACATAAACAACAGATTACTCAGCCTTCAAAAGGAAATTGACGCGTGCTACCGTATGAAATCTCAAGGGCATTATGCTAAGTGAAACAATCCAGTCACAAAAAGACCATCATCTAACCAGCTCAGGTTGTCCCACAGTAACTTGGTTCAGAGGCCCAGACTCCCAGCCTGAAAGTGGCAGTTTGTTTACCTACTATCATGTTTGATAACGGAAAGGTGCCAACCAATACAGTCTTATTACAACCTGCCCCTTGTCAACAAGATATGGCTGGGTTGAGAGCTCAAAAACCAGCATGACTGTGTCTCCATACTTTGTGTGTGTGTGTGTGTGTAAGGCGGGGGGGGAGAGGGATAGAGGGAGAGAGGAAGGGAAAGAAACATTGACGAGCCCACTCGGCTGTTTTTTACTGCAGGTGGGGGAATAGTCTGGAAGGGAGGTAGTTTTAATTAAGACATGAAGCCATTTCCTTGAAACTCAATACTTCCCAGTGAGCATGCAATCAACAGTGTTGGGTGTGATGTGCCTGCTATTTGCTTTGTAATTAAAGGAAATGGTGTTTTCAGTGGCCATCCACTGGCCAGATAACTGAAAAACAGACCTGAGGGCGTGGCTCCCTGTGCCCCAGACTTCTGCCTGGGTTGCCTTGGAAGAGCAGGCTGTGCTCCAAGGACATTAAGATTTTGCAACTAGGAGAAACCACCCTGGCTGGGTCCAGGGCAAGAGGCTGGGGTAACTGAGGGTAGGACTGGGAGTATTCCACATCAAGGCACCTTTAGCAGCCCCATGCCAGGAGAGGAGTATGGAGAGAGAGGGGTTCAGGGGCTGGCAGGGCATGCTCTGGATAGGCCGGCACAGTACAGCCCATGTGGAGTGAGCTGTGGGTAGGTTCTGGCTCCAGCAAGACTGAATGAGCAGGAAAGCTGGAGAGGCTGAATTGAGATTCTTGCTTTGGTCCCTAATTTTGTAGGTGTCCCTAGCAGATGGCAGATGCTCTGGGGCACAGCCCTCTGCACACCTCATTGTTTACTTTTGGTGAGCTCAAGCACAAGAGGCCCTATCGTTTACCTCAGTAAAGCAGTGCCTAGTTCACAGTAGATGGGCCATAACGTGTTTGGGGACTGGCTGGCCGACAATGATATCAGCTTCAGAATGGTCCTAGAAACACTTCTAAAGAAAACCCGTATACTCTCCACACCCCAACTATGCTAGGACAGTGGGATAGGTTGGTGAGACCAAAGAAAACTCCCAGAGATTGTGAGCAAAACATGAACTTTATTGAAAAATACTTACGGGGAAGGTCCAGTGGCAACAGGCTAGACAGAGAATACCTCCACCCCTCATGATGCCACTCCTCTTTTGGCAGCTGGATGACTGGCACTTGCCCTCTCCACAAAGCCCTCAGTTCTGCTCCAGTTACAACAGGGAGAAGGGCTTAGAAGTTAGGCTATAGAAGCAGTGACATTAGGTTCCTCACTGTATGACAACATCCCAAGGAACTTGGTGTGCATGCAAAGCAGCTTTCTATAGATAACACTAGCTTGCCCTAATTCCCAGCATGCATGAGAGAGCCTGTGTCCTTTGAGATAATATTTATCTGAACGTTCTGGCCCAGACTTGCTCTTACTGTTCCCTTAGCTTGGCTAAGTTCTTAAAAACAGAGGAGCATTTCGGGGACATGGTGCTTTACTGTCCTCTTTTTTCTCCAAAGATGACGTAGCCCTCCACTTCATATTTGATCTGCTTAGTCTTATAAACTGTTATCATTTGTGCCTGGAAATAGATTTAAGATCCACGTAGCCTGAAGAGCATGGACCCATTTTGCAGTTATGGTACCCCAAAGTCAAGTTGCTGTGGGTGTTATTACTTGGAAAGGAATTAAAGACACAAAATTAGGCTGCAGGCATAACTAGAATATGCTGCGATTTCTGGCCTCCACATCTCTAAGAACAGTGATAGTAACGAAGGGCCACTGAGACGAGAGGCTTATGAGGGCAGGAAGACCTTGTAAGTATCATTTCATTGAGTGTCTACTATGTACTAGATCAGGATGGTGAGTTGGGTGCTGGGGATGGCGATGAGTGAAGCAATGAATGAGTTCCTGGATCCCCCAGGGAGGTGAGATACATTTTATTAACTAGATGTCCAGGCTGGTGTCTTTTTTTAGGAAGACATTGGTACCTGCAGAGGTATGCATGTAGGCTTGACTTTTTAGACTGAAAACCAAAAATCAGGGAGTCCTCAGTGTGAAAACATGAGTGTGAGCAGATAATACAAGATCATCAAATCAGTTAGCAAGATTAGACTAGTCCTCACATCCTCAAACATTAAACACTGCTTTATTTCCTTGATCAAAAACTTTTGAGGGCTGGTGCTGTAGCTCAGGGATAGAGAGCCTGCCTACTATCTGAGGCACTGGGTTCGATCCTCAGCACCACATAAAAATAAAGGTATCATGTCCATCTACAACTAAAAATAATATTTTAAAAAATTTTGATTTTTTTTTAAAGATAAGAGTCTCACTATATTGTCCAGGCTGGCCTCAAACTTGTGATCTTCCTACCTCAGTCTCGTGAGTAGCTGGGATTGATTACAGGTGTACACTATGCTTGGCTAGTGGGAAATAACAAGCAGTTATCTTGGGAAAACACAGGCTCAGACCAGAAATATTAAATGCCTCAAGAAAAGCTTAGATGTTTGGTACATTTGTAAAGTACAAACTTAGCTAAGTTGGAAAGACATGCCCCAGAATTCCTTCCCTGCATAGTTCTGGGCTAGGAAGGATCACGTGTCCTTGTGTAAGACTTGGAAAATGGAATGACACAGCAGCCACCTTCTATTTGGAAGGTCATTGGAAAGAGTGTTTAAATGCCTGGCACACAGGAGACATCAATAAGTGGCAGTTACGACCAGTTTGTCTGTGGCCACATGGTATTTTTCTTATCAATGTTCTTGAGAGCTTGCTGGAAGGTCCTAGTAGGAGTGCTGCTACTCACAGACCCTTGACGGAAGAAGGGTCTTCCTCTATCAGGGAAAGTCATCCTCACTGACCAAGTGCACAGCTTTGAGAGGAAGGAGACACCTGCCCAGCCAACCATATCAGCCAAATCAACTCTGGTGATCGAGTGGTGACAGGTGTCACAGTCAGATCACCCTCGTGTCCCTGTGCACTTTTCTGAGCAGCTGACTTATCATACATACCCTCATCATCACCAAGTGGCACAGTACAGAGCACTTGCCACCATGCCTGGTTGCTAAGGCTCTTACTCCCACAGAAATCTATTACTTGTCCTTGAGTTTAAGAAAAAGCAAGGTCCTTCCAAGCATGGACATTCAACTGCCTGCTCCAGTTTAGCAGAGCAGAGGAAGACTGTCTTTTCTTGGCTCCTGCCAGGTTCCAAGGTGGTGAGGATCAAAGAAGCAAAGGGTCCGAGGACAAGTGCCCACCTACCATGTTCCTTAACTCAACCCAGATCCTGCTCTAAAGAGCAGGAAAGA
>CM053406.1:102575655-102624936 GCA_028644305.1 Xerus rutilus | reverse complement strand
TTATTTATTTTTATGTGGTGCTGAGGATCAAACCCAGTGGCTTACACGTTGTAGGCAAACGCTCTACCCCTGAGCCACAACCGCAGACCCTGAAGTGCTTCTTAAAATAGTTAAATTAAGCCGGGCGCGGTGGCGCAAGCCTGTAATCCCAGCACTTTGGGAGGCTGAGACAGGAGAATCGCGAGTTCAAAGCCAGCCTCAGCAACCGCGAGGTGCTAAGCAACTCAGTGAGACCCTGTCTCTACATAAAACACAAAATAGGGCTGGGGATGTGGCTCAGTGTTCGAGTGCCCCTGAGTTCAATCCCCAGTACCAAAAAAAAAGGTTAAATTCTGCAGTTTGTAATCCCGGCAGCAGCCAGCCAGGCACTAAGCAATTCCGTGAGACCCTGTCTCTAAATAAATACAAAATAGGGCTAGGGATATGGCTCGGTGGTTGAGTGCCCCTGAGTTCAATCCCCGTCAGTACCAAAAAAAAAAAAAAAAGTTAAATTCTCACAAATTTGGTAAAATAGTGGTAGTATTGGAATACCAGGGTTTTTTTGTTGTTGTTGTTTTCTTTTCCCTTCAAAATTTTATTATAGATAAATTTAAAAATCAATGTGTTCTAGGGCTGGGATTGTGGCTCAGTGGTAGAGCGCTTGCCTCGCATGAGTGAAGCACTGGGTTCGATCCTCAGCACCACATAAAAATAAATAAAGATATTGTGTCTATCTACAACTAAAAAAATATTTTAAGGGCTGGGATTGTAGCTCAGCGGTAGAGCGCTTGCCTCGCATGCGTGAGGCCCTGGGTTCGATCCTCAGCACCACATACAAAGCAATAAAATAAAGACATTATGTCCATCTACAGCTAAAAAAATATTAAAAAAAAAAATTGATAAAAAAAAAAATATTTTAAAAAAATCAATGTGTTCTAGCTCAGAAATTTGACTTTGGACAAATGATAATTATGAACCTACTTTTTTAGCTTGTTTCTGTTAATTCATAACCTGGAAAAAAAATTTTAAACTCTCATTACAATAAATTAGTCCAAATACACTCTATCTGTAGAGTGTAGAGTACTGCTTACCTGGTAAGTTAGGTTATTTCTGATGGGTACTATCTGAGGAATGTAGTTGTCTAAATGTTCTTCTTTAACCTCTCTCTGTCTAAAACCTCAGTCATCAGAGTGCTCTAACAGATCTTTTTAGGCCCCAAATCTATATTGTTGTCTAAACTTGAGGCCTAAATTTTCACCTATGTCTTGAAATAAAATATATTTAAATACCATCTCTTTAGCAGCTGTACATAAGCATCATCCTTTCCCCTTTCTCCAGTCCAAATACTTCTCTCCTCTACTTCCTTCTTTAGTGAGTTTCTTGGAGACAGCATCTCTGAATCCTCAGTATTAAGTACAGCTAAAGTACTGCTGCGAGTAAATGTAAATTGGTTATTCTTCAAGATTTATGGTAGATTGGGGATTAAGAGTATGGAGTGGACTCTTCTGTTGTGCTTTTGGAATTTGAATCTTATCACTACCATGGTGATACTGGACAAGATAGTTTCTCTAAGCCTTAGTTTCCTTATCTTCTATATGAAGAAGGGTCAAGAATAATACCTATCACTTAGCTCAGTGTCTGGTATCTGTTTTCAATAACTGTTAAGTTATTAAGCACTGCTGTGTTCCAGATACTTAGTAAGTTCTGTTAGGTTTAAAGTGGTGTTAACAAAATAAATAAGATAGAACATATGCACAAAAGATACACTGGATCCTATGGTAAATGACAAGTGAGTGGTTTACTTAAGGGCTTGAGAGGCAGGAATAATTGCTAAGTAGATGAGAATTTCAAGAAGGTGACAGAACTTGACCTGAGTGTTGAAGGACTAATTAGCAAGTTGACAAGTTCCTTGGAGCCAGACTGTGTCAATCGAAGCTCTGTTACTATATAATTTTAAACAAATTTCTTAACCTCCCTCCTAGGATTGTTGAGAGAATTAAATTAGTTAATGCATGTAAAATATTGAGAGCAATGCCTTGTTAGAACTTGATCAATTATTAGGTTGAGAAGGGAGAATGTGTTTCAAGTAGAACATTGAATGATAAGGGGAGATAACTTAGGTTCCTTTGAAATGATGAAGCCAAATTGGCTAGAGGGATAATCTCTTGGAAAATAGTGGGTGATTATGTTGGGGCAGGATTATGAATGATTAAGCCAGGGAGTATGATATCTCTCAGTATGTACTGAGGAAACTTGCAAACATTTCTTGGGTTATTTAGCAAGGCCCCTTGTATGTTACTGATCACACTTCTAAGTCTGCATTGCTAGCATTTCTCACTATCTTTCTGATAATAAAACATTTTTATATATTCAAATTATATTAAAATTAATCATGATCCTCTATCCTGCACCATTATGCCTTTTGTCTGTTTCTTTTTGTAAACATGTTTGTGTCTAACTTTTTTCTTCATATCCTAGTTATTTACAAAATCCTCACTCCTTTTCTCCACAGTTTAATGGATTTTTGCTACTACTTGCTTGTTCTTTAAACATACAGTATATAAACCCTATTTCATAAAGCCACAAAGAGATGAAGAACGGGAGGGAGAAAGGGAAATACACTCTGTTCTAGCCTCTTGTTTTATAGACAAGAAAATTGAGGTCCAGAGGAAGTAAAAATCACATGCTCAAGATCTACAGCTAATTTCCGATCAGGTCTGCATCTTTCAGGGCTAAAGTAGGGCTTTATATATATATATATATTTTTTTTTTCTTCAACTGTCATCTCTGCATGATTCTCACTCTTCTGATAGAAATTATATAGTGCTACCAATAATTTTTCTTCTGTAGCTATGAAGCATCAATATAAAAATAATTTTACTACCAGGAACAATAGCATAATAATTCACCCTCATTAAAGAGAAGCCCATTTCTACATTTCTTGAGCATCACTGTTCTTAAAGTACTGTTTAAAACCAAGACTCCAAAATCAGCTTTGAGAAGAAAAGGATTTCTTTTTTTCATTTTTAGTGTTGTGAATTATAAATACAATAGTGTTTTAAATGTAGAGAGCTTTCTCATAAAAAAGTAGACTTTTGTTTCTACAATGGTAGAATACCTATCCCTTTTTTTTTTTTTTTGGTACTGGGGATTGAACTCAGGAGCACTTGACCACTGAGCCACATTCCCACTCCTATTCTGTGTTTTATGTAGAGACAGGATCTCACTGAGTCGCTTAGCGCCTCGCCATTGCTGAGGCTGGCTTTGAACTCGCGATTCTCCTGTCTCAGCCTCTCTCAGCTTTGCTATAAGTGCTGGGATTACAGGCTTGTGCCACCGCAGCTGGCTAGAATACCTATTCAGAATACCTATTCTTTTATAGAGCTATTGATAGGTTGGTAGTCACATGAAAAGTTGAGAAACTATGTTTTTACTTCACAGCCCCTGACCTTGTAGTTGTGCTTAAGTTTACAACAACAGTCTTCAGTTCTTACATTTTATTATATGCTATGCATAATGGTGAGAATCTTATTAAGCATCGTGTTTTGTTTGTTTTTGCAGTATGGGGGATTGAACCCAGGGGTACTTTACCACTGAGCTACATCCCCTGTCATTTTTTTCTTTGGAGATAGGGTGTTGTTAAGCTGCCCAGGCTGGCTTCAAACTCATGATCCTCCTGCTTCAGCCTTTGGAGTTGCTGAGATTACTATATGTGCCACCCCACATAGCTCAGCATTTTTTTCTTGTACATTGTTTTTAGCCAGAGGCAATATGATGGAATATACATAAAGCCCAAAGTTTAGTGTCTGGTCACACCTGTTACTCAATAGATAATCTCTTCCCTTTTTACAAAGCAGGTCATTCTTTCTTAAATGTAAATAATGTCAGTTGCTAATCACCAATGCATTATCACAGCACTTCCTTTTCTTCTCTTAAAATGTATTGTTTTAACGGTGGCAAGATACTCTCTCTGCATTTTGAAAAATTGTATGCTATATAAATACTTTTTAGGTACTAAGCATAATTTTATCATGAAATCATTTTGCAATTGGTAACCTTTTCATATTCTGTATTCTTTGTCATGATTAAAAAAATAAAAAGTGGCCTGGGTTACATAAAGATGCTCTAGACCTCTGCAAAATCTGCCACACTTTTTCCGCCAAAAGCAGGCTTCTGGGCTAGATTCATTTTTTACTGAAATACTGATTTTTAAAAATCATTTTTAAGCACTATGAGGTTGAATTGAATACAGTTTTCTGTAAAAAGAAAAAGTCCATGTCTTCAGTGCCTTGTATCAGATCACTTATTTATATTTCCCATGGTTTGGTTTCTTTTTCTTCATTTTTCTGAAAGGATAGGGGATTTTTTCTTCTGACTTGTGACTTGTTTTGTATTTAGATGATTACCCTTTACTATATATTTTATCTTTTAATCTAGTAAAAGAGAAGAAATATACTTCAGAATTAGATTTTAGGGTTTTTTGAGGTCTGTATGTGTGTAGGCTTCTCTTAGCCCCTTCATATAATATATGGCAACTTCTTTTTCTGTTTTTAAAATGTTCTCTTATGCCGAGCTTTTATTGTTTGGATAAACCACTATATGTAGGTGGTTGCTAGGCTTTCCTTCTAAATTTATATAGTAATAAATTTTGTTGATTTCATTCTTAGAATATTGTTTCTTATAATTTAGCTTGTTTAGGCATTAACCCTGTACTTCTCACTTTTGTTTTATGTATATTATTTTGCTACCTGGCACCTTCCATTTATTATGATTTTCTAGCTTTTATTTGTGTCTCTTAAAAGTGGGAAAATTTGAGGCTGAAGTTGTAGCTCAGTGATAGAGCACATCCCTGGCATGCATGAGGCGCTGGGTTCGATCCTCAGCACTGCATATGAATACATGAATAAAATAAAGGCCCATCATCAACTAAAAAACATATATATTTTAAAAAGTGGGAAAACTTAACATTATCTTATGCATTCTTTGTGTGTGTGGTGCTGGGGATCAAACCTAAGGTATTACATATGCACTCTAGCACTGAGCTATAGCCCCAGCCTGGTACATATTCCTATAAACTATTGTCTGTTATAGAATATTTTCATTTTCTTTTACATTTTTTAATTATTTTATTCTAGCTCTTTTTTTTTTTTTTTTTTTTTTAAATATTTTTTAGTTACAGATGGACACAATATATTTGTTTTATTGCTTTGTATGTGGTGCCGAGGATCGAACCCAGGGCCCCACGCATGCGAGGCAAGCGCTCTACCGCTGAGCCACAATCCCAGCCCCTTATTCTAGCTCTTTAATTCATGATATTTTTATTTTGGTTTTTGGCTAGATTTGTCTGGGTTATTTTCTTTTTTGGTATTGTTCATTAATACCTCACATATCCATTTAACACACTTTTTGGTATTTTTTTATTTTTATTTTTTAATATTTATTTTTTAATTGTAGGTGGACAGAATATCTTTATCTTATTTTTATGTGGTGCCGAGGATCAAACCCAGTGCCTCATGCATGCTAGGCGAGCACGCTACCACTGCGCCATAACCCCAGCCCTCACTTTTTGGTATTTTAATATACTAAACATTGTCATATGTGTATGTTTATAATTTCTAAACAAGTGTAATTGAGTTTCCCCCTTTTTCTTAGATCATAGACTGTTTAAATATTTTATATATTGTCTATTTTGCACCTGAAGATGTTGATTACAGTGTATGAGAAATGAATACACTTTATATGAGTTAATTTTTTACAAAAATTATTCAACTTTGCCAGGGCAATTTTGTTTGTAAAATTTCTAGTCCTCCTAATCCAGTGTCCCCAGTTAAGTAATTTAAGTTTTGGTCCTTTTGTCATTTTATCATTCTTTCATTTTTAAAAAAATTGTCACTGGCTTTTATAAAAGTGAATCAGAATTTTGTGAAAAGTTAGGAAAAAATAATTTCCATTTTAGAACCTATATTTTATATAAATTGCATTATCAGGTTATGTAGTGATTTGGAAATATAAATTTATGTTACTAATTTCTTCTAATTTATGATTTATATTAACCTATTCACTGGGAAGGATTTCATAATTTTTAATTAAAACAAAAAGCAAGAACCATTACAAAGTTAGAAAACAATCATAAGTCACTTGAGAAATAATGAGCAGGATGAGGGAGTGGGAAGAAATCTTTACACCAATAATCTGAGGCAAGATAGTTTCTGTGTTTGAACATTAAATTTAGCTCTGAGCTTCCTGGCAAGCAAGAGAAAAAAGGAAACAGGATAGGATTCATAGTTATTGTCTGATAAAGAAAGCTTATCAGTTTCACAAAAGAAAGAAATTTTTCTGAATCCTGAGTTATACAAGTTATTGGTTATGTGAATTCTTATATAAGAAATACAATTTATATTTTCGTTTTGGTAAATTATTAATCTCTGCTCTTGCTGTCTTAGCTGCTTTGTAATTTATATGCACTGTAATTATATTTGGTCATATTAAGTTCACATCCACTGTTGTCAAAAGTGGAAATACCATGGCTGGGGTGTGTTTATGCATTGCCTCTAGAGTTGTAGCCATTGACGAACAGGAAACTGAAAGCTAAAAGTTCAGGAAATGTATTTTGACTGTGTGGAAAAAAAACATATATAATACTTAACTACTGAAATCCATGAGCATTTCAAGACTGAAAATTTTATTTGTATATTTAGAGATGAATATTAAGGACTCTTATAATCTGTCAGATGTTTATAATATTAGATACAGTATGTACATTGTAGGCCAAGGACATTGTACAATGCTAGAAAAAAGATGCAACAGATGATTACATGTGTTCAGCTATACTCTTTCAAGAAATAAAACTGCTGGCACATCAGTGGAATTCTTCAAGGATGTTTTATTTTCAGAGGATTACAGAGTTTTAGTTTAGTTCCAAAGAAAGGCGGGGAGGGTCTCCATGTCTCATAAGATAGTGCATTTCATTCTTAGAAAATTCTGATAGTTAAATTTTATTTTCTTATGTTGAATTAAACTTTTGTTGCAATTTATTAATGGGCTCCGTAGTTTTCTTTGTGTTCAGAGAATTATTAATTGATCAAAATTATTTTAAAAGTTTAAATGTATAACAGATATTTTCTTAGGTGTTGTGACATTTTAGGAACCTCATAAAATACCTATAGGAAGTCTTTATTCTTGAAGTTATAAAATAATTTTTTGGTGGGAGGGTGCTGGAAGTTGAACTCAGGGGCGTTCGACCACTGAGCCACATCCCCAGCCCTATTTTGAATTTTGTGTAGAGACAGGGTCTCACTGAGTTGCTTAGCGCCTCACTGTTGGCTGAGGCTGGCTTTGAACTCGTAATCCTCCTGTCTCAGCCTCCCTAAGTGCTGGGATTACAGGCTTGTGCCACCGCGCCCGGCTTAAAATAATTTCTATTAAAGGAAATGTGATGAATGTATATGCCTAGCAGATTTGTATTTTCTTATTGTTTCTATACTTAGCTATTTTAATAGGATACTATTTATATAGACTTAACATTCTTATTCTTTGAGACAAAAATGAAGTTTTAACAGCTTCTTTAAAATGGAAAATTTCCAACATTATATATTTTGTTGCTGTTTATTTTCTTTTTTTTTGGTACTGGATATTGAACTCAGGGGCACTCGACCACTGAGCCACATCCCCAGCCTGATTTTGTGGTTTAATGTAGAGAGACAGGGTCTCACTGAGTTGCTTAGCGCCTCGCTGTTGCTGAGGCTGGCTTTGAACTCATGATTCTCCTGTCTCAGCCTCCCTAAGTGCTGATATTACAGGCTTGCGCCACTGCGCCCGGCTTCATTTTATTTTTAACAAAAGAAATAACTTGTGACTTTCATCGCAGGTTTTGTGATTTAAAATTATAATTGCATAAAATAGGAACCACATTAAGTGAAAATTCTACTTATTACAAAGTTCTTTTTAGGAATTTTACTTGTATTATGTTAGTAATTATGATAATTTTAATAACTTAATTCGTTTCTTATCAGAGTTGATTTTGGTTTGGATTTCTTAGGGTCATGGGTTCACCTCTGAACTGTTAAAGTAGCCAAGGCACTGACTGGCAAAGACTGGTTCCAGCCCAGATTAGGAGCACTGGTTTCCCAGAAGAAAGGGACATGGACTCTGGGTTGACAAGGGCAGAGAGTCTCAACAAATCCAGATCCAGAAGGGAGCTGATATAGCAGGAGAGGTCTCGGGACTTTTTGTTATAGCTGACCTATTGTTGCAGTGGAAGTTTCTCTTCAAGAAATGGAGAAAATCATGGTAAGTGAAATAAACCAGACTCAGACAGTGAAGGGTCAGATGTTTTCTCTCATATGTGGAAGCTAAAGCAGAATTAAGGAAAGAAGGCAGTATGGGAGGGGATCGGATATCATAAAGATATAGGGAAGGTCTGTGGAGAATGAGAGGGAGGGAGGAAAGAAGGGGGAAGGAGAGAAATGTGGCATGAATCTGAGTCATGTTATATATGTATATAAATGTATCAAAGGGCATTTCTCCTTTATGTATTTTCTTTTTTTGTATGTGTAGGGGTCAGTACTGGGGAATGAACTCAGGGGGCACTCAACCACTGAGCCACATCCCCAGCCCTATTTTGTATTTTACTTAGAGACAGGGTCTCACTGAGTTGCTTAGCAGCCTCAGCCTCTGAGCTGCTGGGATTACAGGCCTGCGCCACCGTGCCCAGCTTCTCCTTTATGTATATGTAGAAAGTAGCAATCAAGAACAAATGAATAAAGGTGTGAAAGGAATATCAGTAAAGTGGAGATAGAAAAGGGGGAGGCAAGAAGAGGTGAGGGAATGGGGATTGAAATGAGGTTCAGTGTGTACTTATGTCAAAAGGAACCCAGATACTATGTATAAATATAATGCTCTAAAATATTAATTATTTAAAAAATAACTCTTGCTTTCTTTTTATATTTTTATTATAGAAAATTTTAGGAAACATAAACCAGTGAAGAAAGTAAAATTTTCCTATAACTTTATTTTTCCTTTTTGAGTGTTCTTACCTGATTTCCCTTAAACTTTATTTAGCATCTAGGTTATTTTGTTGTCGTTTTTATTTTTGGTGCCAGGGATTGAACCCAGGGGCACTCGACCACTGAGCCACATCCCCAGCCCTATTTTGTGTTTTATGTAGAGACAGGGTCTCACTGAGTTGCTTAGTGCCTTGCCCATTGCTGAGGCTGGTTTGAAATCATGATTCTCCTTTCTTAGCCTCCCAAAGTGCCGAGATTACAGGAATGTGCCACCGCGGCTGGCAAGCCTTGTTTGTTTGATTTGATCTTGTTTATTAGTGTCTATTTTTTTTTAAATATTTTTTATTAGTTGTTGATGGATCTTGTTTTATTTAATTATTCATACGTGGTGCTGAGAATCGAACCCAGTGCCTCACGCATGCGAGGCAAACGCTCTACCACTGAGCCATGACCCCAGCCCTATTAGTGTCTATTTTATGAGGTACCATAGGTATAATAGGCTAATGAAAATAGACTAATAAGTTCTAGTGGTTCCTATAGGGAAAACAGGAAAAATGGAAACCAAAGGCTTTTCTGTAAGCTCTTTGGGAACAGGGACTAGGTCTTTCCTGTTCACCATTATGTTAGAATTATTAGCCCAGTGCTTGACACATAGTAAGTGTTCCCTAAATAGTTGCTGAATGAATGGACCAGTTTCTCAGAAATTACTTTTAGTACCTCATATTTCCTGCACTGTGGATAATCAGGATCAGTTTATGTTCATTTAATGTTAAGTGTCTGTGTTTAGCCTTTTCTTTATTAATGAAAATTTAATAAGCTGATTATTTTTAAAAGATGTGTATTACACAAACACAAAACAAAGTGAAAAATTCCTTCTTTTCTTCAACTGCTATTCTCCAGAATTAATGGTTTAATTAATAGCATCTCATCTTGTATTTTTCTAGACATTTTCTCCACATTTTCAAATGTATGTGCATTCATTGTACAGACAGAATAATTATTTACAGTATATTCAATAAATAGCTTTATCTTCATGCTATTATTTTCCCATACCAATTCATGTATAGCTGCTTCATTTTTAATTGCTGTATAATATTCCTTTCAGACATATGTGATAATAGTCCATTAAGGAAATTTCCCACTTTTCCTTCCTCCTACAACAGGGTTGTGTTCAGTAAGTAGCCTTCACCATATATTTTTTGCTTGCTTCCATGAGATATCTACAGGCAGTTTTCTGGAAGTAATATTTCAGGGCTAAAGGAATTTAAACTTTATATAGATATTGACTAGAGAGTTGGTATGTGAAATGGTTAGAGTGCAAACTTCGGAGTCCATCTGGTTCCACTGTTTACTAGCAGTATATCCATCGTAAATTACTTAATTTCTCTCTTCTTTAGTTTCACTGTCTGGAAATGACACTGGTAATTCCCGTATTGTAAAGGTATTGAGAGAATCTATCATGGAGCCTACATTCTCGCCTGAGAGACAGGCAGTATATAAATATCTGTGCCAGTTAGTGAGTAGTTGGAAAAATGGTAGGGCTGATTATATTGGCTTCCTGCTCTTTTATATTAAACAATAGAGATAGCCTCTCAGTTAAGAAAGTATTTGAACAGAGAGATCCAAAGGGAATGAGGGAGCAAGCTGTGCAACTATTGGGGGAAGAGTTTTAGGTAGAGGGAATAGTAAGTGCAGACGCCCTGAGGAGGCCCGTGTTGGCGGGTGCAGTAAGAATGCCCCTGTAGCTAAAGCAGAGTGAATGAATGGACAGTGATAGACCATTTCAGAGATTGCCTGTGATCAACATGTAGGGTTTTAAGCATAAGGACGACTTTGGATTTTATTCAGTGGTAGATGGGAAGCCATTGGAGTATTGCCAAAGTAATTTTTTTTCAAGTCAGTCTGATTGTCACTTTTTTTTTTTTTTTTCCAAAATGTTTCAGTTCTGTAATTTCTTTGGAATAAAGTTCAGATGCTTTATTCTGGTACACAACGTCCTTCACTATCAAGCCTGTGCCTTTTTATTTAACATCATCTGACTCTTTCCCACATGTACCCTTCACTTTAGCCAAATTGGATCACAGTTCCCTGGATGGGTCATGGTGATTCATGTCTTCATGTCTTTTTGCACATTGTTTGCCCTGTGAGAAACCTTCCCATTTAGCTGACATGGTCACCGACTCAGTTTTAGATGGTCCCCTCTGTTCTCTTATTCTTTTGCCATTCCCTCGTAGGTCACTTTGAACTCAAGCCACAGTCTTGGAATGTGCTGTTCTTTTACCACTCTTGATTTTACTCTTGCCATACTCTTGCTAATTTAAATTGTGCCCGTCTTCAAAATAACCAGCTCAAACACTGTGTATTACACAAAATAACCAGCTCAAAAGATGTGTATTACACAAACACAAAACATTGTTCTCTCATTTGGACACTTGGTTTTCTCATTATAAACACTTCATAGTTCCCTTATATCTCATCGTAATTATTTTAAAGTGTTTGCCATATTTCACAAAAAAATTCTTGGCTTGACTTATTTCAGTTTCCTTTGTAGCCCCATGCACAGTCTTGTGCACATTTCGCATTCAGTAGGTATTCATGTTGTGCAGGATCAATAGAATAATTAAGACACTATTGGCATTCAAGCTGCTAAAAGCAGTAAAAATGAATAAGCAAGATGGGATGCTATTAAATTAACAAAACAAATTTACTATAACATAGTGTTGATGGCTTGGTAACGCTAACTTTTTCATATACTTAGCACCAGAAATTAGTTTACCCATTTTGAGATATAGGTTGATGAAATGTATTCAGACACAAATATTTCTATTAGGTTTCTGTTGCAGTGACAAAGTACCAGAGATAATCAACTTATGAGGAGAAAAGATTTGTTTTGGCTCACAGCTTCAGAGGTTTCAGTCCATGGTCAATTGACTCCATTGCTTTTGGGCCTGTGATGAAGCAGAACATCATGGCAGGAAACATGTGGAAGGGAAAACTGCTTCCTTGTGGCAGCTGGAAAGCAGAGAGGAGGGAAAGAGACTGGGTCCCACTATCCCCTTCAAGGGCACACCACATCGACCCAACTTCCTCCCACTAGGCCCTACTTTCTGAAAGTCCCACACCTCCCAGTAGCACCACAGGCTAGAGGCCAATCCTTTAATGTGTGGGTCTTTGGGATATATTTAAGATCCAAATCATAACAGTGTTATGAGCCAATCATATCACTTCT
Source organism: Xerus rutilus (assembly GCA_028644305.1). Classification (NCBI taxonomy): domain Eukaryota; kingdom Metazoa; phylum Chordata; class Mammalia; order Rodentia; family Sciuridae; genus Xerus; species Xerus rutilus. The sequence goes on along the minus strand of CM053406.1, from coordinate 102,612,723 downwards.
GGAAGTCATATTAAGAAAGTAATACAAGGGGCTGGAGTGGTGGCTCAGTGGTAGAGCACTTGCCTAGCACGTGTGAGGCACTGGGTTCGTTTCTCAGCACCACATAGAAATAAATGAATAAAATAAAACTCTATCAACATCTTTAGAAAATTTTAAAAAAGAAAGTAATATAAACTAAAATGACAATTACAGCAGCTACTACTAATGTTGAAAGCTTACTATGTGAGAGGAACCATGCAAAGCCCTTTATATGCATTACTCATTTTATCTTCTCAGAATCCTAAGAGATGTTAATAATGTTAAATGTCATGTTTTAGTTGGAGAAACTGAAGCAAAAAGCAGTTCAGTGACTTGCTGAAGATAGACAGCTGCTATGTTGTCAAGCTCAGATAATCACACAAATAAGAACTCTCAGTTATATATGATATGATATGAAATCATAGGCACAGACATCTTCACAGAAGTGTTAGGTAGAATATATATATTGGAATCAGGTTATATGGTGAATTATGGTCCATCTATTCAATATGATAATTTTTATAATGGCTTTATTAGACTAAAATTTGTCTATCATAATATTCACCTGAAAGTGTACAATTCAGGGATTTCTTATATATTCACAGTAATGTGCAATTGTCACTGCTATCCCAGTTCTGAACATTTTATTAGCCACAAAAAAACTCCTTTATCCATCAGTAATCACTCTTCATTCCCTCTCCTGCCTTCCTCCCCAGTCCTAGGCAACTCCTAATCTGCTGTCTCTAGATTTGCTTATTCTGGGCCTTTCATATGAATGGACTCATATAATGTGTGGCCTTTCATGAATGTCCTATTTTCTTTGCATAATGTTTCCAAGATTCATTCATGTTATTAGTACTATTGCTGAATAATATTCCACTGTATAGATATACCACATTTGGTATATCCATTTATCAGTGCAGGGAGATTTGAATGGTTTCCACTCTTTGTTGTAATGTTTTTATGAACATTTGTGTATAGGTTTCTGTGTGAACATGTTTTCATTTTTCTTGGGTACATACCAAGGAGTAAATTGTTGCATCAAATAGTAACTAAGTTTAACTTTTTGAGGAAGTGCCAGGCTGTTATCTAAAGCAACTGGGCCATTTTACATTCCTACTAGTAATGAGTGAGAGTTCCACTTTGTCTACATCTTTGTTAAGACATTACTGCCTTTTTTTTTTTTTTTTTTTGGTACTGGGGATTGAACTCAGGGGTACTCAACCAGAGCCATGTCCCCAGCCCTGTTATCTGTTTTATTTAGAGATAGGGTCTCACCGAGTTGCTGAGACTGGCTTTGAACTCAAAATTCTCCATTACTGCCTTTTAATACTAGCTACCCTATTGGATGTGTGGTGGTATCTCATTTTGACTTCGATTTGCATTTCCTTAATGATATTAAACATCTTTTCATGTGCTCATGACATGGGTTTATGACTCAACATGTTTGGATAAATGTCTGTTTAAATAATTCCTTTACTTATTTTTAAAATTGCACTGTCTTTTTATTGAGTTCAAGGAGTTCTTAATATATTCTAGGTATAAATTCCATTATCACATGTGTAGTTTGTAAAAGTTTCATTTATACTCTTTTCCCTGCCTCTCTTCCTCTCTCCCTTTCTTATTGTGTTGCCCAGGCTAGACTAAAACTGCTGAAATCAACTGGTCTTCCTTCCTCAGCCTGGGATTACAAGTGCATGCCACCACACTTTACAGTTTCGGATAGCATTCACAAAAGTTTTAATTTTGATGAAATCCAATTTATAAATTGTTTCTTTTATTGCTCGTGCTTTCAGTTTCCCATAAGAATCCATTACCTAATCCAAGAGCAGCAAAGATTTACACTTATGTTATCTTCTAAGAATTTTATAGTCTTATATTTTAAATTTATATTTGATCCACTTTTGATTATTTTTTTTGTATATCATGTGAGACAGCATATCCAGTGTTATAATCTTTTAAAATTAGAGATCTAGTTGTCCTAACATCATTTGTTGAAAAAGACTATTCTTTATCCTCTTCAATTATCCTGGCACACTTTTTGAAAATTAGTTGACTATAAATATGAATTCTTTCTCTTTTTGTAATTTTTTTAGTTGTATATGGACTCAATACCTTTATTTTATTTATTTTTATGTGATGCTGAGGATTGAACCCAGTGCCTCACATGTGCTAGGCAAATGCTGTACCACTGAGCCACAACCTTGATCCAAAAGTTTATTTCTTTTCTTTTTTTTGGTACTGGGGATTGAACTCGGGGAACTCAACCACTGAGCCACATCCCCAGCCCTATTTTGTGTTTTATTTAGAGACAGGATCTCACTGAGTTGCTTAGTGCCTCACCATTGCTGAGGCTGGATATGAACTCAGGATTTTCCTGTCTCAGCCTCCAAAAGTGCTGGGATTACAGGCATGTGTCCCCATGCCCGGCAAGAGTTTCTTGACACTCAGTTCTATTCCATTGCTCTGTGTCTGTGTGTATGCTGGTATCACACTATCTTGATTACTGTAGCTGTGTAGTAAGTTTTTAAACCGTGAACTGTGAGTCCTACAACTTTAAGGTAGGTTTGGCTATTTTGAGTCCCATAATATCCATATGATTTTAGGATCAGTTTGTTAATTTCTGTCACAAAGTAAGCTCAGCTTTTGGTAGAGATTTCATTGGTCAGTTTGGGGAACATTCAATAGAATATGATTTAGTCATTTGAAACTGTAGTTATGAGGAAAATAGTAACATTTGAAAAAATATAGTGTTAAGTTAGAAGAAACTATAAAATATGTACACTGTGATCACATATGTATGGAAAATACATTTGAAGCCGGACGCGGTGGCTCAAGCCTGTAATCCCAGCACTAAGGGAGGCTGAGACAGGAGAATCGTGAGTTCAAAGCCAGCCTCAGCAATGGCGAGGTGCTAAGCAACTCAGTGAGACCCTGTCTCTACATAAAACACAAAACAGGGCTGGGGATGTGGCTCAGTGGTCGAGTGCCCCTAAGTTCAATCCCCAGTACCAAAAAAAAAAGAAAAATACATTTGAAAAAATTCTGTTAAAGAGTCCTCATCAAGAGAATGAGAAGACAAGCCACACTTGGAGGGAAAATTTACAAAAGACAAGGAGTATTGTCCAAAATATACAAATAACTCTTAAAACTCAACAGTAAGAAAATAAACCAGTTGAACATGGGTAAAAAATCAGAACGGGCTGGGATTGTAGCTCAGTGGTAGAGCACTTGCCTCGCATGTGTGAGGCACTGGGTTCGATCCTCTGCACCACATATAAATAAATGAAATAAATGTCCATGGACAACTAAAACATAAAAAAATTAAATAAATAAATAAATAAATAAATAAATAAATAAATAAATAAATAAATAAAGATATTGTGTCCATCTACAACTAAAAAAAAAAAATCACAACAGACACCTCACCAGAGAAGTTGTATAGATGGCAAACAGGCATGTGAAAAGATTCTTAATGATATATGAATTAGGGAATTGCAAATTAAAGCAGTGATAAGATACCACTACATGGGCTGGGGTTATGGCTTAGTGGTAAAGTGCTTGCCTAGCACGCTTGAGACACAGGTTTGATTCCCAGCACTACATAAAAAAACTAAATACACAAAATAAACGTACGTGCCATTTACAACTAAAAATATTTAAAAAAAGAGATACCACTACACACTTAATAGAATGGCTAAAGTTCAAAACACTTGACAATACCAATGCTCTTGGATGTGGATCAGTAGGATCTTTTGTTTTTGGTAAAAATGCAAAATGACACAGCTACTTTTGAAGACAGTTCAGCAGATTGTTTTTTTTTATGTTTTTTTGGTACTGGGGATTGAACTCAGGGGTTCAATCGACCACTGAGCCACAATCCCCAGGCCTATTTTATGTTTTATTTAAAGACAGGGTCTCACTGAGTTCCTTAGTTCCTCGTCGTTGCTGAGGCTGGCTTTGAACTCACGATTCTCCTGTCTCAGCCTCCCTAAGTGCTGGGATTACAGGCATGCGCCATTGTACCCGGCAGCAGTTTCTTATAAAACTAAACATACTCTTGGCATATAATTCAGCAGTCATGTTCCTTGGTATTTATCCAGATGAATTGGAAACATATATTTACACAATACTACACATAGATGTTTATAACAGCAGGACAATTGTTAAAACTTGGAAACAACCAAGATGTCCATCAACAAGGTCAGGGGTAAATAAGCTATGGTATATCTAGACAATGAAATTCAGACACTTAAATTCAGTGCTAAAAAGAATGAGCTATGAAGTCATGAAAAGACATGGAAGAAATAAGTGCATATTACTAAGTGAAAGAAGTGATCTGAAAAGACTGCATGTTGTATGACATATGATGTGACATTCTAGAAAAGGAAAAACTATGGAGACAGTAAAAAGAGTGGTTGCCAGGGGTTGGATGAGAGGGAGGGATGTACAGGCAGAGCACTGAGGATTTTTAGTTCAGTAAAATTACTGTGTATGCTGCTATAAAGGTAGATACACATCATTATACATTTGCCCAAACCCATGTTGTACATTGGTACAACAAACACTAAGAGTGAACGCCAATGTAAATGGTGGACTGGATGATAATGATGTAGGTTCATTGATTGTAATGATTGTTGGTGAAGGTTCATCTCACCACTCTGGTGCCTGATATTGATAGTCAAGGAAGCTCAGAAGTCAAACATCAGATATTTGGGAGTTTTCTGTTAGTCTGCTTATTTTTGCTTTGAATAAAATGCTCTAAAAATTAATTCTATAAATTTTGGCTAATAGAATAATTTCTTAACTCAAGATGCAACCCGTATCTCTGTAGATAAACCAGAATTACCAGACTTTCCAGGAGGAATGTGTGAAAGTGAGGAGGTAGGATGCAGGGTATGGTTAAAATGAGCCAGTCTCAGATTTAACACTCAGCTCCTTGATTTCTCCTTTGCCTAGTTAGTTTCATCTCTGCCTTCTCGTTCTCCATAAAAAAACCTCTACTTCAGACCCTAGCTTAGGACTTCCTCAGGGGCCTTATATATGAAACCTTGGGAATCTGGCTAGTTTGTATAATTGCCATTGGTAAGTAGAATGAATGGTGGCAGAGTAGTTTGAAGCAAGGAGCCAAACAACATAGTTTGAGCCACAGAAGCCACTTGTGATGGAAAGTGATTTTGGGAAGAGGAAAGGAACTCATCTAAGAGGAGCTCTTTATTGCCTTCTCTGCCTGTATGTGAATTCTGTCAGTTTCTTTGCATTTGTATATATTGTTTTCTTATGAAGTTATGTGTTCCATAAGGGCAGAGGCCTGCAGATGGTGCTAGGCCTGGTTAAAAGGTAGATACATAGAGAAGCAAGCTTTGTGACTTTGTGACAGACTGTCCTTAACTGTGCTACTGCAGGGTGTGTTCTAAAGAATTTGGGGGCTTTCTTTCTAGTTGAGTGATTGTTAAAAACCTCATATTTAAATGCTCTATAGTTTTTGCATTTAATGGGTGAACATTTGAGGTTTGCTTCAAAGCAAACAAAATTTAAAGACCTGCTGAAGTCCATTGATACCAATATCAACCAAAGCCAACTTTTGTAACAGCAGCAGCATGACTTTGAAGTATTAGGATGAGTTCTGCCAGGTGTTGTGGCTCACTTTTGTAATCCCAGCTACTTAGTAGACTGAGACAGGAGGATTGCATGTTTGAGGCCAGCTTGGGTAACTTAGTGAGGAACTGTCTCAAAAAAAAAAAAAGTCTGGGGTGTATTTCATTGGTAAAGTGCTTGTCAAGCATGTGAGAGGCCCTAGGTTCAATCTCTAGTATAATTTAAAAGCAAAACAAACAAACAAACAATGACTTTTCAGTTGAAAAGTCAGGAGAAAAACAGTTTTTAAAAATATTTTATTTAGTTGTAGATGGACATAGTATCTTTATTTTATTTATTTTTATGTGGTTCTGAGGATTGAACCCGGTGCCTCATGCATGCGAGGCAAGTGCTCTACCGCTGAGCCACAATCCCAACCCGAGAAAAACAATTTTTAATTCAGATTTTTTTTTTTTAAAATATTTATTTTTTCGTTGTAGGTGGACACAATATCTTTATTTTATTTTTATGTGGTGCTGAGGATCGAACCCAGTGCCTCCCGCGTGCTAGGCGAGCACGCTACCACTGCGCCATAACCCCAGCCCCCAGATTTTTTTTTATTGAATCCCTTCTCAGCCTTTTGGCTAAGATCAAGTATAAATTTTTAAATTGAGTTATTATTTATGATCTTTTTGGAATATAAAATCACAAATTTCATTATTCTTAACTTTTAACATTTAAAATAACCAGTTCTTACGTAGATTAAAGAAAAAAATAGATGCTACAAATATCGAAATTTCTAGAAATATGCACAAAACCATAGTTTTGACTGGTATTTTAAAATACCTGACTTTTTTTTCCCCCAAAATTGTTTTTAGTAGGTGGGCACAGTACTTATATTTGATTTATTTATTTTTATGTGGTGCTGAGGATTCAACCCAGTGCCTCACACATGCTAGGCAAGTTCTTTACCACTGATCTACAACCCCAGCAAAATTTCCTGACATTTTAAGAGTTTTATTATAATTCACATGCTTTGACTTCTGTATCATCATGGAAAAACTATACTCTTCAAATTTTAGACTGTCAAATTTTGTGCAGTGTTTATTTTATGAGATAATTTTTTTTCCTGTTGAAACTTCACTTGTGTTTTCCTTTTGGAGGCTTAAAAATATACTCATGAACTTATGCTTCTGGCCAAGATGGAAGTTAACAGAAATTAGATTTACCCTCTTGACCATAATCACAAAACAAACAAAAACTCCAGACAAAATATATGAAGTAACAGTTTAAAACCCTGAACAACAGGGAGCACAAGACATTCTGCATTATAAGAATGCAGAAATAAACAGGTGAGGCCTACAATTACACTAGTGTACTGCCTGGACTGAGTTTCAGTCTACAGGGTATGGAAGGCTGGAAAAAAATGAATAAAGTATCAATGAGCTATAGAACAACTTTAGTTTGTTACAAATTATATGTATACATACATTATATATATATGTATGTAAATGCACACACATCTGTATATACACAGATACATAATAATAGAGGGGTTACAGAAAAAAAATTTGGTACTAGAGATTGAACTCAGGGACATTTAACCACTGAGCCACATCCACAGCCTTGTTTATTTTCTGTTTTGAGACAGACTTGCTAAGTTGCTTAGGGCCTTGCTTAGTTGCTGAAGCTCACTTTGAACTTGTGATCTTCTTGTCTCACCCTCCCAAGTTACTGGGATTACAGGTGTGTATCACTATGCCTGGCATGGAAAAAAAATTTTGAAGGTAAAATAGTCAAGAAATTTCTAAATTTTATTAATTATAAATCCAAAGAAAAAGAGAAGAGAACAAAGAACAGATGTAATTAATAGAAAACAAATAACAAGGTGCCAGATTTACAACAATCATATCAATAATCACATTAAATGTAAATGGTCTAAAATCCCAATTAAAAACTAGAGCATAAAGTGGCACACACTTTATAATCCTAGCAGCTTGGGAGGCTGAACAGGAGGATCAAAACCAGCCTCAGCAATTTAGTGGAGGCCCTATGCAATTTAGTGAGACTCTTTCTCAAAAAATAAATGCCTGTATTGGAGAAAAAAGTCACAAATCAGCGTCTTCATCTTCCACTTTAAAAAACTAGAAAAAGAAGAAAAAATGAAACCCAAGGTAAACAGAAGAAATAGGGTAAAGTTAAAAACTATGTCAATGAAATAGCAAACAGAAAAACAGTAGCGAATGTCAAAGCTGACTCTTTGAGAAGACCAATAAAATTGATAGATCTCTAGCCTGCCTGTGCAGGAAAATAAAAGAGAAACACAATATTAGGAATGAAAGAGAGAACAAAGCTATAGATCCCATAATTATTAAAAGGGTTAAAGGCCAGGTGTAGTGCTTGCGTGTAATCCTGGCAACTTGGGAGCCTGAGGCAAGAGGATTGCAAATTTGAGGCCAGTCTCAGCAGTTTAGGCCCTAAGCAACTTAGTGAGACCCTGTGCCAAAATAAAAAATAAAAAGGGCTGGGGATGTGGCTCAGTGCTAAAGTGCCACTGGTTCAATGTCTAGTACTAAAACAATGGGGGAGGTAAATAATAATTTGAGTTACTTTATGCTAATTTACTGGAAACCTTGATGAAATAGGCAGATTCCTTGAAAGATACAAAATACCAAAACTCTCTCAAGAAGAAATGAATAACCTGAAAAGTGCTTTGCCAGAGAAATTGAATTCCCTCAAAAGAAAATTCTAGGTCTGCATAGTTTCCCTGAAAAATGTATGAAATAGGGCTGGGATTGTAGCTCAGCGGTAGAGCGCTTGCCTTGCATGCGTGAGGCCCTGGGTTCGATCCTCAGCACCACATACAAAGCAATAAAATAAAGACATTGTGTCCATCAACAACTAATAAAAAAATATTTAAAAAAAAATGTATGAAATATTTTAGGAAGTTGTGATATCAGTTCTACACATTTTCCCCATAAAACAATGAGCGAATGAGGAGGGAATACTACTGCTTTTTAAAAAAATTTTGTAGATAATAACAAATGAACAATCAAGGGCTTGGAGATATAGCTCAGTTAGTAGAGTGCTTGCCTAGAACAAAGTCCTGGGTTCAATCCCCAGCATCACCTCAAACAAATAAAATGAACAAGTGGAAAATTTTAAGAGTACCTCTTACAGTAAATAAAAATATGAAGTATGTAAGGATAGATTTCATAAAAGATAGTTAAGACAGTAATCTTACTGAAAGCTATACAACATTGTTGAGAGAAGTTAAAGACGACCTAAATAAAGTGGAGAGATACTGTGTTCAAGGATTGGAAGACTCAATATTGTCAGTTTCCCCCAAAGATAGAGATTAAGTACTATCCTAATTAAAAAAAAAAATCTCAGCAGGCAGTTTGTAGAAAGTGACAAATTGATTTTAAAATTTATATGGAGGGGGGCTGGGGTTATGGCGCAGTGGTAACGTGCTCGCCTAGCACGTAGGAGGCACTGGGTTCGATCCTCAGCACCACATAAAAATAAAATAAAGATATTGTGTCCACCTACAACTAAAAAATAAATATTTTAAAAAAAAATTTATATGGAGGGCAGGGGTTGTGGCTCAGTGGTAGAGTGCTTGCCTAGCATGTGTGAAGCACTGAGTTTGATTCATTTATATAAATAAATGAATAATGTATAGGTCCATCAACTAAAAAAATTTATATGGAAATGCAAATGACCTAGGTAAGAGTCAAAATAATTTTGATAAAGAAGAACAAAGAAAAGGAATAATAGATTTCCAGAACATATTATAGCTACAGTAATCAAAACATGGTATTGATGTTAATTGGTGTAAAGATAAATAATTTTGTGAAATAGAATGGAAGAGTCCAGAAAAAAATACCAATTTTTGAAGTTGCCAAGACAGCTAAATAGAAAAAAGATTAAAAAAAAAGGTTTTGAAACAATTTGATCTTAATGTTTAAATAACAACACTTGATCCATACCTTACATCATATATAATAAAAGATAACTCAAAATTGACCTAAAGCCCAAATCTATAAAAATTGTGGGAGAAAATCTTTGGGATTTAGGATGTGGTAAAAAGTGGTGAGGTTCAACACAAAAGCATGACTTATGAAACAAAAAATTTATAAATTGGACTTATCAGTATTCAGACTCTTCAAAAGCAACTTTTTAAAAAAATATTTATTTTTCTAGTTGTAGGTGGACAGAATATTTTATTTTTATGTGGTGCTGTGGATCGAACCCAGTGCCTCACGCGTGCTAGGTGAGCACGCTACCACTGCGCTACAATCCCAGCCCCCCAAAAGCAACTTTTAAGAGAACGAAAGGACAAGCCACAGACTGGGAGAAAATATTTGCAACTTATCTGATAAAGTCTTGTTTTTAGAATATGTAAGGAACTCTCAAAACTCAGTAATAAGAAAACAATCCAGTAAAAAATAGGCAAAAATTCTGAATAGCTTCATCAAAGAAGCTGCATGGATGGTAAATAATCACACAAAAATATGATTGACATAATTATTCATTAGGAAAACAGTAACACCACAATATGATACCACTACATGCACGTTAGATATCTTCAGTACAAAAGACCAACAGTACCAAGTATTGGTGAGGATAAGGAGCAGCTGAATCTCTAATATATTTTTGGTGAGAATGTCAAAATGGTACAACTTTGGAAAACAGCATTTTCTTAAGGACTTAAAACAGACACCTCTTATGTGACCCAGCCATTCCATCTGCAGCATTTATCCAAGAAAAACGAATGCATATGACCACCTAGAGATTTGTACACAAATCAGCTGTATTTATATTAGACAAAAATTGAAAACAATTCAAATGTGTATCAACAGACAAATGTGTGGTACAGTCATACAAAAGAATACTATTCAGCAACAAAATGGAACGATCTATTGATATATACATGATTGATTCTCAGTGTAATGATGCTAAGAGAACAAAGCCAGGAAAAAAAGACATCAACATTACGTTTTCCATGTATATGAAGTTCTGTAAGATGCAGATATTCAGAAAGCAGATCAGAGATTGCTTGGAGAATGCCAGAGAGAGATGAGTTGTAAAGAGACAAAGGAAATTTTTGTGGGTGATAGATAGGTTCATTATCTTGATTCTGATGGTTTCATGGTTGTGCATATATATTTTAGGACTTATCAAATTGTATACTTTAATATATGCAATTTATTTTAAGTTATTTTTCATGAAATCTATAAAAAAATACTTGTATGTTCTTCAACATTTATAGTTTGCTGCTGAAATTTGAGAAGTGCATAAGGACTCACTGATTTTAAATATAATTTTTAAATAATTGAGTTTGATAAAGTGGTCAAACATGCATTGTGTGTATCAAGTTTACTTAGAGTTTTTTTTTTGTACCAGGGATTGAACTCCACCACTGAGCCACATCCCTAGCCCTATTTTTATTTTATTTAGAGACAAGGTCTCACTGAGTTGCTTAGCGCCTCGCCATTGCTGAAGCTGGCTTTGAACTCGCGATTCTCCTGTCTCAGCCTCCTAAAGTGCTGGGATTACAGGCGTGCACCACCGCTCCTGACTCACTTAGAATTTTAAATTATTACAAAATTGAGAAATCGAATGATCCAATTTGTGTTTTTCAAAATTCTTTTTTTTTTTTTTTGGTACCAGGGATTGAACTCAAGCGCACTCGACCCCTGAGCCACATCCCCAGCACTATTTTGTGTTTTATGTAGAGACAGGGTCTCACTGAGTTGCTTAGCAGCCTCGCCATTGCTGAGGCTGGCTTTGAACCCGCGATTCTCCTGTCTCAGCCTCCCTAAGTGCTGGGATTACAGGCTTGAGCCACCGCGCCCGGCTTGTTTTTTGAAATTCTGAAGGAATTTTCAGAATGATACCAAATGGTAGGTTTTATTTTACTATCAGATTAGAACATTGTTACTCAACTGAATGATAAATATAAAGGGAAAGAATGTCATAAGAGCCTTAAGTGCAAAATGGATGGGGTCAGTGGAATTCTACTAGGTTTGGGAGAAATTCTCATGACCTTGACTGGATGGCTAGGTATTTATGGCAGGTAGAATAGTGACCCCTCAATTCTACCGTGGAATTGTTAAGTATGTTACCTTACAGGGCAGAAGGGACTTTGCAGATGTCAATAAAGTTTAAGACTTTAAAGTGAGAGATTATCCTGGATTACTCAAATGGGTGGGTCTGATTTAATCACAGGGATTCTCCTAAATGGAGAAACTTTTTCTACTGTGATTAGGGGGAGATGAAACCGCAAAAGAATGATTAAAGAATTGTAACGTGGTTGACTTTGATGGTAGAGAAGGAGAATCACCAGCCAAGAAATGTGAGCAGGTTCTGGAATCTTGGAAGAGGCCAGGAACTGGGTTCCCTAGGGCCCCCAGAGGGAATGCAGCCCTTCTAATCCTTCTTTTTAGTGCATTGGGAACCATTCTGGAGTTGTACTTCCAGAATTATAAGACAATACATTTGTATTCTTTCAGCTCCTAAATTTGTGGTAATTTGTTACGTTAGTCATGGTAAATTGACGTATCTAAGGGGGTAAAGCTCAGAATTAATATCCCCCCCTGGGGAGTTGTGCAGTGGAAAGCTAACTTTGTAATACTGAGATAAGTTTTTCCATTCCTTGGAATTTATTTTCCCCGCCACCTATCAAACCTCATTTTTTCATAAAGTAAAGCATGTATTTATTAAAAAGTAATTCTAAATAGAAAATATTAGAACTGAAATATCATTTTAGTCTAACCCCCTGAAATTTACTGGTGGGGAAACTGAGGAGGAACCAAAGATTCCACAAATAGTTAACAGTTTCCTGGCCCTTCCACACTTTAATGTTGGAGATTTAAGGTGGCCACGGTTTTTGTGCTTTCTGCATAAGGGTTTGTTCACAGACCTGAGATATTTTTTTCATTTATATTGATTGATTTCATGTGCTTACAAATCTTCAGATCATTCCAGATCTAGAATTATAAAGGTATACAAACTGCAAACAGATGTTACACATTAATTTTTGCTTTAATTTCTTTTAAGTGCAGAAAATTTATTTTTAGAAATAATTAGAATTTTTAATTATTACTATTATCATGGTGCTAGGGATGAGACCCTTGTGTGTGTCAGACAAGTGATCTACCAGTGAGCTATATCCATAGCCCTCAAAAGTTATTCTTTAATATATTTTTAAATGCTTTAAGGAAATAATTATTTTGTATCTTCAGCTCTTTTGGTTACAAAATACTATCCTTGTACAATTTTTTCTTTCAGTGGGCTTTGGGAAACACATAGTGAAGCGCTCTGTGTGGTTTTTTGTTTGTTTTGTTTTTTGGTACCAGGGATTGAACCAAGGGACACTTAACCCCTGGGCTACATTCCCAACCCTTTTCTATATTTTATTAGAGACAGGGTCTCACTGAATTGCTTAGGGCCTTACTAAATTGCTGAGGCTAGCCTTGAACTCAAGATCCTCCTGCCTTAGCCTCCTGAGCTGCTAGGATTATAGGCATGCGCCACCATGCCCGGCCTTGTTTTTATTTTTGTGGGCTCAAGTGATCCTACTACCTCAGCCTCCCTTGTAGCTGGGACTTCAGGCACTTAGCACTAGCAAAGTCATATTTTAAATCTGCTTAATTTATATTATAGTGCTTTAATGAGTGGGGATACGTTATACCCAATTTTTTTTTGGTACTGGGGATTGAACTCAGGGGCCTTTGACCACTGAGCCACATCCCCAGCCCTATTTTGTGTTTTATGTAGAGACAGGGTCTCACTGAGTTGCTTAGTGCCTCGCCATTGCTGAGACTGGCTTTGAAGTCGCGATTCTCCTGTCTCAGCCTCCCTCAGTGCTGGGATTACAGGCTTGAGCCACCGCGCCCGGCTACGTTATAACCACTTTTGCCCTAGGGTTCTTCCCACTGCATCCCAACAATCTGAACCTTCTTTTCCTCCTTTTGCTAGTTAATGAATGTATACTCAGATTGATAGTGTCATATGGTTCTCTGTTCTTGATTATCCATGTTTAAACCAAGCTAGTAAAATAAACAAAAAATAAATCTGTGTTGTATATGCACAGACATAATGCACTTCGGCAATAAATTTTAATTATGTTTGGATTTCTTAGCATTCTTTATTAGAACCCAATATTATTTTTACTTTTATAGTTGACACAGGTACAGTATAATTTTCTTCATTAGAGTCTTAAGATTAAAATTTAGAAAAGTAGGGGCTGGGATTGTGGTTCAGTGGTAGAGCGCTTGCCTCGCATACGTAAGGCACTGGGTTTGATCCTCAGCACCACATACATTTTAATTTTAAAAAAAGATTTAAAAAATTTAGAAAAGTAATACAATCAACTTGTAATGGTATTTCAGCATGAATTCTTACCAGCTGCTATCTGACCAACTTTGCTTTGAGTACTTTTGAGAATCACAGTTCATTTTACCTTGTATTGAGTGCTGTTTATGTGTCATTTGCTTAAACTAGGTGGTGGAGGCACAAAAATGAATAGGACACATTCTCCACTATATAGTGTGCATAGATGTCATATGTTACCTTGTTGGTCTATTACTAGAAATCATCAGCAGATTTGGAACTAAACTGGCCCTAAGAAATCAGCTCAAGGGGCTGGGATTGTGGCTCAGTGGTAGAGCGCTTGCCTTGCATGCGCGAGGCACTGGGTTCGATCCTCAGCACCACATAAAAATAAATCAATAAAGATATTGTGTCCATCTACAACTAAAAAATATTTAAAAAAAAAAAAAAACAGCTCAAGTTAGTCTACCACTGTGACACAGGTAGAAATTTTTTATTTTTCTGTCAAAAGCATGGACAAATAATAGGAGTTAGTTTGGTTATTTACTCTTACCAAAATAAGTTCTATGAAAACAGAAAATGCTGTATCTCCACTAGAACAATGCCTGCCAGGTAGTAGGTGCCCATTCAGTATTTGTTGAGTAAATAAGTGAATGGCCTCTACTTATCCCTCCAGCTTTTTTTTTTTAAATATTTATTTTTTAGTTGTAGGTAGACAGGATATCTTTATTTTATTTTTATGTGGTGCTGAGGATCGAACCCAGTGCCTCACGTGCTAGGCGAGCATGCTACCACTGCACCATAACCCCAGCCCTATCCCTCCAGCTTTTAACTCAGATATTCATTCCCTTCTCAGAGTCGTCTTTTTTCTGAGCTGGCCACTCCCTCCCTTAAAGATATTTTTTGGCTTACATTCCATTGTCCAGAATTTAGTCACATGGCTATGCTTAGCTGCAAGAGAGAAAACTGGGGCTTCATTCTGGAAAGCTTTCTATTCAGTTAAAAAGTGGAGGTCTTATTTCTGAGAGAGTTAGAGAAAGGAATATTGAGAATTACTAGCAGCTTCTGTCACAACTTTAACAGTGATGTCTATCAGATGTACCTTTGAGCTAAGCCGTTTCATGACTTGGCCTGATACAGCTTATGAGAGATAAGAAACATATAAAGTCAAGAAAATACCAGAGAAGGTTCAGATAGTTGCCCCAGGAGGTAGAAGAGCAGGGTTTTATTTGAACCATGGTATGGTATTGAAGGACAATGAGAGGAATAGGGCAGTGACTTCAGTTGCTTTCCAAGTTGCTATATCTTTTTTTTTTTGGATACTGAGGATTGAACTCAGGGGCACTTGACCACTGAGCCACATCCCCAGCCCTTTTTTGTGTTTTATGTAGAGACAGGGTCTCACTGAGTTGCTTTGCTTAGCGCCTCACCATTGCTGAGGCTGGCTTTGAACTCAGGATTCTCCTGTCTCAGCCTCCCAAAATGCTGGAATTACAGGCGTGTGCCACCGCGCCCGGCTGCTATATATCTTTTTAATCTAGCATGGTAATGTTGCTGGTTTCTTTAGTGATGGATTTGGGGTTTTTAAAACTATTTAGCTGTGCTGCCAAAAGAACTAGTAATCAGAAGTGAGACGTGTACATTAAAGGTTTGTGAACCATTGGTTTATTTGCTTAGTAGTAATTGCAACAATACTTTTATCTTAATTACTACCATGTAGAATCTGATGACCTCTCAGTATATCACTGTCACCTAGACTTCCCTCTTAAGCTTGAGCCCTCTCTTTGATTGCCTTCTGGATATCTTGCAAGGACCCCTTGCACCACATGCTCCAACTAGAGTTCTCTTGCTTTCCTTAGAAAATATCCAAAATGTAAAATTAAAGTGAAGAGAAAAAAGTAAAAAGACCTGATGAGTGACTTATGTGAAGTGTTCCATCTTTTTCCCCTAAGTTTGAAAAGATCATGAAATAGAGCAGTGTTAAAACATTTAATACAAAAATAAAAGAAGTACAGGTTCCCTCTTATCCCTGTTTCTCATAAATCTCATTATCCAAAGGAGGCACTGTTTTGGCAGTGGGCATCTAATTTAAGTATCTTTACAAATTTCTTATACTACATATAGGTAAATATGTACACATATATACATCTTGCCTTCTAAAAATAGGGTCATATTACAAATTGTTCTACAGCTCATCATTCACTTAATAGTAAATCTTGGGTATTTTTCCATTTCATTCATAACAATGTTAGAAGATTATTTATTTGGAATGGCTAAGACCTCATTTGTTCTGTATAGATGATATTTTCAGAGTTTAATGATCTTATTAACTCTAACAGACACCAGTGATGAAAAAGACATTTTGGCATATGATATGTAATATTTGCATATTTGTCATCCAGTGCTCTAAAGTGATTGCACCCACTGAAATTTTACAAATATCTGAGAATCATGGTTGTTTTCTGCAAATAATTATAATATACCCTGCTATTTGTATTGAATGTATTATCCCATTGTGACATCATCAGTTGATTTTTTTTTTCTTTTAATGCCCCAGAAGACCAAATTATCACTGGGCACCATGCACCATAATAATACACTTCATTTATTACAGTCTTTTTAAATGAATGAACATTTATAAAATTATTTCCTAATTCAGTTGTTTGGATCTTTTTAATGCTTAGGTTCTTTTTTTTTTTTTAAATATTTATTTATTTTTTTAGTTGCAGGTGGACAGAATATCTTTATTTTATTTTTATGTGGTGCTGAGGATCGAACCCAGTGCCTCACGCATGCTAGGCGAGCACGCTACCACTGCGCCACAATCCCAGCCCCTAATGCTTAGGTTCTTAGCTAAATGATTCTTTACTGTATAGATTTATCTTGCCCTTTTCAAATACTACATAGTATTTTTATTTCTTACTATTTATTTATTTATTTTTTAAATTTTTTTGGTACCAGGGATTGAACTCAGGGACACTTGACACTGGGCCACATCCCCAGCCCTATTTTGTGTTTTATTTAGAGACAGGGTTTCACTGAGTTGCTTATTAGCACCTTGCTGTTGCTGAGGCTGGCTTTGAACTTGCGATTCTCCTGTCTCAGCCTCCCAAAGTGCAGGGATTACAGGCTTGAGCCACCACGCCCGGCTTCACATAGTATTTTTTTTTTAATTTTTTTTTTTTTTTTTTTGTAGATGGGCACAATGTCTTTATTTTATTGCTCTGTATGTGGTGCTGAGGATCGAACCCAGGGCCTCACACATGCGAGGCAAGCGCTCTACCGCTGAGCCACAATCCCAGCCCCACATAGTATTTTTAAAGTATGCATTTGCCTGATTTTATTTAAACATTCCTAGGATCATCCTCTTGAAGAAAAACTTTGAAATACTTCTGTTTAGTCATAACAGTTAATTCAGCTATAACTTAAGTAATCTGTAAATGTTTAATTGATGAGCAAATCTATGACTGTGCTTTTCCTTTTCTTGAATCATTACTTTTTTGTTTCCCCTTGACTCTTTCCCTTATGCATTTAAAGCGTGTCTGGTTCTTGGCTCTTAAACCTTTGTTCTCCACTTCCCTGTCAACTCAAAGCATTTCATTTTCCCCCTTTTCTATCCTAGTGGTAGTATCAGAATTCTCACTTGTCTTTTTTGCAAGTTTATGTAGCCTCCTTCTGCTTAACTTTTATACTCAAAACACACTATTTTTCTCAAATTTCCAGTGATTACTTTCTCAGCCTTTACCATTGTCTAGTGTCCCAGGGAAATGCTAGGGAATACACAAAACTGACATTTTTTCCCTTAAAACAAAAAACCAAAAAAACAAACCAAACCAAACAAAAACTTTTAGCCAAATACTTACTCATAGGAAATATCCCATTTTATTCTAAGTACTGTCCTCAGAAAGACTTGAGAGAAAATTACATCCACAAAACACAAAGTGCTAAGAAATAATCTAATAGTAAAATTGAGTGTATAGAAATAAAAAACATCATTACCAATGTTTTTAAATCCCTTGAACAAAATAGTGAACTAATCCAAATAAAACAAAATAGTGAACATAAGTGATGACCAAATTGTGATCTAAAATTTCCATCAGAAAAAAAAATCTTCAAATATAAAACAAAAAGTCAAAGCTAAAAAACTAGAGAAAAGCCTGTGATTCCCAGCCATATCTGGCTGCATAGTAGAATCCTCTAACATGCTGTTTGAAACACTCTTGCCCTGGCCCCACCACAGCCAATTAAATCCAGACCCTTGGGGCTGGGATTATAGCTCAGTGGCAGAGTGCTTGCCTCACATGCATAAGGCACTGGGTTTGATCCTCAGCACCAATAATAAATAAATAAATATATTGTGTCCATCTACAACTAAAAAAATAAATAAATCCAGACCCTTTGAGGATGTAGTACAGCATGGGTAGCTTTTTAAAGCTTCCAGGTGATTCTAATGTTTAGCCCAGATACAGAAAAATGCTTTAGAAACCTGAGGACCCACAGTGTCCAAAGTCTGTCTAAAATGACTTCTAAAAGCAGAGGACAAGCAGGGCGCATTGGCTCAAGCCTGTAATCCCAGCACTTAGGGAGGCTGAGACAGGAGAATCGCAAGTTCAAAGCCAGCCTCAGCAACAGCGAGGCACTAAGTAACTCAGTGAGACCCTGTCTCTACATAAAACACAAAATCGGGCTGGGGATGTGGCTCAGTGGTCGAGTGCCCCTGAGTTCAATCCCCAGTACCAAAAAAAAAGAGGACAGAGACACTGAAGGAAAAAAACAATATTAGATAATTTTCTGAAGATTACCCAAAACTTGTCTTCAGCAAAGGGCCAGGATATTAAGACCCCTGCAGAAATGAAAGAGAAAGACAAATACCTAGATCTATCCCTGTGATATACCTGAACTCCAAGAATAAAGAACATTATTATATCTTCCAGAGGGGAAAAATGAGATACACACTGAGTTCTGGAGGGAAAGAAACCTGCCTGGCCTCCCTGATCCAAATCTAGCTCCTGCTGTCATTCCCAGATGTTCTCCAGTGAACTTCCTCGCTTATTCCTGTGCTTTCTTGGTGCCAACTGCAGGCCCAGAGCTTCTCTAGGATCCCTTGGGAAGAGCTGCTCTTGATGTTGGGAAGACAACTTGCTTTTCTTCTCTCATTCAGTCCAATCCATGCTTTCTAGCTTCTAGGAATTTCTCCAAAGTTCTAGTTCAGTCATACATACTTTTTCTTGTTTTCCAGCTCAGAGTTTTATAAACTTCAAAAACCTTTTTCCAGTATCCATCTTGGAAAGAGAAAGTTGAGGACTTGTCTTTAATCTTTTTGAAGCCAAATTGGGTACAAACAAATTGAGGGAAAATACTGTATTTTGCTTCATTTTTTAAAAAAATCCAGATAAACTTTGATTTGGGGGGGTGGTACTAGAGATTGAACACAGGGGCACTCGACCACTGAGCCACATCCTCAGCCCTATTTTGTGTTTTATGTAGAGACAGGGTCTCACTGAGTTGCTTAGCGCCTCGCCATTGCTGAGGCTGGCTTTGAACTCGCGATTCTCCTGTCTCAGCCTCCCTAAGTGCTGGGATTACAGGCTTGCGCTACCGTGCCCGTCTAAACTTTGATTTTTGAATGGAGACTTTCCTAAGCATACTAACAAAGGAATAATAATAACGAATTACATTTATCAGGTGGTTATTATGTTCCAGTCACTGTTCTCTCTAAACAGAATTAGCTCTTTTTTCCTCTGGTTCATTCTTTATTGTATAATATTTACTTTTGAATATTCTAATATTTTCTAGTTTTTTGTTTTGTTTTACTATTAATATAATCCTTTGTCTCCTCCTTATTTAAAAATAATAATTCATCCAACTAAACAGTCAAAGCAAATTTGGTCTATTAACTTTGCTTCAGTAATTACTGGTAATGAGAAGAAAAGTGACTTTACCAAAGCATTGTATGTATTTAATACATAAAATAAAGGGAGAAATAATTTGTAGTTATAGATAGAGGTTCCATTTAGGATTATCTTTCCTCACCTGTCTTCCTGACTGAACATCTCAGAGCCTTTGGCCCATGAAGAACTGATGTTGTAATCCTAGCCAGAAGTCTGATTTAGTGGCTTGGGAAAGTACTTACTGGAGATATGAGAGGAAGGGAAGATTATAAAGAGAAAAAGAAAAGAGAGAGAAGTTAAGTCTGACTGATTTTCTGTTATTTCTATTCTGGCCACAGGTTTGTTTCTTTTTAAATTTACATAAAATATAGATAAAATCTATTATTTTAACCATCCTAAGTGTGCAATTCAGTGTCATTAAGTACTTTCATAATGTTCCATAATCATCACCACTATCCATTTCCCAGAACTTTTGCATCATCCCAAACAGAAATTGTACCCATTAAACAACTCCCCATTCTCTTCTCCTTGCAGGTTCTGCAAATCTTTTTTCTACTTTCTGACTCCAAATTTGACTGTTCCTGGCTTCCTTGTTCATTTGTGTGTGGCTTATTTCACTTTCAGGATAATGTTTTCAAGATTCTTCTTTGTTGCAGCATGTATCAGAATTTCCTTTTTATGGCTTGATAATATTATGCAATAAACATATTCATGCACATACACATTTTTATATGCATTTTAAAAATCCATCTATCTGATAATGGACACTTGAGTTGTTTTCACTTTTTGGTTGTTGTGAATAGTGCTTCTGTAAACGTTGATATATAAGCATCTATCTGGTTAGGTCCCTGCTTCCAGTTCTGAGTATATATATACCTAGAAGTAAAATTGCTGGATTGAATGGTGATTCTGTATCACTTTGAGGAATGACCAAACTCTTTTCCACAGAGGCTGTACTATTTTACTTTTCCACCAGCAATGCACAGGGGTTTTCTTTTTCTGTATCATCACCAAATAGTTTATTCTGCATTGTCCCCTTTTAAATAATTGTCATACTAATGGGTATGAAATATTATTTCATTGTGGTTTTACTTTGTATTTCCCTGGTCACTAATAATGGTAAGCATCTTATTTGCTTACTGGATATTATATATCTTCTTTACTTTTTTTTTTTTTTTTGGTACTGGGGATTGAATTCAGGGGCACTCGACCACTGAGCCACATCTCCAGCCCTATTTTGTGTTTTATGTAGAGACAGGGTCTCACTGAGTTGCTTAGCACCTCGCCATTGCTGAGGCTGGCTTTGAACTTGCGATTCTCCTGTCTCAGCCTCCCTAAGTGCTGGGATTACAGGCTTGAGCCACTGCGCTCGGCTTCTTCTTTACTTTTTAAAAAAAGAAAAATGCAGGCTGAAGATGTAGCTCAGTGGAGAAGCAGTAATCTGGTATATGCAGGGCCTTGGGTTCAATCCCCAGCACAAAAAAATCAAATAACAACAATAAAAAAAGAAAGAAAAATGTATGTGAGTATGTATAAGCGTATTAGTCTTAATTTCCCTGACCCTGCCCCAGTGTAGAGGAAAGAAATTTCCTGAGGGAAAGTAGATATATACACGGTTTCATGTAGATATATTGTCTATTTATGATCTTGTTTTCTCTTTTTTTTATGTATGTCTTGTCTATAAATAGATAAATCTTCCTGACACTCCTGTTTATTGGAGTAGAATGTTTGAGAAAGTGCTGGGGTTAAAATTTGCTTGAGGGCTTGCTAGTCTATCCTTACAGAACTTTTCAAAATTAAAATTCATTTATGTTGGGGCTGGGGTTGTAGCTCAGCAGTAGAGCGCTTGCCTCCCATGCGTGAGGCCCTGGGTTCGATCCTCAGCACCACATACAAAGCAATAAAATAAAGACATTGTGTCCATCTACAACTAAAAAAAAAAAATTAAAAAAAAAAAGATTCATTTGTGTTGCATTCTATTACAAGGTCTAGGGTATATATCCTCCCTGTGTCTTCTTTTTCTTTAATGTTTAAGTTACAGAAAGCTGAAAGCCAGTATGACCTAGACATCTGTGATGCTTAAAAAGAGCACTGCCATAATTTTCAGTGCCTCTAACAAAGTAGCTTGTTCCTGTGTTCTTTATTGTCGTCTTTCTGCACATTCCTGTTACACAATACAATAGTCTGATGCAGTATATCTATATTCTAACAAAGAGAACAACACAGTAAATAATATACATGGGAATTGGTGGGGAAGGGCTTTAAAAATAACATCTCATTTGGGGGCTTCTAATAATTTAGTTATGTTAAGTGAAGTTTCTAGCACACTGTTGATGAAATATTAAGCGTATTCTCATTTTTCTGTTATGTCCCAGGTGTTTGCTGACTAGCACTTTGGAGAGTGCATGCTTATCTGGCATGTCCATAACAGAACGAACTGTGTGTTCTTTTTCTGATGTTCTGGGTAGCAATTTCCCCCCTTTAGACAGTTCAGCACAGTAAGCTTTATCATAGATTAATATCCATAGCTACATAGTGATTTTTAATGCAGAATAAACCTGGGATGGGGGAAAGGAAGAAAAGTCTGTATGATAAATACAGCAAAACTGTCTTAAAGTTTTTTGGGAATTGTCTGTCCTTTTTCATGTAATAACTTGATAAAGTAAAGAAGTTATTTATGTATTTATTTATTTATTTTTGACTTATGAAACCTATACTCCTAATGGCCTAAGGGGAGTTAAGGGGAAATACTTGGAAAATTCAGTTTTTAATTTTAGACTTATATGCTTTTGAATGCTCAAAAAGTGTATTTTCTTGTTTTATTCTTTAATTATTCGTTGTACTTCTCTTCATGGAGTCAGCAATATTGACAAGAGCTGTTCTTAGACATTACTGAGATAACTTTTATCCCTTGAAGTGCTGGAACCAAAACGAGGAGCAAGTTTCTTTATCCAATGGGACCTATAAACCCAATTGATCAATTTATACAAGTTCTCTTTTTATTTGATTTAAGTAAGACATTGTTTCCAAAAAACAAGACTAGAACCAAGAGAAACTGGTTTTAGTTTACTCCTCCCCCCTGTTTTTGGTACTGGGAATTGAACCTAGAGTCACTTTACCACTGAGCTATGTCCCAAGTCTTTTTTCAAATTTATTTTTAAATTTTGAGTCAGGGTGTTAAACAATTGTTGAGGGTCCTGCTAAGTTGCTAAGGCTGGCCTTAAACTTGTGATCCTCCTGCTTCAGCCTCCAGAGTTGCTGGGATTACATGCACGCACCATTATGCCAGGCTAGGAAAACATTTTGTGACTAACAGTATTTTCATTCACAATTTTTGCTGAACTCCAAATGATGAGCATTCAGAAGAAAGCATTGCTTTTGGATGTGTTGTAGTCATGTTTACTCAATGCTTTATTATACATTTTTTTTGCAACATTTGCACTTTGGAGCTTTGTCTCTTTTTCAGTGATTCTCAGAACAACAATTTTTTGTATCAGTTAAGAATAAATTTTAAAACGTGCACATGTTATGACAACTCACCCCTAAATACTTAAGCATGTGTCTCCTAAGAACACAAATATTATTCTACATAAAATCAGTGCTGTTGCACATCCCAGAGAGCTAACATCTTACACCAGTAAGAAGTTAATACACACCCCGGTTTTCTAAATTTTTTTTTTTTTTGTACTGGGGATTGAACTCAGGGGCACTCGACCACTGAGCCACATCCCCAGCCCTATTTTGTGTTTTGTGTAGAGACAGGGTCTCACTGAGTTGCTTGCTTAGCGCCTCGCCATTGCTGAGGCTGGCTTTGAACTCGCGATTCTCCTGTATCAGCCTCCCTAAGTGCTGGGATTACAGGCTTGAGCCACCACGCCCGGCTGGTTTTCTAAATTTTTGATTGTCCCCAAAATATCCTTTTATAACTTTTTGTCTCCCTAATCCAGGACCCAGCCAAGGATTACCTATTACATTTGGCTGTCATATCTCTCTCATTCCTTTTAGTTTAGACCAAGCCTTTCATCTATCTCTCTTTGGCAGTGGCATGATGGTGGTAGTCCTTTATGATATTAACATTTTTGGGGAGTGTAGGCCTCCTGTCTTGTAGAATGCTCCACAATGTGATTTTGTCTTTTCTTCTTGATTAGTTTTGAGTTTAATATTTTGCTAGAACACCGCCTGGGTGCCGTATATTTCCTATTGCATTATATCAACAGGCACATTAATATGAACTTATTTCTTTATTGGTGCTGTAGAGTTTGATTATGATGCAGATCACTTGTTAAGGGAATATTGAGTAGATTCCTTTATCGGAAAGGTCTTTTTCCTTTTTTAATAAGTAATCTGTGGAATGACACTTTGAAACTAGCTCTTTTTCCAATAAATTTTCACCTGGTATATTTAATTGGTTCAATACTTTAAACCATGGCTTCTCAGGGATGATCTACTGATGGATGTCACTGTATCTGTAAGGTCCCAGCAACTTTTTTTACATGCATGTATTTTCTCTGGGATACAGGCATGAACTTTGAAATATTTAAAAGTTCTTTCCCCTCTGTTCTTGACGTTCCTTCTATAAGTTCCTGGACATCAGAAAAATGTGTCATAAACAGTGGATTTCTGGAAGCTGAGATGCAACACTGTTCATCTCATTTTCCTGATTATCCAGCCTACCATTATGTAGAGCCAGGTACTTAATTTTGTTGTTTGTTTGAGAACGATTTGTTCTAGCCTTTCACTTATCCTGAGCCAAACATTTGGATCTTTTATGTTTGGTATAAACTGTGCTAGAAAATAAAGCAAAGGGGCTTAGCCCCTGGATTTTGGTGTTCTCTTTGAAGATTTTTGGGCATAGCAATATGATTCATGTCTTTGTTGTCACTGAAGTAAACTTAGATCATTGGAAATGAGTTAAAACACTACAATATATGTTTTAGTTATCTAATTATTATACCAGTAAGATATTTTTCACAAACGTGAAATAACTCTTTTTTTTAAATATTTTTTTTTAGTTGTTGATGGATCTTTATTTGATTCATTTATTATTTATATGTGGTGCTGAGGATGGAACCCAGTGCCTCACGCATGCTAGGCAAGCGCTCCACCACGAGCCACAACTCCAGCCCCGTGAAATAACTCTTTTTGATTATGTAGACAGAGGGTCTAAGAGGTGACTTGAAGGACCCTTAAGTCTATCACTAGCATAATGTAGAATAGATTTAGAAGTCTTTGATTCTTGATTTTTCTCTGCTCAACCAGGGAGCAGTCTGGAATTAATCATAGGAGTGGCCAAGTGAGTTTTGTGTAGCCTATTGATTAGCTAATTGGTAACATTGGTTCGCCTTGCATAAAAAAAAAAATCTATCAGGTGACTGACAGTAACAATAAGAGCTAATATTTGAATGGTATATTTCTTTTTTTTATTTCTTTGGTACTGGGGATTGAACCCAGAGACACTAAATCACTAAGCCACATTCCCAGCTTTCATTTTTTTGAGACAGAGTTTCGCTAAGTTGCTGAGGTCCTCATTAAGTTGCTAAGGCTGGCCTCAAACTTTACAATCCTCCTATCTCAGCCTCCTGAGTTGCTGGGATTACAGGCATGTGCCACCATTCCCAGCAAATGGTATATATTTTTTATTTTTTAAAACATTTTTTAGTTGTAGATGGACACAATATCTTTATTTATTTTTATGTGGTGCTGAGGATCGAACCCAGTGCCTCACGCAAGTGAGGCAAGTGCTCTACTACTGAACCACAATCCCAGCCCCAGCAAATGGTATATTTTGAAAGTATAAATACACCACTAATTCATGTCACCCTGTGAAAGTGAATATTTTAATTCTAATTACACAAGTAGGGGGAAAACACTTAGAAAAGTTAAAGTAGCCAACATCAAATAGTTTGTAAGAAGCAGAGGAAAACCCCCAAGTTTTTCCTAAGTTCCTTACTCTTATCATTCTAAAAGGTAGAGGCATTCTAGGGAATCTAAATGTGAACAAAGTATGACCTTTGCTTTCAAGGACCTTTTAAATCCAGCAGGTGTGTCCTCTAATAAATATAAACAGTAAGGTAAGGGAAGAGCTAAGAAAGTATAGAAAAGGGAAAAATGACCCCCCAACATGCAGAGTCAAGGTTTGTTTGATGGGGAAAAGTATTTGGGGGAAAAAGAAAGAGTAACCAAAGCATGGATATGGGAGCACACAGGACTTGTTATAGGAGAAGAATTGGTCTAGCTTGGCTAAAGCATGAGTTGTATGAAAGTAGTGGATGCTAGACTTGAAAGATAAGTTAGGGGGGCTGGGGCTGTAGCTCAGTGGTAGAGCACTTGCCTTGCAAGTGTGAGGCACTGGGTTCGATCCTCAGCACCACATAAAAGTACATAAATAAAGCTATTGTGTCCATCTACAACTAAAAAAATATTTAAAAAAAAAAAAAAAAGAAAGAAAGATAAGTTAGGGTCAGATTATGAAGCACCTTGAGTGCCACAGGGAAAAACTTAATTCTGTAGGTAGTTTGAGCAGGAGAGGGAAAATGTCCTATAAAAGATCCAATAATGATGATAAATGCTTACACTTTTAAGGTACAAATAACACCCAAAACTGCACTGTCTCCATTTTACAGATGAGAAACTAAGAGCTCAGCAAGATTAAGTATATTACAAGTGTCAATAGCTGGAGCTAGCACTCACACTCCATCAGATTCTAAAGCCTAGTCTGATTGCTGCTATAGTACATTGTCACTTCTTTTGTCAAATCACCAGATAAGTTCTTAATTTTCTGTCAAGAATATAGCTGTAGGAGAAGAACATTTTCAAAGTTTTGAGAAGTCTTTTCTCACTGTGTAATCATGTTAAGAAATATGATCATCCCCAAACCTGACTCGTACCACTCTCTAATTTGGGACCAGAGCTAGATGGGAAATTAAAGAATTGGATGTTGTCTTATTCACATGCCTGATGACATCAATACATGCTCATAGCAAATATTTTTTTGTTTTTGTTTTCAATGTCTAAACTTACTGGCCCTAAGAAAATCTCAAGTCTCGTAAATCTCAGTTCCCAGGGACATTTAAAAATGCATAAAGAAGTAGTTTTTTCCCTATCTAAAATATGTTTTTTCTTGGCAGGGTTCCTACTTGCAAAAGACAATGACTACTGATGAAGGTGCCAAGAACAATGGAGAAAGCCCAGCAGCCACCGTTGCTGAACAGGGAGAAGATATTACTTCCAAAAAAGACAGAGGAGTATTAAAAGTGAGGCTACAAAGATGAATAACATACAAGGAAATCTGCTATCTGGAAAGATTGTTTATAAACCCTTTTTTGTGGGGAGGGTGAATAATGTTTATTGAGGTTTGCTAAGTGCTGAACACTATAAGTGAATTCTTATTTTCTCTTCATAACTGAGATTTTAATTTTTTTTTTTTTTGGTACCGGGGATTGAACTCAGGGGCACTCGACCACTGAGCCACATCCCCAGCCATATTTTGTGTTTTATGTAGAGACAGGGTCTCACTGAGTTGTTTAGCGCCTCGCCATTGCTGAGGCTGGCTTTGAACTCGCGATTCTCCTGTCTCAGCCTCCCTAAGTGCTGGGATTACAAGTGTGAGCCACCGTGCCCGGCTGAGATTTTAATTTTTAATCCCAGATTGTATATGGTGAAACTGAGGCCCAGCTAGGTAAATTAACTTGCCCCAATATCCTGAGGATCTTGGGGTTCAGCTCTAGGTTATATCTGACACCAAAATGCTATGTCTCCCTAGCTTCAGAGTGTGTGTGTACTCTTCAGGGGGTACTGGGGATTGAACACAGGGATGCTCTACTACAAGCTATATTCCCAGCTCTTTATATTTTTTGAGACAGAGTCTTTCTAAGTTGTTCAGGCTGGCCTCAAACTTGTAGTCCTCCTGGCTCAGCTTCCCTAGTTGCTGACATTCCAAAGATTTAATTTTTACATATAAATGTTTCTGGGTACAATGAAGATTTTTTTGAGGGGGGGTTCATCAGAGAATATATCTTTTTTTTAATATTTATTTTTTAGTTGTAGGTGGACAGAATATTTTATTTTTATGTGGTGCTGAGGATCGAACCCAGTGCCTCACGCATGCTAGGCGGGCACGCTACCACTGCGCCATAACCCCAGCCCCAGAGAATATATCTTAACTTTTGAGTTAGCTTTCCTACTTAATAAAACAATATATATGTATATTACTCTATAGTTAATCATTTTTACATGTATTTGTATTTTACAATGGTATGAGACAATCAGAGCACCTCTTGATTTTTCCATTTTAAGAGTGAATGAGCTGAAGCTGAGAGAAATCAGATGGCTTTAATCATATTAAAGTAGTTATTTCTTGTACACCAGTGTTATACATAAAAGTTTTATATACTTTTGTTTTTTCCCCAAAAAGATTATTTAACACATTCTAAGCATTACTACTACACAGAAATTTTAAAACCCCTCATGTCTGCAGTAGCGTATGAGAATTTTTGAGGTTGTCTAATCTTGAATATATGAAAGCCTTTCTTCTGTGCCTAGGTCTCTTCTGAATATACATGTATTCCTATTAGCTTGCTTTGTGCCAAGCCAAATTTTGGGAATTGGCAGCTGTAGAATAAGGGCTTTATGATATACATTTACACCATGCTGTCTTCTTCAAAAGGATTTCTCAGTCTTGTAGCTACAATTACTCATCACAAACTCCAGGATGTTTCCAGAGACAGTGGAGATTTTTCAGGCTGTCCTCAGCAGAATCTTCTGCCTCGTCTTTTCAGAGTCCCCATTTCCAGAGAGTATGGTCCCCAACTTGTCTGAGACTCTGGGTATAAGTGTGTTTTTTCTTGCTATAACAGAATACCTGAGACTGGGTGATTTATAAAGTGTAGACATTTATTTTGGCTCACAGTTCTAGAGTCTGGGAAGTCCAAGAACATGGCACCTGCATCTGCTTGGCTCCTAGCAAGAACCTCAATTCAGAGTAAGCAGAAGGGTGGGCGGGCACATGCGAAAAAGACAGCAGAAGGAGTGGACTAACTGTATAACAGCTTGCTATAATTAATCCTGTCCCCCTAGCACCAGAATTTACACAAGAAAGGCATTAATCCCACTGAAATACCTAATTGCCTTTTGAAGGTGCTACATCCCAGTAGCACCACAATTACAAATTTCACCATGAGTTTCAGAGAGGAAAAACCATGTTGAAACCTGCTTTGTTCTGGGGAATAAATCTAATACCAGGATTTTTAAGTTTATAAGAAATATTTGTGATTGGGAATTTCTTAAATTGTGTTACTTGTCACCGGGTACAGCCTCAGGTTCACTGTGGGACTTCTGGTTAAGATTAAAGTCTAGTAACTATGGCCTAGGACAATTTAGTTAACCTCTATACAATTGAATTTCCTGTTTGTAAAATTTAGAATAATACTACCAATCTTGTAGAGTTATCAGGATAAGGAAAAGCACTTAGCTTTTCCTACAGTAATCTTTCTTATTAATTATCATATAATTTTAAATAAAGGACCAAGGCAAGTTTGGTAAGTCAGCAACTGTCTGGAAGATTAAAATTAGGTTTACATTTTTTTTACATGAATTTAACTGTAGACTGAGGCTTAAGTTCAGTTGGCTGTAGAAATCTGAAGTGAGACCATAGTATCACTTGCCAGTGTGGATGGCCATCTGCCTACCTGGTAGACATTCATCCCATATGCCCAGTTGTTTCTTTTTAGTCCTTTAAGTGCAAATTCCTACTTATAACTGAGTATAGGCTCCCAGATTCCATACACAGTTTATGAACATGAGTACTTTTAGAATATCCTGTGGTTTCTTCTATTTACTTATTAATTTTTTGGTGCCCGGGACTGAACTCAGTGGTACTTGACCACTGAGCCACGTACCCAGCACTGTTTTGTGTTTATGGAGAGACAGGGTCTCACTGAGTTGCTTAGTGCCTTGCCATTACTGAGGCTGGCTTTGAACTCGAGTTTCTCCTGTCTCAGCCTCCCAAAGTGCTGAGATTACAGGCATGCACCACTGTGCCCAGCTGTGTGGTTTCTTTTAGATTAATTTCTTTAAACTTTTTTTTCTTTTGAAGTCCTAGAAGGGCAGTATTTTTCCCCCCCTTTAAAGACTGTTTGGACATTTGAGTTAAGAAAAATTGTGGAGTAGAAGTTCACAGTGTTTATGTGGGCAGGGTTTGGGAGGACACATCTCAAAACGATTTAAAAGTAAAAAATTTAATTCTATAAATAAAAACTCATCTCCAAAAAGTTTATCCAATGTTAGCTACTAGCCTCTGTTATCTACTAAAAATGGTTAATTTGTCTAGATGATTGACAGAATAAATTACATCACTACTTGCCTATATTTGATTTTCTTTTCCAAGATCTGGCCAACTGCATTAGGAGGTTGCTCTGCCAAGAACAAAATAAATATACTGAATTTTATGATAACTAAATTTTTTTTTAAATATATTTTTAGTTGTAGATGGACACAATGTCTTTATTTTATTGCTTTGTATGTGGTGCTGAGGATCGAACCCAGGGCCTCACGCATGCGAGGCAAGCGCTCTACCGCTGAGCTACAATCCCAGCCCTGATAACTAAATATTTTCATCTCGGAGTTTTTTCTTTTTTTCTTTTTTCTTTTGGCATTTCCGTTACTAGAAAACAAATTATTCAGTATCTTATCAATCTGTACAGTGATTACTAATGTTTTTTACAGATTGAATACTTTTCAAATAATGAGAAGTATAGCCTGTTATACCAGGATATTGGACTTTCTGAAATTAAACCAAACTACCAGAATCTAATCAAAAGCTAATATTTTTAGCAAAAGAGGGAAGTAAATAAAATCACACCTTCGAAATTTTTAGACTTTTTCTTGACTTTTTGAAAGTCCAACAGTCATTTTGGTCTCATTTAGTTTGTATATGGAAATCTAGTCTATATTTTAAGAGATTTAAATATAAAAAGTATAGGGCTTTAAACAATAAAGCAAGATTTATTGGTTATTTTTTTTTTGAAGAAATAGTGTGATCAGCAATAAAATTAAATATGACATAAAAGATTGTGTCCTTAGGGGCTGGGATTGTAGCTCAGTGGTAGAGCACTTGCCTTGCATGTGGGAGGCACTGGGTTTGATCTTCAGCACCACATAAAAATAAATAAATAAAGATATTTTGTCCATCTACAATTAAAAAAAAAAAATTGTGTCCTTAAAAAAAGATAGTTTTACATCACTACTTGCCTTTATTTGATTTTCTTTTCCAAGATCTGACCAGTTGCATTAGGAGGTTGCTCTGTCAAGAACAAAATAAATATACTGGATTTTATGATAACTAAATATTTTTCATCTTGGAACTTTTTTTTTTTTTTTATTTTGCATTTCCGTTACTAGAAAACAAGTTATTCAGTATCTTATCAAACTGTGCAAGGAGGGTTATTGAAAGAACTGTGAACAGACTAAGAGTATATTTGTAAATCTGCCTGAGTAGCTTGAAATGGACTGTGTTAATTCTCTAATTATAAGTAAAAACTTCCTGTTTCTTGATGTTTGTTTTTTCTAGATTGTCAAAAGAGCAGGGAATAGTGAGGAAACACCAATGATTGGTGACAAAGTTTATGTCCACTACAAAGGAAAATTGTCAAATGGAAAGAAGTTTGATTCCAGTCATGATAGAAACGAACCATTTGTTTTTAGTCTTGGCAAAGGTAAGAGTGTTCTTTGTGTTGTATTTTGGTTAGATTTTTACTATTTATATTAAATAGGAGCAGTAGAACCTATCCTTGCCAAGAGAAGATACTTTAGAACAGGAATATGGCCCATGGATTGCTGGGTGTCCCTGGGGGCCTTTTCAGGGGTCATTACATAATGCCAGTTATTTTCATAACAATGCTGAGATGTTATTTGCCTTTTAGTATTGATATATGCACTGATGTCACAGAGCCTGCAGTGGTAAAAATTGCTGGTTGCAGTGGTAAAAATTGCTGGTGTCTTAATGTGGATCGAAGCATTGACAATAATTATGGTACTTTTATTACCTCTCATTCACCATTTACATAGGGGGAAGAAAGCTAATTTTCAACTTTGGAATGTCCTGGATAAATCAGTAAGAGTTACTAATTTTACTAAAATTCAAGGATTTCACATGGTTTATTACTCTGACAAGGAAGCAGCATAGAGTACTACTGTCATTATGACTAGTGTTCTAAAGAAAGAGCAGTTGTGAGCTAACTGGCTTTTTAAAAAAAATAAATGGACACAATACCTTTATTTTGTTTATTTTTTATGTGATGCTGAAGGTCAGACCCAGTGCCTCACACGTGCTAGGTAAGCACGGTCATGGAGCCACACAACCCCAGGTCCCTAACTGACTTTGTGAAACATTTTTACTTGAAAGGGCAAACTGGTTATTCAGACTTGATTATTCAGTATTTTAGCAGGTATTTTCCTGAAAATGAGTTAAATGAGCCTGTCGCTTGAAGGAAAAGAACTGACACTGCTTGTTGCCATTGAATCACTGTTTTGAAAAATTTGTGTTTACCACTCTACAGCTTCCTAAAACTTAAGACAGTTCTGATGAGATAAATGGGTGTTAATGAATGTGATTTTTTTACTATTATACAATGAAGTGTATTATAATTTGAAAGGGCTACATAACTCAGTAAAATTTTCCCAGTGATCAGTGCAAGATATACAAGGTTATGTGTAGATAAATAATTCATTTAAAGTACAAGCTAAACCAGTGGATTTTACAAATATGAAATGTTCACCGGTATGCTTTTAGATTCGACATTATGATTAACCATTAAGAAACTTACCACATGTCTACTTTGACACTGTATCAGATGGTTGTATTCACAATTACCTGAAAAGGCTATTAAAGTACTCCTACTTTTTCAACTATCTCTTCATATGTTTGGACTTTGTAATTTGTCAAATTACAAAACAATGCTATTTTACTTTGGAAAAATATAGTTATTTTTATAAAATTAAGTGATTTATGTTAACATGGAGGTGTTTTAAAATGAATTATTAAATAACTTTTAGTTTTAATATTGATCAATAGATGTGCCATGTAAACAAAAGCTCTTTTGAGTCCTCAACTTATTTATTTTTATAGTTTTACATTTTAGTATGGGGATAGAACCTAGGGCTTTCTAGATATATTCTACCACTGAGCTATATCTCCCATCCCAGTATTCTCAATTTTTAAGATGAGGCAAAGGTTGAGAACTTCTGTTTTCAAGAATTAAATGTGATTTTTTACCAATTTCTTTTCAAATATTTTAAAACGTCAATTGTTTTGGTATTCTTATTTCCTTTAATATTTTAAGAATAATAGCCTACACATCAAATTTAACTTTGTGGACCATGTGACGTGTTAGACACTAGTGGGCTGAATTATTATTATTTTTTTAAAGTTTATTTTTATTTTTATTTTTTTTGGTACTGAGGATTGAACTCGGGCACTCGACCACTGAGCCGCATCCCCAGCCCTATTTTGTGTTTTATGTAGAGACAGAGTCTCACTGAGTTGCTTAGCGCCTCACCGTTGCTGAGGCTGGCTTTGAACTCGCGATTCTCCTGTCTCAGCCTCCCTAAGTGCTGGGATTACAGGCTTGAGCCACTGCGCCCGGCTAGTGGGCTGAATTATAATGCCTTTTCTTTTTGTCTGCCACAGGCAGTTCTGATTTATTTCTAGATTAAGTGTGAGAGGTTAAAAGGGGTATTCCTCACTATCCACCATCCATGGTTCAGGGTTGACTATAATTCCTTTCTCTTTCTGACTGTTAATAGTTGAATTGCTAACTAAACATAGATCTGGGAAAGGAAACAGCAAGCAATAAAGTCTTCCTACTTCTCTGCCACTCTGCCTTCTGTTGTTATTTGTGTGTCATGGTGACATGTGTTTCCTGTCCACCTGTGCTCTTTCCAAGCTTTTGTGCTAGCTGTGCCACTATCCTCTTCTCCTTTGGGTCCTCAGTGAGTTAATGGCTGTGATATTAATTTGTGTTTGAATAAGATAGCAATCAAAATCAAAAAGAGTCTCTCTCTTGACATAGCAGATAATTATGACAGTTTTTTTTTCTTTCATTTTTGGTGATTTAGAGATGTGAACTTCTGTGCTATCAGAGTGGCTATGGCATCATTATTTAATTTGGATAATCTCAGTGACCAGCCTCATTAGATCTCCTTGTTCTTACTGTCCCCCAAATCATTACTCTACCTTTAGAATTTCTGTCTTGAGGAAATTGAAGATTTAAGGTAACATGTCATCTCTCAGCAGTTGTCTTGGCAAGTAGAATTAAGAATTGCTGAGAATTTATGCTGCTACTCAGATTTTCTCAGTAAAATACTATAATGAATGAGTCTTTCTTTGATGTTTCCTAGAATTTCGAGCAGCATGGAAAGATTTCCTGATTCTTTTTTTAAAATACAAGTTGAAAGAAAATAAATAGACAACTTTACCTATTACACACCTGTGTAGAGACAGTGTGGTTTTATGGGAGGAAGATCCAGCTGGGTGTTAGGAAGTTGGGGTTCCTGTCTTCTCTGTCTCCTGTGGTAAGCAAGCACCAGTAAATCACTTAACCTTCCCTGCTTCTATAAATAAATAGAGCACTTTAAGAGTCTATGATTTCATTCTTTACATCTTTTGTAAAGAATGCAGGCACAAAGTCATAAAGACAAACACCGACACAGTAACAGACCTTTAGAGACATCTGTAAAGTGGCCTATCTATCCTAAGTGGAAATACTAGGAACAAACAGTATACATCTTAAACCCTTTATAATACAATGTGTTTGCCTATCAAAACAACAACCATTGGTTAGGTAGTTTATAATTCATACTTTTAGCAGTAGCCGCTTCATCAAAATGAAAAAATTATATAGAAAATAGCATAAATATTGTCTGTTGAACTCTATTGATCACTTATGGTTTACATCTCCCAAGGGAATACATAAAAAATATTTCAAAGGACGTTCTATGCTAATTTGGGGATTCTGTATGACTTTAGTGTTTTAAATAGAATTATAAGAGCTTGTCTATCAAAATCATATTTAAGAAAAATACATATCGGGGCTGAGGCTGTAGCTCAGTGACAAAGTACTTCTCTAGCATGTGTGAGGCACTGGATTTGATCCTCAGCACCACATAAAAACAAAATAATTTTAAAAAGCTTGTTTGGTACAACTAACATAAAAAATTTTTAGAAAAAAGAAAGATACATGTCATAAGGTAGTATGCTAATCAGCTTTTTGTTTCTGTGACCAAAATACCTGACATAAACAATTTAAAGGAAAATTTGTTTTGACTCATGGTTTCAGAAGGTTTAATTTGTGGTTGGCTAACTCCACTGTTTTGGACCTGAGATGAGGCAAAGCATCATGGCAGGAGGGCATGGCAGAGGAAAGCTGTTCACCTCATGGTGGCTGGGAAACTGGAGGTGTGCACATGTCAGGGATAAGAAATACTCTTCCAGGGCCTACCTTCTAATCCATTAATAGATAAATCCCACTAGTGAGATCAGAACTCTCATGATCCAGTCACTTCCCAAAAGCCCTACCTCTGAGAACTGCTGCATTGGGGACCAATCCCACACATGGGTCTTTAGGGGATGTCCAGATCCACACCATTATAGGTAGATATACAAATTTGAGTTATACTTACACATAGGACATCCCCATTGCCTTTTCTGTACCATATTTTAAATCTTTACTTTCCTCATCTATTATTTTACATACTATTAATATAAAGTTTCTTTATGATATTGAGATTAAGATAATGCGTATCATTGCTTAACATTCAGCCTAACACATAGTAAACACTCAGGTGTTTATTAATATTACAATTTGGGGTTCTTGACTGGTAAGAACTGTGTTATAGCAGTTTGGGTCTTAACTCTTATTATGTATGCATATAGGCATTTTGAAACAATGCTTAACCATCTTTTTTACCCCTAGGAAGTTAGGAAAGACAAAAAATGAACTGAATATTATTACCATGGACTGTGTTACAGAGATTAAGAAGAGATGGATCACTGAGTTTTCTTGACTGAATTTTACATGTTCTGAATTCCCTAAACTATGTCCATAACTCAGTTTAAAAGGAGTTAAAATGAGCTGGGTGCAGTGGCACACGCCTAAAATCCCAGAGGCTCAGGAGCCTGAATCAGGAGGATCTCAAGTTCAAAGCCAGCCTCAGCAACTTAGTGAGACTCTAAGCAACTTAGCAAGACCTTGTCTCAAAATAAAAATTTAAAAAGTTTTAAAAGGACAGGTCAGCTGGGGCTGCGGCTCAGTGGTTAAGTGCCCCTGGTACCAAGATAAAAAAAAATGAGTTAAAATGAAAATGGCCTAGGATTTTCATATGTACTTCTATAAAAGGAGTTCTGTTCTTTCCCCTGCCCCCTGACAAAACATTCTCACTAAAATGGTGGTAGATTCTGGAGATGAATTAGGTCTATTCATATTTTTACAAGTAAATCCAAGAACACTGACGTCTTTACTCCCACCCTGCTCACTCCTGAAAAGGTGTGGGAAAAATGCATTCTACTCTGATAGCTGCTTCATTGACGTCGTTTTTCATGCTCTTGGTATGTGACTAACTTGAAGATCAAAATTCTGTTATAGGGGCTGGAGTTGTAGCTTGGTGGTAAAGTGCTTGCTTAGAACGGGTAAAGTTCTGGGTTTGATCCTTAGCACCACATAAAAATAAATAAAAGTATTGTGTCCACCTACAACTAAAAAGTATTTTATTAAAAAAATAACTTTGATAACTAAAAGAAATAAACAACAGTTTTAGATTTTTTCACATACCTATACTTCCCTTTTATGAAAAAGATTAAATCATAATGATGTAAATACTTTTTTTTTTTTTCCTCAAGGTCCAAAATAATCTTAGCCAGCAGGAAGGTTCATATTCAGCCTTAAGCTAATATTTCAAGTTTCAACAGATAACTCATTCTTGATCCTAATCTGTCTTTTTTAAAATGTATTTATTCTAATTAGGTATACATGACAGCAGAATGCATTTTCATTCATTGTACACAAATGGAGCACAACTTTTCATTTCTCTGTACACAATATAGACTCACATCATATGTGCAGTCATACATGTACCCAGGGCATTGATGTCCATCTCATTCCACCATCTTTCCTGCCCCCATGTCCCTTCCCCTCCTTTCCCTTTGACCAAAGTTCCTCCATTCTTACCATGCCCTCTCCCCCATTATGGA
>CM053406.1:102551852-102575155 GCA_028644305.1 Xerus rutilus | reverse complement strand
GAATGGATAAAGAAACTGTGGTACATATACACAATGGAATATTACTCAGCAATAAAAGAGAATAAAATTATGGCATTTGCAGGCAAATGGATGGAATTGGAAAGCATTATGCTAAGTGAAGTAAGCCAATCCCAAAAAACCAAATGCCGAATGGTCTCTCTGATTAGTGGATGCTGATGAATAAGGGAGGTGGGAATGGGAAACATAAGAGAAATAGAGGAACACTGGACGCGACATGCGGGAGGCGGGGGGCAGGAAAGGGTATAGTAAAAATGGTTGATTGAGATCGTCATCACTACCCTTGGTGCATGTATGAAAACACAATTGGTGTAAATTTATCTAGTTTGCAACCAGAGAAATGGAAAAACTGAGCTCTATATATGTGCTATGACTTGAAATGCAATTAAATAAACTAATAAAAAAAAAACAAATGGAATGAAAACTTAAAAAAAAGAAGTCTAAAATAAGGATAAAACCACTCATCAGTGGTTGGAAAAATATGGATGAATTAAAGCCTCCTATTTTTTTTTTTTAAATTTTTTTTTAATTGTAGATGGACACAATATCTTCATTTTTTTATTGCTTTGTATGTGGTGCTGAGGATCGAACCCAGGGCCCCACGCATGCAAGGCAAGCGCTCCACCGCTGAGCCACAATCCCAGCCCTAAAGCCTCCTATTAAAGACAGAAGGCCTCATAAAGTGAAAATGTGACAACAACAAAATCTACCTGTTCTTTATAATTGAAATCACAAAAACAAGGCACTAAAAATTAAAGATAAACTGGGCATGAATGATGCATGCCTATAATCCCAGTGACTTGGGAGGCTGAGGCAGGAGGATCACAAGTTGGAGGCCATCCTCAGCAATTTAGACCCTAAGAAAATTAGTGAGACCTTGTGTCAAAGTAAAAAAAAAATAAGAATGTACTTCAGTGGTAAAGCACCCCTGAGTTCAATCTCCAGTACCTCCCTGCTCTCTGCCCCGAAAAAATGTTTTTTTAAATAGAAGAAAGATTCCATATGCCCATGTTGAGATCTGGTAGAGCTGTCTTTTTGTTTTGGTGGTGATAGTCACTGTTCACATGCTTTTGAAGTGCTTATGAATGTCCTGGAAAATAAGTCCTGGAAGAAAGGGCAAATTTTTTAAACCATTTTATTATGTTTTCACAAAATAACATGGTATATCTTGGTCTAAAATAAATAGTGTTAATCCTTTCAGATGTTTTGGATTTATATAGCTCCTTTCTTTGTAAAGGTATCTCCAAGTCTTCAGGTGGTATACAATCATAGTAGAAAATACTCTTATTGGTTCAAAAAACAAAAAGCCCAACTAATGGATCATTTATTTTGGAGTAATTACAAAACAAAAGCTCCATATTGTTAATGAATTTGAATAGCCTCCTAGAATTTATTAAAATAGGAGTACTGATTAATGGATTCAAAAAGGAAAATCCCTATTAGTGAAAATTACCACCCTTAATGCCCCATTTTCAAATTAGTCATTAAATAATTTACTTCCAGGCTTTGAACTGTGTACTGGGCACTGGGACATACAAAAGAAGACATTGCATTTGCCTACTAGGAATTTTACTTGACTTATACTTGGACAGCTGTCTGTGGAGCCATTAAAATTTTCATACACAGAGTTCTAAGACATATTTAATCTGGTATAATTTATGACTGATTATAGGGAGATAATGACAGGCAGCATTTATTGAGTTCATCTCTGTATTCCAATGTAACACTATTTTCACATGGTAGACACCACAGCGTATGAATTAATGAATATCAGGTACTGTGCTAAAGCTTTAATTCAATACCTAATTTAATCCTCAGCAACTATGAGTTAACTAGTATTATTATCCCTGTTCTATAAATGAAAAAACTGAAGTTCCAATAATTTAAATTATGTCCTAAAACCACAATTGTTATGTTGCAAAATGGCGCTGGTATCTGGGTCTGGCTCAAGTACTCGACTGATGTGGAGTAAAGAGTGTTAAGAGTTTGTGTCGGGGAAGTTATTTGCTCGTGTATGCTTCTTGTTTAGACTAAGGAAGAGAAATTGTTTGCATAAATGTAACGCTTTTCCAGTGGCCAGGTCCCATGCCTGCCCTTTGTTAGTGTCTGTCCTGAGTTCCATAAGCAGTCTCCCACTGGTGTTCATTCACCTCAAATAGTACAAAATGGTAGAGGGGAGGAAGGGAGGCAGTTTGAGGGAAATTTGACCACTATGCCTGATGGAAACTGTTTCCTTGTAATCAGTGATTAATGCCCCTTCTTTTAAAAATTCAGCTCTGATTGCCTTTTTAGAGCGATTATTAAGATCCCACTCTCTCAGATGCCCTGCTCTGTTCAGCAGGAGACACTCATTTGGCATGAATTCGGCAGCAGAGAAAACCCTTGCTGAGTGGGAGTAACCTGTTACAACCTGGTTTTCTCTGGCCAAATGACCAGTCTTGTTTAGTTAGTAATAATGCCATTATATTCCCATTCAGATCCCCATGACCCAGTGATTGTTTTGGGAATGAGTGCAAAGCTATCAGACACCAACTACTATAATTAGAAAAGAGGAAAACACTTACCAGAGCTAACGTCTTTAGGCTGAAGTATTTACAGTGCCTTTTTTTTTTTTTTTTTAAGTTATGAAGCCTCTTTCTCAATTTCACTTCCTAAAATACCAATTGTACAGTTTTGGGGTTCTTGCATTCCAGTTTTTGTTACTGCTGTGCACTCTCTTTCCTTTTTTTCCCCCTATTTTAATCGGAGTACAAATTGCTGTCAGCACATCGAGTTCATGTGCCAGCCACATTCAGAACAGGGTGTTCTGTGCTCTTCAAAACAAAATTGCTCTAGGGCAGTAAGAGAACAATAAGTCAGAGCTCCAGTTTAAATGATGTTTTGCAGCAGACAGGGCTCACTTGATGTGGTTACACTGGGATTGCACAGCTAAGCTTGTGTAATTTGGTTTGGTTTGACTTTGTAGGGTTTGGAAGACCTTCCCCCCTTTAAGTTACATAGACTTTAAGTCAAGAGAAAATATTGTCTCTTTTTAACTTGTTTATTTCTTTCTCTACCAAAAAAGCCTTAAGTAGAAGCATCCTGTATGTACTTTTATTCTCTTTGGGAACGTCATAGATCATTTACTTCCCGTAAATCATCTTGGTTGAGATTAGCAACAGACCTCTTGAGCCCTAGAGACTGAGCTCCCAAGTGAGTCATGCTGCTTATTATTAAATATTTATTAAGTGAGTATTTGCACTAAGAGATACAAGGTCAAAAGCAACCACAGGTCTTCCACAGCCAGAGCTGCAATGGTTTTCTTTGGTAGCAATTGTTAAGACAATATGAGAGAATAGCTGGATCTATAGGAACTAGGCACATCATCTGTATCTCTCACCTAGAGAGGGGCCCCCTATTATGGCTAATGTCAATCTTCCTGTGCTTCAAGTGGTGTGTGAATTCTTGTTAGCAGTCTTGTAGAACTTGTCACAAGAGAGTTCCAAGTTTAGAAACCAATTAACCCAGCAAGTGATAGCCTTTGCTATTTGTAGATGTAAAGAATCAATGGGCTATATACACTCTGAGGCGACAATACCTCCTCTTGCTCTAATATTGCAGATAACGTCAATATTACAAGGTGGTAGTTTTATGTATATAAATATAAATGTGTATTGTGTGTCTGTGTATCAGAATAAGATTTTATGGTATTATAATAGGTAGTGCAGTCAGGTTCAATTTTGAAGAGTTAGGTAGACCATGGGGGGCGGAAATTAGCCTGTATATAAGGTAATAAGTATTTATGGGAGCAGTCACAAAAAAGTTTCCCTACATATTAGATGGCCACAGACACTAGTTCCATCATTTATTGTCTCTCTCAAACAGACTAGCTACAGTGAATGTTTTCTTTCTTAATTTTGCCTTTTTTATAATTTTACTTTGTTTTGTTTTTATTTTTTGCTTATTTGTTTTGGCTTACTTCATTTATCTTTCCCAACATGTTCATTAGTAGCCAGTCTTTTTTTTTTTTTTTTTTTTTTGCCTCTAATGATGGATTATCCTATGTAAAGAGAACCTCTGAAATTATTCATATAATTTCAAGTACATACAAACTGAAAGCCAGGCTAGGAAACTCACACACAGGCAGAAATCCTTTGCAGAGTCTGGATTTCCTGTTTTGAAAACACATTCAAACTTGATCAACCAAAAGCCACAACAAATGTACTGATAATTTCCTCCCCTACTAAATGTACTGTCCTCTGGGGGCAGGGGGCTGGAGGAGGTAATACTTCTAACAATAACTCTCAGACCAAAAAAAATATCTGTTAACTAAGTAAGCTATTAGGATAATAAATCTCAATACTTGAGACATTACACAGTACATGGGCTAAAATTCATTTTGCTCAGCAATCTTTTTTTCATAAAAGTGTCACCCATTAGTCTAAATTTCTTAGGCAGATTTAAGAATATTAAGATATGCAAACTTCTAAGAACTCTCAACCCCTTTAGAAACATCAACTTTTACTCCAGTGAAAATATCTTAAGCCTTAGACTCCCTCCTGCATAACCTCTCTAATGCAGATGCATTTGAAAATAGTGAAGTTGAATTTATTTTTAAAATATTTTCCAATTCAGAATGACCTTCAATTTGCTGCAAGTTGCTTGTTTTATCTAGAGCATTCCAAAAGGGGTTGTAATTTACAGGGAAATGTTGCATTTATGAGTATGGGATATAAAACAAAATGCTATATATCAGCCCCATCCTGAGAGCCAGTCTAGCTCCTGCAATCACTTGCAGGAGCTGACTCAAGATCCAGGCCTCTCTACCTCAAGCTTTTTGGACTCCATCAAATGTCTACGATGGGAGCAAATCATTAATACTACCTTTATTAATCCCAGTGAGTTTAAAAAGGATAGAGAGTTTTAAAGCATATGTATCCAGGCAACGTTTGGGTTCCTAGTATCTATACCACCACTGTTTACACTTCATAGTTTCTCTTATTTCTCAGGCCTAAGCTAAAGGTAATCCCATCAAATGATTAACTATGGAAATTAGCTTTGAAGTTGGTTTCAGGCCTATATTGAGTTATATTATTCAATTTTCTGGGTCATAGAACCGTAGAATTTTAGAGCTTTGGGGGACATTTGAAGTCATGTAGTTCAAATGTACAGGAAGTTGCAATTGATTATTACAACAATTTTGGAAAATAATAGTTATCTTATTGGATATGGGATAAGTATAAGAGAATGAGTGATTTTTATTTTCTCTAAAGCAAGTTACTGATCTAAAATTGATCATCCAGTCTTAGAAAAGAAGTGTTTTAGGAAACTGCCATAGATTTGAATATAGGCTATTATATTACAGAAGTAGAAATAAAGAAATTTCTTATGAAAGATGAATTATTATATTGTCTGGTGACTGTTACCTAGCATATAAGCCATCTGTGTTTCTTACTGAGTCAAAGACTGAAAAGCGTAAATATTTGTAAGCAGCAGTTGGAAGGTTTCAGAGAATTATTTTTCCTAGAAAAATAAATCTACCCTATCAAGGAAAACAATATGTGTATACATTTTTCCTATTTTGTCTTCATATGAAAGCCTCTTACCTAATATGAAGTAACCCTGGGAATAAGCTGAATGAATTTGGTTGGTCTAGGGACTTAGATCCCAAGAAATTGACCTTTTCACTAAGCATTGCAAAAGAGGTGGTTAAGTAATTTGATTTGTGAAGATATAGTATACTGTTGATTCCTTCACATTTTACATTTATTACTTCCACTAAGGGAAACAGTTTAGTTATTGATGTGTTGCCTTTGGATTTTTCATTTTTATTCATATATATTTGTGAATGTGATTAGGACCCTTAAAGAGGAAAGAACTTCAGTTAACCTTGGTGTATCATTAAGGAAATAACTACTCAATTTGGTTTTTGACCAAGAATCTGAAGTCAAGATGGCAGTTTCAGAAGGTTGAGTCATTATATATTTGATGTGAAATTTGTGGCATTTTAATAATTATCTGTTTATACAATCTAATATGTCTTGACCCTGTGTTACAAGTGAGGAAACTGTCATATAGTAGGCTTAGATCAAACCTATGTTTCTTGTTGGGTTTTTTGTTCATTGGGGTTTTTGTTTGTTTGTATCAAGGATTGAACCCAGGGGTGCTTAACCACGGAGCCACATCCCCAGCCCTATATTTTAAGTTTTTATTTTCAGACAGGGTCTCACTAAGTTGCTAAGGCTAGCTTTGAACTTGTGATCCTCCTGTCTGAGCCTTCTGAGCTGCTGGGATTTCAGGCATGCACCACCGTGCTCATAGTTTCTAGTTGATTTTATTACCCACTGAGCCATCTTATAAGGTTATCAGCAGTTTTATGTTTAGCTTAAAACAGAAATGTAATTGCTGGGTGGGCGAAACTGAGACAAGATGTAGCACGTATATTTCTTGATGAAATGAGAAAGGGGAAATGGTATTTGCTACATTGGTGGCCACTCACTTTTCACTACTAAACTACTCAGTTCTAAGGAGCCACTTTGTTGACTTTCCTGTCTCCTCACCCTCAGTCCACCTGGAAGGCTGCTGTGGTGGACGGATGTTTGATTGCAGAGATGTGGTATTCACTGTTGGTGAAGGAGAAGACCATGACATTCCAATTGGAATTGACAAAGCCCTGGAGAAAATGCAGCGGGAAGAACAATGCATTTTGTATCTTGGACCACGGTAAGCAGCATACCAGTTCAGTACACTGAGAAATTGTCTAAAGAACAGGGATATGCTTGCTTTTT
This sequence comes from Xerus rutilus, assembly GCA_028644305.1. NCBI lineage: Eukaryota > Metazoa > Chordata > Mammalia > Rodentia > Sciuridae > Xerus > Xerus rutilus. The sequence continues at coordinate 102,568,370 of CM053406.1, read as the reverse complement.
CATTCGCATTTTTGTATTTTCAGTGAAGTTAATACAACAGTGGAAACGTTTCATTGAGTCAGGTTATAGTTAGTAATCAAGTAAATTAGTGGGCCTTACAATGTCACAAAGTTTGTGAGTGTGTTTATTTGGCTGATACCTGTTAAGGATAGGACTGCCAGCCATGTAGCCAAGTCAGGCAGTCATCAGTCCTCATATGTAGTTCTCTTGCGCCTGTTCTTTCTCTAAATTGGGCAGGAGGCAGCAGAACATGTGGGCGTTGGGAATTGAAGAAGCATTTGGATGATTTACTACCACTTGAATTTGTGCCACATGTTCTTATAGAGTGCCCCTCCCCCTAAAGAAACTGTTCTTCCTGGATCTAAAGGCAGCGGAGATGACTCATTTTTGCCTAAATTTTTCCCATTATAAGGATATCCATTAGCACTTCCAAGCTTAGAACTATCAGACACTGACAGCCTCTCTTGTGAAAACATGTTTGGTATTATTTTTAGATCTAAAATTATACCACGAATCCAAGCCTTCTATCTTGAGAAATGGACCCCTGAGAGAAGCCAGTGTGTTTTGATTCTGTTTACATGAAAGTGCATCTGCTTATCTAATGTGTTTTCCCTGGGCTTCAAGGATTTTCATTGGTAGGATTTTGAGTTACTAAGACTCCTGATGACCTCCCTTGCCAAGGATAATATCATGCCTCTTGCACTGTTGCCTTTGTGCAGCCTCTGTAGCAACACAGTGGCTTATTTACCTTTGTCCTAACACTTGATCCATAATCATACTTCTCAGGTGATGTTTTAGTCATGCCACTGCCCACTTGAAAATCCTTCCAAGATGTTCCACCATGAGCTCTTCAAAGCCTTTACCGAAGCAGTACTACTTCTTTCTCTTTGCCCTATTCCTTTTTCCACTACTGTAGCCCCATTTCGGTGTGTTTTATTCACATTTAGTCTATATTATAGTTCACTGTAAGATGAGGCTACTTCTCCATTTTGAAAGGAAACTTATTTAATCAAGTAGAGATGGAGAAAGCTTTCTCCTTAATATTCAAATAGTCTCTAATTACTTTTTGTTGTTATTGTTTGTACTAGGAATTAAACCCAGAAACATGTTACCATTGAGCCACATTCCCAGCCCATTTTATTTTTTATTTTGAGACAGAGGCCTCACTAAAATGCTGAGGCTGGCCTTAATTTTGCGATCCTCCTATCTCAACCTCCCAAGTCACTGTGATTACAGATTTATACCACCATGCCTGGCTATAATTACTTTTAATCTAGCATTTCAAAATTATAGTAAACTCACAGAAGATGGGGTTTATATTTGATGTATGTTTGTGTATTTGAGCTCCTTGAGGATAAGATCTGTGTATATTGTGAGCATATAATATTATGTGAATCAATTCATTACATTTTAACCTAGCTGATTAGTGGCAAAGAGAAATGGAAATTGTCTTTATTAATGCAAATAGTTCCTTGCAGGTTTAAACTGTTGTATCATTAATGATTAAACCCTGCTCTGCACCTTACCAACTGGGTGCACTTGGACAAGTCACTCAACTCCCCTAAGCCTCTTTCTCCTTCTGTAAATAGGGATCACAGCATCTACCTCATAAAGTTGCAAAGGACTAAATGAAGTCAGGCAGATAAGGCACTTAACAAATTGCCTGGCACATTCAAGCCCTTCGTGTATCAGCTGTCACTACTTTCACGGTGGCTTTCTCTTCTATTTTACCCTCAGGCCACCAGAATAAAGAGATCCTATTTTAACATGTGGTAGGTTTTTCAGATGTTTTCAGGCATAAAAGTAGCAGACAAGTTTTGATAAATTTCTAGGTATAAAAGTTTTTTCATTACATGTATGATTACACTACTAGTGTGACTCTATACCGTGTACAACCAGAGGAATGAGAAGTTGTGCTCCATTTGGTTACAATGTGTCCAAATGCATTCTACTATCATGTATAACTAATTAGAACAAATTTTTTAAATATTTTTTAGTGGGGCTGGGATTGTGGCTCAGTGGTAGAGTGCCTGCCTTGCATGCGTGAGGCACTGGGTTCAATCCTCAGCACCACATACAAATAAATAAATTAAATAAAGATGTTCTGTCCATCTACAACTAAAAAAATAAAATTTTAAAAATTTTTTAGTTTTAGATGGACACAATACCTTTAATTAATTAATTAATTAATTAGTTAAATTTTTATATGGTTCTGAGGATTGAACCCAGTGCCTCGCTTGTGCCAGGCAAGCGCTGTACCACTGAGCTACAACCCTAGTACTAGAACAAATTTCTTTTAAGTTTTTTATATGTTTATGGATATGATTTGGCATCATTAGGAAGAAACATGTTATTTTCTGCTCAGAGTGTTGGTATATTGAGTTGTGTAAAGTATAATCTCTGCAGTATGTGCCTATCTACACATGCATTGTGTAATACTATGCGTCTATGTAGGAAATCCCTACACACCAAACCTGTTCTGTTTGCATGTAACAAATTTACTTGTCTTATTCAGATTCCCACTTATAGAACGTTGTATTGAGTGTTGTAAATACGGCTATTGCAAATTCATGCTCCTACTGTCATCTCTAGTTTATTCTCTATAAAATATCCAAGGCACACTTTCTCTTTGGCTTTTTTTTTTTTTTTTAATATTTTTTTAGTTGTAGATGGACACAATGTCTTTATTTTATTGCTTTGTATGTGGTGCTGAGGATCGAACCCAGGGCCTCACGCATGCGAGGCAAGTGCTCTACCGCTGAGCTACAATCCTAGCCCTCTCTTTGACTTTTATAGACTTTGTGGCAAAATATTTTCATAATAGATTCATAAGATGTTTCCAAAGAACCCATTTTTTTCTCTTTTTGTTGGGATAGTATTTTCCCTTTACATTTTCATTTTAAATACTATAACTGATTAATATTTTTTTTATTTTAGGTTAAGGGTGGATAGGTTTAACTTTTTCTCTTTCCTTCCTTTCTTTATGCTTTTGTCCTGTAACAAACAAACAATACAGGCTGCCAAGAGTGATAGAGTCCGATAATGAGGCAGCATGGGTCAAAAAACTAAAGTTTCCTCAGACCGCATGGTCTGAATTTAAATCCCGGCTCTTCCACTGCCTCTTTGAGACCTTTCAAGAAGCACTTCTCTCAGGGCTGTGGTTGTGGTTCAATGGTAGAGTGCTTGCCTAGTGTGTGTGGGGCACTGGGTTCGATTCTCAGCACTGCATATAAATAAGTAAAAATAAATAAATAAAAAGTTCATTGACAACTAAAAACAAAAAGTGAACCAAAATAAACCTTAAAAAAAAAGGGAAGCAGTTGGTAACAAGAGTAGTACAAGTACTTCTTACATGCATATAAAAGCCTAATAATCACTAGAAGTCTTTATTTATATCTCCACTCTCTGGAGGCAACCATTAATTCAAGAACATGAATAATGAATTCCTTCTGTTACTGTAGTTCAACTTATCTTTTGGTTAAGTCCTGGAATTCCATCTGTGGAATTTAATTAATTTTAAAATTCATTCATTCATTTTCAGTCAGATGAATTGTATGCCCTGGGTCCTTCTTTGCCTGAACTGACCAGCATAATCAGCCAACTCTCTGTATAATACAGAAGTCAGGGTAGATGTTCCCAAAACTGTTTGGTGTGAGCTTATGCCTCTGCAGGTTGCTGTGCTTCACCAGCACTTGATAGAATCATTTCATTTTAAGCCAGGAGAGATTATAGAAATAATCTCCTGCTTCAGTCTTCTTTAACCCCTTTGATAATAGGTGGGATACTCTGGTGCCTCCCTCTACCCAGTCCTCATACTTCTCATCCCCAGGCATGGGCCCTGTTTGTGTTCTGAGGCAGGTTTTCTTACCCTCAACACTATTGACATTTTTGGCCAGATAATTCTTTGTTTTAGGAGCCGTCCTGGGCATTGTAGGATGTTCAGCAGTGTTCCTGACCTCTGCCTAGAGAAACCAGCAGTACCCCTCCAGTTATAAAAACCCCAAAATGTCTCTAAACATTGCCCTGGGAAAAGGAGGATTAAAATTACCCTGATTAAGGGCCATCAGTCTAAGGCAGATGCCAGATGATGTATTGCATTTGTCCCTGCGTATTAGCACAAGACTCTAAATCATAACATGCTCTTAGTAAATAAATGGGCCTTTCAGTAAGTACTCACCTGTTTACCTCATTCCCAGCAAGTAAGAAATGGCCTTTATTTACCAGATGGCAGAAACTTAATAGGAGACAGATAAATCTAAGAGCTCCAAATAGAAAACTAAGCACCACTTCCTAAAATTGGCCACTGGTAATTACATCCTTTTTAAAATTTCTTTGCTGAAGATACCCTTTGCCCTGCTGTTAAAGCCACCACACCCCCATTCTGCCACTTCTTATTGTATGTCTATGCCTCTCTCTGTTCCAGTTGCACCTTCTTGTGTAACCATGGAGGTGAGTAAGCAGGTTTTTTTGTTTGTTTTTTTCCGGGAAAATTCAGGCAAGGGGTAAAGATCACAGGAAAGGCAATAAAATATGTATATTCCCATTCTAGTCATTTAGCCCCAAAGGAAAGTAGAGATATTATCAACCCAATTTTGACATCTTTCAACCTGTAACCTGAAAGTTTGAGTTTACTAAGTTTTTCATAATATGATTTCACGTACCCAAGAATAGTTTGGCTTACAACAGAAGGGAAGAGAGTATATTCCATTGAACACTGTACTAATTTGCTGGGTCTTGTTCTGAATGCTGGAAACCAACTGAACCAGCCAAACAGCTCCACCAGGACTTCCATTCTAACAGATGTGTGCTTCTTGAATATGTTTAATTTGTTAAAGATCTTAAATGATCCTCAAAACAAATCTACATATCCTCAGTTGTTTTATTCAGTAAGATTTGGCTAAAAGGCATAGCATTTTACAATAGGATAGTTACAGAACTGTAGGAGAGTGTCTCTTTATGAGGTACTAGGGCTGCGACTTTTAATTTATGTATATATTATTTGTGTTTCCTAATGGTCTTTTCTAAAATCTTAAATACTGAGGATATTTCTTTCCTGAGGTGTGAGTCTTTCCCCTCATTTGTCTGACTAGAAGTACTATCAGAAAATGACAACAGCACTTTAAAGCTAATACTTAATTAAAACTTTAAAAAGCACCACTATAACAATTACAGTGACTATATCTCCTTCGTCCTTCCTGCTGATAAAACTTGAGAAGAGCCTAATAGCAAAAAAGCTAATTATAAAATCAAGCAGGAAAAAAAGGCAATGACATTTGCAATCACCTTAAGCAAGCTGTCCTGAGTAGTACAGGTGTTCATTACATGTGTATGCAAAGCAGAAGAAAGCTAAATCTAGCCCAGTTCCTAAGAAAACCACAGCAGTGGTACTTGGCACTGTATCTTCTGATCAACATCTGGTTTGTCTTCAGGGTCTCTGTGTATAACTTGCAAATGATGGCACTATGCTCATATGATGCCTCAAAGTACCAGAGGAAGAGTCTGGAAATACACCAATTCTTTTAAAGTTTTATTTTTTACTCTCCATTTCAGATATGGTTTTGGAGAGGCAGGGAAGCCTAAATTTGGCATTGAACCTAATGCAGAGCTTATATATGAAGTTACACTTAAGAGCTTCGAAAAGGTGAGAAAATACCAACTTCTCTAAAATCACCATAGATTTCTTCTCCATCCACTTTTTATTAACTCTATTACTAGGTGGTACAGATAGCTGGTGTTTATTTCTGTGTTGTGCCTTTTCATTATCAAATTTGTCTCTTGTCTCCCACACTGCTACTAGAGTATGGGACATCTGACATAGTACAGCTGATATACAACCAGGGAGCTCAGTGTTCTTACTTTGTTCTTATGTGTCAGCCTTTTTTTTTTTTTTTTTTTAAAAACTGTTTTGGGTAGAATCCAAGACTTGTTCCCTTATTTGTTCCTAGACTTGTTCTTTTTGTACTTTTTTCCCTGGGTTGAGGACAAAAAGGTTCACGTACTGCCAAGCAGCTCCTTAGGGGTGTGGGGCGCAGCTTTCCAGGGCTGAAGGAATTGTACCTTTCACAGGAGTCACAAATAGGCCTGACTGTGGCTCCAAGTTGTTATCCCAATTACCAGGCCTTGGGGGCTATCTGTCTGTGTGATCAGACACAGGAAAGAAACCTGCTAACCCTTAGGCTTCTTTTTCATACCTGTCAAAGTAAGAAACAAGAAAGTTTGTTGCCTTGGATTCCAGAAATGGTGTGCCTCCTTGGATCTCTTTCCAACCTCTGGAGACTCCCAGCAGGAGATTAACTGGACAAAGTCATGCCTAAGCTAGGTATGCTGTCATCCTCAGCAATGCCCGCCTGTGTGACCAGTGCCCCACCCTTCCTGCAGCTCCTCAGGGACTGCCTTTGTATTCTTGGTTTATTCACCCACAGTACCACCACCTCCATGTTCTGTACATTAAGCTTTGAGCTAGAAATGTGACTATTTATAATTTATCAGGCTTGGAAAAGAAATTGTCCTGTGTGCCTATAACTTTGGGCTAGTAAAGTAAGGGGAGGACTGCTTTGGATTTCTCCCCAATCAGTGATGTCCCTAATCATACCCTTCCTGTTTTGTTTTCCCTAAAACAAACACATGCTCTTGTCACACCATCACTTACTGAGTAGGATCTTTGGAAGGCTTGCTAGCTCAGCACTGATCTTCCAGTGCTGTCCCACCTTGTGGTTTTCGTTGTTAAGGAAGGAGAAAATAACCTTTCACACATGGTCATTTAGACCTTCAGCTTTCCCTTTCCCTTTTTATAGAGGAGCCTGTGCTCTCTGCTCTTTGTACTTGTGCAACATTGCCAGGTGTATCGACACATAATTATGCATGTGGTGCTGTTGGGAGCAGTGTGATTTCATTCTCTGCCTTGTGTTAAGGCTGTACTTATACTCCATAAAAACTAAAGCTAATATGAAAAATGCACAGGACCCTTGTTAATGAGGCTTTTAAATAATAGAGCTAAATTGTTGGGAGGCAACATAGGTTGCCAGAAAAAATTAGTATCCCCCCTCATTCACTTATAGCAGGAACAGGGAGCCGCTGTGACACCAGAAACACATTAATTATCTTTTAAACAGAATTTTACAGTTAGCCTTCAGCTTCACAATTAATATGCACTAAATAACACAGATCACTCCTATTACCAATTTCCCAAAAAGATCCCAACAACTTTTCTACTGACTTTCATGAGCCTAAATCCAGTTGTTGGTATGGAAAGTGCAGTTTCTTGTTTTGTGTCTGTGATGGTGGAGAGTAAAGAATACACACAATATAAACTAGCATATGATGAACTCATGTGCTCTGAAGTGATTTTTTTGTATGCGCTTTGCCCTCCCAGTTGTTTTCTTGAAATTCCCCAACTGTATATCTACAAGTTAGATTTATAACTTTGGAGGCTGTAGTATGTCTGGTTGTTTTAGAGTGACAAGAAAATTACCTGCCCTGGAATTTTGAAAATTCAGTACAAATGTACAATTCTAACTTAACTCCAGTGGTATTCCCATTTTAGAGCTAAAAAACTGACGCTTGAGGGAAACATCTTGGAAAAATTGTAGTAGCTTAGTGGAAAGGTCTGTAGGAGGGTATAAGGAGCCCTCATCTTCATTGGGTGGCCTTCCCTTATCATTCTAAGGGTGCACTCTCATGGTGCTCAGCAATTTATGTTCCTGTGTTTTTCCTGCTCAACCCCCTTAAGCAGCATGGGTTAAGCCACAATGTAATCCTCATGGAAAGTGAGTCCTTAAAGCAACACAGAAAGCACCAGCCTCACAGCGAACTGGTAATGGCATACAACTTTAATAGCCAGTGTATTTTGAGTTTGGGTGTCTCTAGAAGGAGCTGCTGATTGTTCTTCAGGGCATCAGCCGATGCTTTTCCTCCTGTACTCTTCTAACCACTGCCACAAATCTGTACACAGGCCAAAGAATCCTGGGAGATGGACACCAAAGAAAAACTGGAGCAGGCTGCCATTGTCAAAGAGAAGGGAACCGTATACTTCAAGGTGTGTGAGTCCCTATACAGTTCTTTCCAGGTCAAAGAATTTACTCAAGAGTCAATGAGCTGTGTTAATATTTCCTATTCTGAATTCTTTTTTTTTTTTTTTTTAAATATTTTTTTAGTTGTAGATGGACACAATGTCTTTATTTTATTGCTTTGTACATGGTGCTGAGGATCGAACCCAGGGCCTCACGCATGTGAGGCAAGTGCTCTACCACTGAGCTACAATCCCAGCCCCCTATTCTGAATTCTTTCAACATCCTCTTAGTAAGAATAAGCCTGAATTTTCACAAGTCTGCCATTTTCAGTATAAGGAATGGTGAAAAATAATGAATTAATATGGAAAAAAATAACTCTTGTACGCATTATAATCTAGATTATAACCTTCCATAAAGGCAGACCAGGTGTGGCTTACACACCTACCACTGTATCACTCAAGGCCTAAAGTTTTGTTTTGTTTTGTTTTTTTGGTAGAGTTGGCATGCAATATGTATTCCTGGAATGAAAAGAGAATGAAGGGAATAATTGTTAACAAGTAATAGAATTCACAGGAATTTTCCTTTCTACTATCTTAGTAAAAGTCATTAGGACATGACAAAAGGAAAAAGAACATGCACAGATTTATTTTTTCAAAGCAAATAAAAATATTTATTAAGGGCTAGGGATATATAGCTCAGTTGGTAGAGTGCTTGCGTTGCATGCAGAAGGCCCTGGGTTCAATCCCCAGCACCACAAAAAATAAATATTTATTTATTAAATGTTATCTCTTCCTAAGGTATTGTGTTACATTTGCTTATATGTAAATATAACAAAGATAATAGTTTCCTTAAGACTATTTTAATAATATTTTCAACTGAAAAATATATAATCTCTGGTTATTAAATGGAAAAGCAATTTTTCACAGTAAATATTCCAACAATATTTAATATATATTGAATGTAAATTTTATCAAAAAATACATCCTACTTGTCAGTATTTTCATAAACAAACAGCAAATTAAAGATACTGTTTGTGATGTCAGCTGGTTACTAAGCAAGTCAAGGCTAGAATAGATGACACAATGTTTGAGGACTGGCCATACACCGATTTCAAAAGCAGCTGACAGGAGAAGTATTAATTGCTTCTAATGGCCAAGATGATCCCTGCACACTTGGTTTTGTGAAAAATCTTCAAAAATTCCTAAGTAATAAGCATCATAGACTGCTTCTCAAAACACTTACTTACAGCATCTAGGAATGTGGTAGTTTCTCCCCTAGATCTTCCTAAGGTATTGTGTTACATTTGCTTGTATGACCAAGAAAATAGTTCCCTCAGCTGTAAGGAAAATCTGAGTGCTTTACCCCTTGCTCGCCCACCCCCAAACACACGCCTTCTCTGTGAGCAGAAAGAGTTTGGGATTTAAATTAGAAAATAGGAGTTCCATCAAGGTTTCTTTCCTGGGTTTTTGTTTTGTTTTCTTTTGTTTTTCCTGTTTCTTGCCACTGCCATCCACAAACATAAATTTAGTGTTATTTTTGGACAATATAAAGCACTGATACATAAAAATACTTTAACAAGTCCTTGTGGAGCGTCTGCTGTAAGACATGTTGAGTTTACAACCTCCTCTGAAGTCAGTGTTAACCTAAATGAAACAGAATTTTTAAGAATGTATAATCAACACAAAAGAAACATAGGCAGAAAGCAACATGTATGGTTTCTGTTTTTCAAACTTTGAGCTTGGGTCATGAAATCAACTTAGTAGAAGGATGCAACAGAATTTAAGTTTCATTGCATGAAACTTTTGTTTATTCTAAGTGGGTACTGGGTTGTAATTTAAAACATAGTGCTTACTGTGGAGTGTAGACAAATTTGAAGTCCAGTTATTTAAACAATATATATATTTATTTATAATTATTACATACACTAAAATAATGTATGACTCACCAGAAAACATTGATGTGTGGTGGAATGAGATCTGAACTGGGAATTTGGAAAACTAGGCTTTATTGTTCTTCAAATGATTTAGTCATTGAAGGTTCAAAGAGATTTTATTTGCATGTGAAGCTACACTAGATAATCCCCAAGTTTCTTTCCAGTCCTAAATTTTTGTGGGCTTTGAAATTCATGATTGAGTTTGATTTTCTTAAAATATTCTGATAGCTACTTTTACATTATTCAACCAAGATTCTAAATGGATTATTTGTATACCCAAATAGATAATATACTAGAATAAAATGGAAAGGTTTATATAAAAGCCCTTAAGACCATAGTCCTGGATGGTGTTTCCTGTATTCCTGGAGTCCATGAAAGTCCTTACTGTGCAGTCCTGCACCACATAACATTTCAGGTAACAGTGAACTGCTTATGATAGTGGTCCCATAAGATTATAATGGAGCTAAAAATTCCTGTTGCCTATTTATGTCATAACTGTCCTATCATTATAGCCCAACATATTATCCATGTTTTGTGGTGATACTGGTTTAAACAAATCTGCTGTACTAGGGGTATAAAAGTAAAGTATGGCACATACAATCAAGTATATAAGTCTTGATAATAGACTTGTGTTCCTTGTCTATATATTTATTATCATTATCTTAGAGAGTACTCCTTTCACTTGTTAAAAATAAAGTTAACTAGAGAACAGTCTTGGCAGTCCCTCAGGAGGGCCTAGTTAATAGGATATGACAGCTCCATGCATGTCATTGCCCTTGAAGACCTTTCAGTGGGACAAGATGTAGAGGTAGAAGACAGTAATACTGATAATCTTGACCCTGTGAGACCGAGCTAACTCCTACATTTGTGACTTTATTTTTAACAAAAAGTTTAAAAAGTTAAAAAAAATATATTTTAATAGGGAAAACCTTAAAGACCAAGGCAAAATCTTTTTGTGCATCCGTTCAGTAGGTTTGTTTTAAGCTAAGTGTTATTACAAAAGAGTCAAAGTTGTTTTTGTTTGTTTGTTTTTAATTTTCTTAGGTGTCAATAGACCTTTATTCATTTTTATGTGGTGCTGAGAATCGAACCCAGTGCCTCACACATGCTAGGCAAGCGCTCTACCACTGAGCCACAACCCTAGCCCAAGAGTCAAAGTTTGAAGTTGATAAAGTAAAAATGTGATAATAAGCTAAGGTTAATTCATTATTGAAGAAAGACAGACATTGTTGTAAATTCAGTATAGCTTAAGTGTACCATGTTGGTAGTCTAAAGTAGTTGACAGTGATGTCTTAAGCCTGCACATTCTCTCCTCTCTCTCATTGACTCACCTAGAGCAACTTCCAGTCCTGCAAGCTCAACGCATGTGATAGGCCCTATACAGGTGTGCCATTTTTTAATCTTTTCTATTGTGGGTTTGTTTTTTTTGGAGGGAGGGTACTGGGAATTGAACTCAGGGGCACTCGACCCCTGAGCCACATCCCCATCTCTATTTTGTGTTTTATGTAGAGACAGGGTCTCACTGAGTTGCTTAGTGCCTTGCCATTGCTGAGGCTGGCTTTGAACTCGCCATTCTCCTGTCTCAGCCTCCCTAAGTACTGGGATTACAGGCTTGAGCCACCGCGCCCGGCTTATATTGTGTTTTTACTGTACCTTTTCTATGTTTAGATAAACAAATGCTTACCATCATGTTGTGGTATCCAATACAGTGACATGCTGGGCAGGTTTATAACCCAGGAGCAACAGGTCATACCATATAGTCTAGTGCGTAGTGGGCTATACCATGTAGGTTTATATAGTACATTCTGTGATGTTTTTTCAATGATGGAATGGCCTGATGACTCATTTCTCAGAATGTATCCCCGTCATTGAGTGTGGGTGGCTGAATTTTATGTATTTCCCCAAACTTCTAATAATCCAAGAGCTTTGAGGCTTTTGACATTTGACTAGAATTATATCTACTCAGTGTAGTAAACAGCTCAGTTGATTAGAAGCTGTAATTGGTTGCTGATGACAGATAACTTTGAACATTTTTGGTAACAAAATGATGTCATGAAGTCATGTGTCATGTAACTTTCTCCTGACTATATACAGAGAGATGGCTAGAATTCATGATCAGTAGCAGAAATCAGTACATAAGTATCTGTATGATTATTTAACTTGTTGCTTGTGAGCATCACAACTACAACTGTGTGTGTATTTATGTTTCATAATATTATGAACCTTCTTAAAATTACTGATCTTTGGATAAAATCTGGATCAGCAGTCACACATATGGAACATATTATTTTTAACATGCACTTTGATAGACAAGATCTTTCAAAACATAAGTCCATTGGGGGAAAATTAATGAAAGGTTCAAAACCACTGACCTAAGACTTTTCTCCCAGAATGTCTCTGAACATTTTGTACCACTAGAAATTTCCCTGGAGGCACCTTCTTAATTATAGGTAAAGATCCCAAAAGTGATTCTAGCTTTAGTTGTAAGGCTTCAAAATTGTTGGTAGATAGTTTCCTGTACACATTACCTTCCCTTTTTAAGTTTCAGGGCAGGTTTCAGTCTGCCATTCTGCCCTTCTGGGTCTCATCTTACCAGGGTATTTGACTTGGCATGTTGTGTATATGCAGAAATCAGATGTGTGGGTTAGAGCAGAGATGGGCTGAACTAAATCTCTATTTCATGCCATCTGCATATTGGAGTTCCGTTTCCATTGACCTGTCAGTTTGGTTTACAGTTAAGAGGGTAAGTCTCTCCCCTTAGTAGGGCTGAACTGTTTCTAGCTTTTATTTATTTTTTCTTAAATATTTATTTTTTAGTTGTAGGTGGACAAAATATCTTTATTTTTATGTGGTGCTGAGAATCAAACCCAGTGCCTCACGCGTGCTAGGCAAGCACGCTACCACTGCGCCACAATCCCAGCCCCTGTTTCTAGCTTTTAAATGGGAATGATTGTGCTGATGAGATTGTAAAATCTCATTTCAGCCTGTGAACACTAATGAAAAGTAGGGGGGAACTCTTTATCTGACTCTGAAAGTAATTATGAGGCACAGATAACATGATATTTGCCAGACATTTTGTAAGCCAGTTAAACAAACATGATTTTTGTTCTCATAGCTGACTGTATCTGCGGGACAGGAGCGAGCATTCACTGTCTTACCTGCTTAGTATTTTTCTAACTTGGTGGCAGAGTAAGTTTGACAACGCTGCAGTGATATGGGGTTCTTGCGCCCTCTTGTGAGCCTTGGGAAGAAAGCATTTCTAAAATTCAACCAGTGAACCTTTTACAAGCAAACCAGGATCTAGGTTGTTGTTTTTTTTTTAATTTTTTTTTAGCTGTAGATGGACACAATGTCTTTATTTTATTGCTTTGTATGTGGTACTGAGGATCAAACCCAGGGCCTCACGCATGCAAGGCAAGCGCTCTACCACTGAGCTACAATCCCAGCCCCAGGATCTAGGTTTTGACCACCCTTACCGAATGAAGAAGTAAGGCCATAAACACAAGCCATCTGTAAGTCTAGGATTTGGGATTGGGGGCGGGAGGGCTCATAAAGAGAGTCCACCTATCTTTATTTCCTTCATTCTTTGTGCAGGATTTTAAAACCTCAGCACTGAGATTTAAGATTTTAAACCTTTCCTTTTGGGGGGACTTTGCTGTACATTCTGGAATGTTGAGCATCATCTCTGGCCTCTGCCTACTCAATGCCAGTGGCATCTCCCCACCCTGAAGTTGTGGTAACTAACGTATCTCCAGACATTGGCAGATGTAAGAGCATGGAGGGAGGCAAAATCACCCCCCAGTGAAGAACTATGTTAATATAGTACCTTAGGAGGAAGAATTCTGTAAAAATTAGAAGTTGAAGTCTAATTAAATTTATAATATATGAAAGAGGTTCCAAAAAACTTTAAGTGCTCTAAATATAAAGGAACTATTAAGAACTCTTATTTGACTAAAAAGAATAAATAAGAAGAAAAGTGTATTATTTGTTTTTATAGAAACCATAACTTTCCACCATTCTGATTACTCAGAGTAATAATACTGAAGTGATAAGATTGATGTCTTTGTCCTCCCTGGCTTCTCTTTTCTTTCCTATAATAATATATTGGGAGATAATCAAAAAAGGTAATAGGTATGGTAAAGATGAAGGAAGAAGAAAGCAGGCATGACAGGGAAATTCCTAGCGTCACTAACCTAGGTGAAACAACAGCTTTCTTTCCTACTCACACCTCCATTTTTGCTCCCAATGATATAAAAAGTTTTTCACAGTTATATTCCTTTGACTTTAAAGTTCACTCAGCAAACCTTTATGAAGGTTCTTTTTGTGCTAAACTCTGGATATTCCAAAAAGGACAGGACACACGCTGCCTGTCCTCAGAGAGCTCACAACCCAGCAAGAGAAAAGGCTGTGCCAAGAAAAAGAAAAAAGCCAGTCACTGAAGCTGTTGAGGGCTTTATTCTCATTCATATTATTATTTTTGTAGTGCCCAAAAGGTAGGAGGCCTAAGGCTATGGAAAAAAGATAAACATTGTCTTAGCTTGGCTGCCAGGACAAAATACAATAGAATAGATGACTAAACAGCAGAAATTTACTTCTCCCAGTTGTAGAGACTGGAAGCCTAAGATCAAAGTGCCACCAGGGTCAGTGGTGAGGTCCTCTCCTGGATTGCTAATGACCTCCTTCTTGCTACATCTTTGCATAGCCTTTCCTCACCTGTGTGTGAGTGGGAAAAGAGAGGAAATGAACTCTGTCTTTTCTTCAAAGGGCACTAATCCCATTGTGAGGGCCCCCACCCTCAAGACCTCTTCAAGCTTAATTACTTCCCAAAGGCCCCATCTCCAGACACCACCACACTGAATTTGGAGTGGGAAATACAACTTAGTCCATGTCAAGTGTAATCTCAAGAATTTCAGCACTTACAATGACAAAACTTCTGTTAGAGTACATATGAGAGAGACTGCTCACAGTGACGCTTACTTGCTGCTTTGAGTGTGGTGAGTCCTGGTGGTCGTCTTTACACTGTTCATTGGATTTAATGTCCTAATGAGTCTGGCTGCTCTTCTGCCATCTGGTAGGATATATCATCTGTCCTCAAGCTTGTAGTCACCTCTTGCAAAGGAGAGCCCTTACCTGTACTGCTGTTTTATTTATGTATTTACCAGCTAGCATTCCATTTGATTTGTGTTACAGTGACAGTAAGCACAGCCTTATACCTACTGTCTCATACCCTAGGTTTCTTGTATAGAGTATATACATACGTATTTTTTCCACTCATTTGATTATTTACAGTTGTTAGAATTCTTATCAGGCAAGAGCAAAAATGAGTAGATTTTTCTCACATAGTTGACTGACACCTGTGTTGTTCTATAGTTGTTATTTATACTGGATGCTGCTAGCCTATGGTCCGTTTGCCTATAGGTCAGCAACAACTAGAGCCTATGGGCAAGCTCTGACCATTTCCTGTGTTTGTAAGTAAAATTTTACTAAGACACAACCCACCCATTTACATATACGTTGCCTAGAGCTGCTTTGGCACTACAGATGACAGCATTGAGTCGTTGCTGCAGTGTCTGGTTTAGATAGCTTAGGTTTGCTCTGTTTGGGACCAGTACCTACCAGATTGCAGTATTTACTATGCACTGCAGAATGTCAGCAGAAAAGAGAAAATTAATTTCCCTTCGGCAAACTAAACCTCTCACTATCCTTTGAAAGGCTGATGAATATTAGCACCAAGAAACCTGAGTGCCACCTGCTGACAGAATGGATAGAATACCAGGAAAGCAGCATTGTATAGTGCTAGGGCACTGTCTGGGCCAGGTTGAAGGTTGCTGGAGCTTCCATGGGAGTGCGAAGGTGCCTAAGAACAGAAGGAAGGATCCAGACCAGGGTTCAGGTGTAAGTGGTTCTACTGTGAGGCTTTGGCTCTCTGAGGCAGGACTGTGCTCACACCTCCTTTGTACCCCGTCCAGAGTGAAATACAAGTAATTACTAGCTTTTTTCTCCTAGGGAGGCAAGTACATGCAAGCCGTGATTCAGTACGGGAAGATAGTATCCTGGTTAGAGATGGAATATGGTCTATCAGAAAAGGAATCAAAAGCTTCTGAGTCGTTTCTGCTCGCTGCCTTTCTGAACCTGGCTATGTGCTACCTGAAACTCAGAGAATATGCCAAAGCTGTGGAGTGCTGTGACAAGGTAAAGTCGTCTCTGTGAGGTAGACTTTAGGTAGTTGGGCTCTTCTTCTCTGTGCCCACGCATGGTTGACTTTTGCTTCCCCCCCACCCCATTTTACTTTGTGTTAATTATTGGCATGTTTGGGAATTGTTTCCCAGTATGAATTGGAGAATTTAGAAAGATTTTGGTTACGGTCAAGACTTTTTTCTGGCAACTAGAGTAATTATCAAAATACCTTATAAATAAAAATTTTGATAAGCCGGGCGCGGTGGCTCACGCTTGTAATCCCAGCACTTAGGGAGGCTGAGACAGGAGAATCGCGAGTTCAAAGCCAGCCTCAGCAACGGCGAGGCGCTAAGCAACTCAGTGAGACCCTGTCTCTACATAAAACACAAAATAGGGCTG
>CM053406.1:102535149-102546189 GCA_028644305.1 Xerus rutilus | reverse complement strand
TTAGAGTAAAACTTTGTACTACCAGTTGTGATTTTGGGCCTCAGTTTCCATCTCTATAAAATGGGTCTGATAATCCTTGCATAGTATTGCTGGGAACTGACAGATTTGACCCAGCCTTTCTCCTAAACCTGAAAAACCCCAAGCTTCTTCATGCCTTGAGGCCTTTGCATGTGATTTTCCTGTGCCTAGAACCCTCAGCCTTCAGATGTTCACAGAATGACCTGTGTCCTGTAGGTCTCAGCTCAAACATGGCAAACTTTCCTGGCCACCTAGGAGACCTGGCTTCTCTGTGGCATCACTGTTTGATTTTCTCCTTTGCATTTGTCATGATCTGAAATTATCTTCATAATTTGTTTCACTTGTTTGTTTATGGCCTGTCCTCTGCCCCAGCTACTGAGAATGCAAGTTTCTTGGGAGATGGCACCCTGTGGGGCTCACTGACCCAGTCCTGGTGCTCGGCGCCACACCTGGCAGGCATCACAGCCTGCTAAACATTTATGAATGAATGCATGACTGTGCTTTGGAAATAGCAGTATATTTAAGTGACTCTCCCACAGGCTTTCCCAAGCCAAAGGGCAGTAAAATGTGTGTGAATGGAGGCTTGGAGAACACTTTGGGTCTGGCCCACGCCCAGCCCTGAAGCTCCCCGGCTGCAGAGAGCCACGAGGCTGCCTGGGCTTCCGGCTGCTCCAGGATAAAGGTCAATCCTTTTGCTGGAACACGAGGTACTGCACCATCTGGGCTTGCCTGCTTCTGGCCTCATCTCCCTGGGCTCCCAACCTGCACTCCATGTCCAGCCAGACCAAACAATTCTGAGTGCCCGCCGGAGAACACGGGGCTGCTTCACGCCTGTGTGCCTTTATACACACTGTTCCTGCTACCTGGAACACCAAGCGCCCGAGCTCTGAGCTCTGCCTGGCCAGCTCCTGTTAGACACAAAGCAAACTCCTCTTTTCAGAGGAGCCTTTCTCGCCCAGTCCCCCACTTCCTAAGGCATGCTCAAAATCTGTTTTTGTGCTTTCTCCCAAGTAGTGCAGGGGTCTTGAAGGCAGCAACCAGTTTTCACGTCTTTAGGTTAAAGCACAATGCCCACTGTGTGCACACACACACAGTAGGTGCTTAATAAATGCACAGGCACAGCTTTTGAACTTTAGGCCTCAGGGCATTAACATAATTCCTGGGGGCACACAGTCGGTGCTTGGTAAGTGCACACTGAATTCATGATCTTGAACAATCTAATGCTGGCAAGAGTTTGGACAAGGAGTGGTGTCGGGGGTGGAGTACGAGTGGAAGTTGCTTCCTGGGGACAAGATGGTGGCAGAGGAAAGAAGAGGAAGAGAGTTTGGGAAACTTCTCAGGAGACTGGAAACATAAAAAGCAAAAATAAAAGTAAACACAGTCGGATGGAGGCATATAAAGAAAATTCTGAGTAAGCAAGGAGGAAGAATAAAAGAGGAAGAAGCACTCAGAGGAACAGCAGCTCAGAGAGGACACCGTGTGCCCAGGACAGCAACTGAGGACCGGAAGCCAGGGCTCAGCACAGGCAGACCAAATACAGGCTATCTGGTGTCATCCCCAGGGTAGATGATGGTGGCATGGGCAGTGGAGGGCTGTTGTCCCCTCCTTGGTGATAGAACTGGGTAAAAGCCAGCCAGCTTGAGGACATCTTGGGAAATTCTTCCTCTCCCAGCGCAGGAGAGGCTCTGTGGCGGGAAGCAAATCTCCCCAGACAGCAATCGGAAACCTAGTTTCCTGCCCTTGGGTGAGCACCTTAGCTGCTCTGAGACCAGTTTTCCCAGCAAGAGAGTGGGTGCTAGTTCCCTTACTTTAGAGGAACACTAGGCTCACCCTGAGTTAGGACAGGTAAATGAAATGTCTGATACACAATCTGATACAAATGCCAGGGATTGACATCAGGTTGATTATTCACAAAACTCTGACATGTTTAAGTCCTAAGAAAGGCCAGGTAACTGTGCCTGCCACAGACAGAGCTGACTTCACAGCCTGGAATCCAATCTCAGCTTCTGGTTTTTGGGTCTCAGTGCTAAATCAATACAACCAGACAGTTTACCCCTGGGTAGAAGGTGAGGGAAAGCAAGCAGGCCAGCTGGCCAAGAATCAAGCTGAGCCCCTGAAGAGCAATCCTGACCATCCAACTCCACTGATGAGAGTGTGTTCTGGGTTCTTGCTAGTCTCCAGGTTTTAGGCTATCCAGTGGGTGAGTAATATCACATTATTCCTCTAGAAGAAAGGCCAGATCAAGGCATTATCTCTGAATATCCAAGCCACTTTGAGGAGACAAACTGATCCCAACTCAGAAAATCATTAAGAAATCACCAAGTGTCACCAGGCACAGTGGTGCACACCTGTAATCCTAGCCACTCAGGAGGCTGAGGCAGGAGGATCACAAGTTTGAAGCCAGCCTCAACAAATTAAGGAGGCCCTAAACAACTTAGTGAGATCCTGTCTCAAAATAAAAAATAAAAAGGGCTGGAGTTATAGTTCCATGGTAATGCACTTCTGGGTTCAATCCCCAATACCAAAAAAAAAGGAAAAGAAAATAAAGAAATTACCTAGTGTCAAATTCCATTTTGTTACAGGGTGTGGTGGTGTCCCAGCTATCTGAAAGACTGAAGCAAGAGGATCGCTATTGTCCAGGAAGTGGGGACCAGCCTTGACTCCAGTCTCAAAAAAAAAAAAAAAAAGTCTATTTTGCAGCTTATTTTAGGAATATGTGACTCTTGGAGGTGAAAGAGTAGGGTATTCCTGGCCAGTGCCAGGCCTCCACCTCTGCCCCTGGGTTTTCTGTGACTGGTGTGGGAAATTCAGTGATTACCAGGCTTTGGGATGCAACTGGTACAGAGCCTTTCCATGTCCAGCTGGACCCAGGCATATTGCTGAAGTGCCAGGGAAACCAGGGTGGCAAGAAGAAGGATCCACCTCAAAGAGAGAACTTGCAGATCCAATTTGGAGATTCTTGTGATTCGAGAAAGAAAGGGAACCAAACAGAGCTTTGCCCTTCAGGAATCCAACTTCCCCTCTCCAAGGTTCTCTCTGCATCCCACCCTCCCATCCCCCACATGAACCGTGGGGGCTGGGGACTCCATGACCCATGGGGGGTACCTCAGGGGAGGTGGGCAGATGAGAGCAGGAGTGACTGACAGCAGGGTGACACAGCTGGAGAAGGAAATGTAAATATAAAGTGACCAGTGTAGGACTGGACAGGGGCCATATGAAACACACGGTACATTCCGGCCCCAGTGTAACAAACTGTACCAGCCTTTTTGAGAGGCAAGAGCACTGCGGAGGGGAGGGAAGAGAGCAGAGGTTCCTTGGAGGTTGGCCCTGCCTCCTCCTCCTCCCCCACTTCTCCCACAGCTCGGGTACAGCAGGGAAAGTCCCGCTGTTCCTTTTGCAACCACAGAAAACCTACTATCCCTTCACACTCTGTACCCAGTGTTCCTCTCGGCAGCTCCAGATTGGAAAGGAGCAAAGCGTGTGTGGTGGTGGGGAGGGCAGGCACCACAGCAGCCCAGGTAACATCAGGGGAGGTGGCAAGCATCGCTTGGACACAGACTCACAGAGCCACAGCCTGTTAAGTGCTGCAAGGGAGGGAAAGATGACAGGTGAGCAAGTGCCTTGCCCAAGGTCACACAGCCAGTTGTTCAGCAGGGTGGGACCAGAGTGCATCCAGAACTGGGCAGTGCTGGGTGCTCTTGGGTGTAGTATGTAGGTGTGGCAGGCCAGGGAACAGGCAGTGCCCAGGGACTGAGGGCGGGGAGCCCACATTCAAGGTTGCCCCTACACTTTGGTTGGCTCTGGGCCAGCCAGGATTGGGCACTGTCCCCTGCAACCCTCCCAAGTCCCTCCCCCCTTAAATTTAAAAGATAATGCATGTAAAGTGCCTAGCACGAAGACTGTTTTGTGGTGATGTCAACCAGAATGAGTCACCTCCACGCCACTCCACCCTCCCCTCTCCTCCTCCTACACACAGACACACACACACACACACACACACACACACGCACGGGCGCGCCTCAAGACCTAGAACCTCCTGGGATCTTTCTCCCATATCTCTATCTTCTTCCTTTTGAGTCCCTTTATCTGTTTTACACATTTGGTACTTACCACCTGCTGGCTTCAGTTATTATTTAACCCCACACACCGGGTGTTTGTCTCTTCAACTGGCCTGCAAACTGCCCAAGGGCAGGAAATCATTTCAATACACCCAGTATTTATTGAACATCAACTCCGGTGCCAGGCATGGCCTGTGAGGGATGAGTTGGGGGGGAGGAATGGGAGAGGCTTCAAAAAGCAGATTTTGTTTCTGCCTCAAGGACTTTCTAATCTGGTTAGAACAGGATTAGTAAACAGATCGCTAGAATAGGAGACAGGCCGCTGGCTGTGCTGTGGGAAAGGTACAAACCAAGAGTGTTGGGCTTGGGGAGGAGAGGGGATTCAGATTTGGTTTGTTTCAAAGGACCTTTATGAGCTGGGGCCGAGGGCTGGCTAGATGCGGAGGACAGGCACTCCTGTCAGGGACATGGCACAGCAAATGTGGATTTGGAAAGGAGGGAGAACAAAGGACTTTAAGAATTGTGTCAAACTTTTCATGACATCCTTAGCAGGACCCAACACAGAACCTTCCTTACGTAGGTGCGCAGCATATAAATCCTTTGTCCCCTCCTCAGTTCGGAGGGGTGGAACCTTCTGGACCAGCACTCAGCACTCATTGTCTTTCTGCAGAAAGATGGGTAAGGAGAAATCCCGGTTCTGAATAAACCAGGATTCGGAACTGGACAAACGGAAGGGTCAGGCTTCAGGGGCAGTTTGGAGTCCTCGTCCTATTCGCTGCCCTTCCTCCCCGACTCCCACCCTACAATGTCTGGGCTCTCCCAACTCCCAGAGCCCTGCCAGGGAGTTCCCAAGCTATCCCAAAGGGCCAAGCTTGGTTTGCCAGTGCCGGGAACCCCAGGACTCTCCGTGCTCCCGGCTTCTGCGAAGGATCAGGGAAGGGGGGCGAAGAAAGGGGAGGCCCCTCAACACAGGCTTCCGTTGTCACGTGACTGCATCCCGGGTCTCGCAAGCCTGGGGCTGGCGTGCTCCCAGCTCTCCTCCGGATTGCTGGACGGCGCGCCTGGGGGGCCTGGGCAGCAGCTTCGGAGGCTCCTCTGTGGTGGGCCTCCCAGCACCTGCGCCCCTTCGGTGCTAAGCCAGAGCCCTCACAAGCCTGGGGATCCCCCCAGATGGGCACGGAGAGGTGCGGGTGTTCCAGGGCTGGTGAGTGCGCGGGGCTGCCGAGGCCCACCCGGCGGGGGCGCCAATCCCAGAGGCTGCGCGCTCCCGGGGCCGCGGCGGCCAGGCGGCTGTGACGGCGGCGGGGCTGCGCGCCGAGCGTAAGCCGCGAGCACAAACAAGGCGAGGAGGCTGGTGTGAGCGCCTGGGCCCGCTGCCAGCGCGCCGGGGCTGGAACACAATGTCCCGAGCCGGCGGGCGGGCGGGCGGGCGAGCGCGAGCGAGAACAGCCTGACTCAGCAGCTGGGTAAGTGGGTGTGCTCGCTCACCAGATCAACCGCTCCTGCAGCCTGCGGTCAGCGGCCGCCGACACCCGGCGGCTCCCGCGAGCGGGAGGGGCGAGCGCGCCGCCCGCGCCCCGCCGCGCGCCCCGGCCCTCCACGTGGCCCGTTCGCGCTGCCCTCTGCCTCCTCGCCCCGCCGGGACGCGTCTCCCCGGGCCCTGCCCCAGCACCGCGGGCTCTGTCCACCTGCGGGGGGCGCTCTCCTCTCCGCATCCGACAGGTGTGGCCCGGCACGCAGCGGCTGGTATATGTCCCGTTGGGTACGTGTCCCGTCTCCCGTGGTTGTAGACTGAGGTATGAGTTTGTTCTGGGGAGGTGGTGGGTAGGTAGCAGAGGAAGAGGGTCCTCGAAGTAAGATACAGGGCAAGAGCTCTTTGTCCTCAGCTGACCCAGAGTTCAGAGTCTCTTCCTGTCCCCTCCCCTCAAAACCACAAGTCCCTTAAGGTTTCCTCCTGGGAGGGAGGGAGAAGCAGGTGGTGTGATGCTCTGAAGCCTGTGACTCTGCTTTTCTGCCATCCCCACCCTCCCACCTGAAGCCACAGCAAAGACCCAGGAAGCCAGAAAAGTCCCCCTTCCTCTCCTGTGCCTGCTGTTTCCTCTGGTGGGGACATTGTGAGAATGGCAGCATCCCAGAGCAGGGCTCTTGGAAAGGGGGGCTGTCTCAGCTCCAGCCTACTGGGGTGTCTGTAAGGTGCCCAGAGGGACGCCCTGTGCTTGGAGAGTGCCAGGGCAGGCAGGGAGGGGCTCTGTCCTCTGCTGGGTTCCAGGAAAGACCTTGGCAGCCAGTACAGGCCTGGGCTCCAGGGCCCTTGAGGGTGGGGCCAGGGGAGGGACCCTAGGCGGCCTAAGTGCCTCACCTGGGCCTCATGCCCCCAGGCCCAGATGGAGTCACTGGCATGTTCTGTAGCCAAAGATGAAGAGATGGACGCCACCGTGGTCCTGGGCCATATGGACCACCTTCCAACACACACAACACACTTCCCACACATGCTGTCACCCCGCCAGCGCTCACCACACCCCCTAGAAGGGAGGCAGCTTTGCTCTCATCTACTCCAAACTTCCATGTGATGCATGAAATCTATCCATGGCATCCCAGGTCAGTGATTGCTCTGAAGCCAGAAGTGGGACACTGCCCAAAGCCCAGGGCCCTTCTGGACTTCCCCATCTCCAAGTCCAGTCACATTCAGGTCACCTGCCTTAACATGGCCTAGAGGTGACTGAACTCACGCATGCCCCTCCCCGTTGTCCCCTGTTACACTCCCAGCCCCCGAAAATTACTACGAATGTTTAACTGCTTTCTCTCCTTCACCATCCTGTAGATGATCTGTTCCCAGATTCTGCTATTCTTCCTTTTGTCACTGTTATTTAAAAATGCATTGTTAATCATTACTTTTCTCATTCACTCCTTCCTCTGTAGCCCTATGGATTCCACCTTTGATCCAAAGTGCCGCAGTCTTTCTGATCCAGGTTGTTTTCTACTCCTACACACCCTGCTGGAATAATCTTTCTCAAACACCATTTATTGTGTATGTTATCAACTTAGACTCCTCAACCAAGCACCCCGGGTGTGCCAACTGCTATGTGTTCTGTATGTGGCCAGATTCATTCATGGCCTTTCCAGATCACTGAGCCTAGCACAGTGCCTGCTGCACAATGAGAGCACAGCAAATATTCCTCAATTGTCCAGATCATTTATTCATACCCCCTTCCCATCCCTCTACCTCTCTCTTCCTGACTCCATCTCCCCATTGGCTTCCTGAGGTGAACTTAGGTCCTATTTCTCCAAAATTTTCAGAGGGGACTCAGAAAGAGAGAAGCTGATATTCCAGATTCACACCAGAGAATTTGTACCAAATACAAAGAACCTGGGCTTAAAGTAGAATGGGCGCAGCTGCTAGCTGAGAATGTCGGCTCCTGTAATAGACAAGGCCACAAAGGCAGGCAGAAAACAGAAAGGAGAGTGCCACAATCTGCAGCGTTGGGTTTTACTGAGGGATCTTGCCATTGAGAGATGCTAGCCCGCTTCACTCTGGGTCCCTGGTTTGATTCTTCTAGTCTTTCTGTTTCTTAGGACAACAGCCCTCATACACATCCACTGATCCTACCTATTGATGCAACTGAAAATCCATCTCCCACAGGAAGTCTCTGATGATCTCCACGCCATTTTTAAAAAAATATTTTTAGCTGTAAATGGACAGGATATCTTTATTTATTTTTGTATGTGGTGCTGAGAATCGAACCCAGTGCCTCACACATGCTAGGCAAGCGCTCTACCACTGAGCTACAACCCCAGCCCATCCACGCCATTTTGATTGGTTAGTCATCAGCTTCAACTTCCCCCTGAGCGTTATGAGCAGTCTTCTATATTTTATTGCTTAATTCTGTGCTGTAATATTTTCAGCCCTTGCCTCCATAGGTTATAAATTCCTTCAGGAAAGGGACAAGTATCTTTTGTTTATTGTATATCATCTATTTTAAGAAAGAAGCAGGAGGTAGGGTACTCAGGGTCACCGAGTTGGGTCTGGATCTAACACAGGTGTTGGGCCTCAGGTAAGACCTCTGAGTCAGTTTCTTCATGGGTAAAAGGCACTAGGGATACCTGCACTGCAAAATGAGGGACAAAACCCACAGACTATAAAGTGCCAGGAAAGTGATTATTGGATGGTGATTATACAATGGTTTGTCTTCCTTCTTTTTCAGCATAGTTGGAGCCTTCCCTTAATTAGGGGATCAAGTCTTCCTTAACCCTTACTCATTCCGAGATACTTTACACGTGAAAAGGGACATTACTAATAATTGCACCGGTTCCAGGGACATAGCGTGGGATGCACGGCCACCATAATCGGTGAGGGCAGGCTTCGAATGGAGCGTGATATCCCAGTGCCTAAGCATCGCACCGAGCATGTTTATTGAATGAATGAGAGGAAAAAAAAGAGCCGTATTTCCTGGACATCACCAAGCCAAGCTGCAAAGATTGAAAAGGCCGCCCCTGTCGCGCTCCCACCTCCACCCGCAACCCCACCCTGTCCCACAGGCTAGATTCCCTAAGGTCTGCCCTCTAGCTCGCCCGGGTTGCCTTGGAAGCAGTGACGTAACTCGAGGGGCGTGGCCTCTCCATCCTCTGCTGCACCCTTGGCCGCTGAATATCTGATCCTAGGGGGAGGATGGGGTTGAAGTCAGACCCTCCCCGCCCGCGCCCGGCCCGAGCTGACTGCGCCCACTCCGCGGTCCCTTCCGATGCGCACCTAGCGCGGGGCGCGCACCCCACAGGACCCTGGCGAGCTAGCAGAGGGGGCCGGGGAGTGCTGGCCCCAGTCCTTGGAGGCTTTTCCACTTTTCACCCAGGGCTGGCCAGAGGAGCCTAAGAGCGGGGCCAGGCGCTCGGCTCAGCGTTGCTGGGCCTGCTACGGGGCGGGCGGGAAGGTGGGATCGCCACCCCGCGCGCGGACGCCCCAGAGCTCGGGAGAGAAGGAGTTAAGCAAGGTGCCGGCGCCGGGCGCGGCGGGAGTGGAGGAGGGGAGCGGAGAGAAAGTGAGAGCGGGGGCGGGGGGGGGGACGGGAGCGAAAGAACATCCTGTGCCCGCCGCCGGATGCGCTCGGGGGAGGAGGGAGTCTGGGGAGGGCGAGTGAGGTGGGGGGAGGCCAGGGTGGAGGAGGCGCGGCCTCCGCCCCCCCCCCGTCCTCGGCCTCTGGGGGCGCTGCCCCCACCCGCTGCTTTTGCCGATTTCTCCGGGTCTCCATGCCTTCGCCAGAGTTCCTCCGACTAGTTCCTGGGCCAGGGTAAGCTTTAGCTGGGGAGGGGATGGTCTCAGAGTGGCATCCAGGCAGGGCACGGGCGCCCCCAACCTTTCATCTCCCTATTTTGTGCCGGGAATCTGGGGGTGCTGCGCGTCCCCTGTGCACACTGACAGCAACACTTCCAGGTAGTAAACTCCTCTGGCGGAGGAAACTAAGGCTCAGATGATGTCCAAATCCCACATTGCTGGGATTTGAACCCATGGCGGTCGGATTCCAAAGGGCTTTTCCTTGAAGTGTGGAGCAGACCCATCTTCTTAGCTTTTAAGTGCACAAGTGCTGAGTGGCCGCAAGGTAAAAGGTCACCCTCGGTAATGATCTAGGACTGTCTTTCATAATAGACCCCCCAATAGCATCTGGAGCATTATAATTTAGGGGTGGATGGTTTAGGAACAAAGTGGTTTGGGGGAATGAGCTAGGGTATACCACTCCTAAACTAGGGATTTGTGGGGGCTTCAAAGAGGGCTCTGAAGTCACTCAAGTTAGTTAAATGGTTTCCAGGAGTTGAGATTGATCAGCCTTAAGACGACCAGAGGGAGTGGCAGCGGCTGAGCGGCAGGGCGGGATACAGTTAGGCTTGCCGTCTGCCTTACCACACTCAAACATTTTGTCCAGGTGAAACCTCATAATTATTATAGTCAACATTGGTTGAACTCTGTGTGCAGGGCAGTGTTCCAAGTACTTTACTTAATCCTCACAAACAAGCCCATGAAGTAGGTCACATCAGTCCTGTTCTACAGGTGGGGAAAATGAGGCACAAAGATCACAAAGCTACTTCTATGGCTGAACTGTTTTGTTTTGTTTTGTTTTGGTACTGGAGATTGAACTCAGGGGCACTCGACCACTGAGCCACACCTCCAGCCCTATTTTGTATTTTATGTAGAGACAGGGTCTCACTGAGTTGCTTAGTGCCTCGCTGTTGCTGAGGCAGGTTTTGAACTCGCGATTCTCCTGTCTCAGCCTCCCTATGAACCGGTTTTGAACCATGGAATCTGGCTAGAGCCCATTCCCATCTCCTGCATGGAACACGTGAGAACATTGGCTCTGGAGGTGAAGAGCTGGTACTAGTGGCACAGAGGTGCAAGCCAGGAAAGCCTGTGTCCTTTTCTTGGTGAGGGCAGGTAAGGGGCTCATAGCTGCCTCTGTGTACGTTGACCCTTAGCCTTCTTTCTGGCCACCCATTCCAGATGTGACATTCTAGATGTGATGGAAAAATGAAACAAGAAAATAAACGAAGCCAAAGTTCCCAGGAGTTGTAGCTTTTAATATGTTCGCTAAGAACATTTAAAATACATCTGCCACCTGGCGCGGTGGCACACGCCTGTAATCCCAGCAACTCAGGAGGCCGTGGTAGGAGGATCACGAGTTCAAAGCCAGCCTCAGCCGGGCGTGGTGGTGCACGCCTGTAATCCCAGCACTTTGGGAGGCTGAGACAGGACAATCTCAAGTTCAAAGCCAGCCTCAGCAATGGCGAGGCGCTAAGCAACTCAGTGAGACCCTGTCTCTACATAGAACACAAAATTGGGCTGGGGATGTGGCTCAGTGGTGGAGGGCCCCTGAGTCCAATCTCCAGTACCAAAAAAAAAAAAAAAAAAAAAAAAGCTAGCCTCAGCAATTTAGCAAGACTTTGTCTCTACATAAGATATAAAAAGGGGTTGGAGCCCATA
>CM053406.1:102518821-102534649 GCA_028644305.1 Xerus rutilus | reverse complement strand
TGGCTCACGCTTGTAATCCCAGCACTTAGGGAGGCTGAGACAGGAGAATCGCGAGTTCAAAGCCAGCCTCAGCAATGGCGAGGCACTAAGCAACTCAGTGAGACCCTGTCTCTACATAAAACACAAAATAGGGCTGAGGATGTGGCTCAGTGGTCGAGTGCCCCTGAGTTCAATCCCCAGTACCAAAAAAAAAATAAAATAAAATAAAAAAAAAATAAAGATGGCTCCCATACTCTAGGGTGGTAGCATTTTTTGGCTACAGGCCTCAAGCCTCATCCCCCACCCCTCCGGTGGGGAGACACCACCACCCTTTCACGGCTGAAAGGCACAGATCTACCCGCATTTTAATCCTGGAGTTTTAGAATGGAAGATCTGGATCCCCTTGAGTTTTAAGTGCAGAAACAGACCCAGGCAAGGACTGTTCCTTTTCCCTCCAGGGTACTCGGGTTAGGTGGGCCTGGAGCCCCACTTTCCAGACTCTCTGCCATTGTTCTGCCCCCAAACCCTCAAGGAATGATGGAGCATACCTGCAAAGTGCAGAAATCTGTGCTGAGTGTTGGAACGCAGAGACAGCTGTCCCCCGAGCTTCCCATCTGACACACTCCAGGGCCACTGCAGAAGCTGGAAATGACGGATGTACCCTAAGGCTGCAAAACTTGATGAGGTGTCCACTTCATTTCACCTTCCACTGGGACGGGGAAGCCCTGTCTGAAGAAAAGCACCAAGGTCCAGGGGTAGATCTATGGTAGAAAGATCAAAAACAGGAAGGCTAGGAAGCAGAAGGGGGTCAATGGGCACACCCCAGACTCCCAGAAATGCCTAGAGGCCCCAGCCAGAAGCAGGCGTCTGCTGCCCTCTAGTGGAAGAAAGGGCAGCCCCTGAAGCTACTTGCTGGCCCGGCCAACCTAGTTCCTCTCAAGAAAAGATGTGAAGGACCCATCTGCCCCTGCCTACTTGCTTTTCTTTTTCTTTCTTTTTTCTTCCTTTCCTTTCTTTCTCTTTTGTTTTTTCGGTACCGGGTATTGAACTCAGGGGCACTTGCCCACTGAGCCACATCTCCAGCTCTATTTTGTGTTTTATGTAGAGACAGGGTCTCACTGAGTTGCTTAGCACCTCACCGTTGCTGAGGCTGGCTTCAAACTCGCGATTCTCCTGTCTCAGCCTCCCAAAGTGCTGAGGTTACAGGTGACTGCCACTGTGCCCCTCTCTTTCCTTTTTTTTTTTAAATATTTTTTTTAGTTGCAGATGGACACAATATCTTTATTTTATTTATTTTTATGTGGTGCTGAGGATCGAACCCAGTGCCTCACGCGTGCAAGGCAAGCGCTCCACCACTGAGCCACAATCCCAGCCCCCCCCTTTCCTTTTATTTTTATTTTTATTTACTTTCTCCTGTCTTTCTCCCCTCATTTCCCTCTTTCTTTTTTTTTTTTTTTCATTTCCCTCTTTCCTTTCACCCCTCCTTCCTTCTTTCCTTTCTGATGCTGGGCATGGAACCCAGGGCCTGACATGTGCTAGCTTAGTGTCCTATCACTGAGCTACACCCAGCTGGCCCCTGCCTTTTTATACCACCAGAGTCTCCAGCTTCATCTCTGCAGCCTTGAAAGCTGAACCTTCTCTCTCCTTTCAAGCACCCCTAGTCGCCCCACTTTCCAACTCACACCTTCCATCCCATCATCTCCCCATTTTCCTTCGTTGCCTAGGTTTCAATTCTGGTACCCTGGTGCCTGGCCCTGCCAGAGTTCTGGTTCCGGAAGGCCTTTCCCAGGTGCCTTGGGCATAGCTCCCACCCGGGTACAAGGCAGCGCTAAAGGTATGGGCAAGAGCATCCCCCGGTACCTGGGGCAACTGGACATCCGCAAAAGTGTAGTGGGCCTGGCCACAGGTGCTGGGGCCATCTACCTGCTCTACAAGGCCATCAAGGCCGGCCTAAAATGCCAACCACCTCTCTGCTCCAATTCGCCCATCTGCATCGCCCGTGAGTGTCCAGTCCCTGGGGAGAGGGCTCTGCCCCAGGAGGCACCTGCTTCTGAGGCCTCCCCTGTAGGAAGGCCCAAAGGTGACTCCTTCAAGTTCCTCTCTCCTTCCTCTTTCTCTTTTCCATCTTCCTCAGGATCCCTGTAGCAACCTTGGCAAGGCCCTGCTAGAGATGCTAGTTTGGGGACTCTGGGTAGCAGATCTCACCCAGGGGGATCCCCAGGACTAATTTGGCAGGTCTTCAAATCCTACATTCACTTTGGCTTCCAGGCGCACACTTCTTGGAAATTTGACATCAGCAACTCTCCTTATTCCTGTCTTGTCCAGGAACTTGAGATCTCAAGGAAAGGGAAAACTGGGGAACCTACCTGCCCAGAGTTTCCACTAGCCTACATGATACTTTTGTGCAAAGTCAGAAAAATGGCCCTTCCTGTGAGATCCCTTAATTGCCACCTGCTGGAATATCATTGCCATACGTTGGATTACAATGAATCACTACTTGTTACTGCCACATGCCAAAAAACTGAGATAGCAAATACACAAATATATGACATAATGATAGAGACAATACATCATCAGGTAGGGTGCCCTTGTGCAGTACACACCCTGTTCAACGATACATGGTAGTCCTGCATGTAGGAAGAAGGCTTTTCTGAAGAGGCAAGACAGCCTTGTCCCCAGGTCTTTCTCCCCTGTGTCCCAGCCCCATTCTTTCTTTACCTCTGAGTCCATATCCTGAACTGGGCTGGGTGGCTGTCTAGGCCTGGCCATCGAGCGAGAGCGCCATGGGCGGGACTCCGGTGAGCTCCGGAGACTCCTCAACTCTTTGGACAGCAAGCAGG
Organism: Xerus rutilus; assembly: GCA_028644305.1. Classification (NCBI taxonomy): domain Eukaryota; kingdom Metazoa; phylum Chordata; class Mammalia; order Rodentia; family Sciuridae; genus Xerus; species Xerus rutilus. Next base: position 102,531,830 of record CM053406.1, on the reverse strand, counting down.
ATGAGTACAGCAAGAGCATGATCCTGCACAGCATCACCCGCTGTGTGTACTTGCTGGAGGCCGAGGTGAGGGAAGGGGAGCAGGAGGCCCCCACGCAGCCTGGTCCCCGGGGCTATACTCATCCCTGCCCTTTGACCCCCCGACTGCATCTTGGGTTCTGTCTCTGGCTGATTGTGGGAGGGGCATGCTGGGCGGAGGTCTTTTGCAACATGAGTGGAGGGGCCGTGGGCCCAGGACACCGGCTTCTCCTGCCTCTTCCTTCTCTTCCCACGCACTCCAGGCCTCTGCTTGTACTAATGATGACATCAAGTTGGTGGGTGACATGCTGGAGGACAAGGACACCAGTGTCAGAATTCAAGCCCTGAACACACTTAAAGCTTTCTCTGGCATCAGGAAATTCAGGCTTAAAATCCAGGTGAGCCCAGGGGCAGGTAGTCAGATATAGTACAGGAGATGCCCAGGGTCTTTGGGTCCTGAATGGGACCAAAGACATGGGGTAAATGGTCATGTTCCAGAAGTTTGTTTGGGTCTGAGTTTGTGACTCAGAAACAAGTGGGAAAAAGTGGTCAGATTTCCAGCAGGTTATGAAAGCCTTCCAATCTCAGGATGAAACCAAACCAAGGCACTAGTGGTATCTCTGAACCCCAAATAGCAGGATGCCCCTTGAGATTCTTGACACCAGCCAATTCTCCAGTCACCAGCTGGGTATCCCACAATTCCATTAAAGTCTGACACTGCAAAATTAGCACAGACTCCACAAATTGAGAGCTCAGCCCCACAGGACTACCAGTCCCCATTCACGGAAGTCTGACTTCTGACCAACTGGCTATCAGTTTGGAATTTCCTACAATCCTCCTTTTCTTTCTCTCTCTTTTTTTCCCCCTTGGTACTGGGGATTGAATTCAGGGGTACTTAACCACTTAGCCATATCCCCAGCCCTATTTTATGTTTTATGTAGAGACAGGATCTCACTGAGTTGCTTAGTGCCTCCCCGTTGCTGAGGCTGGCTTTGAACTTGCGATCCTCCTGTCTCAGCCTCCTGAAGTGCTGGCATGACAGGTGTGCACAACCACGCCTGGCCCACAATCCCCTTTATATCCTGGAAAATTTGCTAACATGACTTGAAGAACTCAGGAATAGCATCTGTGTTTACCAATTTATTATAAAAAGCACAACTCTGGAAAAGCCAAATGAAAGAGAAACAAGGCAGGGTGTGGGGGTGGGGAGGAGCTCCTTGACCTCGCTGGGCAGCCCCGCCCCACCCCAGCAGCATCTGGAAGCTCTCTGAACTCCATTAGTTAGGAGTTTTGCTGGAGTTTCATTATGGGGTTGTGACTGATTGATCATTGGCCATTGGCAGTTGAACTCAACTTCCAACCCTGGAACTCAGTGTGCAGTTGGAAATCCCAGGTGACTAAACTGGTTAGTTCTTTATGGTGACCAGCTCCCATCCTGAGGGGTTCATGGAGGTGGAGGCCAAGGCAAGGAGCTGTAATCCTTTCCATCTTTTTTATTTAATATTTATTTTTTAGTTGTAGGTGGACAGAATATCTTTTTCAAAAAAAATTTTTTAGTTGTAGATGCACACAGTATCTTTATTTTATTTATTTTTATGTGGTGCTGAGGATCGAATCCAGTGCCTCATGCGTGCCAGGCGAGCATGCTACCACTGCGCCATAACCCCAGCCCCTAATCCTTTCCATCTTAAATAGCAAAACCAGGGCTAGGGCTGGGGCTCATTGGTAGAGCACTCACCTGGCATGTGTGAGGCACTGGGTTCGATTCACAGCACCAGATAAAAATAAATTTAAAAAAAAATTATGTCTATCTACAACTAAAAAAAAATTAAAAAAAAAAAAGCAAAACCAAAAACTCTTCTCCCTTCACCTTCAAATTCCCCTCTAGCAAAAGGTCTCTCTCTCTCTCTCAAATTAAAAATAAAGTAAAGCCGGCTGCAGTGGTGCATGCCTGGAATCCCAGCACTTTGGGAGGCTGAGACGGGAATCCCAAGTTCAAAGCCAGCCTCAGCAACAGCGAGGTGCTAAGCAACTCAGTGAGACCCTGTTTCTACATAAAACACAAAATAGTGCTGGGGGTGTGGCTCAGTGGTCAAGTGTCCCTGAGTTCAATCCCCAGTACCAAAAAATTAATTAATTAATTAATTAAATTGAGGGCTGGGGTTGTGGTTCAGTGGTAGAGCACTTACCTAGCATGTGTGAGGCACTGGGTTCGATTCTCAGCACTGCATATAAAACAAACAAAATAAAGGTCCATTGACAACTAGAAAATATTTAAACAAATACATTAACTTGAATATTTAAAACTTATATTTATGGGTAAGGTAGAAAAAATAATAGCGCCAGGACTGGTGGCACATGCCTATAATCCCAGTGGCTTGGGAGGCTGAGGCAAGAGGATTGTAAGTTCAAGGCCAACCTTAGCAACTTAACAAGCCCTAAGCAACTTAGCAAGTACCCTGTCTCCAAAAAAAATTTTTTAAAGACAACGAACAACAACAAAAACAAACACCCCAGGCCTACGTCGAGAATTAGAACATGACCACCACAGCGCTCTCCCCCATCCCCACCACCTGCCCGGCTGAGTCACCCATTGCCCTGTATTTTATCAACTTCATGACTTTTTTGTAGTTTTGGCACACATACATATAGCCCTGCATACCTGCCTATAGGGCAAGGCAGAGAAATTGGTAATACATAGTTTGAGATGTTGTTAAGCTTAATGTACATGGAAGTATGTGGTGTGTATTCTTCTGTTTTGAACATTGAAAGATTCACCCTCATTGGGCATCCTCATCTTCCTCTTTTGGTAGTGGGAAACCGTGTTTCCTCTTTAATTTTTTTTTTTTGCGGTGCTGGGGATTGAACTCAGGGCCTCATGCATGTCAGACAAGTGCTCTACCACGGAGCCATACTCTCATCCTTTGTTTCCCTTTTCTCTGCTGTGTAGTATTCTATTTTACAAATAGCTCATTGGTAGGCATTTGTTCCGAGGTGTTTGTACCCATGCATGTCATGAGCCTACTGATGCCTCTTCCCTTGCATCCCTGGGGGCGTTTCTCTAGGTGTATATGCAGGAGTGGAAGGGTTTGGTCAGATGGTATGCCCAACTTTTCCAGAAGTGTTGTATGAATGTACACCTCCACCAGCCCCACCCAAGCATCCCTGTTGTGTTATAACCTCATCAACATTTGATGATTTCACACTTATTATTTGCATCAAACTTTTTTTGAGGGGAGAAACTAGGTCTCCACATTCTGGCTGCCTCTACTTTATCCCTCAGTCCTCTTTGTTTCCCTATTCTCAAGCATATCAGAAGCATCTGGAAACCTGGTTAAAAGCAGATATTTAGGGGCTCCACACCTAGAGTATAGTTCAGCAGAAGAGCTATGCTCCTCTCGAGCCCTCAGGAATGCCTGGGGCAGGAATGTGGGCCTATTTCTCCTTTCCTCCTTCCCTGCCATCTATATTCTGAAGACTTGACTCCTCTTCTCTCTCTAGGTGAAAATAGTTATTCCATGGTCTCACTTTGCATCTAGATGGGTTCTCCTGGGGCCCCGCAGCCTGGGGGCTCCCTGAGTGTTTCCCCACGGCCAGCTGCTACTGGATATGCCCACTTAGATGCTCTGGAGGCCCTCTAATCTAACAAATCCAATACGGAGCTCATCTGGGTCGGTTGCGGTGGCTCAAGCCTGTAATCCCAGCACTTAGGGAGGCTGAGACAGGAGAATCGCGAGTTCAAAGCCAGCGTCAGCAATGGCGAGGTGCTAAGCAACTCAGTGAGACCCTGTCTCTACATAAAACACAAAATAGGGCTGAGGATGTGGCTCAGTGGTCGAGTGCCCTTGAGTTCAATCTCCAGTACTAAAAAAAAAAAAAAAGAACCCAATATGGAGCTCATCCCCCATCCTCTCAGTCAGACCACCCTCTCCAGATGGGTCATATCCAGTCAGTCCCCGGTTTGGTCTTCCTCAAAGCTCTCAGCAGAAAGTGCACCATCAGTGATGGGCTCCAGATCCTTGTCCCCACCCCAGCCATTCATACCATATTCTCCATGCTTTTCCACTCCCTGGCCCATGTACCTGCCGGTCCCTCTTTCTGAAAGCCTCTGCCTGACTTTCTAATTCCTACCTGCCCTTCTGGTCTTAGCAGACGGTGAGGGTGGGGGCCAGGGAAGAGCAGGTACCAAGGGAATTCCTGCTTCCACTTCTGGGTTCTCATTCCCTCTTACACGGCTTGGCCTCGGTGTCCAAGGCTGCCTGTCTTTGGTACTAGCTCTTTGTCCAAGCATCTTGCATCTCAGAACCCAAGATCTCCTTTTTCATTCAACAAATGTATACGGAACCCTTAGTTTGTGCCAAGGCACTGCTGCAGGCACTGGTAATAAAGTGGTGAACAGAACAGGAAAGACCCTTGTCCTTATATTCTAACAGTCACCTCAGATACAGAGTGCTTCCTGGGATAAATGCTGTGGAGGAGAATAAAAAAGGGGGGTAAAGAAGGGTGGGTGGTGTTGGAATTTTAAAGGAGGAAATCTTTCAGGTCCTCAGTGGTGAAGAATCCATGAGACCAAAAAACACCATCTATAAGAGAAAAAATGGGCAAATCAGACTCCATTGAAATTAAAAAAAACAAACATTTGCTCCATGAAAGACCTATTAAATAGATGAAAAGAAAAATGGCAAACTGGGAGAAGATATTGGCAAACCAAAGATCTGACAAAGGACTCATCTAGATTATATAAAAAGCTCACAAAACTCAATATTAAAAAAAGGAACAAGAATCCAGCTAGAAAATGTGCAAAAGACATGAAGACAGATGTCACTGAGGGGTTGTACGAGTTGCAAGTAAGCATGTGGAAAGATGTTTTAGTCAGCTTTTTTGTTGCTGTGACCAAAATACCCAACAAGAACAACTTAGAGGAGAAGTTTATCTGAGGCTCACAGTTACAGAGGTCTCAGTGCATAGATGGCGACTGCATTGTTCTGGGCACAAGGAGAGGCAGTAGGTCATAGGGGAAGAGCGTGGAGGATGAAAGTAGCTCAGGACATGGCAATCAGGAAGCAGAGAAAGAAAGAGCTCCACACGCCAGGGACAAAATATAAACCCCAAAGGCACACCCCCAGGGACCCACCTCCAGCCTAAGCTCTACCTGCCTAACAGTTACCTCTCAGTTAATCCATATCAGGGGTTCATCTGCTGATTAGGTTAAGGCTCTCATAACTAAATCATTTCATTTCTGAAATTTCTTGCATTGTCTAACACATGAACTTTTGAGGGACAGACACCTCATATCTAAACCATAACACTAGCACTAGGGGAATGCAAATTAAGATCATGGAGAGGGCTGGGGTTGTGGCTCAATGGTAGAGCACTTGCCTAGCATGTTTGAGGCACTGGACTCAATCCTCAGCACCACATAGAAATAAATAAGATAAAGGTATTGTGTCCGTCAACAACTAAAAATATATTTTTTTTAAAAAAAAGACCATGGTGAGATATTGATATGTTAGAAGACCTAAAATCAAGATTAGTGACAATTCCAAATGATGGCAAAGATGTAAAAAAACTAGATTTCTTGTAGATTGCTGGTAGGAATGTAAAATGAAATATGTACCAGCTGTGGTGACACACCTGTGATTTCAGCAACTGAGGAGAATGAGGCAGGAGGATCTCAAGTTTGAGCCCAGCTTTAGCAACTCAGTGAAACCCTGTCTCAAAATAAAAAGGACTGGGGATGTAGCTCGGGGGCAAAGCATCCCTGGGAGCAATCCCAGTACTAAAAAAGAAAAAGAAAGAAAATGTGCGTTTTTCTAACCACTGGTTACATTCCTGGGCTTATATCCTAGAGGAATGGAAAGCTTACATCTGCACAAAAGCCTACACACAGTTACTCATGGCAGCTTTATTTGTAATAGCCTCAAACTAGAAGCAACTAAATATCTCTAGTAGGTGAATGGCTAAACAAACTGATTCAACCATTCCGTGGAATACTACTCAGTAATGAAAAGGAATGAAATATTGATATGCATAGCTTGGGTGGATCTCAGGAGCGTTATACTGAGTGAAAAAGTGCCAATTTCAAAAGGTCACATAAAGTAAGATCCCATTTATACAATCTCAAAGTAGTTGTAGAGATGGTGAATAGATCAGCGTTTGCCAGGGGTTTTGGTTGGGAAAGTAAGTGACAGTGGGCCCCACAAGGGACAGCATGGTGGTGACAGGACAGTTCTGGTGGGACAATCTGTGGACCATGGTCGTCACACAGGTCTGTTCATGTGATAAAACGACATAGAACTGGGCACGCTCATTACACCAATACCAACTTCCTAGTTTCACGTGGCATTAGAATCATGTGAGATGTAACCATCGAGGGAACCTGGGAGAAGAGCACAGGGAGCCTCTCTGCTGTTTTTTGCAGCTTTCTGTGGACATATAATTGTTTTGAAATAAAGAGTTATTAATTATCAGTAACTTGGAATTATTTAAGAATAAGTAAAAATAGGGGCTGGGGTTATGGCTCAGTGGTAGCGTGCTTGCCTAGCACGCGTGAAGCACTGGGTTCGATCCTCAGCACCACATAAAAATAAAATAAAGATATTCTGTCCACCTACAACTAAAAAATAAATATTAAAACAATAAGTAAAAATAAATTAATAATAAATAGATAAATAACCAGGAGGTGAGATCAAAGAAATAATGGGGAGAGAAGAGCAGACCGCACGGGACTGTGTGCCACTGTGAGGACTTTAGCTTTTGCCCTGAATGAATGGGGGCCTTTTTTGTATCAGGGATTGAACCCACAGGTGGTTAACCACTGAGCCACATCCCCAGCCCTTTTTATGTTTTATGTAGAGACAGGGTCTTACTGAGTTGCTTTTAGGGCCTCGCTAAGTTGCTGAGGCTGGCTTTGAACTCATGATCCTCCTGCCTCAGCCTCCCAAACCGCTGGGATTACAGGCGTGCGCCACTGCACTCAGGGAAATGGGGGCTCTTGAGAGAAGAGACGTTGTCTAACACACCTGCTGCTCTGAAAATAGACGCAGGGGTGCAGGGGTGGAAGCGGGAGATGAGAAGCTGTGGCAGAGATCCAGGTGAGAGAGGATGGGGGGTGGGGGTGGGGATGTTAGAAGTGCGGGAGAGTGGTGAGTGGTTTGATTTTGGACAGATTTTGAAGGTAGAACTAACAGGATTTTCTGAAGGATTGGGAAAGGGGTGTAAGAGAGAAAGCAGTCAAGACTTGATCTGCTGGAAGACACAGCCGGGTGTTAACTCAGAGAGGTCTGCTAGCCATCCAGTGAGAAAAGCTGAATTGGCAGCTGGATGTGTGAGTCTGGACCACAGGTGGGAGGTCTGAGCTAGAGGTGTGACCTTACTGAATACTGAGACTGGATGATCTTACTAAGGGAGTGACGTAGCTAGAGGGGAGCAGATTGGGCAGAAAAACTAGGAACAAAGAGTGAAATAAAGCCTGCAAGACTTTCAAGGGAGTCAGAGTGTTCAGCTGAGTCAAATGAAGTTTAGGGTTGAAGTTAGAACTGACTATTGGGTTCAACGCAGGTATCCTGGGTGGGCGCAGGTGTGCTGGGTGGGTGCAGTGATAAATGAAGTCAAGGCTTGGGTAGTGGTGGGAGGCACCAGGTAAAAGCAGACCCATCTCTTCCCTCCCATTTCAGGAACACACCATCAAAGTGCTAGAACTGATCTCTACCATCTGGGACACGGAGCTTCACATTTCCGGCCTCAGACTCCTCAACAACCTTCCACTGCCCGACTATGTGCATCCCCAGCTGCGGCGGGTGATGCCTTCCTTGATGGAAATACTGCAGTCAGACTGTAACATGGCACAGGTGCCTGCAGATCATGACTAAGGCCTGGCTCTCTTGACTGGCACCTGGAGGGAAGAGCAGAGATGTAGGTCTTCCCTACTGAGGCCCAGACTTACCTCCCTCCTCATGCTTTACTCTTTCCTTTATTTAGGTACAAGCTGTACGATTGCTGAGCTACCTGGCACAAAAGAATGACCTTCTCTATGACATTCTCAACTGCCAGGTGAGAAAAGAAACTGCAGAGGGGCTGATGGATGCCAACTCAGGTATACAGAAAGGAACAATTACACTCTCCAGACAAACTTAGCCCTGATGAATTATTTTGTTTCTCTTCCTGCCTCTGCACTAGTGGCACTAAAAATGTCCTCTTTTTGTGTTCCCCCAATAGAATAAGAATCCATCCTGTTGAAAAGGGTATTCTCCTTTGAGGGATTTTCTTTTTTTGTTTCTTTCTTTATTTGGAACTGAGGATTGAACCCTGGGCTTTGTGAATGCGAGACAGATGTTTTGCCACTGAGCTACATCCCAGTCCCTTTGAGGGGTTTTCTAAACTCTGTGAGGAACACAGAAAACAAAAATTAATGTAGGTATTTTAATATTAGGGAAAAATTATTTGTGGCAAAAAAGCATCATTAGGGATAGAAAGGGGTTACTACATAATAATCATTGATTCAGTTCACCAGAGGGATGAAGTGATTCTAAACTTGTATGCACCTAATAACATAATATTAGAATATAAAAGGCAATACTGGATGGAATTCTAAGGATAAATTAAGAAGTCTACCATCACAGTGAGAGATTTGGAAGATTTTAACAACTCTATCAGCAATTGATAGATAAAAAAAATAAAGCAAGTAAGGATATACGTACATGAATAACACAAATAAGTTTAAGCCATTTGACACACCTAGAACTCTACAATTATTAACTGCACACTCCTGTCAAGCACACAAGAAATATTTAAGAAAATCAACCACATGCTAAACCTTAAAATTTTTCTGAAAAAATTTCCTAGAATCCATGTTATTATCATATTGTTCGTGTTTTATGAGCACAATGTAATTAAATTAGAAGATGATAAAGAAAGGGAAACTAAACAATTCTTATACAGTTGAGTCTGAAACCTAGGTATATTGGAGAGTCAAGACGATAGGAAGATGGAAGAATAAGAATCTTAGAATTCGCCTGGGTTTTTTTTTAAATATTTTTTTAGCTGTAGATGGACATAATGTCTTGATTTTATTGCTTTGTATGTGGTGCTGAGGATCGAACCCAGGGCCTCACGCATGCGAGGCAAGCGCTTTACTGCTGAGCTACAATCCCGGCCCCTCGCCTGGGTTTTTACTCTTTCTCTCTCCATTCCTGTGTCACAGGTGCATTCCAACTTCCTGAACCTGTTCCAGTCCACACAGCCAGGAAATCTGCTGTTTGAGGTGCTGGTGTTTGCTGAGCGGCTGAGTGAGGGCCGGAATGCACCCCACTACCGAGCTGTGAAATGGCATTACAATGAACAGTCCCTGCATGAAGCCCTCTTTGGGGATGAGTCACGACTGGCAGACCGGCTGCTTTCCCTGGTCATCCACCCTGAGGAGGAGGTTCAGATCCAGGCCTGCAAGGTCATAGTCAGCCTGCAGTGTCCCCAGGACGTGGGATCCCGGTCCACCTCCTTCCATCCCTGTCATTCCTACTTTAAAAGTGGGGAATAAAATTAGGGAGAATCAATAAATGAGTATGGGAGAGAAGCTTGGGAGCTTCTTAGAGCTTGATTTTTGGTCTGTGGATTTCCAGGGCTGGGTGGAGGTTTCATTCAGTGTGACCTCTGTCCCAGAGGATGATACAATATGGGCAAATCTCTCAAAACACAGCTCCTCCATGTTTGGGAGACTGACTCTTGCTGCTTTTCAAATCTGAATATGAAGCCAGTGCTTTCAAGAGATTGGGAGAAGGTGGGTGCTACGGTTTGGGTTCATGTGTTGGAGTTGGGTCCAGAAGGATGGTAGTGGGAGATGATATGGACCTTTATGACGTGGGGTCTCATGGGAGGTTCTCGGGTCATTGAAGGTGTGCCTAGAAGGCACTGGAGGACCCCAGTCTCTCTTCTTGTTTGGCAATGTGATGTTTCCTTACACATGCACTTTCACCATGATGTGACCCCATCTGTTGTTAGACCTTCATCAGAGGCTGAATCAGTGGGGCCTGGCTTGATTTTGGACTTTGAACCTCCAAATCTGTGAGCTTAATAAACCTTTTTTCTTCATAATGGCTACCTTCAGGTATTTTATTGTGGTAATGAAAATCTGACTAATAAGCAGGCTTGAGGACTAAGAACAAAGATAATCAACAGGAGACAAGCTGTGTAGCACTAAATTAGTCAGGATGGGTGAGGCTATGCCACAGTAACAAACGACCTCCAAATGTTGCTTTTTATTCATAACATATCCCATCACAAGCCAGTTGGGGACAGAAGAGCAGGGATCTGCTCCACATCACCATTGCTCAGGAACCCAGATTGAGGGGAGACTCCTTTGTCGTATTCATATAACCATTAAAGAAGGAAAAAGGAATATGGTAGTGATATCTGACTCTTAGAAATTCCACTAGAAATGATGCTTAGCACTTCTGCTCATTTGCTTGGCCAAAGTGGGTAGGGAAGATCAATCTTATCACATGTCCAAGAAAGAACTGAAAATATTTGGTGACAACATTAATGACAGAGAACCTCAGACATATTGGGTATATGCAAGTTCTGGAATCAGACTGCTAGGTGTGAGCTATTAACCCTATTTGAACCTCATCCCCTCATCTGTAAAATGGATAGGAAAACAGTGCCTATCTCATGAGGCTGTTGGGAGGATGGTATGGAGATTGTGTGAGTTACTATAAGGCACAGTATTCTGCATACAGTCCCAAAGACTGACTTTTTAAAAAATTTTTTTCTTTTAGTTGTCCATTGACTTTATTTATTTACATGTGGTGCTGAGAATCGAACCCAGTGCCTCACACATGCTAGGCAAGTGCTCTACCACGGAGCCACAACCCCAGCCCCCAAAAACTGACTTTGAGGACCTATGACATCATCACCAAGAAAATGAAAGATTAGTACTGAAGCATCCTGGGTATGTTGAGTCTAGTGTTTCTCTGGTCTCTTCGGGTTACAGGAACTGGTGGGGCAAGGGGATGGGTCTTTTGGACCCCTTTAAGAAGCATCCTGAGGGGCTGGGAAAATAGCTCAGTTGGTAGAATGCTTGCTTTGCATGCACAAGGCCCTAGGTTCAATCCTCAGCACCAAAAAAAAAAAAAAAAAAAAAAAAAAGAAGCATCCTGAAATATTCCTGGAACTTTGCCTTCCAACCAGAGCGATAGTGTGAATAATATAAAAAACCATAACCATGAAGCCTCCAGAAACAAGAAGATTGACAAGCCAAGTGTATTCATCGTCTTCAGGTTGCCCCATTTGTTTGCATTTCCCACGTGTTTGTTCATAGTATTCTGTGAGTCCTTGCTGGGTCACTACTGTTTAAGAAACTGTTACAGGAGAAAAGCCTAAAATTAAAGCTATTCACCGTCTGCTATTACTCAATTTAGGAAGCAGAACATGTAGCTCCAGCTATGGAAACCCCTGGTGCTGTGCAGAAGGAGGACTTGAAAACTATAACCTAGTCCAAGACCAACCATGGTATTTTACTGAGAGGAAAACAGATGCAAAGAAGAGTGACTTGCTCTAGGTCATGTACAGGTCTGGGGAAGAAATAAGGAAGAGAACCTTCTTTTGTTTTTTAAAGATTTTTTTTTAGTTGTAGATGAACACAATGTCTTTATTTTATTGCTTTGTATGTGGTGCTGAGGATCGAACCCAGGGCCTCACGCATGTGAGGCAAGCGCTCTACCGCTGAGCTACAATCCCAGCCCCGAAGAGAACCTTCTTATGGGCTTCTTTCCTTTCATATTCTATTTTTTTTTTTTTTTTTTTTGGTACTGGGGATGGAACTCAGGGGCACTCGACCACTGAGCCACATCCCCAGCCCTATTTTGTGTTTTATGTAGAGACAGGGTCTCACTGAGTTGCTTAGCGCCTCGCCATTGCTGAGGCTGGCCTTGAACTCGTGATTCTCCTGTCTCAGCCTCCCTAAGTGCTGGGATTACAGGCTTGCCCCACCGTGCCCAGCTCCTTTCGTATTCTTTGACTGAACCTCATGAGAGTAGATCATGGATTCTAAACCAGGAACCATAGAAGTTGGGAAGGACCTTGATACTTCTGATTTTTAGGGGTCAGTTTAAGATTGAACTATGTAAGGAAATTTGCCCCACTTAATCCCTGACCCAGGCCCACATCCCCAGGGTGGGCAGCGGGAGATGAGGGAGATGGTGGTGGTGGATGAGGATGGCTGGTCAGAGAGCCAGTTCCCGCAGAAGGGCCAACCTCTCCCAAAGTTTGACTTGTCCCCTGAGTGGAAAGTCACTGACAGATTGGAATCAACATCCCTGTGAGTTCAGGCCTGAGGCTGCGCCTTCCTGCTACTAAGACACATTGAGGCCACCCCTGTGGAACTTGTCAAAGGCCTACTTCATCCTAGCTACGCCTCAGCCAGCTCCCTATGTGCCCATGTCACTGGCAAGCTATTGGGCATCATCTTCAAATTCTCCTCCCCACCTTGGCCACCCAGTTCACCCATATCCACGCTACTGCCCCTGTCCCCCACACTGGGACTCTCCTACTTCTGGTCTACATCCTCTCCATCCCTCATCCTCCAGGCTAATCCTAGAATCCCATGTCTCACCGTCCTCCAAAACCTTCAGGGGCTTTTTTTTTTTTTTAATATTTTTTTAGTTGTACTCAATATCTTTTATTATTTATTTATTTATTTATTTATTTATTTTTTATTTATTTATTTTATTTAAATGCATTTCAAGTCATAGTACATAAACAGAGCTCAGTTTTTCCATTTCTCTGGTTGCAAATCATGAAGAGTCACACTATTTGTGTCTTCATACATGCACCAGGGGTAGTAATGACCCATTCGATCAATCATCATTACTATTCCCGTTTCCCTTTCCTTCCTCCCCCCTCCCCGCTGCTGCATCCAGAGTTCCTGCATTTCTCCTGTGTTTCCCGTTCCCATCCCCCTTATGTATCCTCATCCACTAATGAGAGAGAACATTCGG
>CM053406.1:102487079-102518321 GCA_028644305.1 Xerus rutilus | reverse complement strand
ACCTCCCAGTGGGACAAGATGCAGAGGTGGAACTGATAATCCTGACCCTGTGTGGGCCTAAGCTAACATCTGTGTTTGTGTCTTTGTTTTTAACAAAAAAATGTTAAAAAAGAAAAGTATAGAAAAGTTGAAAGAATAAGGATATAAAAAGAAAAATATTTTTATAGCTATACAATATCCTCATTTAAAGCTAAGTGTTATTATAAAAGCCAAAAAAATTAAAAATGTAAACATATATAAAAAGCAAAAAGTTTCAGTCAGCTAAGGTGAATTGATTATTAACGAAATAAAATGAGCGCTAAGCAACTCTCAGTGAGACCCTGTCCCTACATAAAAAACACAAAATAGGGCTGGGGATGTGGCTCAGTGGTCGAGTGCCCCTGAGTGCAATCCCCAGTACCAAAAGAAAAAAAAAAAGAAATAAAACGATACTTATAAATGTAGTGTAGTCTATATGTACCCTGTTTATAAAGACTATGGTAGTAGACATTCATACCCTACTAGGCCTGTACAAATTACTCACTGAAGCCGGGCATGGTGGCGCAAGCCTATAATCCCAGCACTTTGGGAGGATGAGACAGGAGAATCGTGAGTTCAAAGCCAGCCTCAGCAATGGCGATGCGCTAAGCAACTCAGTGAGACCCTGTCTCTACATAAAACAAAAGAGGGCTGGGGATGTGGCTCAGTGGTCAAGTGCCCCTGAATTCAATCTCCAGTACCAAAAAAAAAATTACTCACTGAATCACCCCAAGAAATTTCCAAACCTGCACACTCCATTCATGGTCAAGTGCTTGTTTTAGTCAGCTTTTTCACTGCTGTGACTAAAGGACCCAACCAGAACAACAGTAGAGGAGGAAAAGTTTATTTGAGGGTCTCACAGTTTCAGAAGTCTTAGTGCATAGAAAGCTGGCTCCATTCCTTGGGACTGGAGGTGAGGCAGAACATCATGGCAGAAGAGTGTGGCAGAGGGAAGCAGCTCACATAATGATCAGAAAGCAGAGACAGAAAGGTCTCCACTTGCCAGACATAAATACATACCCCATAGCCATGCCCACAACAAACCACTTCCTCTAGCCACACCCCACCTGCCTCCAGTTACCACTCAATCAATCCCATCAGGGATTAATTCAATGATTGGGCTAGGGCTATAACCCAATCATTTCCTCCAAACCTTCTTGCATTGTCTTGCATGTGAGCTTTTGGGGAACACCTCACATCCAAACCATAACAGCACTCTATACAAGTGTGCAATTTAAAAAATCTACTGTATTTTTGCTGTACCTTTTCTGTCTAGATATACAAATACCATTATGTAGGTATAGCCTACATTATTCATTGTGGTAACAAGGTGTACAGATTTGTAGCGTAGGAGCAATAAATTATACCAGGTAGCCTAGGTATGCAATAGACTTTACCATCTAGGTATGGGTAAGTCCATCAGTGTTCCCAAAATGATGAAATCGCCTCATGACACATTTCTCAGAACAGATCCCCATTATTAACTAATGAGTGCCTGTAACATGTTAAGAAGCATTTGTTATCTCTCCAGGAAATTTGGAGCACCTTGGCTGCATGGTCTGGCTCCATCTAGCTGTGCTAGTCCAACTTTCGCCCCAGGCTACTGTTATCCAAAGGCTTGACTGGGGATGGAGGATCCGCTTCATGTGACTCACTTGTGTGGCTGGCAGGTTGGTGCTGGCTGTTGGCAGGAGGTCTCTGTTTCTGCACATGTGGGCATCTCCACAAGGATGTTGGAGAGACCTCAGGTCATAGCAGCTACTTCCCAGAGTCAGTCACCCAAGAGGGAGCAGGGCAGAAGCTGAAATGCCTTTTCTTTTTTTTTTTTTAAAGTGTACATTCTGAAGTATTTTAGATACTGGAACATTTTTTAAAAAATATCTTTATTTATTTATTTATTTTTATGTGGTGCTGAGGATCGAACCCAGTGCCTCATGCATGAGAGGCAAGCACACTGCCATTGAGCTACAGCCCTAGCCCTGCCTTTTCTTTTTAAAAACATTTTGAATAATTAATTATTCTTACAAAAGTATAAAGTATGAAAACCTTCCCACTTGCAGATTTCAGTTTTCAGCACCTTTGAAAAGAGACATTTAGAGTTAAGATAAGTGTCAATGTAGACTTCAGATCACCTACAGTGACTTCTGGCTTATGCTGTACAGTTCACATAACAGTGCCATCGTTTGATTTATTTCTCTACACTCTTTTCCCCCCTGGAACTGGGGATTGAACCCTGGGGTGCACTACCACTGAGCTATATCCCCAACCCTTTTTATTTTTCATTTTAAGACAGGGTCTGGCAAAAATTGCTCAGTCTGACCTTGACCTTGTGGATCTTCCTGCCTCGGCTTTCCAGGTTGCTGGGATTACATGCATCACATTTCTCTACATTTTGAAGGTGCTGCTAAACATAACGGTAAAGAGAATGAGAAAGGTGTTTGCTGAATTCATGGTTGGTGGTTAAAAGATAAAGAGGAATACTGAGTGAAAAGGAGAAAGGCCACAGGCTGGACCAAGAGGACAGTTTGTAAGGCAATGCATGGCCTTTTTCTTTCATAACGCAGACTCGCACCTGGGCTTCCAGATGTGGCTTAGTTTTGCTGATCGTCTGCACTGCCTGAGACCTAATCTGTATGGATTGACGGGAGGGCAGAGATATTTGTGAGAGATTTACTTTTTTTATTGACCAGAGATAGCAGACACAGGCAATCATTTTGGTGACAGCTTCCTGATCCCAAGATCACAATCCTAGGTTTATGTTCCTGGAACCAACAAGTGCAATGCCAGCTCCTGCCTCCATGCCTTCCTGATGGTGGCAGAGATGGTGATTCCCCTGGCAGCTTGGTTCTGAAGTCATTCCTGGCAGCCCATCTGGATTCCACCCCTCCAGCCTTGCCAGTGACGTCATAAGCCCCAGTTACCTGCATCACATCCTTTTCTGCTTAAAATAGGTGTCCGTACCTGAAAATGAACTCTGGTAACATGCCTGACAAAGGGCTGGGGTCACTATATTTGTTAAGTAAGTGAAAGAATGATGAATGAATAGCTGGGATGGTAAGGGGCAGTGACATAAATTTGGGGGAACCTAACCAGCTTTTGCAAAAGATGAAAGAAGACAGAATAGGAAATCTCAGAGAAGATCACACATGGTAAATCTAAATATCGCTCAGTGAAACTTAAGTTCCACACACCCATCTGCACATTGTATATGCATCTACGCACACACATGCGCACACGCACACACATTAACGGTGGTAATAATCAAAATATTCAACTAGTATGTCATGGGCACCAATGAACTGAAATCAATGCCAACAATAAGTACTAGTAAAATGTATCTTTTATTGTTGACTGTAGTCAAAAAGTGACTGAGCTAATAGCCTTACTATAAACAGAGCTATTCTAAAGCAATAAGAAACGGTTATAGGGCTGAGGTCGTGGCTCAGTGGTAGAGCGCTTGCCTCGCATGCGTGAGGCACTGGGTTCGATTCTCAGCACCACGTATAAATAAATAAATAAAATAAGATCCATCAACAACTAATAAAAAATATTAAAAAAAAAGAAACGGTTATATATTTATGTAAACATGAGACACATCTTTAGAATTGTTTAATCTTATTAATTGCCTCCCCTCAAATTGCACATTAAAAATGTTGTAACTAGAGTAACAATTTCTAAGCATACCAATGTGCTTTTTTTTTTGTACCAGGGATTGAACTCAGCAGTACTCGATCACTGAGCCACATCCCCAGCCCTTTTTTTTTTTTTTTTTTTTTTTAAATATCTTTATTTTATTTATTTATTTATTTATTATGTGGTGCTGAGGATCGAACCCAGTGACTCACGCATGCGAGGCAAGTGCTCTACCACTGAGCTACAGCCCCAGCCCCCCCAGCCCTCTTTTGTGTGTTATGTAGAGACAGGGTCTCACTGAGTTGCTTAGTGCCTCGCCGTTGCTGAGGCTGGCTTTGAACTTGTGATTCTCCTGTCTCAGCCTCCCTAAGTGCTGGGATTACAGGCAAGCACCATCTTGCCCAGCTCAATGTACTTTTTTTGCTTAATGGTTCTGTGCTTCTGACTTTATCTTAATCTGCCTATAAAATCCATCTATGCTGGGTGAAGGGGAAGGAGGGAGAGTTGATAGAGTGGGGTGGGGGGAACATGTGGGGCAGACAGACTTTTTACTATAAGGAAAGGATTTAATATTTTACTTTTGATATCCAAAATAGAGTTTTATAGTATCTCTATCTCTTTCATGAGTTTTATATTTTCTATTATATATTTCTATATTTTCCAAATGTTTCCTATAAAAAGCATATAAACTAAAATTATCTTTTTATAAAAGCATGCATTACTTTTGAAATAAAAAATAAATTTTTTTTAAAAGGTGACTGAAATCCATTGGCTTGTGGAATGTAGCTCCTGGTTCATGGGGTGGAGAGCAGAGGGTACAAGTTTCCAAGGATCCTTCCTTTAGTGTCACCCCTAGCACCCCTGGCTAAAGGATCACATCCATGGTGTGATTTTACCCTGGGAAACTGTTTTAGTCAGTTTTTTCGCTGGCATGACCAAAAGACCTGACAAGAACAATTTTAGAGGAAAAGTTTATTTGGGACTCACAGTTTCAGAGGTCTCAGCCCATAAATAGCTGGCTCTGCTGCTCCAAGCCTAAGGTAAGGCAGAACATCAGAGCAGAGGGTGTGACAGAGGAAAGCAGCTCAGGATATGGCAATCAGGAAACAGAGAGAGACTCCCTCACCAGGGACAAAATACAAACCTTCAAGGCATACCCCCAGTGATCCACCTCCACCAGTCACATCCTACCTGCCTACAGTTACCACCCAGTTAATCCATTCAAATGGACGAATGTATTGATGAGGTTAAGATTTTCCTAACCCAATCATTTCACCTCTGACTTTTCTTACATTGTCTTACACATGAGCTTTTGAGGGACACTTCACTCCTAAACCATAGCAGGAACTGTTCCTGAATCCAGGTACTATTTGGACAGAACAATCCTCAGGGTATGGTGACTTGGGATGTAATGGACACCTGTAATTCTGCCTCAGGAGCCAATGATCCGTATCTCTTCTACCTTTGGGAACTTGCCCTGGGCAGGTTCCATAAAGTTCTGCCAATAAAAGTCCCAGGACCCCATAATCTTGCAGGGTTTTCTATAGTGCTGAAGGGCAGGGGTGCTTGGAGCTTTATGCAGCTTTATCCCCACCCCTCCCCATTCACAGAAAACCAGTCTCCCTGCCAGAGAGGAAAGGAAGCCTCCTGGAAGGCCAAAGTCGAGAAGAAAGACCCCTCAATATCAGCATATATGTCTTTGGGCCCCTGGACTCACATAGCTACTGACACAGTATTGTTCCTTTTAGGGATTTATTTATTTTTTGTGGTGCTGGAGATTGAATCCAGGGCTCACACATGTTAGGCAAGCACTCTACCACTGAGTGACACCCCTAGTCCCCTGGGTTTTTTTTTTGGTACTGGAGATTGAACTCAGGGGCACTCAACCACTGAGCCACATCCCCAGCCCTATTTTGTATTTTATGTAGAGACAAGGCCTCACTGAGTTACTTAGTGCCTCGCTCTTGCTGAGGCTTTGAACTTGCAATTCTCCTGTCTCAGCCTCCCTAAGTGCTGGGATTACAGGCTTGTGCCACCGCGCCTGGCTAGTCCCCTGGGTTTTAATTTTTTTAAATAAATTAGTTTGGATTGGTTTTCTTTCACTTGCAGCTATAGAGGTAGAGATTACCTCACAGCTCCCTGAGGTGAGCGAGAAGCCTTCATTGTCAAAGTGACTGGGTGCCCAAGGTGGCTCAGACTCATTGAATGGGAGAAGCTGAGGCTCAGGTCACAGGTACAAGAAAATCTGTGCCTCCACCTCCAGGTTGAGGCCCCAGGGTCTAAAGACTAGCGTGGTCTGGGAAGCGGCTGCGACTAGAGCCCTCCTCTCCCTCCAGGCAGGCGTCCTCCAAAACAGAGCTGAGAGCCTCTCACCAGAGTCAGCCCATCCTGGGAGGAGGTGGGGCAACAGCCCTGTGTTGTAAGCCTTGTCCCCAGGTCAGCATGTCTGTGGCAGTGGGTGGGTGAGGGTGACGGGAAGTTGGCATGCTCTCCCTATTCAGGACACCCTCTTGTCCTCAAAGACAGAGCAATACAACCCCATCCTCATCCTGGACCCCCGATTCAGTGCTGCCACCACCCGTCTTCTCAAGAAGCCATCTCAACTGGAGATCCTCCCATGGCCCTCAAGTTCCCCAGAGCAATAACTGCCCTGGGTCTCCATTCACCATCCCTGTGAGCAGACACCTCACCTGGCTGTTCTCTCCACATGCTCTGCCCATTTCTACCCCAGACCTTTGCTCACACTGTGCCCTGCCTGGAATCCTTGGTTTCTACTTACCCAGATTCCAGGTCCCTTCAAGGCTTGGCAAGAGGGCACCACCACTCCTGCTGGGACCCAAGACTGTGGCGGACATGCTACATTGGAGCTTGGTGCCTTCACCCTTCATCTCCAAGCATTTCCCACCGTGGGTCCTTTCTACTAGGTCAGTTTTCCCCGGAACTTTATTTTGGGCTTTGTAGACTGAGAAAACCTTTAAAAAAAAAAACATTTTTTTTTTTTGGTACTGGGGATTGCAGGGGCACTCGACCACTGAGCCACATCCCCAGCCTTATCCTGTATTTTACTTAGAGACAGGGTCTCATTGAGTTGCTTAGGGCCTTGCTTTTGCTGAGGCTGGCTTTGAACTCACGATTCTCCTGCCTCAGCCTCCCAAGCTGCTGAGATTGCAGGCGTGTGCCACCGCGCCTGGCTCAAAAATTTTTGAATGGACAGAATATGTGTAAAAATACTTAATATATTGTCCAATTATAAAGGTGGAAAATTAAACAAAACTGCTGTGTTATTGTTTTTATCTCATATGAACACATCATAACACTGAAAAAGTAGGACAGATTTGATTTCAGTTAAATACAGTTATCTTTAGCAAAATAAAGTATATTAACCCTACTTTTTTCATCTTCCTGCAGGTCTCTTGTTACGGTTTGGATGTGAGATGTCCTCCAAAAGCTCATGTGTGAGACAATGCAAGAAGGTTCAGAGGAGAAATGATGGGGCTGTGAGAGCCTTAACCCAATCAGTGAATTAATCCCCTGATGGGATTAACTGAGTGGTGACTAAGGCAGGTAGGATGTGAGTTCCCTCCTTCCCTCAGCTTGGGAGGCTGAGGCATGAGAATCGTGAGTTCAAAGCCAGCCTCAGAGGCTTTGGGGGCACACCTTTGGAGTACGTATTTTGCATCTGGAGAGTGGAGTCTCTCTCTCTCTCTCTCTTTCTCTCTCTCTCTCTCTCCTGATCATCATGTGAGCTGCTTCCCTCCCCACACTCTTCCGCCATGATGTTCAGCCTCACCTTGAGTTCTGAGGAATGGAGCCTGCTGTCTATGGATTGGGACCTCTGAAACTATGAGCCCCCAAATAAACTCTTTCTCCCTTAAAATTGTTCTTGTCAGGTCTTTTCGTCACAGCAGCCAAAAAGCTGACTAAACACCACTGATAATATTGTCATGGAAGGCACTGCTTATATCACCAGAGAGATGTGGGAAAGCAGAAGAGAGATGCTGGAGAACGTTAGAGGACGGAGGGTGGGCAGGGAAGGAGAAGGCGTGCCGGGTGTTGCTGGAGGCTGAGTCAGCTGTGGAGTGGTCCTCAGCCCTTGAGTGTCATGACGAGGATCAGGGCATTTTCCCCTGTGCAGAAACAGAGGTACAGCAAGACAGGGACGGTAATTATAGCAACAGAAAGTGAGATGCACCCCAGAGAGAGGGGCAGAAAAATCAGCCAGGAGTCAAAATGCTTAGGCTTTGGACTTTTGTTAGGTAAGGGGTAGGAGCTTCCAGTGGCAGGTGGCTTCACCTCTTCAGGCCTGGCACTTGCACAGCCGCTGCCTGTTTGGGGAAGTCAGACTCCTGTGCTGCCTGAAAACTGAGGGCATGCGCTTGCACACTTGGGTCACTTTGTCCTCTCTCACCCACTGCCACTGGTGAAAAGTTACATAACAGTTAGCTGACCCTCAGAGAAGCTTGGGGGAGAGGGCATTGTGAACACAATGTCCGCTCATACATCTATGGGAGACAGTGCTGGGCGGTGTCATTTGATGGCTCCAAGTAGTGTATCCACCTTCCTAAGATGGACACAGCCCCACCCACCCACGGGGAGGGGAATTCATGTTTTTATGGTATCTTGTGGTGGCTGAGAGTCCTCTGGGTCAGTTGCTGGTCAAGGGCCCTTTTATAGCTGCACCTCCCTTGTCTTCCCCTTCTCCCATTCCTGCTCATCCCTAGCTACCTACCTAATACAAAGGTCATCAGCATGGTGTTCCCCTGCTTCGAACTGACCCCCATTCTCCTCTTGGAAGTCCAAGGGGGCCGACTTTGGGCCCCGGAAAAAGGGCAGAGCTGTGGTCACACCCACGGGTTAGGTGGTTCCAGGATCCCCTGGCCCTGGAGACCCTGGTGATCTGGCTCCCACCCCTCCACCACACACCCTGTAGAGACCTCCTTATGAGTATCTGTGACCATTGCTGACGGGATTCTGGAGACAGGCCATTGGTTCAGAAGAATGAACACAGGACTTAAGTTGTGATCTGGGGTCTAGGCCTGGCCCTGCTACTCACTGGCTGAGTCACTTGCGATAGTCCCTTTCCTCTCTGGACCTCCGTTCCTCCCCATAAAATAAAAATTCTGAACCAGTACTTTCTGAGGAAAACTTCAGCTCTCTGGCTTAAAGAGAGAAGAAAAGAAAAAAAGACAGGCACATAGTACTTTGCAGATTTCAGGAGCTTCACCTCTACCCCAGGCCTTCAGTGGACTTCCAGGGTCCCTGGTTCCCACAGCAAGAACCCCAATCGCCAACTCTGACACACAGCTGCTGGCTCTCACACTCCCATCTGTCCCTTTCTAAGCAGCCAACCGTTTCGCACCTCACACTCGCAGGGCTTGAGCCAGGGAGGATGGCAGAACAATTCAGAGAACAATGAGCCCCAGGGATCCTCTCCAGTTCAGGCCAGAGCAGGGAGACAGGCTGGGCTGCTTAGAACAGAACTACCTACGCCAAGCCAGAGGACAGGACACTTATCTAGAGAGGTTAGACTGTGACCTCAGGAGGCAGGGACTACAATAAGGACAGCAATCCCTTTACTGGGACAAAGCCTTCTGACCACCCAAGGCAATACAGAATCGTGGTAGGAGCTTGGATTCAGCAGCTAGAATGCTCTGGATTTATGTCTGACTCTGTCGTTTTATCATGTTACTTGGGCAAATTACCCTGTGCCTTCAGGTTCCTCATCTATGAAATGGAGATAAAAGTTACACAGCAGAAACAATGATACACAATAAATATTCCAAGATTCCCTTCTAGCCTCCCTGGCATAAGTCTGGGGTCACTTCGGGCCAATGGTACACGAGCAGACAACACAGATATCACACTTGGCTGAGACAGGTATGCATCTAGGTACTTCCTCCATATATCAATCTCTCTCATTCTTTCTGGCACCTAGAGATTTATCCACTTAGCCACTGAGCTACATCCCCAAGCCTTTTTGTTTTTTTTTTAAAGTATTTTTTATATGTTGATGGACTTTTATTTTTTTCATTTATTTATATGTGGTGCTGAGAATCGAACTCAGTGCCTCACGCATGGTAGGCAAGCGCTCCACCACTGAGCCACAACCCCAGCCCTGGGTTTTGTTTTTCTGTAGGGACACGGGTTCACTAAGTTGCTGAGGCTGACTTTTGAACTTGTGATCCTCCTGCCTCAGCCTCCCGATTTGCTGGACAGGCATGTGCCAATGCGCCAAGAGTCCATCTTCTTTAGTGACCTTAGAGGTCAGTCCTCCAGGTGGTCTGGCTATAGGATGGAAAAAGGGTCTACTGCTCCACAAGACTTTATACAAGTGGTAAATAAATCATTGTTGTGCCAAGTCACTGTGCAATTTTTTTTTTTTTTTGGTACTGGGGATTGAACTCAGGGGCACTCGACCACTGAGCCTCATCCCCAGCCCTATTTTGTGTTTTATGTAGAGACAGGGTCTCACTGAGTTGCTTAGTGCCTCGCCATTGCTGAGGCTGGCTTTGAACTCGCGGTTCTCCTGTCTCAGCCTCCCTGAGTGCTGGGATTACAGGCGTGCGCCACCGCGCCCGGCTGCAATTTTTTCTTAAATAAAGTTTTGCTTTACAATTTAAAGCTTGTGTTGGGAAGCGGCTCACACGCAAGCCCCACTCTAAAACCCTATCTGCCCAAGGCTGGCGCCTTCTCTCCCTTCTCCCTTCCGCAGGCTTCTGGCAGCCAGAAAGGGCTGAGCTGGGAGGCCATCGTGGCCTCGGGTGGGACCGCCTGTGACCATCACCGCCCCGCCCCCTGGGCTACTGCGCCGGGTCACGTGCGGGGACCCGGGCTTTATCCCCGCGCGCTCGCGGACCCGCCCACTCCGCCGCCACCCAGGCCATGGCCGCCGCCGTCGCGCTCCTGGCGGCCCTCCTGCTTTCTTGCTGGGGCAAACACCAGGGGCATAAAAAGGTGAGCCCACCGAGCGTCCCCAACCTGCCGCTGTGAGGAGAGGGGTGGGGTCCGAGGCACCCAGACGGCTGAGCCAGAAGACGCCGGTAGCTTTGGAAGACAAGCGGGGACCAGAACCTTCCGTCTTGGGGGATGTACGCCCAGGCCGTAAGCTTCACGGTTCCCAAACGCATTTCGACGCCCGGTTTCACCTTCCCTGGCAGCACTGGAGGTGGGGGAAATTGGCCCGATGACCAGCGTGCCCGAGCCCCCTTCATGTTGTCTCAGCCCTGGTCTCCCCTCCCTTTCCCAACAAACCCCAGTCAAACCCTCTCGACCTGGTTTCTCCCCTCCCTCCAATGCTTAGTGGCCCTTCTGGGCACAGTGGCTTTTTTCCCTACTTCCTCCTCCTCCTCTCCCCTCCCTCTGCCTACCCCTACTAAAGTGTGATCTGGGAGTATCTGTCCCCTTCCCCAGCACAGAGCATCTTTGGGAGCCACAGAAGTGTGTGTTGGGGGGTCAGGAAAGGAGAGGCAGGGAAACTCCCATCCCCCACTCTCCATCTCCCTCTCCCTCTCCCCTGAGTTCTGCAGAGGAGCGGGTGCCTTGGGGAATAGGACCTGAGGGTGACCACCTCATGGTTTCTCCTCATAGACCCCTGGCTTCTTTGACAATGTGGGGACTCTCCCTGATCCTCCCACACAGCCAAAGAGCTAGTGGCTAAGGGACTGTCCCCACAGACCAACGGGGACAGGTGTTCTCATCACTCTGAATGCTTCAGTGACTGCTGCCTCATGGACTTAAATGCTGGAGGAGCCTTTTGTGCTGCTAAGGCCAGAAAAAGGATGACATGCTTGCCCCAGGTGAGGCTCTGGGTTGGGGCAGCTCCTTTTGGCAAGTAGGGAAGGGGTGGGAGAGGTTTTAAAACCTCAGGTGGCTTTTTGCACCATCTTCCTGGAGCACCCTTCCCCGTCTTCACTTGGCAAAGGCCTACTCGTCCTGCAAAACAAGGCTCTGAGAAGACTTCCCTCTTTCCAGCACCCACGCCCTGGGCTCATACCCTGGGCACAGCAGGCACCTCCCTGATTGCGCTACCTTCAATGTTGAGAGCCCATAAGGGCAGAGATTGTGTCATTTTTTTGAGGAGCCCTAACCCCGAGCTTAGTGCCTTTCCATAGTAAGTGCTCAACAAATGTGTGTTGCATGGATGAATATCTCTATCCTAACATCCCTGAGGCAAGGAGGGCAGGAAAAGTCCTCCCTGACCTATCCTCATTTCTCTGCCACAGTGACCTAGTTTCTTGAGAGGAGCGGGGTGCTGCAGGTGCTGGACTTCAGCTTTGGAGTTGAACCCAAACTTAAATCCTAGTTTTTCCAACTCTTGTCTTTGTGACCTCAAACAGGTTACCTCTGCTTCCTGAGGCCCAATGTCATCTTGTCCTGAATCCCTGAGTTCTTTAGTAATTCTGGGACTTCTTCCCAATTCTCACCACAGCCAAAGAGCTGTAGGACTAAAGAGCCTGAGACTAAAGTCCCTTCCCCGTGTGGTTGTTGGGAAGAGTCTGTGGTCCTGGCAAGGGCAGTGCTTAGTCAAGCATGGTTGTCATTAGCTGGTAGAAATGTAGGGAACAGAGTGCCTTGTTCCTGGCCATCTGGCCCTGGGCCCATACCTCTTTAGGGAGGATGGGCCTGGCCTCCATGTCCCTGTTTGGGTAGCTGCCAGTGCTGGAAGGACCTTGCCAGGCCTGTACTGTGGCCAGACCTTAGAGCTGAAGTGGCCAGAGGGTCTTTTTATTAGGGTCTCTTGATGGATTTTATATCCCTAATTCTCACAATGACCCTATGAGATGGTCTGCTCTTATTTTCCCCACTTGACAGATAAATAAACTGAGCCACAGAGGCTCCTTAACTGGCCTTGGGTGGCACAGTCATGAGCTGTAGAGCCGCAGACCCCAGTCTGTCTCAGTCTTGCCCTTGTGCCCTTGTTCCTGCTCCTGAGAGTTTAAGCACCTTCCTTCCTGCATCCCAGAGACTGCAGCTCTCCTACCTGCTCCCCACAGACCAAGGGAGCCACCAACATCCTCTGCCCCTGCAAAAGGGGCTTGACTTGCTCATCCAAGGACTTGATGTGTCCCCGCCGGTGCAACTTGATTTAGAGGAGGATGCAGGCTGGTCATTGTCTTGGGGCCAGAGGCCCTGGGCACCCCCAACTTGCTCCAAATCCATCTCCTGAGACATTAAAGTCACTTTCTGGCTCTGGCCTCTGTCTGCACTTTCTGGAGGAGGGCCCTATGGAGACAGTCCCAGTCTGGGGGAGGCAAAAGGAGACTGGCTATCAAAGAACATTTCCTGGGGCTTGGGACAGGGAGAGTGGGTGGGAAAGGGGACTATATCCAGTAAAAGACCAACTCTTGGGATGGAAAGCTTCATGGGAGGGGCAGGTTGAAGAATGTTCCTAGAGAGCACATACTGGATGGAGGTATGGTGGAAAGGGACAGAGAAGGGGTACCTGCGTATTATGTAGAGAGGAGCATAATATGGGTGGAGGTCATTGAGAAAATGCCCGTGAGAACATGAGGAGAAATACAAATGCCAAAGTGTGCATGCCTGGGGAGGCTGAAGAGCCTGATGCATTGATGTCTCCACGCTGTCAGGTATTATTAGTTCCGTAGTGTGGAGAAAGAAATGGAGGCTCCGGGGAACTACATGAATTGCTTGAGGTCACATCATTAGGGTGTCAAGGTGGATTTTTTTCTGCTGCAAGTATATCATTTGAAAAACCAACCCAAATCGGGTCTTGCTAAATTGCTGAGGGCCTCACTAAGTTGCTGAGGCTGGCTATGAATTTGGGATCTTCCTGCCTTAGCCTCCCGAGCCACTGGGATTACAGGTGTGTGCCACCGCATCCTGCTGGCCTACTGTACTTTTTAAACTGTATTAATTCACTTTATTGTCACAACAAGTTTATATGTAGTAAATACTATAATTATCTCTATTTTACAGATGAGGTATTGAGTCTCCCAAAGTAAAGTGTAGAGCTGGGACCTGAACCCAGACAGTCTTGCTGGAGACTGGCTTTTAACCCCAGTTCCACTTCATATGTCCATACCATGCCTTTCAGAGAAAGAAAACATCTATTTCCTAAGTCTCAGCAAACATCCTAAGATTGATCCTGATCAGACTGACTTAGTCCACCTGGACCATTCATTGTTATGGCATTTGCTGATTGGCTTAGCCTGAGTGCAGGGATGGATGGATACAGGTTTTACCTGGTGTTTCCATAGCCAGGAGGTTACCAACCTGGTAGCCCTCCACCTGCTTTCATGGCCAGATCCTGATGGAGAGTCCCAGCCCCAGTGCTCATGTCTGCACTCACCCTCCTGGACCGGAGAGGTGCTCTCTACTTCACCCTGAGCTCCATCTGCTGTGGGAGCACTGTGCTCTGGATCCACTTGCCACCTTGGTTTGTTTTGTGTTGTTATAACAATATCACACACGGTAATTTACAAAGGAAAGAGATTTACCTGGTTTCCCAAGCACGAGGGCACACAACTTTAATCCCAGCAACTCGAGAGGATTCCAGGTTCAAGACCAGCTTGAGCAACTTAGCAAGGCCCTAAGAAACTCAGGGAGACCTTGTCTTAATAAAAAGTACTGGGATGTGGATTAGTGGTTAAGCACTCCTAAGTTCAATCCCTGGTACCAAAAAAAAAAAAAAGAAGAAAGAAAAGAAATTTACCTGGTTCATGGTTCTGGAGCCTTGGAAGTCCAAGGGCATGGTCCTGACATTTTCTTGGCATGTGGTGAGGGCCTCTTTCCTGTGTCATCCCATGGCATAAGGCGGAAGGGCAAGAGAGTTCCCTTGTGAGGATCAGAGTAAGAGAGGGCTGAACCCACTTTTACAACAAGCCCACTCTCAATAACCTACTTCCAACATTGTTGCATTAGTGTATTAGGGTTCTTTAAAGGAATAGAATCAACAGGAAGTATGATTATAAAAAGGGAACTTATTAGATTGGCTAACACAACCAGAGCTGGATAGTCCACAATGGTTGTCTGCAGGCTGGCAAGCAGGCTGCGGGAATCAGTAGCTGCACAGTCCACAAGGCTGAAGCCTCAGAACAAGAGGGATCAACAGTGCTACCCTAGTCTGAGACCAAAGGCTTCTGGAAACTCCCTGAAGAATCACTGGCAGAGTCCACTTTGGAAGAGTGAAGAAGCGAAAGTCTGATACCTCAGGTGATTGCAGCAGCGATCAAAAACCCATTCAAGAAGAACCAAGCTTGCCTCTGCTGCTGCTTCCTTGTTCTTCCAACTTTTATTCCATTCAAGCCACCATCCTATTGGATGGTGCTGCCCATGCTTAGGGAGGGTCTCCAGTTTGCTATCCCACATGCCAGTCATTCCCAGACACACTCTCATTGATTCACTCAAAAGCCTCTAAATCATTGGCATCTCTTAATCCAATCAAGTTGACAATTCAAATTAACCATTACAATTAGAAAGTAAGTTTCCAACACACTTTGGGGGTCTCATTCAAAGGATGGTACCACCTTCATTTGACATAACCATAGTGTAGCTCAAAGATCCTTCACCTCTTTCAGAAGTGAGGACTTGCTTTTTCTCCTGTCATTGTATCTATTTTTAAAATTGTAGTCTTGTGTGTGTGTGTGTGTGTGGTGCTGGGGATCGAACCCAGGACCTTGTGCATGCTAGGCAAGTACTCTACCAACTGAGCTATATCCCCAGCCCTTAATTATAGTCTTTATATATATATATATATATATATATATATATATACACACACATATATATATGTATGTGTGTGTATAACATTCTATTTATATATAATATATATATATTTAGTTGTTGATGGACATTTATTTTATTTATTTATATTTGGTGCTGAGAATTGAACCCAGTGCCTCACACATGCTAGGTAAGTGCTCTGCCACTGAGCTACAACCCCAGCCCCCTGTTGTATCTTGATCATTTCCCCCATGGTACCAAAGTCTTTTCAAAAACATTAATTACTGCCTTAATTTTTTTTATATAGGTGGATGATATTTTACTTCACTGTCTCCCTATGGATAAACATGAAGATCATTCCCAAACCCAAACCTGTGTGTTTCAGGATACAAATTTATAGCTGCAGAAACAAAAATGTGCTCAAGGAGTAGGGTTGTAGCTCAGTTGGTAGAGTGCTTGCCTCACGTGCACAAGACCCTGAGTTCAGTCTTCAGCACCACACATACACACACAAAAACACTCAAATAAGGGCTGAAGTGAGTTCAAGGACAGTCTGGAGGAGGCTCTGCAGGGTGAGGATGGCTCTCTTTCCACCTCCTTCCATCTTCATGCTTGGCCACCTGCTGCTGCCCCACCCTGCCCCACACAACAGAGCACACATAGACCATGATGATACAGATGCTCCTTGATTTAGGATGGAGTTACATCCCAAAAACCCATTGTACATTGAAAGTGTCGTAAGTTGGAAATTCACTTATTACACTTAACCTAGAGAACATTCTAGCTCAGTCTACTTTAAATGTGCTCAGAACACTGGCACTGACACAGTTTGGTACCAAATCGTCTCCTTTTTTCCTTTTCTTTTTGTGGTACTGAGTGTAAGGTATGGAAAATGACAAACCCCAAAATAGTGTGGCCTGGGAAGAGGGAGTGAGGCAGAAGGCAACACATTGATAACATCGATCCTTTCCAATACATTCTTTCCCAGTGACAGGACAATACCTGGGAAGGGGTATCCATCAAGCCTAGAATGGCAGTTCTCTGGGAGGAAGCCAAAGCTTTGCTCCTTCCCCAGATAAATCCTTTCCCAGTGACAGTACAATGGCACCCTGAAGGGAAAGAGATAAGCACTGAATGCTGACCCCTAGACCCTCCATTCTTCCCCAAGTAAAAACATTGTCCAATAAAAACAAACTTCGAGTTCTCACAAACCTGTTTCCTGAGTGTCCAAACTGACACACTCTGTCAATAATTAAGTCACCACTCAGTGTAACGTATATAAGCACAGATTCCTCCTTTGGCCAGTGGCTCATTTTCCAGCAGGAAAGTATGTCCTCCAGATGCAAGACTCCATCACTGAATAAAGGCTTTGCTGATCCGTGAAGTTTGAACCCAGTTCAGTCATTTTGTGCTAACACTGAGGATTGAACCCAGGGCCTTGCACATGCTAGGCAAGTACTCTACCACTGAGCTACATCCCCAGTCCTTTTTATTATGAGATAGAGGCTTGCTAAGTTGCCCAGGCTGGCCTCGAACTTGTGATCCTCCTGCCTCAGTCTCCCAAGTAACTGGTATTACAGGTGTGCAGTGCCTGGCCCATAAGGCCTATTTTATAATAGTGTTGAATATCTCATGTAACTTGTCGAGTGTGGAATACAAAATTGTTGTGGAGTGTGCTTTTGCACCACTGTGCAACTGAAAAATTTATAACTCGAAACATTTTAAGTCTGGTTACCTTATCTGCATAATGCCTTGGGGAGGAACCAGAAGGGTTTGGGGGGCCCTGAAGAGGCTGTCTTGAGGGCTGAGAGAATGATGTCCCCAGACACACTAGTTGGAAAGCTCTACCATAGGATGTTCTCTTCCTTTATGTGATCAGAGGTGGCTCATTGCTGTATTGGCTGGGTTCACACTCCACTTAGAAGAAAAGGAGATGAGGGAAAGAAAGCCCACCCTTCCTTGTAAGGGCATGATAAAGAAGAGGCATGAATTATTTTCACTTGCACTCCATCCAACAAACCTTAGTCACATGAGTGTAGCTAGCTGCAAAGGATGCTGGGAAAAGTAGTTTTCACCTCTGAACCTCTGGGCTGAGAGTATAACTCAGTACTAGAATACTTGCCTGCATGCACAAGGCCCTGGGTTCAAGCCCGAACACCTCAAGACAAAAAAAAAAAGTCATGGTCTTCCATTTGAGCCTCCATGTGCCCAACTTAGAGTTTCTATTTTTAAAGGATAAAGGAGGAGAATGTATATTGGGAACAACTTGCTGCCACAACAACTTTTATTATTATTCTGACAAACCAGGGAAGTTTGGGGCCCAGGTGGAGCCAATGGTAGCTCTCTCTTGACCTACACACCTTTAAAACTATGTACTTTCTGGTATCACCACAATGCAGGGAGCAGTTGTAGAAGGGGAACCCATGTCCCCAGCTTCCCAGCAAGGCCTGTGGTAAAGCCCAGGTGAGTCACTGTTGGATATGTGGTGGAGTTGTTGATACTGCTCAGGTGAGCAGCTGCTTATATCTAGACCCATGGCCATGTCATGGCTTTCTTGGCAGCAAGAGGTAAAAATGGTAAAATTTTCATGAAGATTGAAAATAAAAAACAAAGCCAGGTGCAGTGGATCATGCTTGTAATCCTAGCGGATCGGGAGGCTGAGGCAGGAGGATTGTGAGTTCAAGGCCAGCCTCAGCAAGAGCGAGTCACTAAGCAACTGAGACTGTCTCAAAATAAAATACAAAATAGGTCTGGTGATGTGGCTCAGTGACCAAGTGCCCCTGAGTTAAATAAATCCCTTGTACCCCCCCTCAAAAAAAAAGAAAAGAAAATTAAAAACAAAACAAAATTCTGAGGTTCTCTTCTCATAGAGTGAAGTGTCTCACCCATACCAAACATTTAAATCCTGCTACCTCTAGGTTCCTCTAGGTTTGCTTTGTGGCATGTGTAACTACACCCCACTCCCTTACCCCTGTGCAAGTTGTCAGTGCCAAAATGGAGTCACTTATGTCAAACTAACAAAATGGGGCTGGGAGGCCATGAAGGCCTCACACACATATGCCTATAATAGGAATTGCCATGAAAGACTTTCCCAAACCAGAGATTTCTAGTGAAGTCCCTTTTATGAAGAACTCCTAACAAGAGCTAGTACCACCAATGAACAAAAGCCACCTTCTATGATAAGCTCCCACAACTAATTCTTTTTTTTTTTTTGGTACTGGGGATTGAACTCAGGGGCACTTGACCACTGAGCTACATCCCCAGCCCTATTTTGTGTTTTATGTAGAGACAGTGTCTCACTGAGTTGCTTAGCATCTCGCCATTGCTGAGGCTGGCTTGAACTTGTGATCCTCCTGTCTCAGCCTCCCAAAGTGCTAGGATTACAGGGTGTGCCACCGTTCCTGGCCAACCAATGGCTTTTGTTCCAGCTTCTGTGTACTTCTCATTTCTGCCCTTAAAAATTTCCCATTGTTGCAGCTCACATATCCTTTTAGACTGACATATCAAACCCCCTACAATAAAAAAAACAACAAACCAAACCAAAACAAACAAAAAAACCACCACCTGAAAGGCAGACTGAGTGGGAAAAGGACAGAAGTGGGAAGAGAGAGAACACTGACTCCTCCTGGCCTAGAGTGTTTGGAAGGAAAGTGTGCCAAGCAATTGCCTCTTCATCCTCTGCCTGCTCTGCTTTTTGTTTGTTTGTTTGTTTGTTTTGGCTGGTGGTAGTGGGGATCAAACCCAGGACCTTGTACATGCTAGGTGAGTGCTCTACCACTGAGCTACACCCCTAGTCCTTTTTATTTTTTAGAGACAGGATCTGGCTAAGTCACCAAGGTCGGCCTTGAACTGGCTATCCTCCTGCCTCGGCCTCCCAAGTAGCTGGGAGCTGGGATCGCAGGCGTGTGCCACCACACCCAGCTCTCTACTCATTACCCTCAGGAACTACATTCCCCAGTCTTCTTTGTGCCCAGGCTTCTAGGACTGGCTGAGGATCAGAAGGCACAAGAGGTGACCGCAGGATAGTTCTCCTCCTCCCTGCCCCCATACTTCAGGTGATGTCACCAGCTTTGTCCTCCTTGGCTCTCTGTCAGCACAGTCGCCCTCTGCCCAGCACCTGGACTCCAATCATGTTGCCTACCACAGGGTTTCCCAGCCATAGGGCCTCCGGCGTCTTCCTGCTGTTCACCTTCAAGGTTCTTCGCCATCCTGCTTGGCTTCTCAGCGACTCCACCACCTGTTTCTCTCTGTTAAATTCTCTCTGCTTCAAACGCCTAAAGTATTTTCTGTTTTCCTGACTGGACATTGGTAGAGAAGGAAACCTTCCAAGTGCCGGCAAAACTGATTCCAGAACACTGAGCCCTCCTTAAGTGGGTAGAATTCATTCAAAACATAAGTGCATTGGACAGAGAGCTGAGGTTGGTGGTGAATTATGAAAGATCTTATAAATATATTTATACAATTTAAAATCAATAAAGACTGAAGTGGGGCGTGGTGGCACACACCTGTAATCCCAGTGTCTTGGGAGGCTGAGGCAGGAGGATTGCAAGTTCAAAGCCAGCCTCAGCTACTTGGCAAGGCCCTAAACAATTCAGTGAGACCCTGTCTCTAAATAAAATACAAAAACAGGCTGGAGATGTGGCTTAGTGGTTGAGTGCCCCTCGGTTCGATTCCCAGTACCAAAATAAATAAAGATTGAAAAACGAAGTAAAAGTCGTGTTGTAGACATATTTAAATTAGATACAATGCTTAGTTCCCTATAAATTCCCATCTAACATATCATTTAATGATTTTGCATCCCCAAGATCCGTTGTTCCCCTTGTCTTTGTGATCCTGAATTTCCTTCAAGGAAACCACTCTCTCTTTTTTTGAAATTTAGGAAAAATATTTTTTAAATAAAAATGGAGAAATATTTTAACTTGCATATTCCAGTGAATCAATGTGAAGTCAAAACTCACAATTACAGGGCTGGGGTTGTGGCTCAGTGGTAAAGTGCTTGCCTAGCATGTGTGAGGCACTGGGTTCGATCCTCAGCACCACATAAAAATAAGTAAACAAAATAAAGGCATTGCGTCCATCTACAACTAAAAAATTTTTTTAAAAAACCTCACAATTACATGATCCTAAAAATCCCAAATATCTTTCTCAGAATAAATTGGTTTCTGTACAAGATTTATATGTGCAATGTATATAGTTTTCCCTCCGTGTGCTACAGAGTTTAGAGGTTCTGCTCAAATATTCCCCAAGTCAAGCGCAGAATCTGTCTCTTCAAGCCGGGCATGGTGGTGCACATCTGTAATCCCAGCACTTAGGGAGGCTGAGACAGGAGAATCGCGAGTTCAAAGCCAGCCTCAGCAACAGCGAGGCGCTAAGCAACTCAGTGAGACCCTGTGTCTACATAAAACACAAAATAGGGCTGGGGATGTGGCTCAGTGGTCGAGTGCCCCTGAGTTCAGTCCCCGGTACCAAAAAAAAAAAAAAAAAAAAAATATGTTCCTCACCTGGAGGAGATGTTAGAGATGTGAAATAGTCTTAATGGTAAAAACCAAAATCTCACCAGGCATGGTGGTGCATGCCTGTAATCTCAGGCAGTAGCTTGGGAGCTGAGTCAGGAGGATCCCATGTTTAAAGCCAGCCTCAGCAACTTAGCCAGATCCTGTTTCAAAATAAAAAATAAAATAGAGTTATGGATGTGGCTCAGGGGTTAGGTGCTCCTGGGTTCTCCCTGGTACAAAAACAAACAAAAACCTCTAAGCCAGACATGGTAGCCTGCAGTCCCAGCTACTTGGGACTTGAGTCAAGAGGAGTTCTTGAGTTCAGGAATTTGAGGCCAGCTTGGGCGACAAAGCAAGACTGTCCCTCCAAAAAGGAAAAACTCCAAGCCACCTCAGTACAGCCAAATTTTTCTTCTCTCATTCTGATAAACCTTATGTCTGCCCAAACACAGGTTTTTAGTCCCTGCCTTTCAGAAGCCCTATATCTAAGTTCTCCCCAAGCATTCTTTTTTTTTTTTAATTTTTTTTAGTTGTAGATGGACACAATGTCTTTATTTTATTGCTTTGTATGTGGTGCTGAGGATCAAACCCAGGGCCCCACGCATGTGAGGCAAGCGCTCTACCGCTGAGCTACAATCCCAGCCCGTCTCCCCAAGCATTCTATGAGTTCATCAAGTCCCACTTCATTTTCTTCTTCCTCGATACTGGGAGGATTACTTTCTTCCAGTACCTTGGGTGACAATTTCCGCCCATCAGGAAGAAGTGACCTGTGGAACTTCTGGGCCAAAGCCAAGAACAGCAAGTATGATATAAAAGAGGAAGGCCATTTTTTATGTTTGGCCAGTTACCACTTTCAAGCCCCACCCTCTTGCCCCAGGTCTAGGAATCTAGTAGGAAAACCACATGGCCCTCCCTTGGCACTGCTGGGAAGTCTAAATCACACAATCAAACTCCAGGCTACCCACGGGAACCCTCCTCCTGGCCCCATCTCCTAGCTACATGGAAAGTCAAAGTCATGTTCCCCTTCATCTTGCCATCCACACCTCTGTGCATCTGACCTGTTCTTCCTGGAAAGTTGCATCATGAAATGATAAATCTTTCATATATCTTCTTGGTATAGTATCATTAGTCTTAACATCTAAATCAGTTTGGGGTAAGGGTTGCTTTCACTCTCTGCCAGGAACCTAGAAAACCTGTGATTCTCCAATTTTCTTCCCTTACCATGGCCAGGGAACTATACAGCGAGAAGCCTGGATTATGAAGTCTGTCATGAAACAGCTTCTCTGGACTTTTGCGTGTGTGTGTGTGTGTGTGTGTGTGTGTGTGTGTGTGTGTTTAGCCTTTGCAATTTCTGGCTAGTTTGTCACTGCAGCGTTACCTCACATGCCCTGACTAATGTACATTAAATGTCTCTTGTTGTTCTTCCCTTGGTGTTACTGCATATTCCTGCTCCCAAGACTCAGTGCACTTTGTTCTGATCATCTGCCAGGATAGCCCACTCATTGTACATTCTGGGTGTATAATTCTTGTGCTGGCCACAAAGACCTACAGAAGGACATCTGGGCACACGGGATTTTCTGCAGAGAGGCAGTTACTGAAATTCTAACTGAGGGATCTGGGGGAAGATGAAAGGTAGAATCTAATCTTCTGTTACTTGATAGCTTTGTGGCTTTGAGGGAAGTCTTGTGACTTTTCTTAACCACTTCATCCAAAAAACAAAATCAGCATAATTCTGTTTATTAACAATAATATACAGTTGGACTGGACAGGGGAATCTCTTGAAATCCTTCTAACTCTGTGACTCGAATTCTAAAGATAATGGTAACCGTTTCAATCTGTTGGGTGCCTCCTCTGTGCAAAGCACAGTTCACGTCATCTAACGAGAGCATCATCCCTTTGACATACTCTTTTTTTTTTTTTTTTGGTACCTGGGATTGAACTCAGGGGTACTCAACCACTGAGCCACATCCCCAGCCCTATTTTGTGTTTTATGTAGAGACAGGGTCTCACTGAGTTGCTTAGTGCCTCGCCGTTGCTGAGGCTGGCTTTGAACTCGCGATTCTCCTGTCTCAGCCTCCCAGTGTGCTGGGATGACAGGCG
Organism: Xerus rutilus; assembly: GCA_028644305.1. NCBI lineage: Eukaryota > Metazoa > Chordata > Mammalia > Rodentia > Sciuridae > Xerus > Xerus rutilus. The sequence continues at coordinate 102,495,393 of CM053406.1, read as the reverse complement.
TGCACCACCACGCCCGGCCCTTTGACATGCTCATTATCCTGTTTTGTAGATGAGGAAGGCAAAGCTCAGTGAAGTCTGCCTAACACCGCACAGCCAGCGAGTAGCTAAGATGGTATTTGAACCCATAACCTGCCAGTGCCAAGGCCCCAGTGCACAACTCTTCTAGCAACAAAATGAGCACAGCAAAGGGCCCAGGACGCCACTGCCATTCTCGGGATGCTGCCATTTCATGCCCATTGCTTGTTCCTTGTTCATTTGGGCCGTGGCTCAGAACTTCAGGCCTTTCTCTCCCATTAACCTTAGGACTGGGCATTCACCCTCAGGCCTTGATCACATGGCTGTCAGACAACAGGTGCTGAGTGTTTAGCTGGGCCTTAGAAAAGCCGCGTTACCTCTGGGCCACCATGATGCTGCCGCAGCTGCTATTCTTCCTCTCCCTCCTCCTTGTCAACAGGAGCTCATTTTTCCTGCCACCAAAGCAATTCTGGTAAGAAAGCTGGAGGGTGCAGTCCCCCCCTCTGCCCTTATCCTAAGGCGTGGGTGGCTGGTGTTTGAGAAAGCTGGAAGTGGGGTGAGGGGCAGCAGGGTGTTAGGTACAGGATGTCTGGGAGGAAAAAGAAGACACCCTAGTCCTGGGAGCTGAGCTGTGGTGATGCCAGGGTGCTGCCACCAAAGAGGCAAATGTGATGCTGCACCCTGCCCCTTGTTCAGGTGAAGCAACACATTTTATTGAGCATCTACTACATGTAAGGTTTTTTTTTGAGAGGGCTGTGAACAAGACAGATAAATACCTTCACCCTTGTGGAGCTGCACAGGGAAGACCTTTCTAACAAAGTGGAATTTAAGCAAATACTTAAAGGGAGTACAGGTTTTTAAAGCAGGAGCAAGACAGGCAATCTGCAGCATTCCAGGTGGGGGAAATGTGCCTCTGTATTCAAGGAATGGCCAAGAGTGGCAGTGAACACCAGCAATGAGAGCAGAGAAATAGGAGGACTGGAGTAGCACAGTGTCCTCCTGTGTTCAACTATTGTGGTTCCACACCTGCAGTATGTGCGGAGTTTAGTCCTAGGGGTGAAGAAGCTGTGGAAAGGAGGCTGAAAGAGGGATCTCTGCTCTCCCAGAGCTGAGGTTCTAGCAGAAGACGAGAGCTTTTTTGTTTGTTTGGTTTGTTTTTATACTGGAGATTTAACCCACTGGGCCATATACCCAGCTGTTTTTACATTTTATTTTATTTTTTGTCAAGGTCTTGCTGAGTTGCTTAGGGCCTTACGAAATTGCTGATGCTGGCCTCAAACTTTTGATCCTCCTGCCTCAGCCTCCTGAGCTGCTGGGATTACAGGTGTGCACCATGGGCACCCAGCTTAATATTTGCTTTTTTCAGGGGGTACTAGAGATTGAACCCAGGGGTGTTAGACCATTGAGTCACATCACCACCCTTTTTTATGTTATTATTTAGACAGGGTCTTACTAAGTTGCTGAGGCTGGCTTTGAACTTGTGATCTTCAGTCTCTGCCTCCCGGCCTGCTGGAATGATAGGCCTGCGCCACAGCGTCTGGCTAATATTTGCTCTTTGAATGACTGCTGAAATTTTCCAACAGTGAGATGAAGGGTGGTGATGATAGATGCTGTAACGTCCTAAGCCCCAGCACTGGGGATCATTGATGTCCCACGGGAGGGGGTGTAAGGGTGACAATCAAGCAGGACAGAAGGCTGCTGCCTCAGAAGTACCCGAGCAGAGGCAGGGAAGTCTGGATCCCCACGGTGTGTGTGTGAAGAAACCTATTTTGAGGACACTAAGTGGTAAATATTTAAAAGCCGCGGAGTCCCCTCCAGGGACAGGTCTATCTTGCAGTGTCCTCTTGCCCCCAGCTATACAGACGTCCCCCTCCCCTGTGACCCAGCTAGACACCACGGTGCCTGGCTGCGGGCGGTGGTGGTGGGGAGCCGGCGAGAGGGAAGCCGGGCTGGGCTGTGGAGGAGCCGCTGGCGCGGAGCCGCCCCACGCCGGCTGGTCTGTCGGAGGAGAACCGAGAGGTTTGCACTCAGAAGTGTCAGAGCGGCTGCAGAAGAGGACTGCGGGTCGCACTGCACCGGGAAGGGGCCTGAGGGCAGCAAGTGTCACGCGCAGGTGGGTGTCGGCCCCTAGCGGGCATGGGGCCGGGCTGCGGAGCGAGGAAACCCGGGCGAAGCGCGCAGCGGAGGTGGCAGAAATGACCTGGGCCAGGAATTCTCCACTTGGGCCATAAGTACAAGGTGTCTGGGAAGCCTGTGGGCCCACCCAAGGCAGAGCCTCACCCCCAGAGCCTTGGGTCCTGGGTGGAGGTCAGGGGAAGGCAGGCGTCACTTTCCAGTGTGCGTTCCTTTCCCCCAAGGGTAGCGCAGTACAGGCGCACAGCTGGGTGGGTCTAGTGCCCTGGCCGCCTCCCAGCTCCAGGGCGACCTCTGGCTGAGAGGGCTCCAAGCTGGCTGTGCAAAAGGGGGTTGATTTGTCCATGAAGGGATTTAAGAAGACATGAGGGCCTCAGTTGGGGTTCAGGGACTTGGGACAGGGAGATGAGTTAACAAGCAAGGCTGGCCAGGGTGACTCCAGGATCACCCCGGAGAGGGCAGCATGACTCTGAGCAGTGGGGTGAGTAGCCCTAGAGGTCCTTTATCGCCAGATTTCTTGCTCTGGGCAAGGAGTTGGCCCTGGGAACTGAGCTGGGGTGGGCTGGGAGCTCCCCTCCCCAGGACAGAGAGGAGAAGCAGTGTCAAGGTTAAGGTCGAAGTCTTGTTTTTTCCAGATTTTCTTTGGCTTGTATACCGAGTGTCCCTGCAATTCCAACCTGATTTGTATATTTCCAAGGAATCAGAAAACATTGGAACTCTTCCCCGGCAGCTGTGAGAAGTATGTGCATAAGATGACGCATGAGAGAACCTGCTTCTGATGCCGCCCTCCCCTGCAGCCCACCCTCCTGCCTGCTCAGGACGCGTGTTCCTGCCCCTGGCCCCCGAACCTTCCTGGCAGGAGAGGGGAAGGCCACGATGTACCATCATTGAAATAAAGAACTTTGAGGGTTTGCTGCCTGCTGAGCTGGGCACGCCCGGGTTCACTGAGCACCTAGGCTGCCGCGCAGGTCTTGATGCCTCACACACATGATCTCTTCTCAGCCCACAACAAACTCTGGGGAGTCTGCGCTTTGTCACTCCTCTTTTACGAATGGGGAAACCCATTTGCTCAAGGTCACACAATTTGAAACTCATGAACCTGAACCTTCTGGGAGGCAAGAGAAGGGAGATATGGGAAAGGAGGACCAAGGAAAGAGAATAGGAAGAGAAAGATTGCCACATCAACTGCAGAGTATGGGGTGGCACAGAACGAGTCCAGAGAGGCTTTGGAAGTTTTGCTTTAGAGTCCCGGGAGAGCTTGCTTGTTTATGCCAAGGGCACCCTCAGTGGAGACAGGCCTTCAGGCAGCCCTGTTATATTTGGGTTGCATTTTGGAGGTGACAACTTCAGATAAGGTCACGCCTCTGATTAAATACACCCCGAGCTGAGCCCGGTGTCCTGTGTGGGATGTGGGGCTTGAGATGCAAGAGCCCAGAAGTTGACTCATAAGCTGTGGTTGTACTTAGAGCACCCTTGTCAGTCACGCTGTAGTCGACGGCGAGAGCCATACTGAATGTAGCAGGTGGCCTGTGGACTGCTCCGGTGCCATGTGACTCTGCCCTCAGAGGAGGTCTGTGAAACAATTTGGAAGGCTAAGTGGCCAGCTAGTGACCTAGTGTCCAAGAATATCCAAAGTTTTAACAAGTTAGAGAACCCACAAATAAACCCAAGCCTAATTTTCCCCCAGGGGTCACCTAAGATACTGTGGGGAATCATTATTCAACACATGGTGTTGGGAGAACTGGACATCTACATGCAAAAGAATGAGAGTGAGCCGGGCGCGGGGGCGCACACCTGTAATCCCAGCACTTAGGGAGGCTGAGGGGAGAATCACGAGTTCAAAGCCAGCCTCAGCGAGGGCAAGGCGCTAAGCAACTCAGGGAGACCCTGTCTCTACATAAAACACAAAATAGGGCTGGGGATGTGGCTCAGTGGTCAAATGCCCCTGAGTTCAATCCCGGGTACCAAAAAAAAAGAGAGTGGAACCCTGTCTTACACCATACACAAAAATCAACCCCAAATGGGTTAAAGACCTACAAGTAAGACCTGAAATCCCGAAGCTTCTAGAGTAAAGCATATGGGGGAAACTACATAATAAAGGTCTTGGCTTGGATATTTTTTGGATAGGACACCAAAATCATGGGCAACAAAAGCCAAAATAAACTAGTGGGATGTCATCAAACTAACCATCTGCGTACAACAAAGGAAGCAATCAACAAAGTGGTAAACAGGCTCCATAAAGAGTAGGAGAAAATACGTGCACACTGTGTATCTGATGAGGGGTTGACCTCCAACTTACAGGAGTTCTCCCAACTCAACAGAAAAAACGGATAAATGGGCAAAGGATAGGGAAATAGATATTTCTCCATAGAAGACATAAAAATGGGAACAGGTACACGAAAAGGTGCTCAAAACCGTTAATCATCTGGGAAAGGGGAATTAAAACTACATTGAGATATCACTTCACTCCAGTAAGAATGACTTTTATTGGAGTAATAGGGTTTGAGAGGGTGAGGGTGAGGAGAGAAGGGAATATTTGGAAACAGTTGGTGGGATGTAGGTTGGTGCAGGCACTGTGGAAAACAGTATGGAGGTTCCTAAAGAAATTAAAAATGAAACTACGATGTGATCCAGCAATCTCACTTCTGGGTATACATCCAAAGGAAGTGACATTACCGTCTATGGACAGTCCTGTTCCCAAGATTCATTGGAGTACTTTTCACAATAGCCAAGCTACAGAAACAACTGAAGTGTCTGCAGATGGACAAATGGATAAAGAAACTGTGGTATAAGCCAGGCACGGTGGCGCATGCCTGTAATTCCAGCACTTTGGGAGGGTGAGACAGAAGGATCACAAGTTCAAAGCCAGTCTCAGCAATGGCAAGGCACTAAGCAACTCAGTGAGACCCTGTCTCTACATAAAACACAAAATAGGGCTGGGGGTGTGGCTCAGTGGTCGAGTGCCCCTGAGCTCAATTCCTGGTACCAAAAAAGAAAAAAAGAAAAAAAAAAAAAGAAAAAAGGTAAACATGCAATGGAATATTATACAGCCTTACAAAAGGAGATTCTGCCATTTGCAACAGCATGGATGAAACTGGAGGACATCATGTTTAGTGAAAGAAGTCAGACACAGAAAGAAAAACATACTTGATCTTATGTACATGTGGAGTCTAAAAATAAATAAGTAAACATAAATAAATCAAGTATAGAAAATACAAAGTGAGACAGCACCACATATAAGGAGAGTGGTGATGTGTGAGGGGAAATGGGAAAATGGAAGTCAAAGGGTACAAAGTTGCAGTTACACAGAATGAACAAATCCAGCATGAGGACTGCAGTTAATGATATTGTACTGTATGTGGGAAATTTGCTAAGAAGAGCAGGTTTTAGGTACTCTTACTGTAAAATAAAAAATGAAGGGAGGGAGAGAGATAACCATATAGGATGGTGGGCATGTTAATTTGCTTGGCAGTAGTAATCAAATCATTGTGTTTGTATATAGCAGGATAAGTATATCAAACCAACATGTGGTACACTTTAAGTTTGCACAATTTTTTAAAAGATTAATTTGAGTTGGGCACAGTGGCACACATCTGTAGTTCCAGCAGCTTGGGAGGCTGAGGCAGGAGGAACATGAGTTGAAAGCCAGCCTCAGCAAAAATGAGGTGCTAAGCAACTCAGTGAGACTCTGTCTCTAAATAAAATCCAAAAGTAGGTCTGGGGATGTGTCTCAATGGTTGAGTGTCCCTAAGTTCAATCCCTGGTACCAAAAAAAAAAAAAAAAAGATTAATTTGGCCGAGTGCAGTGGCACACACCTGTAATCCCAGCAACTTGTGAGGCTGAGGCAGGAGGATTGTAAGTTGAAGGCCAGCCTCGGCAATTTAGGGAGGCCCTAAGCAACTCAACGAGACTCTGTATCTAAATAAAATATATTTAAAAGTTTTTAAAAAATATTTTTAGTTGTAGATGGACACTGTACCTTTATTTGATTTATTTCTTTTTATGTGGTGCTGAGGATAGAACCCAGTGCCTTACATATGCTAGGCAAGTGCTCTACCCCTGAGCCACAACCCCAGTCCATAAAATGTATTTTAAAAGGGCTGGGGATGTGGCTCAGGGTTAAGCACCCCTGGGTTCAATCCCGGGTACCAAAATAAATAAATACATATAAAAAGGACTCCAGGGGCTGGGGCTGTAGCTCAGTGGTTGAGCGCTTGCCTAGCATGCGTGAGACACTGGGTTCGATCCTCAGCACCACATATAAATAATAAATGAATAAAATAAAGATTCTTTAAAAAAAAAATAAAAAAATAAAAAGGACTCCAGATGTAGCTCAGTGGTTACACACCCCTGGATTTAATCCTCAATAATCCTTCCCCCCCCAAATTAATTTGGGGACATTTTAGTTTTTTGCAATATTGGATATTTTCATCTAGGGACATGATATGCCTTTTAAAAAAAAACACCTCAAGCCTTTTATGTCCTTTAAGAAACATTGTTAACTCCAGATGATATTTTAAAAATGGGGAAAGAGGGAAAGACGTGTTGTGGACATGATTAACCCATTTCCAAGTGTTAGTAAGAAAAAACCTTACTCTCAGGTTCAGTGAATGGGGCCTTGGCAATTCAACAACCAAAGACACATTAGCAAGAGATATGGCGGGTTTTCATTCACAATGTAGGGGGAGTTCATAGAAAAAATGTGGCTTTAGGAGGCAGGTAGGATTTGGAGCTTTTCAACCATCTACCAGGTGAGGCCCACTTCTCTGTGGTGATAAGAATAAATCTGCCCTGGTTTCCAGGAAGTCCTGGAGTGGAATTTATGAACATCCATTTCTTTGGGAGGCTCTGCTTTTAGGCCAATAAAGGAGTTCAGAAAAGAGCCTACTGTCAAAAGCCGTGAGCTCAAAATATTTATGCCAGCATGGTACACTCTGGACCCCTTCAGAAGCTGTGGAGATTTATGCTGCCCCTGTGGGAAAAGTGGTCCCTGGTAGAGGCCCTGCTGCCAGAGTCCAGAGATATTTGTGGGGAGAAGCTCTCTGGGCTGTGGCTGTGCCTCTCCTGTGCTGAGAAGAGGCAGATCCTGAGTCTACGCAGCATCATCCAATGGAAATAAAAAGCAAGCTATAATTTAAGTTTTCTAATAGCTACGTTCAAAAAAATAAAAAGAAACAAGTGGAATTGATTTTGATATTCTATTTTTTTGTTTGTTTCTAAGCTAGTAAAAAATGTCATCAACATGATTTGAGATGTTTTACATTCTTTTTTTGGTAACAAGTGCTCATCATCCAGTTTGTATCTTATAATCTCCATTTAGACGAGCCACATTTCCAGTGCCCAACAGCTACATGTGGCTGGCCCAATTCTGCCACATCAGTGTAGGACCACAGGGCCAGGGATTTTTCTTTTCTTTTCTTTTTTAATGAGCTCAAAGCTACGCTCACCCCTGCTTCCATAGTGAATAAATATCAAGCAGATCTAGAAAAAAGGTTACCACGAGATGGGGAGTTCCTGGGGTCAGGATGGGAAGCTGCAAAGTGTCAGTAAAAGGCTGCAGCCTATGGGACATCTCCATGTGACTTAGAAAGAGGTGACTCTGGGCTGCAGGCTTGGTGAGAGGCAGGCACGGTGAGGCAGACAGTCACAACAACAAATGCTCCCTCTCTTCCAGGCACTGGTGTCAGTCAGGTTTAAGGCAGTTAAACAACAATGACTCCAGGTATTTCAAGAGAAGAGATTTAACAGAGAGAAACAGAGGGTGGGGGGCTGGGCCACTTGCTTCGGCAGAGCCGGACTGTCTACTGACTCCTGGAAATCAGGGACATTTTCCTCGTGCCCTCCATAGTCTAAAATGTAGTGGCACCTCCTCCTCCACAAAAAAAATCTTAATTAAGCTTCTCCAGAAATCTGCACCATAATTGATCTTAGGACCATCAGCAAAAGAGTCTCTACCAAAGAGTTCAATGCAGTTCAACTTCCTATTTCCTGTTGCTCTGTCTTGCTTGGCCACCAGCCTAAAAGAGATTGGCATTCCAGGTGCTGAACACCCCCTTACTAGTTTTTCAAAAACATTTTTGGACTATCTAGTGTAGTAACAATATAATGGTTTATAAAAGTTTTTTTAAAGCGGGAAGCGGGTTTGTAACTGCAAAGTGTAACAAG
>CM053406.1:102469734-102486579 GCA_028644305.1 Xerus rutilus | reverse complement strand
TGTCTGTCTGTCTCTCTTTTTTGGTGGCACTGGGCATTGAATCCAGGGCTGCTCTACCACTGAACTACATCTCCAGCCTTTGCTGTTATTCTCATCATTGTTGTTAATTTCATTTTGAGGCAAGATCTTGCTACATTGCTGGGGTTGGCCTTGAATTTGTAATCCTCTTGCCTCAGCCTTCCAAGTTGCTGGGATTACAAGTGTGCTCCACCGTGCCCGGCTTCATGTGTAATAAGAACACTTGTCATTAAAAGGGGAATGAAGAGAAGGCTGGGGACAGAGGAATAGGAAGGACAATAGAATTAATTAGACATAACTTTCTTAGCCTTGCATTTGAATACATGACCAGGGTAACTCCATATCATGTACAATCACAAGAATGGGATCCTAAATAGAATAAGTTATACTCTATGTATGTATAATTTGCCAAAATACATTATACTGTCATGTATAATTTAAAAGAACAAAAATTTTAAAAAGTTGCCAGGTGCAGTGGTGCACACCTGTAATCCCAGCACTTAGGGAGGTCGAGACAGGAGAATCACGAGTTCAAAGCCAGCTTCAGCAATGGCGAGGCGCTAAGCAACTACCTGTCTCTACATAAAACACAAAATAGGGCTGGGGATGTGGCTCAGTGGTCGAGTGCCCCTGAGTTCAATCCCCAGTACCAAATAAATAAATAAATAAATAAAAGAATACTTGTCATTAAATTTAGGGTCCACCTAGATGATCTTGTTGGATCTCCATTTTGAAAAATCCTTAATTTACTTACATCTGCAAAGCATATTTTCCAAAGAAGATAATGTTCACAGGTTCTTGGGAACAGGATGTGGAGCTTTCAGGGGTTGTAATAGCACTTGAAATTCTGTGCTCCGTGTAGATTTCCCTTCCCTGAAGTCCCAAGGGCCTTCCCGAGCGGGGATGTCATTATGCAGTGGTCCTCTTCTACCAGCCAGCACGCCAGCAGAGCTCTCTGTGGAGCAGGCAGGGGAAGAGGGACCTGGCCCATTCAGCTTCCACAGTGAAAGGAGGGGTACGCTAGGGCTCTCCCCCAGCAGAATATCACCCCAAAATAAAGAAGAGGGTTGAGATGCATGTCAGCCAAAAATAAGACCAAACAATGTGGCGAACATTCATTAGAGATACAGTCACCACCCGTCATCTTTTTTTTTTGTTGTTTTTTTTGGTACTGGGGATTGACTCAGGGGCACTCGACCACTGAGCCACATCCCCAGCCCTATTTTGTGTTTTATGTAGAGACAGGGTCTCACTGAGTTGCTTAGTGCCTCGCCATTGCTGAGGCTGGCTTTGAACTCGCACTTCTCCTGTCTCAGCCTCCCTAAGTGCTGGGATTACAGGCTTGAGCCACCGCGCCCGGCTACCACCCGTCATCTTTCAAGTCATTTCTACAGGTCCCCTTGAGACATAATACTATTTTGGATTTATTCTTTTGAGCATCAGAGGCTTTGGACTAGATCTTCTTGGTACCAACTTTTAGCCCAAGGGTCAAGGGACTGGGAAAGATCCATATCCTGTTCCCAAGAACCTGTGACCATTATCTGTTATGGAAAAATATTCTTTGCAGATGTAAGTAAATTAAGAAGTTTTCCAAATGGAGATCCAACAAGATGATCTAGGTGGGACCTCAATCCAATGACAAATGTTCTTATTATAAGAGACACATGAAACTGGGCACAGTGGAGCACACTTGTGACCCCAGATAGTCTTAGTGCATTAATTTTTAGCCCAAAGGTCTGCCCATTTCTGAGGTGATCTGGTCTACTGACCCAAGAACACAGGATGGGTTTGAGGCCTTGCAGTTCAGCACCCTCATACCCCTGGATGTTACTTTAATGATCCTATATTTTGTAGCAACAAGTCCCAGCAGATTCTTTGAGCCACACTGCATAAAGGCCTTGAATTTCATTTTATTTCTTGAATCAATAATCTAGACATTTGAGCTTATCTTGCTTGACACTATTCAATGCCGCTGTAAGTAGCCACTTCATTCGGTGTTCTTGGTTTCTTCATCCCTTTCCATTTGTCTATGGCCAAAGTCACTCAGTTCTCAGAACTTGACCCAAAAAGGCACATGGTCCTGGTGTTCACAGCTGATGATTCCATTAGCTGTTTCTCCTCTGTGCACTGTGGCCTGCTGTTTCCCTGGTCTGAACATAAACAGGACTCTCAGAGCCTGTTGCCTAGGCATGGAACTCCCTTTCTGGTGCCAATATTTGGATCAGATAGGGCTCTTTGGTGACAACAGTCAAAACCTACCCTGGCTAATAAAGCAAAATGGAAGGAAATGGATTGATACTAGTTGGAGCTGATGAAGGAACAGGACAACCTGTTCCTTAGGTGGCATAGGAATCAGGATGGTGCTGAGGCCTAGTAGTAAGAGCTCATGGATTGCTTCTTGAGGATGTGGCCAAGGTCCAACAAAGCAACGGTGTTGTTGCTGTCATGCCCATCCACCACCAATTCCAATTTCCCAGTGAAAGACCGATGGCCCAGCTTGAATCAGCCAGCCACTCAGATCAGTGCTCAGGGTCTGCATGCCTGTGCTTGGTGACTCACCAGAACCTCAGAAAGCAGGGGAGGCAGGGGAAGGGGGTGCTTGGCAGACCAAACAAGGGGTATCCACCAACTCCTAAGAGTCTGTGGATGTAGTTAGCATAAGGCCTTTTCTGAATGAGGAAAGATTCAGCCCCTGCTCTGGGGAAGCTCCCAGTCTGATGGTGGAGATGCTAGTGGTGACCTCGATGAACTTTCAGTCTGATGCTGAAGATGGTCACAAAACCAAAAAAGAGATTTAAAAGAAAGAGGAAATATATGGGAAATAGCGCAAATATGTTCAAGGCAGAGTTGTTTTGAATAGAGAAAATGTAGAAATTGCCAAAACATGCCAAAGGGGAAATGATTAAATAACTATGGTATGTACAAATGTTATATGATTGCACAAGTATTAAAATAATGTTTTGGGGGCTGAGATTGTGGCTCAGTGGTAGAGCGCTTGCCTTGCATGTATAAGGCACTGGGTTTGATCCTCAGCACCACATAAAAATAAAATAAAGAAATTGTGTCCATCTAAAACTAAAAAAAAATTTAAAAAAATAAATAAATAAATAAAATAATGTTTTGGGAAAAAGTACTATGCCAAAATGTTATATGGAGGTAAGAGAAAAAATTGTCTCTAAAGTTGTATATACATCATTATCTAACTGTGTGAAGCAATGTGTGCAGGACAGAAATGCACCATGTTAACGGAGGTAGTAATTCTCCACATTTTTTAACACTTTTATATGTGATACCCTGGGCTAAACATTTTGCAGATGTTACCTAACCCTTACATGATGGATACAATCATCATCCCTGTTTTTTTAAAATATTTTTTTAGTTGTTGATGGACCTTTATTTTATTCTTTATATGTGGTGCTGAGAATTGAACCCAGGGCTTCACACATGCAAGGCAAGTTCTCTGCCACTGAGCCACAACCCCATCCCATCACCTCTGTTTTATAGGTGAAGAAACTGAGGCTCAAGAAGGTTAAATCTATGGATGGTTACTTAGCTAGTAAGTGGCTGACTTAAATCCAGGTAGATCTAAAGCCAAAGTTTGTGTTTTAAAGATGGCTTATCTTTTCTGAGCTCCTGATGTGGGGGATATGATCCTTATTCTTTCACATATACTTTCCTAAATTTTCCTAGTTCTCTACACCAGCCATGTACTGACCTATTAAATCAAGAGAAGCCGGGCGCGGTGGCGCACGCCTATAACCCCAGCATTTTGGGAGGCTGAGACAGAAGAACCGCGAGTTCAAAGCCAGCCTCAGCAACGGCGAGGTGCTAAGCAACTCAGTGAGACCCTGTCTCTACATAAAACACAAAATAGGGCTGGGGATGTGGCTCAGTGGTCGAGTGCCCCTGAGTTCAATCCCTGATACAAAAAAAAAAAAAAATCAAGAGAAATGTTTTTAAAAGGAAAATATATAAAATATACAAGTATATATAAATATATATATAAAATATACAAAAAGGGAGAAAGGCATTACACTGAACAAAGAGCATGTGTTAAGGTCTGAGAAGACTCATGGAGAATGCTGTTTGCTGTGCTTTGTAGTCACTTCTGTTATCGGTCTGCGTGTGCTATATTCCTACACACTATCAGTGTACGCGTCTCACTGCCCTTGAGCACAGAGTTCCTGTCTTTTTATCTCTGTGGTTTTTGCTTAGAAGTTATCATCCAACACAAGCTTAATACATACTTCACTAGGCTCTTTGCCATTGTTGACTGAGCGATGGAGACCAGAAAACACAATCAGGAAAGGTTTTGCTGACCTCTGGCGGTGGAGGTTGGGGATTGCGGGAGGGTGACTGGGGAGCCAGACCGGTGGGTAGTGTGTGGTCGGCGCTTCTTGTGGGGAGCGGAGGAACGTGGCAGCCACAGCTCCGCCTTCCCAATTCCTGTCGGCTACCGCAGCATGAAGAGGGTCCCAGGTTCCCGCGTGGGCGCGCAGGGGTCCGGCGGCTCCTGGCTCCACCCCGGCGGGGTCGTTCCCGCCCCCGATTGGGCGGCCGCCGGGCCCCGCCCCCTCTCGGAGCCCCGGGGCGCTGGCCGCGGTGCTGAAACGACGCTCTCCGCGGAGGGAGGACGGCAGGGCCTGGCCCGGCGAAGGGGGCGGGACTCTGGAGCTCTGAACTGGAGACGCGAGGGGACAGGGTGGCGCCCGCCAGCCTCCGAGACCTGCGAGGGCGGGAGAGGAGGCAGGAGACCGGAGACAGGCCGGTTAGGGCAGACACAGGCACCTGGCAACCCTCACCTGAGGAAGCCAAGGCTGACCTTGTCCTGTTAAACCTCTTCCCCCTGCTTTGGAAGGATTCTCACCTTGTGCCCCGACCTCAGCCTTCTCCCCAAGCCCGGCTAAGGGGTGATTCACTTCTGGGCCTCGGTCCACATAGCCTCAGACTAGCAGCCCACAGGCCCCCAGTCCAAGGCCTGCTGCCTTCACCATGGTGAAGTTGCTGCCCGCCCAGGAGGCAGCCAAGATCTACCATACCAACTATGTGCGGAACTCGCGGGCTGTGGGTGTGATGTGGGGCACGCTCACCATCTGCTTTTCCGTGCTGGTCATGGCCCTCTTCATCCAGCCCTACTGGATCGGTGACAGCGTAAATACGCCACAGGCAGGCTACTTCGGCCTTTTCTCCTACTGCGTGGGCAACGTGCTCTCTTCTGAGCTCATTTGCAAAGGCGGCCCTCTGGACTTCTCCTCCATCCCCTCTAGAGCCTTTAAGACAGCCATGTTCTTCGTGGCCTTGGCCATGTTCCTGATCATTGGCTCCATCATCTGTTTTAGTCTGTTCTTCATCTGCAACACGGCCACTGTCTACAAGATTTGTGCATGGATGCAGCTGGCTGCAGGTGAGCAGGGTTGGTGGGAGGGCAGAACCGCAGCTATGGTTACATCATCCCACACTGTGTGGAGACTCCGGGTCTTCTACTTAAAGCTCTGCTTAGATTCTGAATGAGGAACCTTAATGACTGAGGCAGAAAGGACTTCAGAGACCAAACTTTTCAATCTTCTCATGTTACAGAGCCCAGAGAGCAGTGACTTGAGCAAGAGCACACAGCTCCTGGTAAGAGAACTCAAGTGTCCTGACTCCCAGGCCACCATACTTTGAGAGGTTGTTGCAGCTCTGAGAAGAAGAAAGAAGGAAGCCTCCACTATCAGCCCTGTGGGAATAGGACTCAATCCTGGGGCAAAATAGTGATGCGGGTCACTATTCTGGATGCCCTCATCTCCCACTTCTGGGCATTTGTTCCTTCTCCTTTCTCAGTGCTCACATCCTTGCCCTCTCTCCAATCCCAAACAGCACTGATGGGAGTTTCTAAGGTCAGCCATTTATTTTGCAGTGTAACTATTACACCATGTGTGACCTCTCCCTTAGAAACTTGCATCTAAACTCCCCTTTTTCATTGTGAAGTGAGTCTTTGTTCCCTCAATATAGGATTCCATACTTGGGGCAGCAAATGGAGCAATATTTTGTGAGGTGGGGGAGGCTGTTCAGGGTCTTTTAAAACTATGTGAGACAGGCAGCCACTTGTGGTGACCTGAGGCAAAGACTTTCCTCCCCTTTTTCCTGCTCTTGGCCCATGCAGGCCTCTTGGCACTTTTATCCTCTGGGTCACTTGGTCTTTTTCTCCTCTAGAGCCCAGGAAGAGATGAACTAAGATGTTGTCTGTAGCCTTTGGTCCTTTTGGCCCTGCCCATTCCAAGGACACAGACTTTCCATGCTGGGAGATGTCCAGGAACAGTGCTGGGGACTGCAGACTAGAGTGGAACTCTCAACATCTTTGGTTAGAATAGGACATGGTGTTATCTGAGGAGAAAATGAAATAGGAATCTGAATCCCAGACCACCAAACACATAGATTTAAGACTGCAGAGTTAGAGAGGACCCCAGAGAGCTATATCCCACCAGCAACTGCAGATGAGGAATCTGGGTCTGAGAGAGAGGGTCCAACTTGGCAATCAGCTGGCAACTGAGAGGTAGGAGAATTAAAATGTCAGGTCCCAAGAAACTAGATGTACTCCAAAGACATTCTTTTTTTTTTTCAATATTTTTTAGTTGTCAATGGACCTTTTCAGTTTATTTATTTATATGTGGTGCTGAGAATTGAACCCAGTGCCGCAGGCATGCTAGGCAAGTGCTCTACCACTGAGCCACACCCCAGCCCCCAAAGACATTCTTTTTGAGACTCATATTTGAGACTCATAAGTGAAACGATTTACAAGACACTTTCACATATTTCATCTGGAAGAGCCTTATCACAACCCAGGAGATGGATATTTTTCCACTTGACAAATAAGGCTGCTAGTGGGTAACTTGTCTTTGGGCACTTAGTAGTGAGGGATAGACTCTTGATACCTAGTCTCATACCCAGGCCACTAACCTGAACCTCTCTTAGATACCCCCACTCTCTCCCTTTCCTCTGTAGTCTCTCTGTATGGTAAGGGAGAGGCTGGGGCAGGATTAAGGCAAGATTTGGTGGGCAGTGGATTTGGTGGGACAAGGATAAAGGGTGGCCATATCAAGAAAGAAGGTGGGGGGCTGGGATTGTAGCTCAGTGGTAGAGTTCTCGCCTCCCATGTGTGAGGTGCTGGGTTCAATCCTCAGCACCACATAAAAAAATAAAGATATTGTGTCCATCTACAACCAAAAACATACTAAAAAAAAAAAGAAAGAAGGGGGAGCCAGGTATGGTGGTATACACCTGCAATACCAGGGACTTGGAAGACTAGGGCAGGAGGATCACAAGTTCGAAGCCAGCTTTAGCAACTTAATGAGACCCTGTGTCAAAATAAAAAAATACTGGGGATGAAGAAAAAAATAAAAAAAGATAGAAAGGAAGAAAAAAGAGAGGACTGAAGACGTAGCAGTTCTGTGCCAAAGAGGAGTAGAATGGACTCTGATGTGCTTGCCGGCTGCTGGTTCTCCATATCAAAGCCATGGAATGCTGGAGACACACCATTCCTCTCTTCTTCTCAGTGCTGTCCACCCCTCACCCCAACTTCAGTGGCAGATGCCATTTGCTGAGCAGATGCCTCCCCTGGGTGGGGGAGGTGTCAGCAGGCCATTTGAGTCAGACCCTATCTGGGTCACAGGACTTGTGACACTGATAGCGGAGGTGGCCAGGTGCAATCCTATGCAACATTTATCTTTGGAGAAGGCAGAGGTAGTATCATGTTCCATTCTGCTGTGTTGGAGAAGGAAGAATGAGCCAAAGAGAGGGGAATAAGGAGGAGGTGTGCCCCACAGCAAGCAGCTGGGAGATGCCTTCATTTACAGAAGCTTAAACAAGTTAGCTTAACTTTGCCCACTAAGCCTGGGAGCAGGGAACGGTTAGGGGAGGGAGAAAAGAACTGATTAATGACACAATGTGGGGTTGTAGCTTAATAACATTAGTTAAGAATCTGGAGGCCAGGTGTAGGCTGAGTATGGTCCCAGCTCCTAAAACCATAGACAAGTCAAGCTGCTTGTCTTCTCTGGGTCTTGGTAAGCTCATGTCTTTGTCAATTTGGGCTGCTATAACAAATCATCTTATACCAGGGGGCTTAAACAACAGAAATTTATTTATCAAGTTTAGGAGGCTAGAAGCCTGAGATCAGGGTGCCAGCACAGTCCGGTTCTGGTGAGAGCCCTCTTCCATTTGCAGACTGCTAACTTTGTCCTGTGTCTTCAAAAAATGGAAAGAGGGCAAGAAGGTTCTCTGGGTCCCTTTTGTAAGGGCACTAATCTCATTCATGAGAGTTCTGTCCTGGTGACCTAATTACTTCCTCAAAGCCCCATCTTGTAATACTGCTACATTGGGAGTTAGAATTTTAATATATGTATTTTTGGAACACAAACATTCAGTCTATTGTATTCATCCACAGGATGTACAACACCCCTTTTGATGTGGCTCTTGTAATGGTGGAATGATATAATGCATGAAAACACCTTGCACAATGCCTAGAACACAGTAAATGTGAAAAACAGAAAACAACCTCTTCAGATAGGAAATGATGGTACAGTAATGACTCCCAAATCTTTTCTTTTTAATTTTTTAGTTGTAGATGGACACAATGCCTTTATTTCGTTTACTTATTTTTATGTGGTGCTGAGGATCCACGCCAGTGCCTCACACATGCTAGGCAAGCACTCTACCAATGAACCACACACAACCTCAGCCCACAACTCCCAAATCTTAATGGCTTGAAACAAAGGCTTATTTCTTGCTTATGGTACTTGCCCACTGAGGATCAGTTGGAGGCTCTACTTTTGTTTTTTGTTTTTTTGTTTTTTTTTCTTTTTGAACCCCAGGCTGGAAGAGCGTCAGTTGTCCTTGCCTATTAATTGCAGAGGGAAAGAGAGCTCTAAAAAGTCTCCCACCAGCAGTTACATGCTCAGGCTTAGAAGTCCACACATTTCTGCTCAGTTATTGATCAAAGGAATTCATGTGGCCTTGCCTAACCTCAAGAGAGTGGGGCAAGGAAGTATGATCCTACCTTGTACCTGGAATATTTGTGAACTTCTCTTATGATACCCACATCCTGCAAGAAGGCTTCCATCAGTAGGAATTGCCAATAACAATAGCAACAATTAACATCACTGGCCACTTACCATGTACCAAACACTGGTGTTTTCTATACATGATTACACTTGGTCCTCACAACCCTGCTTTGAGTCAGGTCTTTTTATTTTACAGAGAGGAGAATGAGAGAAAGGGTAAGTAAACTGGCCTGAGAATACTAAGCTGGCCTCTACTTAGAGCTCTGAGACACACAGTTGGGGTAACCCCCCAACTATACACAGAACCGGGGTGGATGGATGGGGCACAACAACCCACCCATCCACAGTAACAACCTGTTTTCAAAGGTCCTGGGTTCCTTCCAGAACCCCCATGGGAGGTGCTATGGAAGGGGAAGAGGGTCATGGGGAGGAGATTAGGGGAGAATGAGGAGTCTAAAAGGGTGCTTCCTTCCACATTCACCATGCAATGAGCATTTGTAGGATGCTGCTTAACCTAGAGGCCAAGCCAACCACCAAAGGGCTGGTCTTCTACCAAGTGGGGAAAGGGCCTGGCTACACGTTTTACCAAATTGCCGTGGAAGGGTTCCCCCTCCCTCACCCTAAGTGTTTTCCTGAACACTTTTCAGTTTGTCAAGAAGTCTGAAATGTCACCACTAAACGAATTCAGCCCTTTGGAGAGATGTCACAATTTAGGGTGGAGGGAATGAATTTTGAAGTCAGGCCAGGCATGATGGTACATGCCTGTAATCCCAGTGGCTCCAGAGGCTGAGGCAGGAGGATTGCAAGTTTAAAGCCAGCCTCAGCAACTTAGCAGGGACCTAGGTAACTTACCAAGGCCCTGTCTCAAATTTTAAAATAAATAAATAAAAAGGGCTAGGATGTGACTCAGTGGAAGTATTACAGCTGGATGACCGAGCAAGCTGCCTGATTTCTCTGAGACCTCTGAGTTTTCTAATCTGTAAAAAGGAGGATATTAATATCTGGCCTACTTCACAGAATTTTTGTCATGGTTAAGATGGTACGTGAAGTTTTTTTGTGATCCATATAAGAACTGTGTAATTATTTTTAAAAATCCTATAAAAATTGAAGGAAGGTTGATATATTTAGGTGGGGAGGTGGGACCCTGGTCTTTACATTATATGTTTGATCCACAGACTTTCCTTGTAAGAACGAGCTTGATCCAGGGATTGTAACTTTTGCTCCCATGAGACACTTCTCTTAGCAGCTTCTGGGTAGGGTACAGTCTGGGGACTAGGGGGCCCCTGAGCTTGTGGAAAGAGGGCCAGAGGTGGAAAAGTGGCACAGATAAAGGCCCTGCCTGCATGGCAGTTGTGGTTGGGATCACCCTGTTCACATTCCAGGATTATGTCGCCTGTCTGTGCTTCACCCTATTGAAGCTAAGGTGGGAGAGGTGGTTTCATGGGAGCGTATGGAAGAAAGCGGGGGAAGGAAGGGAAAGCAGAAGTTTTAGCTGTAACTGGCAAGTCAGCAGGACACTGAGTAGCTGTGCACAGTAGCCAACCTTCATGGAATGCCACATGTGTATGCCTGACACCAAGTTCCTTTCCATTATTAACTAGTTTTAAGCTTGCTATAACCCCAACACATAGGCTATACTATCTCCATTTTACAGATGAGGACACTCAGGCAAAGAAAGTTTAAGCAGCTTGCTTCAAGTCGTATGGCTAATTAGCAAAAAAAAAAAAAAAGGTGAGCTTGAGACCCAAACAGCCTGGTCTAGTGTCTCTGGCATCTCCAATGGAGAGAATTTCCCAGAACAATGCTTCTAACAACAGGGATTCTGCGCCAAACTTTACCTGGGTGCCAGCACTTAAAGGGAATATTCCAGGGGATTCTTAAATTCAGGCAAGTGTGGGTCATTGCACTATGCAGTGCTGGGTAACGGGGAGGAGGAAACTGTTTGCTTACATGGAAGGTTCATGAAGAAAGCATGGGGACTGGGGTTGTGGCTCAGTGATAGTATGCTCGTTTCTCATGTGTGAGGCACTGGGTTCAATCCTCAGCACCACATAAAAAATAAATAAAAAATATTTTTAAAAAAGCATGGGAATCCGGGCGTGGTGGCGCATGCCTATAATCTCAGCACTTAGGGAGGCTGAGACAGGAGAATTGCAAGTTCAAAGCCAGCCTCAGCAATGGCGAGGTGCTAAGCAACTCAGTGAGACCCTGTCTCTACATAAAACACAAAATAGGGCTGGGGATGTGGCTCAGTGGTCGAGTGCCCCTGAGTTCAATCTCTGGTACCAAAAAGAAAAAAAATATATTAAAAAAAAAAAGCATGGGTTGGGGATTGGAAAGCCTTCTTGCAGTCACTGAATAGTCACTGAATTTAAGATCTCTCAGTTGTAGGATACATTATTATGTTGAATACTGTAAAAGGGAAAAATGCTGCTAATCAAAACTTTGGTCTAATGTTTTCTTATTATACTTGTTTTAGAGATGTTGAAACACAAACAATATATATCTTAGGAGTGGTAAGTTTTCTGGGCTGGATTTTTTTTTTTTTTTTGTACCAGAGACTGAACCCAGGGGTGCTTTACCACTGAGCTACATCCCAAGCCCATTTTTAATTTTTTAATTTTGAGACGGGTTCTCGCTAAGTTGCTCAGGGCCTTGCTAAGTTGCCAAGGCTGGCTTTGAACTTGTAATCCTTCTGCCTCAGCCTCCTAAAACACTGGAGGGCTTTGGAGCCAGGGCAAGCAGTGCCTCCTTGAGTCCAAGGTGAGGAGACAAGCTGAGGGTCTGGGAGGACCACCTAGTGCTGTGACATGCCACCCTGGCCAAAGAGCTCAGTTCTTTGCCTCTGCCTCTGACTGCTGTGTCCCAGGGACCAGCTACTTTAGATTTTGGAGCCTCAGTTTTTTCACTTGTGTTTTACAAGAAGAATGGTAGGAGCTGCCTCATGTCCCTCTCTAGGCTAATGCGAGGACAAGGGAGTGACCAGAGGAGTTCAGGGTGGGAGAGAGTGGGCTGGCACCCCTGGCCTGGCATCATCCCTACCCTTTTCTGTTCCCTCAGCCACAGGTTTAATGATAGGCTGTCTGGTCTACCCAGATGGCTGGGACTCAAGTGAGGTGCGACGCATGTGTGGGGAACAGACAGGCAAGTACACGCTGGGCCACTGCACCATCCGCTGGGCCTTCATGCTGGCCATCCTCAGCATCGGTGATGCCCTCATCCTCTCCTTCTTGGCTTTTGTGTTGGGCTATCGGCAGGATAAGCTCCTCCCTGATGACTACAAGGCAGATGGAAAAGGTAACTTACCCTCCTCCACGGTGGTGTCCCCTGCCTGGGGATCCTAGGTGGGCAGACAGACACAGCCCTAGTCCCCCTAAGCATGTGCTCTACAACTGAGCCAGACCCCCAGCTCTTACTTCAGGGGCACTCGACCACTGAGCCACATCCCCAGCCCTATTTTGTGTTTTATGTAGAGACAGGGTCTCACTGAGTTGCTTAGCTCCTCACCGTTGCTGAGGCTGGCTTTGAACTCGCGATTCTCCTGTCTCAGCCTCCCTAAGTGCTGGGATTACAGGCGTGCGTCACCGTACCCAGCTGCTTACTCGATTTTAAAAACAGGCAATTTAAACAGACATCTCTGCAAAGAAGATATGAATATGGCAATTAGCACATAAAAAAGATATTCAACATCATTAATTATTAAGAAAATGCCAGTCAAGCCAGGCACAGTGGTGCACACCTGTAATCCCAGCACTTTGGGAAGCTAAGACAGGAGAATCGCGAGTTCAAAATCAGCCTCAGCAATGGCAAGGCGCTGAGCAAATCAGTGACACCCTGTCTCTACATAAAACACAAAATAGGGCTGGGGATGTGGCTCAGTGGCCGAGTGCCCCTGAGTTCAATCCCCAGTACCAAAAAAAAAGAAAGAAAGAAAGAAAGAGAAAGAAAAGAAAATGCCAATCAAAACCACAATAAGGCCGAGTGTGGTGGCGCACACCTATAATCCTAGTGGCTTGGGAGGCTGAGGCAGGAGAATTGTGAGTCCAAAGCCGGCCTCAGCAAAAGTGAAGTGCTCAGTGAGACCCTGTCTCTAAATAAAATACAAAATAGGGCTGGGGATGTGGCTCAGTGGCCAAGTGCCCCTGAGTTCAATCCCTGGTACCAAAAAACAAAACAAACAAAAAAACCACAATAAGATACCACTTTACACTTACTAGCAGGGTTATAATAAAAAGATGAACAATAAAACGTGTTGGGGAACATGTGAAGAAAATGGAACACTTAGACACAGCTAGTGAATGTGTAAATGGCCCACCTGGTGTGGAAACAGCCTAGCAGATCCGTATAGTAGTCATAGTTACCATATGACCCAGTAATATACCCCTAGTTATATACACAAGAAAACTGAAAACATGGGCTGGGGTTGTGGCTCAGTGTTAGGGTGCTTGCCTCACATGGATGAGGCACTGGGTTGAATCCTCAGAACCACATAAAAATAAATAAATTTTAAAAAGGTATAAGAAAATAAATTCATTAAGAAAAAACTGAAAACATATATATGTCCATATAAAACTTTGCACACAAATGTTCAAAGCAGCATAATAGCCAAAAAGTGAAAACAACCCAAATGTCCACCATCTGATGAGTGGATAAACACAATGTTTACCCATACAATGAATATTAAGAAGGAATGCAGGATAAGTGCTACGATGTGGATGAGCCTTGAAAACACTGTCCAGTGAAGGAAGCCAGGCACAAAAGACTGGCTTCCATGTGGATATGGATGATTCCATTTATATAAAATGTTCAGAACAAACAAATCCATACAGACAGAGAGCAGATTAGGAGTCTCCTGGGGCTGGGCAGAGGAGGAATTGAGAGTGACTGCTCACGACATAGCATTCTTTCTGGGGTGATGAAAATGTCTTAGGGTTAGACAGTGATGATGTTTGCACAAACTAGCAAATATATTAAAAACCACTGAGCTGTGTACTTTAAACGAGTGAATTTTGTTACTGAATTATATTAATAAAAAGGATTGTGCTGAGGATTCAATCGTATACATAAAGCACTAAAAAAGCCTACATATTATAATTAATAAATATTTTTTTTTTTTTAAATATTTTTTTAGTTGTAGATGGACACAATGTCTTTATTTTATTGCTTTGTATGTGGTGCTGAGGATCGAACCCAGGGCCTCACGCATGCAAGGCAAGCGCTCTACCACTGAGCTACAATCCCAGCCCATATTTTTTAAGTATTTTTTTTCAGTTGCAGTTGGGCCTTTATTTTGTTTATTTATATGTAGTGCTGAGGATCAAACCTAGTGCCTCACACTTGCTAGGCAAGCACTCTACCACTGAGCCACAACCCCAGTCCCGTGATTAATAAATATTAGTTCTCTTCCCTTCTGGTCTTTCTAGCATCTCTACTTTTTATATAATGCTTCTGCCCAAACAATAACAACTACTGT
The DNA here is from genome assembly GCA_028644305.1 of Xerus rutilus. Lineage (NCBI taxonomy): Eukaryota > Metazoa > Chordata > Mammalia > Rodentia > Sciuridae > Xerus > Xerus rutilus. Next base: position 102,472,053 of record CM053406.1, on the reverse strand, counting down.
GCTCCAGTTACCCACCAACATCTTTAGGCACTGGGGGTAGAGTGGAGAAGTCTAAATTGGAGCTTACAGTCTGGTAAGAGAGACAGTCATAAAGTACAGAATTACAAACTGACAAACATTATGTACAGAAAAGTGCAAGCTTTCTTGAGAGTGAATAAGAGGGATCTGATCTAGTTTGGAGATAGAGTGATGTGCAGGGAATTACCCTAAAAACAAGGCTTGGCTGTAAACATATACTGTTTTTTCATTACAGAGGAAGTCTAAAGCGGCTGAAGGGTTGGTGAGTAATTTTATTGGAAGGTGGTCTGCATGCCTTTGAAGGGCTGGGGCCTTTCAGCTTTCTTGTTGAATTCTTAGGCAGAATGACTCCTGGGGTTGGACTATAAGGGCTGCTGTGATGCAGCCTGGGGCAGAGGAGCAACACCCCACCAGTGTGGGAGCTACTTGGCACCTGAGACCTTCCCTGGGGTGGGGTGGGGTCAGACAGGAAGCCTTTAGTTTGTTTTTATTTTTATTTTGGTACTGGGGATTGAACTCGGGGGAACTCAACTACTGAGCCACCTCCTCAGCCCTATTTTGTGTTTTATGTAGAGACAGGGTCTCACTGAGTTGCTTAGCGCCTCACCACTGCTGAGGCTGGCTTTGAACTCGCGATTCTCCTGTCTTGGCCTCCCAAAGTGCATGGATTACAGGCATGCACCACCGTCCCTGGCTCCTTTAGTTTTACCTGAGTCTTGAGATATGGAAAAGAACAAGAGAATACTTCAAAACAGGTATGGGGTTAGCTTCCTAAATTTATTTATTTTTGGAGCCTGGCAAACAAGAACAGATTGTTTTTAGAAGTTGTTATTATCATTTGGGCCCTTATTTTCAGAAAAAAAAATTTTAAATGACTTTTAAGAATCATAGTAGAAAACCTAAAAAATAGGAAATAAAAGTCATAGAGAGGAAAACAAATATTCAAGAAAGCTAGTCTAATAGAATTACTGTACTGAGAATTAAATTTAGCTCTATGCTTCCTGATAGCTGAGGCAAAACGATAAAACAATGAATTAACTAGTTTTAATGTCTGACTCAAAAGGAAGCACAACAGACTAATTTCCTTATTGTTTCTTAGTTTCCAAAATGTGACTTAATAAACTATTAAGGAATAAAAACAACAAAAACTCCACAACAGTGTCTTCTAAAAGTGCCATTTATTAAGGTCCTACAGTAGGCCAGGTGCTTTGTGTGGGTGGGAGGGATTATCTCCATTTACATTATTTTTATGTTGCAAAGTATGGTCCAATCCTTGACTGCATATACTCTTTTGAATAATTATAACACCTCTCTACCCATTAGAGCATGATTCTCAAACTTCAGTGTGCAATTAGTTACCTGGGAAACTTTTTTTTTTTTTTTGGTACCGGGGATTGAACTCAGTATTACTTGACCACTGAGCCACATCCTCAGCCCTATTTTGGGTTTTATGTAGAGACAGGATCTCACTGAGTTGCTTAGTGCCTCGTCATTGCTGAGGCTGGCTTTGAACTCACGATTTTCCTGTCTCAGCCTCCCAAAGTGCTGGGATTACAGGCATGTGCCACTGCGCCCGGGTGGGAAACTTGTTGAAATGCAGATTCTGATTCAGTTGATAGAAGGGCTGCAGACACGCATTTGTAACCAGAATCCTGAATTAGGATCAAACTTTGAGTAGCAAAGTATTAGAGAAGCAAACATTTCCCCCTATGTTTTTGAAATGTTCATTATTAAATTTTTATTTAAAGCCATGAGTTCCATATCACTGATGTACCATTACTTTCTAAACCACACCTTGGTTATTAGACATTTGTGGGTTGCTACCATAGCTAATAGCTTTTTGCTTTTGTTGATAAATTTCCGAGTGAAATCACTAAATCAAGGGGCAACTGTATGTCTTTGCCTCCTCTTTCCTCACTGCATTTTCAAAGATCATACAGAGATAGTACTATCTTACACATGAATGAGGAAATTCCCCTGTCTGGGTAGAACTGAAGTTACACTATGAGAATAAATGTTATTATTTTTTTTACTTTAAAAAAAGTTAAATCTTATAGTCCTGAAATCTTTTGTTTTCTCTTATTTAAAAATTTTTTTAGTTGTTGATGGATCTTTTTATTTTATTCATTTATTATTTATATGTGGTGCTGAGGCTCGAACCCAGTGCCTTACGCATGCTAAGCAAGCGCTCTACCGCTGAGCTACAGCCCCAGCCGTTTCGTTTTTCTTACCTTACAGATCATCTGTTTTCCAGACAATGGAAAATTACGGCATCTCATTCTTCAGAGATAACTCTTTCCT
>CM053406.1:102419780-102469634 GCA_028644305.1 Xerus rutilus | reverse complement strand
GGGGTGTGTGTGTGTCTAAGTTTCTATAAAATGAGACACCTGGTGAGTCCATTCTAGGGGCCTCTCCTCAGCCTGGCAACTACTTATGGGAGGATACACTCATCTGAAGGCACAAATGAAGAAACAAACCTCAACCAACTCTAAAAAGGTCACTGAAGAAAAGGTGGCTGGAAGTGAGTTGGATCGCTTCAGGCTGATCTCTTGCTTCTCCCCACGTGTTGCTTTCTTACTGCTTCTCAGAGAGGCAAGGAGTGACGAAACCACCAGAGTCTGAATCCTTTAACATCCATCAGTCTAATTGGGTAAATGTAGGGCCTAAAAACTCTTGAGGGGCGGGAGGTATAGCTCAGTGGTACAAAGCTTGGCTAGCATGCGCAAGACCTCAGGGTCATCGCTGGTACATGAACCAAAAACCCTTTTGAGACTAATTTGACTCTTATCTCCCCAACATTTCCTCACAGTTCCCATACTGACCCAACATGAACCAGATACCAGCTTCAGAAATCTGTTACTTGTATCTAAGTCATTTGTTACAGGAACAGATAGCATTTCTTTTTTTTTTTTTTTTTTAATTTTTGTAGTTGTTGATGGATCTTTATTTTATTCATTTATTATTTATATGTGATGCTGAGGATCGAACTCAGTGCCTCACGCACACTAGGCAAGCACTCTACCACTGAGCTACAGCCCCAGCCCAGACAGCATTTCTTGTCAACAACTTTTGATACTGAGAAATAGGTTCTGGTCTTTGTCCATTTAGAGCCACTCAGTGAAGAAACTACCTGGGTGTGCTATTGGGAGAGGGGGTAAATGCTGAATAAAACTAATGAATCTTGTTGCTTGATTGAGTGACATGAAAACTTTGTTATCCTTGGCGGGTGTTTCATGTACAGTGCTGCCTGCCCACCGTGCGGTTTGTACTCAGTTCAGACAGGCAGAGAATGAATATTCCAGTTAAATAGCTGGTGATACGAACTATAATAGAATTTGACCTCATCACTTGGTCTTTTTATAATAATCATCACATTCATATTTTTTACTGATAAAACCATTTAATTCACAGGCACTCACTTTTTTTTTGGTACTGGGGATTGAACTCAGGGGCACTCGACCACTGAGCCACATCCCCAGCCCTATTTTGTGTTTTATGTAGAGACAGGGTCTCACTGAGTGGCTTAGCACCTCGCTGTTGCTGAGGCTGGCTTTGAACTCGCGATTCTCCTGTCTCAGCCTCCCTAAGTGCTGGGATTACAGGTGTGAGCCACCACGCCCGGCTGGTACTCACTTTCTGATTAAAAATAATTTAACAAATCCTGTAGCTTAGTGACTTTATTTCTCATTAAAAAAAAAGTACAACAGAAGCTCTCTGTCAGATTTTTTTTAAAAATTATATGGCAACTATAGTGATCCACAGAATCTCCTTGGAGGCTTACAGTGCCTCTGCCTACAGGGCACCTTCTGCTCTTGCCAGAACACTGAATTTCACCAAAACCGCAATCATGTTTGACCTATGGCCACTGCTGGGGAAGGATTTGCAAATCTGTTTATGATCATATGACACACCTATCACCTTTTATCTTCAAGGAAACTAAAAATTCTATTTCACTAGTAACATTAATGACTTTGAGTTCAGGTATGTACTAACTGCTTACCAGTTCTTTCAAAGTGGCTTTATCTTTAAATAAATTCTTAAAGGCACCTCAAACATTATCTATAAAAGTGCATTGGAATAAAGATCAGTGAAATCGTACTTCTTACCAAATTATCTTGTTCCTTTCTCACTTCTGGTTTGCCTGTTTGAGGGGGGTGTAGAGATGGCTGTGGTGCAAGTTTCCAAGTAAGCAGCCCCAACTGTCACAAAGCCAAGCCCACACTCCAGGAAAGCCCACTTAAACAGGGGATGAGTACCAGAAGGTAGGGATCATTGGGGCTCTTTGAAAAGTTGTTTTTTAATTATTCAGTTAATTTTCTGCCAAAATGGGCATTTATCAAAATGCTTTATTGGAACAAAGGTTACTTTCTGGTTAGCCTTACATGGTGGTGTTTTACATGCCTTACATGTTTGTTTTGTGACAAGCTGATAAAGATGAAAAGCAGAAGAGCTCAAATTCTGAAAATGTGCTGTTACCCAACTTCAGAGGACGTATATAGGACCAACATTCACTACTCTCCTCAACACCTAGCAAGTCCGAAGCAACCAATGCAATGCTTAGTGACACAACTATGAACATAGTTCAAATTGCTGGATGTTAACGCACTCATTTCTATAAAAGTATAGTTCTGCCATTTTGAGGGCATAAACTTTTACTATATTGAAATGGGTCAAACTAGATCTGAATTAGGGACAAGAGGGAGATTATGATGAAAATTCAATTTAGGAAGATATAAAATTAAACTAGCCGGGTGCAGTGGTGTATGCCTGTAATCCCAGCACTTAGGGAGGCTGAGACAGGAGAATCGCGAGTTCAAAGCCAGCCTCAGCAATGGCGAGACACTAAGCAACTCAGTGAGACCCTGTCTCTACATAAAACACAAAATAGGGCTGGGGATGTGGCTCAGTGGTCGAGTGCCCCTGAGTTCAATCCCCGGTACCAAAAAAAAAAAAAATTAAAATTAAACTAGACATATACAAGGAATGGTGCATTCTATAGACAGCACAAGATTACTAAAGTAAATTTACGTAATTCTTTGGCTAACATTTCTAAACACAAACTTTCTTCCTTTTAAACTGTAATGTCTGAATTAATATCGCTCTAAGAATTTAAAAATGCATATTATGCATAGTTAACCCCAACTTTCAACATCTTCAGTGACACAAAACCACACTTCCTATTGAGATTTATAGTTATCTTTCTATATTAACTTTTTTTAAAAAAATATTTTAGTTGTAGGTGGACATATTATTTTTTTAATGTGGTGCTGAGGATCGAACCCAGTGCCTCCTGCATGCTAGGCCAGCACGCTACCACTGCGCCATGACCCCAGCCCCTATATTAACATTTTAGATTGTTACCAATGCTTTGCCAACTCCCAAGACATTGATTATTCAAGCTCTTGTGTCTTAAGGCTTTGTTTTCAAGTGAGCAGAATTTCAGATGTATTATATCACCACTTTAGCACTTTCTTCATAAGCTGACCTTGAAGATTCTACATGGTTCCAAAAAAAGAAAAAAGCCCAGTGCAGTGACACGACTATGATCCCAGTGGTTTGGGAGGCTGAGGCAGGAGGGTTGCAAGTTCAAAGCCAGCTTCAGTAATTTAGCAAGACCATGTCTGTAAATAAATACAAAAAAGGGCTGGGAATGTGGTTCAGTGGTTATTTCCCCTTGGGTTCAATCCCTAGTACCGAAGGGGGACAAAAAAAGGGAAAGGACAGTAATGAAGCCTGCTCTGGAGAAACTGTGACTTTCCTGTAGACTCTTAGTTTGCTGTTTTGTTTTGAAAGACAGCTGTAGGCTTTTGTATGGGTTTCCCTAAATCTAGAGGTTCATACATTTAGCGCAGGATTAGAGGTACTGCCTTGATTGGTTAGCCTGGTAAATCTTGGTGTGATGAATCTCAATGTTATACTCTGGTCAACATTATAAACTCACATCTTAAGTATCACACAAATTACAACATTAACTAGATTTATGCAGTTCAGAGGTAGGTGGAAAAGGGCTTTCTACACATAACACTAAAAAAGGCCATAAAAACTGGTGCACACCTGTAATCTCAGTGACTTGGAAGGCTGAGGCTCTAAGCAATTTAGGTGAGGTCGCCAAAAAAAAAAAAAAAGCATGTGTGTGTGGGGTAAAGTGCCTCTGGGTTCAACCCCCAGTACCAACAATAGGCCACAAATAAAAACATAAGGCAAATTAAAACCTCAGTAAATATGTAAAGGAAAAATGACAAAAATCTATTAGCTTTAGTATTCAACAAATCCTAACCAAGTCATCAAATAGGGAAGCACTCCAAAGCAAAGCTAGGAAATTTATGAAAAAACACAAAAAATGTAAAATGGCCAGTAAAACCCATGAAACAACTGTTTGCCTCACCAATAATCCAAAATGCATGAAACAAGCTGGGGGTGGTGGCGCACGCCTGTAATCCCAGCACTTTGGGAGGCTGCGACAGGAGAATCGCGAGTTCAAAGCCAGCCTCAGTGACAGTGAGGCGCTAAGCAACCCAGTGAGACTGTCTCTACATAAACACAAAATAGGGCTGGGGATATGGCTCAGTGGTTGAGTGCCCCCGAGTTCAATACCTGGTACCAAAAAAAAAAAAAAAGCATAAAACAGGGTATTCCTTCTTTTGGGGCAAACTAGCTATTAAGAATAAATGAGATTATAACAGGCCCATTCACATGCTTGTTAGTACACAGAAAAATAATCTAAGAAACCTGGTTTTTTTATTAAAAAGACTTTTAAAAAACTAAGTGAAGTGGCACATGCCTGTAAACCCACTGACTCAGTAGGCTGAGGTGAGAGGATTTCAAGTTTGAGGCCAGCCAAGGCAATTTAGGAAGATCTCATCTCAAAATAAGTAGGGATGTAACTCAGTGGTAGAGCACCTTTGGTTTGATACCCCTGTATGAGGACTGGGGGTGAAATGTGTCCATTCTCTGGCCCAGATATTCCATTTCTAAGATTTTTATCCTGAAAAGTCAATCAGACGAGTATATGAAAACCTGTGTGTAATGATGATGCATATCATGCCAATGACTCAGTAAGAGCTCGCTGCATTTTGCACATACTGCACTATTAATTTGAGAAAAAAACCCTACAAATGTTATGAGAAAACACTACTGGATGCAGGAAATAATTTTCTTATAATTCTCCAAAATGTGCTCTAATTCCACAATTAAAAGCTAGAAGCAAAACTACAAACCCCACAACTGGCAGGTGTTCCATTGTCCAGTTTCGGTGCCACTTTAAACTCAATAAGCACATTCAACCAATCTTTTCCTCCAACTGTTCAGTCAGACCAACTTGGGCAACAAATGAACAGAAATTTCTGGAAACATGTAGGTTATTAAATAATTTATTGTACTGCACTTATTAAGAAAACAGACAATGCACTCAGTAGAAAGAATAAAAATGTATCAGGGCTTTATTTTTAACAGCAAATAGAAATCCTTTCCTGGGATCATGGTAATTTGACAGTATTATGATTAAGCTCAATAAAAGTTCACGAAGTACTTAGAAGATCAAGTTCCACAGCTGCCACTTTCCAGATCTTCTAATTCATCTGGCTCTTTAAATGGTAGGGGGAAAAAAGCCCTTATTTGCTGGGAAACATTTCCAAAATGAAGTTATACGTTCTATTAAAATTTCCCATCAATTGTTAAAAAGGGGCCTTCTGTTTGCTTGTGTGTTTTTTGGTTATTTCACCTTAATATCACCAGAATTCCTGAATTCCACGATTGGTTTTACAATGTAGAAGAGATTTCAGGTAAGTCTACTATTGCTTTAGATGTAAATATAGCTGAAAACCCGAAGTGGATTAGAACTGCTGAAGGATTTCCCTGCCGTTGTTTGACACAAGTTCTTTATTCTTGATATGTGCATAGACAATGTGACTTAAAATTCTTTCTACAGGAACATGTCTGATTTCAGGAGTAACCAATCAAGGATCCGATGAGTAGCTAGCTGGATAGTTCCTCAGAGTAATAAGGTTATGAGTTAAGTGGATTGCATAATGACATTTTTTTCCTTTGTCACTGTTGGTGGGTAAATGACTGAAACAATCTTCCATACAAAAAGGCAGACGTCCAACATTTTCATAGGTTGCTTGCTAGTAGAGCCTTGAGTTGCATCTCCTTGACTTTCTGCAAATTAGAGTTCTAAAGCCACTTCTGGAGAATGCCATAATCCCCAAGGCCTACTTGGTCCATGCTGAATAAGTGGCTTGACCCCAAACCTCCCTCTTTTTCTGCTCATATTACCCAAGAAATATGTGATGTTTTTAGGGCAAGTCTAGGAGAGGTCAATCCTAAAATAAAATTCACAAACAAAGCCTTTTCAAATAGAGAAGGGGGGAAAAAAAGCCTCAAGTACATTTCAATCATCTCAAAATTGCAGTTAAAAACTTACATTATGCAAGGAAATAGCAGCAGAGAATGGCTAATCTTAAAAAACCAACAGGGGGAAAAAAAGCCAATGGAAAAGTGCCATCCCACCCTTCCCCTTGGTTCTTTTCTCCAGGGTTTCATTAAAGACCCCAAGCCTCTGAAAAACAAGAACAGCAAAGACACAGGGAAACTACTCAAAGCCAGAACTTTGGGCAAGGTAAAGAAAAAGCTATAAATAAAAGCAGAGAACTATTTGGTAAAGAATCAGAACTCTAGGCATTTTCTCTTTAGATGGGAAAGCTCTGAAACTCAGATCTTCTTTCTGGAGTCACCCTGATCCTTTAGTTTATAGGCTATAACTCAAGTACAATGAGTCAAGTGCCAGACAGGAATTTAAAAAAAGAAAAGAAAAGAAAAAAACCAAAACCCAAAACAAAACAAAACAAAAACAAAAACCCAAAAAATGTTAACTGCCAATCAAAGCAATTCTGCTCTTAGGGTAACAGAGGACACATAGGAAAAGACTATTTGCAGAACATTTGAGGTTCTCAAGAAACTTACTCAATAGTTCCATTTGTTTACGTTAAAAATCAGACGAAGATTTGAGGATCTTGGAGTTATTAAAGGATGAAAAGGAATATGACAGTGCTTTGAATCGTGATAATATGGTACCCAAATCTGGTGTTTATACATCTCATTTAAAAAGGTAGTAGATTAAAAGTCGCAGGAAAAATAACATAGAAAACAACAGAAACAATCCAGGAAGATGATGCAGCCTGGATACAGCAAGTTTAATGTCTCTGCTGTACACAGAATGAATACCCTTTCCCTCCTCATCCTTATGCTGGCAACAGGATATGCTCTAGAAAATTTGACTCGTAGAGTCAATGAATAAAAAGATGGGCTCATGTATTTTCAAGGCTCTTTTTAAAAAGGGTGATTATAATTTGAAGGATGCTGTAATGGAAAGGCAAGGGTATAGGCCAAGAGGCTGTTTCACATTTTTAGTCCATTAGTCTTTGGCAGAGCCCTAAAGGCCAAATTCACCTAGGATGCCCAATGGCTGTGGGGATCTCCACAGGGTCAAGTAAGCAAACCCAAATGAACATGGTAGATTAAAGGGAAAAAAAGAAAAGAAAAAGAAAAATCTAGAAACCCTTGAAGAAAGAGCTTCGCCCTGAAAAGAAAAGAGGGAAATGCTTGGGAGTTGGTGGGGTGGTCAGTGTGGTGATCTCTGCTGCAGTGCTGGGCAGGGACTTAGGAGTTGAGCCAAGGATGCCGGAGACACTCGGCAGCAGTGGCTCTCTTCTCAGGGATGAGCTCCAACATGGGCAGTAAGAAATCTGTGAAGCCAGCTGCCTCTTCCTGAGACCACTCATACTTCTCCACTAGAACTTCAAAAAGGCCCCAGGGTTTCAGCTTCGTGATGTGTTTCAGGTCACCTGTGGTGAAGACAGTACAAAAGAAACTGACGAACATTGACAAGCGACAATGTGACAATCCAGGGACTAATCCAGGTAGTCTACAAAGAATCAAATTTTGCAATCAGAAACTAATGTCCCATTCACAAAGCACTTTTCTAATATTGAAACAAAGTGCTTCTATTTTTCATAAGGTACTAAAAATTTAAGATGATTTTTTTCTCCCTAATTTTAGGTTTGTTTTGCTCTCAAACTGGATACACCTCAACAGAAACTAGTTATTCACTAAAATGAATACTAAATGTCTGCATACTCAGATATTCAGGTCTACACCTTAAGAACAATTTGCTTGTACTCTTTCTTTTTTCAGTACTGGGAATCAGACTGAGAGCCTCACACATGCTAGGCAAGTACTCTACCACTGAGCCACACACCCACTTCTTTTTATTTTTCTTATTTTGAGATAGGGTCTCCCTAAGTCACCCAGGCTGGCCTTGAACTCATGATCCTCCTGCCTCAGCCTCCCAAGTAGCTGGAATTATGGGTGTGTACCACTACACCCAACTTGTTTATACTTTTTCTTAGCTCAATAGTCTAGAAAACATTGCTTCAAAATGAATTAGTGACTTAAAAATAAGGAGCTAATACCACAGCAAACATATGTAAAAGCAACAAAACTAAAAGAACACACCTGACATAGTTTTCACATATAGTAGCACCATACTCAAAAACCTCAATCTAATTAGTTGTTTTTTTAAAGTGACACTTTTTGCAATGGATGAGATCAAACCCTGGGCCTTGTGTGTGACAGGCAAGCACACACCAATGACCTACACATGCAGCCCTGAAGTGACAATTTTTTTTAAAGACACTTTCTTTGTTAGGAAGATGGAGGTTTTGCTATATAGTGCTCAAGAGCTGGCCTCAAAATCCTGGGATCAAGTGATCCTCCTAACTTTAGCCTCCTGAGAAGCTGAAATTATAGGCATGTACCACTGCACTCACTGAAGTGACAATTTAGAAAATATAGTCAATTATTAATGACTTATTAAGGTAAGTGCTACTAAGTACTTTTTCATATATGACACTTACGTGGAGTCTTTTCTGTGGGCAGTAAGTGCCTGTTCAATTACATTTGCATACCTTCTTAATTTGCATACAAGGAAGAACCCTTATAAGAATTTCCCCATTTTTACACCCAAAAGTTGTTTAAGAAACAGTAATGATTCTGAGGATGCCTCCTGTCAAGGGCTGAAAAAATAATTTTTCCCAGAATCTGTGTAGAAATTGTGATAAAAAGGGGACCACGGCACAATGTAGAAAAACAGACCAGAGAGTATTTTAGATCCTTCTAGGTTAGCTTTTCATATTTCAGTTTTATTTGGAATGCATAAGAAATACACGATCAAGTCAAAAATTCAAAGCTAGAGTTTTATCTGTTTCTTTCATTAATATGTAATAACAAACTTATGAAATTAAAGTACTAAGTTTGTACAGCTAATGTGTCTGGGTGATTGTGTTAGGCATCACTGGGAAACAAAGACAAGTGAGATATAGTTCCTGCTCATAAAAAGCTTAAACTGAACCACTTGCTCTTTGGCAGTTTGTAGACCGAACACCAGCAAAAATCTGTCCATTTCCCAGCAGTGCTGCAGCAGAAGTAATCACATATTAACTAATTTAACAGAAAGGATAACTTATTATCTTCCCAAGTTAGGAATTAGCATACTGATGCACAGCAAGGTTGTGTTCAAAGTCACACAGCTAGTGGAAAAGCTGGGATTGGATACTCAACTCTAGTCTCTGCTTTTGACTATTTACCTCTCTGCTAAGTCACAGATCAGCATTCAAGGTAAGCCAACCTTTTTGTGGGATAGTGGAAATATGTAACCATCTGTACTTACCTTTTCATTTTTAAGTACTTTTGCCCCCTTAATGTCTGGGAACAAACACATTTGTTTTACCTTTTTTGGTGAAAAATTCCTTGGAATATTTTCCTGCCACAATGAGCTTGCGAGGCACCTTCCCCAGAAGTTCTATGATCAATGCAATGTGATCTGTATGTTTCAAACATTTCAAGAGGGGGGAAAAAAAGACATACATAACAGGAGTAACAAATGCAGCTCTATAAACTGGCAGAAAGAGTAGCATGCACACCTCTTTGTAAAGCATTTCAAGCTTGCTTTCTGTCCTAAATGGGAAGAGGTGGACTCTATCCATCTAATGGAGAATCCAGAATATCATAAAAACATTGGGTACCCACTCCAGTGGGACTTGAGTGATAACTAAAAACAGTCTTGGTGTGAATGCTCTGTTTCCTGAAGTTGCATCCCTGGGGCCTAGATGGAAACTCATTTTAACAATACTACCTCTGCGATTGAAGAAGTCCTGTGAATATTTCCCACTGAGGGCAAAGCGTCTTGGAATTCTGCCTATCAGCTCTATAATGTGCGCAATGTGGTCTAAAATAGAAGGGTAAGAAGAACAGGATGAAGGACAAGTTGTTAAAGAGATTTTTTTCCCCTATGAATAGCTTTTCAAAGGACTAAGTGTTTAAAAGTAAATATAAATAAAACCAATGATATATATATATATATATTAATTTTTTTTGGTACTGGGGATTGAACTCAGGGGTACTTGACCATTGAGCCACATCCTCAGCCCTATTTTGTGTTTTATGTAGAGACAGGGTCTCACTGAGTTGCACAGCACCTCATTGTTGCTGAGGCTGGCTTTGAACTCACGATTCTCCTGTCTCAGCCTCCCATAGTGCTGGGATTACAGGCGTGTGCCACCGTGCCAGGCTAAAACCAATGATATTTAAGGTAAGACTAGGAAGGCCATGAATTTTTTCAGGTGGCTGGTCACCTGATCATAGCTGGCAAGTCTGATTCTGGATTTCACAGAATATCTGTAACTTTATACTTTTTAGTTTGTCTCTATCTAGGTTCAGGTGGGTTCTTCAGGTAAGGTAAAAAAGCATGCCAATTTGCTTCAGGTATTCTAAGACCGTTATTTATACATAATACTGTTCTGGGCTTCAAGGACTAAAACATCATCTTCTCTAGGAATGTTCACGACAAAGTCCTCACATATGACTTGAGTATTTACAGTCACCCTGTAAAAATAGGCTAAAGATTAATGCCACATTTTAAAGATAGAAATGGAACTTAGACTAAATGGCCTACTTGAAGCTTTAGGGCTAAAAGAGCTATAAAGTATAATGACAACTTATATCTTGTCATATCTAGCCTAGAGTTTTTCTTTTCTTTTTCCTAAATCACTTTTAAATTAGCACAAACATTTTAAAATATAGCTACTTGACTGTAGGCTACTAAAATGTCCTATAGATTGTGACCACTGCCACCAGGCAGTACTCAAACTTCTAGGCAGCTATCCTACTGTTCTCACTCTTCAAGTAACAGAAACTAAGTCTACGAAGAGATTTAACAGAACAGTGGCTCATAACTGAAAAAACGCTTTTATAAATGCCTTTAATTATGTAGTTATAGAATCATTAAGGGGTAAAAGGAGTTACTTAATACCATAACATGTTAGAGATATCAGTATTATCTGGGAATCCTGCAGGTCTCAGGCTTTATCTCTTTCTCATGTAAAAGATCTACTGGTATCATTAAAAAAGGACTTTACATTCACCAATTCACTACAACCTCTGAGCAGTTTTTACTAAGTTTATGGTTTAGTAACAAGTACATGACTGCCAAGAAATTTCTGACAATCTTAGGCAGAACCTGCAAATAAATGTCTTTATACGTATAATTCAACAACAACCAAAGAGAATATCAAAGAATAACTAGATTAGTTTGTCTTAAACATTGAAGCAAAGCACTGGTTCTATAAATCATGGAATTATTTTGCCCTTGAAACTGTTATTTTATATTCAATTCCAGCAACCTATCTTTGGCATTTCAATTAATCACAGGATTGACATACACAATACGTGAATTTATAAAGTACTATCCCAGGAGTTACAGCTGTGGAATGTCAACAATAATAAGAGGACATTCTTTTTTAGGCCCCAGTCCTACCATGACTGGTAACTTTACATACATAGTCAGGATTAAGGGTTTGCTTTTTTTCTCCTCTCATGGGGCAAACTGCAGAGGATAAGTACAGAGAGGCTGAGCTTTGCCCTAATGATTATTAGTACTGACTTGTGCAGGAGGAAATAAGTTACGATCTAAATATTTAGGGAAGAAGGTTCTCTTTTATCTCTTGGGAGTTTTCACATATTTCAGTTTTTCAATTTAATGGCTTAAGGTACTACTCAATATGATTCTATCCACTTACTATGTGTGTTCTGTACTAAATACTAGTATTAATAGAGACTCTAGGAAAGTAAAGAGAAAAAAAAATTACTGATCTCCAAATAGATATACTAGGACATTTCATAAACACTATAAACCTGTAACACAAAACTTACAATTTGGGGGCTGGGGGGAGAACAGAGGAAAATCAAGTGGGTACATGGGCAGTTGTTATAGTATTTTCTTACAAGGGACATACATTTTTAAAAAGTGTCCAAACTGTACTAATCAAAACAGTTAGTTGGCTATGGGAATAAGCACATCTTTTTCCAAATGGGAATATTATGTTAGGAATATTAGCAGGTTGTACTAACAATGCTTATGAAAACCTGAGGAGACTACACTGAGAAACAGAGAGCATTCTTGGTTCCATAGAACATAAAACGTGATTTCCCAAAACCTGGAGGAAAGCAGAGCCAGTGAAGGGCATGTTCTCCACACTGGGCTGAGCTAAGTGCTCCCTTAAACTAATCCTCATTAATCCTGAAAACAAAACAAACACTAACTGAGTAGCACCAAAAGCAAAGCAAAACAAACAAACAAACAACAACAACAACAAAAACACAGTAAGCATTTTTTTTCTTTCTTTAGTGCTAGGAACTAAACCTAGAGTATTGGGCATGTTAGGCAAGCGCACTACCACTGAGCCATATTCCTAGTCCCTCATTTTTTTTTTTTTTTTTTTTGGTACCAGAGATTGAACCTAGGGACACTTAAACACTAAGCCATATCCCCAGCTCTTTTTATTATATTTTATTTAGAGACAGGTCTTGGTGAGTTGCATAGGGCCTTACTAAATTGCTGAGGTTGGCTTTGAGCTCACAATCCTCCTCTCTCGGCCCCTGAGCCACTGGGATTACAGGCGTGTGCCACTGTGCCCAGCTTCTAATCATTTTTCATTCAGCTTATTAACTCATCTAGTTATTTGGATGTCACCAGGATAGAAAACAAAAAACAGACATATACAGTTGTCTGCTTCCATAGCCTTATGGATGAAGCAAATGAGTGTGGGCTTTCCTTACAGGGTACTGGAAAATTTACATCAATTGTATTTTGTGTTTTAAGGGGCCTTCTAAACATTAGTATCACTTAAAAAGAAAAATAAAAAGTTAGATTTCAGAAAAATGAAAAGGAAGCTAAGTATTGTAGAATTTATGTAAATAGGATAGTCTCTGTAGTCACACAGTATTTGTAAATGAATTATTACTGACTTCCAAATAAAGTTGAAGGCACAGCTGAGAACAGGTTTATGAACAGTTATACAAACTGGTTAAAGAACAAGTCATTGACCTACAAAAGAAATTAACTAGATGTTGAATAAAAAATTATCTATTTAGTAAGTTTTCATTTAACCAGTTGTGGTCTTATACCAACCATCTGTTACAGCTCTTTAGTATCTTTCATAAAATATCTAGTATATCTGATATATTTCTTAAAATTTCTACCTTTTCTGGTACTTATACATACTTAATACACTAACAAGATTACTAGGGCTCTTGGGTGTGAACAAATGATGTTAGCCACAAGTGGAAAGTAAATTGTCATGCACAGACATCTTTGGCTAAGGGGACTCACCTTCATCTCGAGTATATTCTTCCCCTGAATGAGGTTCAAACAAATAGTCACCTGTGGCCAATTCAAAGGCCTAAGAAAAAGAGGACAGCATATGAAGCATTAGAAAAAAAGAACACATTTGAAAAAAGCTTATTGCTATTTGACTCAAGAAATTTTTTTCTTGGAAAAAATCTATAGATGACCATTTTTTTTAAAAAAAATCTTTTAAAATATTATTCCTAAAGAACTTTTCTTCCACATTTGTATCTTAATAAAATGGAAAAAAGGAGAAAGCTATTTTTACTGATGTACAGACTATTCCATAGGGAAAAAATAAACAACAAAAGAAAACAAAAATAAAAATAATCAAGCAGGGAATGAGGGAGGTTGGACAATGCATGCAAAGTTACGCATAAGAGAAATTCAGTATTCTGTTGCCAGTAGGGTGACTGTGATTAACAATAACACACTGTATATTTCAAAACAGCTACAGGAGATGGCTCTGAATACTCTTACCAGAAAGAAATTATAAATGAAGTGAGGGATAGGCTCATAGCTCAAATTTGATTATACACTGTATACATGTATTGAAACAACATACTGTACCCCATAAAAATGCACAATTATCATGTGTCCATTAGGAAAAAAAACCCCAGCAATTCAGCCCTCTTGAGTTTCCCTTTTGGTTAGGGAAGGGCATACCTGAATATTAAGGTAATTCTAAGTGACTAAGTTGTTCATGAGAAGAGCAGCCCTTTTTTTACATTATAATTTCACATTGCTAGAAACAGAATTCTGTACCCTAAATCGAAACTAAATACTCAGACATCTATCAATGACTTTTTAGTCATTGACAAAAAGTTTATTCTTAGCTGAGTGTGGGGGTCCACGCCTGTAATCTCAGTGGCTGGGGAGGATGACAGGAAGATCCCAAGTTCAAAGACAGCCTCAGCAAGAAGCGAGGCGCTAGGCAACTCAGTGAGACCCTGTCCCTAAATAAAATACAAAATAGGGCTGGGGAAGGTGGCTCAGTGGCTGAGTGCCTCTGAGTTCAATCCCTGGTACAAAAAAAAAAAAAAGTTTATTCTTAACTTTTATGTGGAAAACATTCTCTAAATAGTCCCAGATGGAGTTTTCAATATCTAGGTCTACAGAAACTCAGAAAAAGTTAAAATGTCAAGGGTATCGGGAGTACTTTATGTATCCAGCAGAGGTCAGCACTCACCAACTAGGAAAAGAAAGGCACTGTGTCCTGTGACCTGAAAACTTTTTGTTGACAGTGTTTGAGAGGTTTTGTTTTGTTTTGTTTTTGGTACTGGGGATTGAACTCAGAGGTCCTCGACCACTGAGCTACACCCCCAGCCCTATTTTTTGTGTTTTATGTAGAGACAGGGTCTCATTGAGTTGCTTAGCGCCTCCCCACTGCTGAGGCTGGCTTTGTACTCTCAATCCTCCTGTCTCAGCCTCCCAAAGTGCAAGGATTAGAGGCTCTGAGAGGTTTTTAAGAGATGCTTTTTCTGGAATGTCTAACAGTATGGGAAAGACAGCAATCCAGATAATGAGGCCACATGAACTTCTCACCGATTACAAATGAATTTTTCAAAAATAATACTATAGCAGTTTTAAAACACAGCATCAATGATCTGAAAGTACAGTTATAAGCTAACAGCAGACAGGTCAATTTTGATTAAGTTAATCAATGGTACTAAGATAATCTCAACTGAGGGGCAAGCCAGTTGTGTGGTGGTGCACACCTGTAATCCCAGCAACCTGGGAGTCTGAGGCAGGAGGATCATAAGTTTGAGGTCAGCGTGGGCAACTCAGAGACCCTATTTCAAAATAAAAAATAAAAGGGGCTGGTGATGTAGTGGTAGAGAAACCATGGGTTCAATCCCCAGAAAAAGAAAAAGGACTGAGGGGTGGATTTATTCAGAACACTCAAATTAGACCCAGTTTAGGTCTTGATGGCTCACCAGTATTAATTTCTGCAGTCTCATAATACGACAGCCTTTGTCAAAATTACTTGGTTATACTACTGCCTAGAGTGAGGTCAACTACAAATTTTAAGATAGTTGTAGGAATCAATTACTTGTCTCTGTAATGTCAGGGACACAATGGTGTCTTGTTAGGCATAGCTTGTTTTATATTATACCAGTTCATTATAAAACTAAGTCACACCAACAGAACAGATACCTGTTCTACCTGTTATAACCTAAGGGTTACAGTCCAAAATTGGCACAGAAACAAAAATGTGTTTCTTTTTTTTTGGTACCGGGGATTGAACTCAGGGGAACTCGACCACTGAGCCACATCCCCAGCCCTATTTTGTGTTTTATGTAGAGAGACAGGGTCTGACTGAGTTGCTTAGTGCCTTACCATTGCTGAGGCTGCTTTGAACTCATGATTCTTCTGCCCCAGTCTCCCAAAGTGCTGGGATTACAGGCGTGCGCCACTGTGCCTGGCTCATCACAACTTTTTGAAACTGGTACTTTTGCAAAATCTCAGTCTCATACAGTAAATATAGAGAAATTAGAGTTAAAAAAATATAGATATGATATTAATTAGAGTGTTTATTGGGGGCTGGGGATGTAGCTCAGTGGTACAGCATATACTTAGCAGTTGCAAGGTCCTGGGTTCAATGCTCAGGACCCAATAAACAAACAAATAAAATTTAAAAATAAAAATGATGTATATTAAAACTTATGGGATATAGCAAAAGCAGTCCTAAGAAAAAAGTTCATAGCAATAAATGCCTATGTCGAACAACAAAGATATGAAATAAAAATATATTTAAGCAGAAATAAATGAAATAGAGAATGTAAAAGTAAAAGCTGGCTTTAAAAAAATAGATCACAAAATTGACAAATCTTTAGCTAGACTAAGGAAAAAAGAAAAGACTCGAAATAAAAAATGGAAAGAAAAAATATTTAACAACTGATACCAGAGAAATACAAAGGATCATAAGTGACTATAATTTATATACCAATAAACTGGATAACCCAGAAGTGGGTGAATCCCTAGACACACACAACCTACAGAAACTGAATCATTAAGAAATTCAAAACCTGAAACAGACTAATAACAAGTAAGGACAATGACTCAGTAACACAGAGTCTCTCCCATCAAAGAAAAGCCCAGAACCTGATGGTTCTAGAAGCCTAGAAAACATTAAAATTACAATAGCAGTCCTCCTCAAACTTCCAAAAAAAAATTGAAGCAGAGGGAATATACTCAAACTACTTTTATGAGGCCAGCATTGTCCTGATACCAAACCTAGAAAAGGGATATTACAGGAAAAAGAATTACAGACTAATATCCTTAGTGAACATACAGGTATATGAAAAATTCTTTAAGAAAATATTACTGGGCTGGGGATGTTTCTCAGAGGCATAGCACTTGCCTAGCACATTAGGTCCTGAGTTTGATCCATAGCACTGCAAAAAATGAATCATGATGCCAAAATACTATCAAACAATTTGAGAGCACATTAAAAAAGATCATCACTATAATCAAATGGATTTATCCCTGGGATGCATGGATGGTTCAACAAAGACAAATAAATAAATGTGAATCAACACATTAACAGAACAAAGGACAAAAACCAATTAGATGAAGAAAAAAATGTGACATCCATTCATGATAAAAAAAGTCTCATCAAATTAGGTACAGGAGGAATGCAAACTCAACAGAATATAGGCCACACATGAGAAACCCAAAGTTACCATTATACTCAATGGTAAAAAGCCTTTCCTCTAAGATCTGGAACAAGGCAAATTTAGCCACTCTTGACACTTCTAATCAATAGAGTAAATGTTTGCCAAAGCAATCAGGCAAAGGAATGAAATAAAAGGCAACCAAATTTGAAAGAAAGAAGTGAAGTTGTTGGTTTTTGCTGATGACATGATTATTCTCAGGTATATTATACGTACATGTGTGTGTGTATATATATATTTCCATCCCTAAAGACTCCACCAAAACCTATTAGAACAAATTTAGTAAAATTACAGGATATAAAATCAACACACAAAAATTGGTAGCATTTGTTTTTGGGTACTGGGGATTGAACTCAGGGATGCTTGACCACTGAGCCACACCCTCAGCCCTATTCTGTGTTTTACGTAGAGACAGGGTCTCACTGAGTTGCTTAGTGCCTCACCCTAGCTGAGGCTGGCTTTGAACTCGCGATTCTCCTGTGTCAGCCTCCCAAAGTGCTGGGATTAGAGGTGTGTGCCACTGCACCTGGCTAGCATTTCTATACAATAACAATAAACTATCTGAAAAAAAGAAATCATGAGAACAATCTCACTATAACAGCAATAAAACAAAGCAAAACAAAAAAATAGGAATAAACCAAGTTAAAAAAGAAACACTGTACACTAAAAACTATAAAATGTTGATAACTATAGTAATGAAAACAACACGGACCACTGGATATTCAGTGGTCAGGAGATTATGTCTGAGCCAAGACCTATATAGGCAGAGGGAGAAAGAATGTCCAAAGGACCCAAGGTAAGAGTGAGCTTGATGCAACTAAAGAAAAAAAAAGGATTGACTAGGCGAAATAGATGCAATTCAAGAATTTCAAACAGGGAAATAACATGATTTGATTAATACTAAAGATTGCTCAGAGCTGGACAAATCTATAATCCCAGTACTTTGGGAAGCTGAGACAGGAGAATCGCGAGTTCAAAGCCAGCCTCAGCAATGGCGAGGCACTAAGCAACTCAGTGAGACCCTGTCTCTACATAAAACTTAAAATAGGGCTGGGGATGTGGCTCAGTGGTCGAGTGCCCCTGAGTTCAATCCCCTGTACCAAAACCAAAACCAAACAAAACAAAACAAAACAAAAATCACTCAGGCTACTATGAGAGAATGTACCCTAAAGGGAGAAAAACAAAAGCAAAAAAAGAATTAAGAACCACTGTAGTGGCCTATGAATTTAACAATGATGACTTGGGGTATAATGGGTTAATGGAAAAGGTAAGAAGTGACTGGTACTGGATATATACTGAAGGTAGAACTTTCTGGTGCACAGAGCAAAAGGAGAAAAGAATTAACAACCTAAAAATATTTGGATTTGAGCTTTTAAGTGGGTGAACAGAAGGTCACTTCCAAAAACAGGATGTGTGGATCAAACAAGCCTCTTGAAAATTTAAGCTATTTATTAGATATTCAAATGGAGTTGTCAAGAATACAGTTGGACAGAAAAAGCCAGATAAAAATGTAGAGAGAAGCTGAGGCTGGAGATGCCATGCAACTTGATGGGAAAATAGAAAATGCCCAAGAACCAAGTCTTTTAAGTTAAGAGGGAAAGTCAGTCTACTAAAGTTTGACATTAATTGGTACAAACAAAAACAATAAGGACAAAATACTGCTATATATTTGGAGTTAAAGCTTTTGATTACTTTGGTAATAAAAGTATTCCTAAAATAAATATTCCAACATATAACTATGTGAACTGACTTGTAGAAGCTATGCATGATCAAATTAGAAGTCTACCTTGCCCCAGGGACCTAGGGTCCTCCTTAATTGTGTGTAATTCACAGGGGTTACAATGAAAATGCAGGACCTATCCTCAACCAACTACAACTCTATCACCCTTGGAGAGCAATGTTTGCTTCTCTCAATTCCCCTGGCTTCCGTCCCTATTAAGAAATGCTTTGCTACGAGAGCTATGTATTTATCATCTCCATCTCTTGAGTTCAGCAAATGCCATGTTCTTCCCCTTCACTGACAGCAATGTCTGCTTACACTAGCTGCAAAGATCTTCCGTGAGAGACAAGAGACAAGATATTCTTTATTTTAAACAATTTTATAATATCTCTGTTTACCAGAAAACTGGCAGTGACAGCAGTAGTAACAACAGCAAAAGCAAATCCATGGGCTTCACTGTATAAGACAGGAAATTACATGAAAATAACTCAAAATATCACTCATTAAAATGGTGTTCTATCCCTACCACCATGACCTATTGCTGCTGAATAAAGGTGACAATCACTGGTGAAACATAAATAGCTACTGTGCAATGCAGTTATTCCTTTGCCTTTTCATTCAGGCAGCTCAGATCAGGAATTGGAGATGACAGAGGAAAAACTTTATGGGTCAAATACAGCACTTTTGGATTCTGACAGCTTAGGGCCTTTTAGCAGCCTTAAGAGTTCTGAATGGATAAAATAGGATAAATCCCTTTTTCCGTTTCCCAGAGCCATTCCCTTGCTTAAAATATCTGAGGGGAAATAAAATTATATTCTCTAGTTTTTTTTCCCAAAACATACTACTTCAGGGGCAGACAAAAATATGCAATTTACTCTATTTCTTTACTATGTATAGCTACATTCAGTTTCCCACCAATTCTGTTCTGAATTTCAGAGACAATTAAAAAAACAAAAGAAACAGCTGCAAGAAAGGATTTAACTGGAAACTATAAACTTACTTCCCCACAGCTGGAGGGGAAAGGATGTTCAAAGGACAGGGAGGAAGAATCTCATCCTACTAGTGATGTTCCTTTATGCCCTGATCCCAATGTTTGGAGATCATTAAATTTTTGGTGTGTGTGTGGGGGGAGGGGGTGAGGAGTGGTTACCGGGGATTAAACTCAGGGGCACTCGACCACTGAGCCACATCCCCAGCCCTATTTTGTATTTTACTTAGAGACAGGATGCTTAGTGCCTCGCCATTGCTGAGGCTAGCTTTGAACTGGCGATCCTCCTGCCTCAGCCTCCCTAGCCACTGGATGTGCCAACGCACCTGCCTGATATTGTTAATTCTTTTTTTTTTTTAAATATTTATTTATTTATTTTTTAGTTGTAGGTGGACAGAATATCTTTATTGTATTTTTATGTGGTGCTGAGGATCGAACCCAGTGCCTCACGCGTGCTAGGCGAGCGCGCTACCACTGCGCCAAAACCCCAGCCCCCTGATATTGTTAATTCTTAATGTTCTTCACACTATTTTGTCCTGACCCTCTTTATAACTGCCCTATTCTAACTTTGTCTCCATCACTAATGTGTAAGGCAACCTCAGAATTTGTTTCTTAAACTCTCAGAAAGGGTCACAACCTTTCTATCAGCTAATTGCATTTGATGCAGGATGATCCATCTTTCCAGCACTTCTGATATTACAATATTTATTTTTACTTACTTTATGACAAATTTAAAGCAACATTTCCTATATTTATTGGCAGAATGAGAGAAAATTACAAAAAAAACAGGGCTCAAGTTTTCATGATACTGATTCATGTCAGGCAAGTGCTTGCCATCCCTTGGTCAAGAAAATTCCAACATTTAAGTGAGTCCTTTACCTTACTACTACTACTACTTTTTTAAAAAGTTATTGTATTTTTATACCTTTATTTTATCTATTTATTTTTATGTGGTGCTGAGGATTGAACCCAGTACCTCACACATGCTAGGCAAGCACTCTACCACTGAGCCACATCCTCAGCCCCTTACCTTACTTAAGCCTGACGTAAGAAATACTGTTAAGCAATCAAGCAGGACCTACTACCATCAAGCAAAATAGGATAGTGGACTAAGAGAAAAAACCAACATCCTCGTTTCTTGCAGCAACTAAGCCCTAAGAATCATCTTAGCAAATTGTCCTTTTAAAAATATCTGTACTAGCCAGGCGGTGACACATGCCTAAAATCCCAGCACTTCGGGAAGCTGAGACAGGAGAATTGCGAGTTCAAAGCCAGCCTCAGCAACAGCGAGGCGCTAAGCAACTCAGTGAGACCCTGTCTCTACATAAAACACAAAATAGGGCTGGGGATGTGGCTCAGTGGTTGAGTGCCCCTGAGTTCAATCCCTGGTACCAAAAAAAAAAAAAAAAAAAATCAGTACTATCTATAAATTAGCTATTTTTCTCTAGCAAATCAACTCAAATCAAGTTCCTCAAAATACATAGCTTTAACAGCAAGAAAGAAGCCTGATATTTTATTCCAATATTCCTTCAACTTGTGCAACGTTTCTGAAACTTATTTTACTTCAGACAACCATCTAAATTTAGAGAAATGTGCTACAACAAAGTGCTGTATAAGGAAGGTCATGCCACATTAATAACAATGGTTGTAACTCTATTACCTTTTTTTTCTTTTTGGTACTGGGGATTGAACCAGAGGTGCCTTACCTGAGTTACACACTTTTTTACTCATTTACTTTTTACTTTTTTTTTTTGTACCGGAGATTGAACTCAGGGGCACTCGACCACTGAGCCACATCCCCAGCCCTATTTTGTGTTTTATGTAGAGACAGTCTGAGTTGCTTAGCACCTTGCCATTTCATTTACTTTTGAGACAGGGTCTTGTTATGTTATTGAGGCATCAAATTGCAACCCTCCTGCGTTGCTGTGATTATAGGTGTGCATATCACACCTGGCAACTCTACTACTTTTGAAAACAAAGTTTTTCAGGGATGAAAGTAATCTATGACTTTAAAGAGGCCGGAGCTTCCAATCTGTCCTTTCTTGTTTTTCTCATAATGCTATGCATGTTAAGTGAGCTTAGTATGTTTCTGTTCATTCCTTGGATGGTCCACAAATATTAAGCCCTGTGATATAAAAATAGGCTGGTCTTTGTCTTAGTTTCCTGGGGGGGGGGGGGGGGGGCCTCTAACTTTGGAACTCCTAAGTGCCTTTGTTCTTCACAGTGGCCTCTTGCACCTTAAGTGCAAGATAAATAAATAGTAAGTTTATACTAACAGGTATGGTAGGCTGCTGGAGAGTTTCAGGATGGAGGCTGGAAATGTTGGGAAGACCAGCCATTTGATTAGAGGGTTGGGGCTTTCTGCACTCCCAACCTTAGAATCATCAGGGATGGAGACTGAGTACAACGATTCATACATGCCTAATTCATGAAAGCTCAATAAAACTCGCTTCATGTTTGGTTCCCTCTCACCTCACCCTGTGTCTCATATTGATTTTGTATCCTTTATAATGAAACTGTTTTCTGAAGTACTAAGAATCCCTGAATTCATTATAGCAAGTTAGTCAAAAGAGCAGGTGGCTTGTGGACCCTTGGCTTGAGGCAGGGGTCTGAAGTAAGGGCAGTCTTTTAGAGAACTATGCCCTTAACCTGTCAACTCTGTAAGAACTCTGGGTAGTTATCAGAAGTGCACTGCAAGTAACCACTCAAAACACGCCTGCCATATATAACAAACACGATTCCCTTCAGCATGGTGTTTATAACTTTGTGGAAGAGAAACAATAAACAAACAGTACAAACAGTGATAAAAGATTTCAAAGGGTATACTCCATTTCAGGAAATGATAAAATACCTTTCAATATAAGTCTCTTTGTGGGATATCTTTAATATCAACTAAATCTGACTATTGAGCAGTCACTTGAAGGACAAACACGCAATTTATGAATCTATGTCTGATTGGGCCTTTTGAGTTGCAAAGATGAAAAAAATGTCTGAGGAGCTGCTGAGTTGTACAGAATGAAACAATTTCCAGGTATGCCTTATCTGCAAAGAGATCAATCCTATAAGGGTAAGGGCACTTGAAATTTAATCCAAATCAACTTTGCAGCAATTGTTTTTAATTCAGACTTCTCTGGACTCAGGATTTACATTTCC
The DNA here is from genome assembly GCA_028644305.1 of Xerus rutilus. NCBI lineage: Eukaryota > Metazoa > Chordata > Mammalia > Rodentia > Sciuridae > Xerus > Xerus rutilus. Next base: position 102,446,705 of record CM053406.1, on the reverse strand, counting down.
CATGATAAGTCTCCTATGATAAGTTCTTTTTCTGCTTGTCAATTTGTTGGTCTACTGAAACAGGGCAAGGTATGAAACAAGTTAAGGTCAAGGAGTACAAAACATTACCATGCATGCCGTGCTCCAAATATCAGCAGGAGTATTATAGCCAGATCCTATTAGAACTTCCAGGGAGCGATACTGCCTTGTTTGAATATCTTCAGTAAAGTGTTTGTGCTGAGCAAATGGAAAAGGAAACAGTATTTTAAAATTCATTTATTCTAAAAAGCAACAAGTCACGATTGCTTAATAATAAAGATGAAAATAAATTCTCTTAAGGTTTTCCCAGTTTCCTTTTAGCTAACTTCTCAAGTATCATTCTGAAGTTATTATCCCTAAATAATCCTTTGCCTTATCCAAATGCTACTCCAAATTATTTTTGTAAACAGATGAGAATAAATTTAATATAGATACATAGATTTAGGAAACAACAATGGCTTTATAAGAAATGAAAAAGTTAGCCGGGCATGGTGGCACATGCCTGTAATCCCAGCACTTAGGGAGGCTGAGATAGGAGAATCGCAAGTTCAAGCCAGCCTCAACAATGGCGAGGCGCTAAGCAACTCAGTGAGACCCTGTCTCCACATAAAACACAAAACAGGGCTGGGGAAGTGGCTCAGTGGTCGAGCACCCCTGAGTTCAATTCTCAGTACCAAAAAAAAAAAAAAAGAAAGAAATGAAAAAGTGTTACACTACATTAAAATGTTGCTCATTTGTCTAAAATCAATAGACTACTTCAACAAATAAATGACACTTAGATTCAACTTGAACTGTCCCAGCTATGTGTTCATTATAAAAAATAAAAAGATGCAAGTTTTAAGAAGTTACTACATACACCACCTATAAAGATTTCTTCATTCTCCCCTGTACACCTTTAATCCAAAATAACATCAATATGGCTGGGCATAGTGGCACATGTCTGTACTACTAGCTACTCAGGAGTTTGAGGCAGGAGGATTCCAAGTTCTGGGCTAGGCAGAGCAACTTGGTAAGACCCTGTCTCAAAAAAACAAAAAAGAGGTTGGGGTTGTGGCTCAGTGGTAGAGTGCTTGCCTAGCATGTGTGAGGCACTGGGTTCGATTCTCAGAACTGCCAATAAATAATAAAATAAAGGTCCATCAACATTTTAAAAATATATTAAAAAAACACATAAAATTAAACTAATATTTTTGAGATAATTAGGGAACTGAATATTTTACATTGAAGAATCACCATTTTTCTCCTTAGGTATGACAATGGTGTCAGTTACCCAAAAGAACGACCTTTCAATAAGTCACATTTATGAATGAAAACATATATAGGGCTACACTTCAATACAATCTGGGCAAGGTTGAGATACAGAAGAAAAAATGATTGGCAATAAGCTGATAATTGCTAGGTGACATTAATATAATAGCATGGGTGTTCATTATTCTATTCTATTTCTGTACATGTTTGAAAATGCCCAATTAAAAATCAAATGAAGCCAGGTGCTGTGGCACACACCTGTAATCCCAGCACTTTGGGAAGCTGAGACACGAGTTCAAAGCCAGCCTCGCAACAGCGAGGCACTGAGCAACTCAGTGAGACCCTGTCTCTACATAAAACACAAAATAGGGCTGGGGATGTTGCTCAGTGGTGGAGTGCCCCTGAATTCAATCCCCGGTACTAAAAATAAATAAATAAATGAATAAACAAACAACAAAAAACAAAGAATAGTATTTGTAGAGAGTAGTAATCAGAAAGCTTTAGATAGAAAATCATTATAGACAGAGCTAATAAAGTTTGAAGGGTTTGGATTTCATCTGGCAAACATAAAAGTATTACTCTATGTTAATGAACAGAAGGAAAGCATTGTTAAAAATACTGATGACAGATGAAAACATGATTTTGGTAATCCTCTGACCAGCGGCCAGATTCAGGTTTGGTAATAAAAATTGGAAGAATGGTTGTAGAAAATGGGAGGGACGTTACTCCAAGGACATTCGATGGGGGAAAAAATTGGGTGGTGGTGGGGTTTTAGTGGTGACTGAACCGAGAGGTGCTTAACCACTGAACCACATCCTCAGCCCTTTTTACTTTGAGACAGAGTCCTGCTAAGTTGCTTAGGACCTCACTAAATTGCTGAAGCTGGCCTTGAACTTGCAATCTCTGTACCTCAGCCACCTAACTCACTCAGATTACAGGCTTGCGTAATGGAGCCCAGCTGAAGGATATTCACTCAAAGAATGAGAATTTAAAATCCAATGGCAAGATATTGGAAACAATGAAAAATGCCAAAATGAACTCTGACCCAGAGGCCAGAGTTGGTTGCTATTGACAAAAACAGATACGGAGAGATTTGGAAAATAGTTTTTACAGGAAAACAATTTTACAGGATCTAAAATGGGCTCAGATCCTGAGTTTGAAGTGACAAACTGATAAAAACAGAGAATGTCAAAGTCAGAGCAACAAAGTCTAAAAGTCAGAAGACAGAGAGCTCTTTAATAAATGTCTTATTGGATCCAAAATGTCACTGTTGGTGCAAGTTCAGAAGCAATGTAATTTATACTACTGTATTCCTCCCCATAAGGCTCAGGATTTGGTGGTACTAGGTATCTCTAAATGGGAATGAAGCTGGAATTCAACAAAGTAATATTGCTTTGAAACATTTTTGACCCATTAAATTCCAAGTTTTCAAATTTTGAGAATATTTCAAATGAAATTTACACAGGGCCATTAAAACAGGCGAGAAACCCTAATCTATTTATACATCGTTTATTATCATTAAGAATGACTATAGATGGTTATATAAATAGAATACTAGGACAATATAGAAGCACATATAGAAGCCATCCCATAACTAGGACATCAGGCAAACATGATAACTGGGACACTGGGAAAAAATGGGTTAAGAAAAGAGCTCCAGAACACAGGACATGAAGCTGGCTAACAGACCTTTCCTTGGCCCAACAGACCACTTATAGGTTTATTCTCTGGAGTGGATAAAATAGGGTATCTGGACGATACTTACAGTCAAGGGGAGGGCACTATTTTGAAAACAAGGAAATTAAGTCATTTTACTGTATAGGTAGGAAAAACCTAATCATTTGCTTAACTCAGCTCCCAGAACAACAGTAGCCAGGTAATTACATTCTAGGTAGAAGATCTGAAGAAGATAAATCTGTGGGGAATATGACCAACCCAAAAGGAAAGACCCAAAGATTTTGACACGTGAGGATGAAATGAAGACAGCCCAAACAAATCTTTATATAGTGAATAACAAGGTCAACCCAGGCGCACAGCTTCCAAATAACTTACTACTCTTATTCATACAGTTAGTCAGTTTCCTGTTTAGTGATTCTAAACAGAAAGAAGGCAACAGACACCATGTAGAAAGCAGATAATATCAAGAAAAAACCCTAATATCCTTTAAGATTAAACACACACACACACACACACAGAGGAATAAAACAAGAACAGGATTTTTAGAAAGGAGAGAAAGGGAATCAAGCTGGGAGTGATGGTGTACACCTGTAATTCCAGCAATCCTAGTGACTGAGGAGGCTAAGGCAGGAGGATTGCAAGTTCTAAGCCAGTTTGAGCAACTTAGCAAGAACTATCCCAACATAAAAAATGGCTGGGGATGTAACTCAGTGGTAGAGCACATCCCTGGTTCAATCCCCAATAAGCATCCCATACACAGCAAAAGAAATGAGATAACCAAATAACTCTTGTAAAATGAAAATATAATAGGAGAAATAAGAAATAATGAGATCTATAAGAAAAATTTGAAAAATATAGTGGTTTGGAGAGGGGGGTAGGGAAATGAAAGAAAACAGGAGAGGAAGGTAAGAGATGAACAGGACCTATATAAGAGTTTTAACATTTGTGTTGCATAAAAGTATTTCAGAAGTAGAAAATAGAGACCAAGCAGGTAATATAATATAATGTAAAAATTAAGAAAGATTCAAATCCAAATGGTAAGAGTTAAAAATTTCAAAGTACACATCAAATCTTTAGCCTAGCAGGTGAAAATAGACTTTCAATGAGGCACATCACTGTGAAATAATGACTTCTGTAAGGAAAAAAGCTTTCATAAAAAGATGAAGAATTACAGCAGCATTGGTCTTTAGCAGGAAGAATGGAAACTAGAAGACAATGGATAAATTTTGACAAATATCTGAAGGATAATTATTTTTAACCTAGAACTCTACACATAGTAAACTGAATGTAAAAGCAGAATATAGACTATCAGACACTCAAGGTTTCCCCAAAATTTCATACTCTTTCTTACAGCTACTGTATTCCACCACACAATTGCCATTGCTGCATGTACATATATTCATAAGTATTCTGTGAATAATCATTTGGTAAATAAATGAATTTTAAGTAATACCAGAACAATCTGCTTTTTAAAAAAAAAAAAAAGGCTTGGGGGCTGGGGATATAGCTCAGTTGGTAGAGTGCTTGCCTCGTATGCACAAGGCCTTGGGTTTGATACTCAGCACATTAAAAAAAAAAAAAAAAGCTTCACATAATGGTTGCACCCAACTTTTTTTACAAAAAAATCTGGCATAAAATATGCACTGATTATGCAGTGAAATATGGTACTGACGAGGTCTCAAGTCCTCTGCAAAAAAATAAGAAAGAAGATTGGAGATAATTGATTAAACAGGGGGTATAAAGATAGAGAAAAGAATAAACTACAGGAGAGTGAAGGGAAATCCCAAATGGGCAACCCAATCAGATGAACACAGATTAGAAGATGCTAGGTTCCAGGACAGAACTCTTTAGGAAAATGAAGCTGAAATAATAGCCAAATGTATCTGTCCATATTAAAGCATAGGCATTTACATCACTGGGTAAAACTACAGAGTTGAATTAAGTAATGAACATTACAAAGAAAATTAAGCAAGCCAAATAGTGTAGAAAGAAAAAGGAAAAGTATAGGGGCTGGAGTTGTGGCTTGGTGGTAGAGCACTTGCTTAGCATGCGTGAGGCACTGGGTTCGATTCTCAGCACCACATATAAATAAATAAAATAAAGGTCCATCAACAACTAATATTAAAAAAAAAAAGGAAGAGTATGAAATAAATAATCATGTAGAAAAAAATGATATGACATTTGGAAGATGGGGGATTGGGGTACTGGTGGTAGATGGGTCCCATTTTCAGAAAGAAAAAATAATAACTAGAGTGGGGTGGGGCTACTATAACCCTGTCATTTATTAGTCATATAAAGGTAAATACATAAGAAGTGAAAAATTGGCAAAAAGAATGGCACATTTTAAAATCAAAACCTTTCTCTAAATTATGTCCATGCATACCTGATAAGCAAAACAAAAAGTGTAATATCTTAAAAAACAACAAAACAACAACAAAAAAGCTCTTTGAAAACTATATAAAATTTCATTACTTGGTACTAGACACTGATGTGCTAAAGAGATTACTTTAAAGTGAGACCTGAACAGGATCCAGCAAAGTGGGACCCTGTGTCCCAGTGCCCAGGTCAGAGTATGTGCCAGTGCTAAATGAGTAAATGGGTGAAGAGAATGTAAGGTCAATTTTAGTAGTGATATTATAAAAAGAAAGACACGCAAGTAGTAGATGAAGAGATTTATTCTGCTATGGTAAAAGGGACAGGAAGAACTGTACCAGAATGAAGAAAAGTGTTCCATATTAATAAACAAGCATGCAAGAAGGTGTTCCAAAGACGAAGGCATAGAAACTTGAAATGGGGGGAGGGAGCAGAAAGATGACAACATTTTGATGTCTGAACAATGTGTTATTTGTTAGAACCAGTATTTTTTTAACAATATTTTTATTAGTTGTTGATGGACCTTTATTTTATTTATTTATACGTGGTGCTGAGAACCGAACCCAGTGCCTCACACATGCTAGGCAAGTGCTCTACCACTGAGCCACAACCCCAGCTCCTATTAGAACAAAATATTATTTGCTGTGAATCATTTACTATTTATTGAGTATCTACTATGCACCAGGTACTATTCTCAATACTAGAGACAGAGCAGTGACCAAAACTATTTTTGCTATGATAGGACATATATTCTAGGAAATGGGACATTAAGCAAATATAGAGTATCAGATTGTGCTAAGTATTGTGGGGGAAACTGAAGGGAGAGAGCAAGAGTGAAAAAATTCATGAGTGATGGTTTGCTAATTATGTTTAAGTATTTGGGGGAAGAGCTCTCTAATGACCAGGAATAGGAACTTAAAATAAGGGAAAAAGCTGAACACAGTATTTCGGGGAGAGCACCTCAGGTGTGAGGGACAGTAAGTGCTCATTGCTTAGTGGTGTTTGGACCATGGCAAGAACTTTGGCATTCATTCTGAGTAGAACCTCAGAATGAAGGTTTGGAGAATATTTGACTTGACCTACATTTGAAAGATTACTGAGAGATGTGCTAACAACAGTATATAGGGGGCAAGTGCAGCAGGAGGGACAAAGTGAGGGAGGCTACAGCAGCCACTACCAGCCATACAGGTGAAGCTGTGTGGTGGCCAGAATCAGACAGTAGTATGGAGGAGTAATTCTAATTACTTGGAAATCTGTTCCATCTTCCTATAAGTCAGTGCTCAGCTATAACTTTATTTCTTCTAAAATGTTTTAATAATATCCTATAATAAATACTAAAAATGAGATCCTACTGGATTCTGGATCATTTCCTGTTGCCTCTTTTAAGTAGTTTTCATTTATATAAAAACCATTCTATTGTAGATTTTTTAAAGTTGTCTATTAAAAAAATAGCCCCCCAGCGACTTGGGTTGTGGCCCATTGGTAGAGTGCTTGCCGGGCATGTGTGAGGCATTGGGGTTGATCCTCAGTACCACATAAAAATAAGTAAAATAAAGGTACTGTCCATCTATAACTAAAACAAACAAATAAAACAAAACAAAAAAACCCCAAAACTTCCCTAGATATTAAGTTTTTTAAAAAAGTATTTTTTAAAAAAAGGTCCCACTATTTAACTTGGATACTGGAGAATAAAAATACTATTCTGGGTTGTTAAAGGTAGAAAAATTGATGTATCTTTTTGGGAAAATATTATTACATAAAATATATGTAATGTGGACTTGTAATTACATATAATTATATGCAATTAAAACTAAGTTAATATGGGGCTGGGGTTGTGGCTCAGTGGTAGCGTGCTTGCCTAGCATGCGTAAGGCATTGGGTTCAATCCTTAGCACCACATAAAAACAAAATAAAGATATCATGTCCACCTACAACTAAAAAATAAAAAACAAACAAACGACAACTAAGTAATATGGCACTAATATTACAATAATAATATCTAAAAGCCTTAAAAAAAAAATCATCTAACTTTTGACTTAGCAATTCTACCTTTAGAACATGTCCTAAAGACAACTACACCAAAATTTATGCAAAGATTCTCAATCACAAAGAGCTGTCAAAAATGCTTAAAGATGTGAGGAACACTATGTAACCATTTGAATTTTATATAAAAAGAACGTGTCCAAAATATATTAAGTCAATTAAAAGATCACAATTTTTAAGTTAGATTGCAATTTTAAATATAGGAGTAGGGTGCAGGGAGGCTATAAACACAGCCATTAAAAGTATGAAAAGAGGGCTGGGACTGTAGCTCAGTGGTAGAGCGCTTGCCTTGCATGCGTGAGGCACTGGGTTCAATCCTCAGCACCACATAAAAATAAATAAATAAAGATATTGTGTCCATCTTCAACTAAAAAAAATTAAAAAAAAAAAAAGTATGAAAAGAGAATAAGAACAGGGTTTACACAAGAATGGCCAAGAGTTGACATTACTGAATCTGGGTGATAGGTGAACAGGTGGAGGTTGAGTGGATTGTTCATTATTTTATCATTTTTCCTATTTTCATAGATACATCTAAACTTTTCTATAACAAAAGGTTAAAAAACAAGTAAAACAATAAATTTTCACTAAAATATTAAATGATGTTTTATTTTAGCATAACTAAGTACAAATTCTTATTCATTCCCAGTCACTTCAAACAGAGCACCAAGACAAGTTTAACTTACCACCCAACAGGCATTTCCAAGATCGGCAATCTTCACTTTGAGTTTTTCTGCATTTTTTGGCTCAAGGGGATTAACAAGAAAATTTCCAGCGGTGGATTTTCCTACAGACAATAGGCACTGTCAATAAAACTGTTTAATGTAAGCAATAAAACCCAAAGGGCTCTAATGACTCCCTCCAAGGTAAGAGTTAAACAGGTCTACGGGCAACATAATACATTTTCTAAGATAAAAAGAACATAGCAATGACTTCTATTTCTAGAATTAAAAACCTGTGTAGTGGGACTGGGGTTGTAGCTCAGTGGTGGAGCGCCTGCCTAGCATGTGTAAGGCACTGGGTTCGATTCTCAGCATCACATATAAATAAATAAAATAAAGGTCTATCAACAACTTTAAAAAATTACATTAAAAAAACAACCTGTGTACTCAAAGTACCAAGTGAAATACTGCAAAGCCCATATACATCCAATAAAATTCAAAGTTAGCTATTGCTTCACATGTTGACGGTAACCTGGACATCTGCTGTAAAACTGTAATTAGGAAAACAATGGTAAGTCATGACTAGCACATGCTGGGCAGAGTGCTGGTGTGTCTATAGATACCTTTGTTGTCCAGTGGTCCATTATGTTCCTGCTCTTGCTCATCTTCACAAGGTATCTCTGCCCGAATGCTTTCTTGAAGTTGGCTGATGTCCTGTTCACTGAATGATTGGTCAACAGTTGAGGAAGACTGGCACACCATGGTATCTGACACCTCAGAAGCTATAGGTGTACAAGAGTCTGTTTCTTCATTTGTGCTAGCGTCTCCATTTTGGGAACTTAGGAGACTAGGTTCCTGCTTCAAATTTTGGACACCACAGTCATTAGCATTATGTAGATCCTCTTTAAGCCTCAATGTTTCTTTATTACTGTTCTCAGTATAATTTATGATTTCAATTACTCCATTGCAATTAATTTCTGCTGCACCACCCTCTACACCAGGTTCCATAAGTGTCTGATTCTGGCCAATGGAACTTGACTCTTCTAAGAAAACAAACAAACAAAAAAGGATGTATGTGTATGTATGTGAGTGAAAGAACAATTTCTCACAAGATAAAACATTTCTAGAACTTACACTGAGTGACATAAAAACACGACTAAATACTAAAACCTATTTATGGAAGGACAAAGATCTTCTTATCTTTACCCAATGTCTAAATAAAGTCTATACTCTACTTCCTAAGAAAAATTAGAAATTACATTTGAATATCACCTGCCTAACATTTATGAAAAGATCTGAATTCTTATAAGGACACCCCCAGAGACGTACTTATTATATATGAAATCACTATATTATATAACAATGATAAATTAATGTTAAAGTGTGCCATAAAGTAATTTTTGTGATGCTCTATTTATACCAAGTTTTTCTTGGGTCATTTTATTAGATGGGTTCTCTTTCAAGGGTCTTTCAACAGGACTCTCTGAATCTTCTTGCTTGTTAGGTCTTTTTTGCCCAGGGCCCGACTCTTTCTCCATTTCCTCAATTTCCTGTATTCGCTTCTCTAGTAATTCTGCCTGGCGCTTCTGCTTCTTCTTCAATTTCTTCTTCTTATTCTTTGACATTTTGTCAGCCTGGGCGGAGATTACAAACAGATAAAGCCTTCAGGTGGCTAATCCATTATCCCTACTTGGAGATAACTGTTAACTTTAATACTTCCTAATTAAATTTCACTCTTTCCTAAGTTTTTCATTAACTTAAAAGCTGCAGCTAGGAGCAGTGGTGCAAGTCTGTAATCCCAGCAGCTCAGGAGGCTGAGGCAGGAGGATTGCGAGTTCAAAGCCAGCCTTAGCAACTTAGCGAGACCTTGTCTCTAAATAAAATATAAAAAGGGCCTGGATGTGGCTCAGCAGTTAATGCCCCTGGGTTCAATCCCCGGACCAAAAAAACCCAAAAACCAAAAAACCAGTAGATACTTAAGAAACCAAATAAAAATAAAATTAACAACAAATCTTGGTCTTCTGAGCGGTCTGTGGGGCTGGTTTACTCTCAGACACTCAAATTTATAGAAGCATCACCAATACAGATTTGCTTAAGAGGCATGAGAATTTACTGAAGAAAATTATAGAAGCGCAGGAATATTTTCTCCCTCGGTTTCCAAACTCTGTTTAAACAGAGACAATCACAAGAGAAGAATGCATGCCCACAGCCCATTGATCAGAATTAAATATAGAAACCCCTTATACTTACTGGTTTAGGCTGGGGAGCAGTACTGACTGAAAAGAAAAGAAAAGCAAGTAAGAATTCTAGCATTCACCAGGCAAGGTAAACTAAGGCTTAGATAAGATACTCAACCAGAAAGAAAAGCTTTTCTTGTGCAGCCTGTTGTTTTTAAGGACTTTAGTAGAAGCCACATTATCTTTATTTTTAAAGAAAACAAATAGTGCATATAAAAGTTGCCAAACCTTGAAAAAGTTAAAATGAATCCTTCCCCACCCAGGTAGCATTAATACATTCAAAGGGCCAACTCCTAATTTCTGGGTCACTTATTTTCCCCATTCCCACACACTGCTTAAAATAGAAAGTGACAAGCAACAAGCACCTCATCCTCAACTGGTATTTCCACCTCTTAATTTTCCCTCCCTAGAATTTGTCAAATTTTTTTAATTTTTATTTTTTGGTACTAGGGATTGAACACGGGCACTTGACCACTGAGTCACATCCCCAGCCCTATTTTGTGTTTTATGTAGAGACAGGGTCTCACTGAGTTGCTTAGCACCTCACCATTGCTGAGGCTGGCTTTGAACTCGCAATTCTCCTGTCTCAGCCTCCCACAGTGCTGGGATTACAGGTGTACACAACCACGCCTGGCTGAATTTGTCAGTTTTAAAAGGGAAGGCTAGGTGACACCAAGAACTACAGTAATTTGCTATAGAACTTATTATGGATAACAGTTTATGTTAGGTGAAATATTTAGTCTTTTTAAAAATATGTGTAAACACAGTAAAAACATAATGAAAAATTGGGGCTGGGGTTGTGGCTCAGTGGTAGAGCACTTGCCTAGCATGTGTGAGGCCCTGGGTTTTATCCTCAGCACCATATAAAAATAAATAAACAAAATAAAGGCATTGTGTCCATCTACAACTAAAAAAATTAAAAAAAAAACAAACAATGGAAAATGTATCCTCATTCTTAAATGTACAGTTCAATAGCGCTCACTATATCCACACTGTTGTGCAAAAGAGTTCTAGAACTTGTTCAATGTGTAAAACTGAAACTCGTTTCCACTTGTTTTTTCCTTTTTTGCTCTTCCTTTGAAGGAACTTTATGATAACTGTTGTTTCAACCTGGATATCAAGAAAGCCCTCAAATATGACTGAGGTATTCAGAAGGAAAAAACTGATCACAATCATAATTTACTCAACACATACTATTATGTGGCACGCTAGTAACTGTATCAATGTGAAATTTAATCACGGTAACTTGTAATGAGGGAAAATGAAGTCAAGTAAGTCAGCCAAGGTCTCCCAGTCAATGGTGAAGCTAAGATTCAAACCAGGTATCACCCTTATGCTTAAATCCAAGCTCTTAAATGCAATGTTATCTTGTTCTTGTGCAGATCCCTAATCTATAAGTGAGCATGTGTGATCATGGTAAACAGTAAGCACAGCAAAAATGACCATGAAATAAAAGGAAAAACACCTTTAAACAACAACATAAATTAGCCATTTTAATATATAACATGTCTGTACCTAAAAGATAAAACAATCTCAGAGGAATAATGAGAAAAAAGTCTCTTGAAGGTTGATCTATTTCTTAAATATTTTACAGTTAAATGATTGAATAGTGTTTTATTAACTCCCTAGCAATAAACAATGGTAGAAATTTATCTAAACTTCTAATGAGAGCAAAGCCCCTCTTTGTCCAACATACCTGCAGATCCAGAAGGTGGAGGAGCTCCAGATCGCTGCCATTCTGTTGCTTCTGCAGCCAGTCTCCGAATGTACTGCTCATTCACTGACAACAAGATGTTTTCTGGTTTAATGTCAGTGTGGATAATGCGGCACTTGGTATGTAAATAATCCAGACCCTGTAACACCTGAATGGGAATACAGCAAACTTGTAAACACAAAATACAAGATTGATTATAAACTTTCAAGTTTTACAAAGCGAATTTTATTTGGAAATATTCTTTAATTAGGTACATTATAAAGACTGAGAATAAATGTTCAGCATACCCTTTAAGTGTTTAAATGTAGGTAAAGGAGATTTAGATATCTTCAATAATTACAAACAGAATAGACAAAATAAACCTTACTGGCTGAAAAAACCCTTAATTTTAGCAATTAAAAACTCCTGATTTTTTTAAAATAAAAATTCTATTGGGAATAACAAACTCATGATCTTCAGCAATATTTGAAAAATAACCACATAGCAAAGACAAAGATACATACTTGCTGAATGATTTTTTTGACACAAGGCAGTGGAAGCCCCTGATAATTAGACTTGATGATCCACTTGAGCAGATGATGCCCCAAAACTTCAAACACCATGCAGATATCTAGGAGTTCATTAAGGAATAAAAAGGAAGCACAAGAGAAAAATAGGGCAAGACAAGATGTAGATTCTACCACAATGAAAATGTTACATATCATTTTCTTTTGATACAAAAAGTCATAGAGGGCTGGGGTTATAGCTCAGTGGTAGAGCGCTTGCCTCGCACGCATAAGGCACTGGGTTTGATCCTCAGCACCACATAAAAATAAATACTTTCCACTAAAAGAAAGCCTGGGCTAAGGTGGGTGTGGTGGCACAAGCCTGTAATCTCAGCACTTAGGGAGGCCGAGACAGGAGAATCGCAAGTTCAAAGCCAGCCTCAGCAACAGCGAGGCGCTAAGCAACTCAGTGAGACCCTGTCTCTACATAAAACACAAAATAGGGCTGGAGATGTGGCTCAGTAGTCGAGTGCTCCTGAGTCAATCTCCAGTTTAAAAAAAAAAAAAAGAAAAGAAAGAAAGAAAGCCTGGGCTGCTTGGGAAACAGGCTAGATGCGAGGCTACTTGACAGGGAAAATACAGGATAAGCTTAGAACACCTTGCTGTGCCAAACAAGGGAATTAAAAAAAAAAAAGGAGCCATTTTGAAGAGAATGCCAATGGCCAAAGTGAAGACTATATTTTAAAGAGTAAAGTCATGAATTAACAGACTAAAAATAGCCAGGCGCAGTGGCACATGCCTATAGTCCCAGAAAATTGGGAGGCTGAGTCAAGAGGATTGCAAATTTAAGGCCAGCCTGGGCAATTCGGCAAGAATCTGTCTCACAATAAGATAAAAAGATGTAGTTAAGTGGTAGCGCATCCCTGATTCAATCCCCAGTACTGCCTGCCCCTCCTCCGAAACAGTACGTATAGTGATACAGTTTAAGTGTGAGAGGAGCAGAAAGGAAATGTCTTCTTTAAAGAAAGACAAATGATAAATATACAAGGTATGATGAAAACAGAAAAATCACCATTTTATAACCACCATAATAATAACAGGTTCAGGTAAGAATCAATGAATACTAAAACCACTATGTGAAAGACTGTTGGAAAAATAACTGTCACAGTGTCAAAATATCACTTCACAGATTACTTATTAATTATAAAAGGAACAAGGTAGTTTTTACAACAGGGAATTCGGTAAGGCACTGCCTCAAAGAAGTAGTCAAACTTAAGCACTACCAATGATAAACACAAATTTGCATCATTTGCACTCTGATAAAATACACTGAGAAGGATAAAGACATTACCTATCATACTCAACAAAACTGATTAACCTCAACTAATCATCAGACAAATCTAAGAAACTAATAACTAGTCTGAATTCTTAACCAAATAAGAAGGAAAAAAAGAAAAATAAAAAAGGTTAATGTCATGAAAGGAACTGTTCCTAAAGATGATTAATGGGACATGACAAATCAAAACAACATGATCACATTTCAAGCTACTGTAATGAAAAAACAACAACAAAAAACAACCCAGGTGCAGTGGTGCACGCCTATAATTCCAGCACTCTTGGAGGCTGAGACAGGAGAATTGTGAGTTCAAAGCCAGCCTCAGCAAAAAGTGAGGCACCAAGCAACTCAGTGAGACCCTGTCTCTACATACCACACAAAATAGGGCTGGGGATGTGGCTCAGTGGTTGAGTACTCCTGAGTTCAATCCCTAGTACCAAGTAAAAAAATCAATAAAAAGACAAAATATAAAAAAGAGCAAAAACATAAAAAGGAAACAAGTAAGTTAAATTCTAAGACTGACCACATTGTACTGTCTTGAGACTCTCTAGGCACCCTATGCGTTGAATAATAGATGGAACTGAAAGTCTAGGGGATCAAGGAAGTTATGCAAGGCATGAAAGAGGAAAAAGTTGTAGAAAAGAACTTGGGAATTTACAGAGGGCTCCCTTCAAGTATTCTGCAGAGTACTAATAAGTACACATATGTGAGGAAACAGAGGCAGAGAGAAAAAAGTCATTGAAACTACTAGAGGCAACGGTACCTAGCATCTGCATAGGACTTGGAAGAGTACTTGTTCCCACTAAAAGGAATAGGAAAAACTCAGTCACAAGAAAAATGAGTAGAGTATTTATTCAGGAAGGTCTTGACTCAAGAGAGCCATTTTTAGCTCTAAATCAAGCACTGTGCACCCCAGAACGAAGTTCAAGATTTGTGTAGGAATACAAGCTATCTAGCAGCCAACAAGATGTTTGGCATTATCTTTAAATGTATGTTTTACATTATCTTATTTGTCATTATTCTAGAGTTCCAGCAAAGATGCAGGAAAATATATCCAAAATTAGAAAAACTCATTACTTGAAATGGACCCAGAACCTATGAATACCGGTGATAGAATTAGTGGAAAAAAACATTAAATGGCTTCTGTAGCTATATTCTACATGTTCAAAAAGTTGAGATATGGAAGATATACAAGATAGGTTAAAAAAAAGAACTTCTAGAGACAAAAAAGTACAATGTAAGGAGTGAAAATACATTGAATGGGATAAATAGCAGTTTAGAATAAAAATAAAGATCAGTGAACTTAAAGCTATAGCAACAGAAAACATTCAAAATGAAACACATGAAAGAAAAATGATCCAAACCACCAAATTCACCCAACTACAAGGGTAAGCTGTGAGAGGAACCTCAAGTAACCCCCCAAAAAAGGGAGGGGAAGAAGGAAGGTACTACTTTTTACAACAAAATTACGAAATGATAAAAATAATGGCAATGATCAATCCACTAGCAAATATAACCCTAGGCACTTAAGATTCTCGATGCCATTTCTCATAAGACAGAACCAGGAGTTCTTAAAAATGGTTGATTCTAGAGGAAATGTACAAAATAGGCCTGGAACATTCTGATTATCCAGATAATAAAGAAACTGTCAGCTGGGTGTGGTGGCTCACGCCTATAATCCCAGCACTTAGGGAGGCTGAGACGGGAGAATCGTGAGTTCAAAACCAGCCTCAGCAATGGCAAGGTGCTAAGCAACTCAGTGAGACCCTGTCTCTACATAAAACACAAAATAGGGCTGGGGATGTGGCTCAGTGGTGGAGTGCCCCTGAGTTCCATCCTGGGTACCAGGAAAAAAAATTAAAATATTGTTTGAATACTGACTCAAATAAAAATAAACTAGCAAGAGTTCTGGTGGAATAGGAAGCCACCAGTAACCTATTTCCCTCTCTAGGTGTTGCACTGGCAGTCTTCTGATATAACTGTTTTGGAATTCTGGGAGTGCACTGAAAGCTTTCAACTTTCAGGGGAAGACTTGGATGTTAAATGGTGGTTAATTTTGGTCAATTTCAGCACAGTAGCAGCTACCATTTCCCTTCTTTTAGCCCTTTGGAAGTCACCCTGCACACAGCTTACAGAAGCCAAGGTGTACAAAAAGGATGCTGTCCTAAACATCAAGAACCTGTTCTTTGACTACTGCTTCTAATCAGAGAAATGCAATACAAAAAGACCAGCTGTTTCAAGCCCCTGCCCTACCAAGTGATGTCCAGGGCTTTAAAGGGTCATTGCTCTTTCCTTCATCTTCATTTTTCAGTTTCCCCTTTAAGAAGCAGACTTAAAGACTGGAATGTTCTAGAGCCAACTGCACACACGGGAAAACTGATTATGTGTGCCCAAAGAAAGGCACAGGCTCTCCAAAAAAGACTTGAGAAGATCGTTAGTTTATGTCTTAGGCTGATCCTTCAGAGACAACCTACGTTTTCTAACAGTAGAACCGAAACTAAAAACACAGCAAACCCTGAGGAAGGGGCAGAATGCGATTTCCCGAGTTACCATATAAGATTCAATGTCCAATTTTCAATGACAACAAAAACCACAAGAAATGCAAAGAAATAGTAAAATATGGCCTATCTGAAGGAAACAAAGAAACACTGCCCTGAAAAAGACCTGATGGCAAATCTATTAGACACAGTCTTTGAAACAACGTTCTTAAAGATGCTCAATGTGGAAAGTCAAGAAAAAGTGATGTATAAAGAAAACAAATTATCAATAAAAGGAAAAAAAAACTTTGAAAGTAACCAAAAAGAAATTTGGAGCTAAAAAGTATAAATGAAATAAAAAATTCAATAGAGGAATTCCTGGGCAGATTTGAGCAGGCAGAAAAAATAACAGGCAAACTTGAAGACAGGACAATGAAAATGATATATTCAATCTGAGGAACTGAAAGAAAAGACTGAAGAGAAGTACAATGAAGTAAGGAACAGACAGAATATTTGAAGAAATAATGTCTGACAAGGTCTCAAATTTGCTTAAAGACATGAATATAAACATCCAAGAAGTTCAGAGAACTATAAGATAACTCAAAAACATCCACACTGAAGCCAGGCGCGGTGGTGCACGCCTCTAATCCCAGCACTTTGGAAGGCTGAGACAGGAGAATCCCAAGTTCAAAGCCAGCCTCAGCAACAGCAAGGCGCTAAACAACTCAGTGAGACCCTGTCTCTAAAATAAAACACAAAATAGGGCTGGGGAAGTGGCTCAGTGGTAGAGTACACCAGAGTTCAATCCATGGTACCAAAAACAAACAAACAAACAAACCCACACCGAGGTATATTATACGCAAACAAGAGAAAGAATCTTGAAAGTTGCAAGACAAGAAATTTGTCACATATAAGATTATCAGCAAATTTCTCATAAGAAATCTTTTTTTTTTTGGTACCGGGGATTGAACTCAGGGGTACTTAACCACTGAGCCACATCCCCAGCCCTGTTTTTGTGTTTTATTTAGAGACAGGGTTTCACTGAGTTGCTTAGCACCTCACCATTGCTGAGGCTGGCTTTGAACTTGTGATTCTCCTCTCTCAGCCTCCCTAAGTGCAGGGATTACAGGTGTGTGCCACTGCGCCTGGCTCATAAAAAATTTTGAAGGCTAGAAAGCAATGCGCCAATATATTTAAAGTGGTAAAAGAAAGACTGTCAATCAAGAATCCTATTTCTAGCAAAACTGTCTTTCAAAACTGAGGGAGAAGCTGAGGGTGGTAGCATATGCCTGTAATCCCAGTGGCTCGGGAGGCTGAGGCAGGAGGATGGCGAGTTCAAATGCAGCCTCAGCAACTCAGTGAAGCTCTAAGCAACTCAGCGAGACCCTGTCTCTAAATAAAATATAAAAAGGAGTGAATGTGTGGCTCAGTGGTTAAGCAACTCTGGGTACAATCCCAGGCACAAAAATAAGTGAGGGAGAAATTAAGATGCTCACATATCAACAGTGAATAGTGGAATTTACACTAGTACATGTGCCTTACAAGGAACACTCAGCAGAGTCCTGCAAAGTAAAATGAAAGTACGTTAGACAGAAACTCAAAGCCATATGAAAAAATAATAATCTCAATTAAGGTAAATACACAAGCAATTATGAAAGCTAGTACTACTGTAGCTTTCTTTTATAACTCTAAATTTTGTTTTGTTTTCTACATAATTTAAAGACATTTTTTTTTTTTTTGGTTGTGGTGGTGCTTGGGATCAAATCCAGGGCTTCATGCATGCTAGGCAAATGCTCTACCACTATGCCACATCCCTGGCCCTAAAAAGACACTATCTTCTCACTATTCTTCTGAAAGAATTACAAGTTTTTATTTAGGGGCACACAATATATAAAGATATAATTCTACAACACCAATAAGCAAAAGGAGTGAGCATGGAGCAGTTAAAGGAGTTTTTGCATGCTAGTGAAGCTAAACTCCTATAAATTCAAATCTGAGTGTTCAAAACCTTAGGGTGATAAATCTAATCCCTGTGGTAACCACAAAGTATGTAGCCATGGGGATTCATTAAACTATCCTACTTATTTTATATTGGAAATTTACCAAAACAAGTTTTTAAAAAATGCAAACTGCTTAAAACAAAACAAAAAAGATGAAGAGTTTTTAATACCCCTCCTCCTTGGGATGGAACCCAAGGGTGCTCTACCACTGAGCTACAGCCCCAGTCCTCTTTATTTCTTATTTGGGGAGAGTCTTGCTAAATTGCTAAATCTGGCCTCAAATTTGTAATCTTCCTGCTTCAGCATCCTGAGTAATTAGATTACAGGTTATGTGCCACCATATCCAACTATAAACTATTATTCTCTTATTTTTCTAGTTTTAACCTTCTTAGTTTTCATTTATTGAAAAAAGAAACAAATTACAATGACAAATGTTTTAATTTCTAAGTGGTGAAATAAAAATCATGACATATTCAGTAGTTTAAAAAAAGACTGGATAGAAGAATATCATAATTGGTTATAGATCAAAATGGAAGAGTCAAATAGTTTTGGTGAAAGAAGATTGACGAGGCAGAAGAAGCAGTAATAACTGAACTCAAAATGATACAGCTCGTAATCCCAGTGGCTTGGGAGGCTAAGGCAGGAGGATCATGAGTTCAAAGCCAGCCTCAGCAAAAGCTAGGTGCTAAGCAACTCAGTGAGACCCTGTCTCTACATAAAACACAAAATAGGGCTGGAGATGTGGCTCAGTGGTCGAGTGCCCCTGAGTTCAATCCCTGGTACCCACCCTCTTCCAAACTGAAGAGAAAGTGTGAAGAAAACAACAAAAGGCTAATAACATCACTGAGTAACAGCCATGGTTAGGCTCATGAAAATCGAAGGAAGACTAAGAGAGCAGAGGAAAGGGACCAGGGGAGAGGGGAAGAAAAAGAGAAATACTGGGGAATGATATTGGCCAAATTATACTGTTATACTGTGTGCATGTAACAAACAAATCTCATCATTACATACAACAATAATGCACCAGTAAAAAATATGGGGGAAAAAAGAGCCATGTTTAGTGTACATTAGGAATTAAGAGGAGTTAGCAAAAGAGACTAAGCACATAGTCAAAAAAAAAAAAAAAGTATCCTGAAGACTTAGGCATATAGGTAGCCAATAATGACTCACTGGCTTAATGTCATTATATAGCTACCAGTCCTTATTAACTCTTCTTCCCTTAACCACCATGGAAATAGAATTAACCTGTAGTAATTATCTAGTTCAGGTTCTTTTATATTTTAATATGAAAAAGAACAATGATCTAGAAAAAAAGCAGTTTTCAGATACAAAGAAAAATGCAGCTATACAGCTCCCTCTGTAGGTGTGCTGTGTTGTGAAATGGTTAAGACAGGTGAATGACATAATCAGTTAACCCTTAACATAGCTCTGAGTAATAGTCTTTTTAATCTCTAAGAGTAGCAAATAATGCAGTGGCCAAGACAGCTGGGAGATAAGCAGGAGGAAGAACAGAGAGAAATGGGTAAGAACAATGGGGAAAACAATTAAAAAGTTGGGGCTAGGGTTGTGGCTCAGTGGTAGCGTGCTTGCCTGGCATGTATGAGGCACTGAGTTTGATCCTCAGCACCACATAAAAAATAAATAACAAAGATATTCATCTACAACTGAAAAAATATTTTAAAAATAATTTTAAAAGTAGAAAAATCACATAGTAATATTTAAAAAATACCTTGAACTTGAAATTCAAACCTATTACATTAATCTTTTTTAAAAAACTACTTCCTTATAGTCAAACAAGGGTACTCAATATAACTAAAGAGAATGTGTAGAATATTTCTATAGTTTTACTGGTAATTTTCCCAAATAAGTAAAGAAATCTGGCACAATTTGGCACACATTACAAAACTAAATAACAGAAGACAGAATCTAATGGCTATTACAACATCCTGCACAGGTTTTAGGTTTTATATAACCTTCTTACTTTGAAACACACACAGCCATCTACAAAGTGTCCACAACAGGTAAAAGATACTGTTTTGAGATGAATGTCAGCAATTTTCCTTAGCAATTTTGGGATTATAATTTGTACTTCTCCAAGGAAATGACTCAAAACTAACTTGAGAATGATTAGCCTTTTCACATTAACAGCTTTTCTTTCCTCATTGTTTCTTCCTGCTTCTCTGTCCAAATCTCTTCCCATAGTCACATAAAACTACAGAGCCATTTGTACCTCATCTCAAAAACAAAATCAAAACCAGTGAAGAGTGTGTCCAGAAAAGCTAAACACACATGATAAATAGAATGATATGTGGCATCTTTCCTTATACTCTGTGTGTGTGTATATTACTGGGAATTGAACCTGGGACCTAGTGCATGCCAGGGAAGCACTCTACCACTGAGTTATAACCCCAAATCTGTGAAAATTTTGAGACAGGCTGTCATTAAATTGCCCAGGCTGGCCTCAAATTTGCTATCCTTCTATCTCAGCCTCCCTAGTAGCTGGAATTCCAGGCATGTGCCACCACTCCTGGCTTCCTTATCCATTTTTAGGTGGCTACTGAACAAATAATTTTAGATTATCCAATCTGAATTTTTCAGATTCTGAAAAATCTGACAGGTTTGCTTAAGCAATAACCTTTCAAGTAGTTCACTGTACATCACACTGATCAGTGGAACTTGTGGAGAAAATCAGTTAAGGTTCCCTCCAACATTAAAATTCTAAAACTCTGTATAAAAATATTTAATAAGTCAGTTTCTTCATTACAATGGAATGCAATCATACCCATTTTGATTCTTAAAAAATGCTACATTTGCAGTCTCTTCAATATTAAGACCTCCTGAAAACATAAAATCATGACTTAAATTCTTATTTATCTGTTATTTCTCACAAAAAAATTACTTCCCCTAAAATTTCTCCAATGGTTGGTAAAGATCATAGAACATCTATTTAGTTACACAAAGCTATTTTTAAAAATGTTTCCTTTGGTTTTGCTTTAATTTGAGAAGAGGAAAGCCTAAAGCAATATGCTGAAAAAGCATGCCACACAAAAACAGATATAAATCAGAGCTTTGTTCAGGAAAGTTCAATAAAAGAAGGTAATTTTATTATAGTTTATTTACTAAGAACAGACATCAATGCTCTTTGTACAAATCCAGCTCCTTTATCTGGGATAAAGTCAATTCCTGATTTATTAAGAATAAATACTTTGACAGGCATGTTGGTGCACGCCTGTAATCCCAGCACTTTGGGAGGCTGAGACAGAAGAATCATAAGTTCAAAGCCAGCCTCAGCAACAGCAAGGTACTAAGCAACTCAGTGAGACCCTGTCTCTATATAAAACACAAAATAGGGCTGGGGATGTGGCTCAGTGGTGGAGTACCCCTGAGTTCAATTCCTGGTACCAAAAAAAAAGAATAAATACTTAAAAGGATACGTGTTCCGTTAACTCCTGATATTTTAAAGTCATCCAGTAGTTGAACAACCATTTCTCTATTTGGATCATTAGGATCTGAATTGCGAACCTGTACAGGGGAAGAGACAGTATTCAGCAACAAGGAATACACATGGAAATAAGCCAAATGGTAGAGAAAGAATACCTGCAGGAACCAACTCTAAGAATGAGCCCCTATGAATCTATACAATAATTTTCTAAATTAACCATTTTGCTACTCAAAGTGCTGCCTCCAAATCAACGGCTGGTTATCAAGTTATGATGAATTAAGGAGATTTCACAGGATGCAAATCAATTATAGACCTAGCCACAGTTTGTTCATTTGACTTTTTTTCACAGAAAACTTTCTTAAAGAGTACGCTGAATTACTTTTGGGCACATGCTCCTTATTTTGTTATGAACTGGCACTTTGAAAAATACTGCTGTAAGAGATCTCCTGGTCCAACATTCATTTTATGAATGATGAAACACTGAGGGTCAGAAGGGAGAAAAAAAAATAGATAGTGATAAAGATACCAGGATAAAGATAGAACAAAATCCAGGTTTTCTGATCTTTTATCACACTGGTACCTTTTTTTTTTTTTTATTTTTTTTATTTTTTTAAATATTTATTTATTTATTTTTTAGTTTTAGGTGGACAGAATAGCTTTGTTTTTATGTGGTGCTGAGGATCGAACCCAGTGCCTCACGCGTGCTAGGTGAGCACGCTACCACTGCGCCACAATCCCAGCCCCTGGTATCTTCTTAATTTATAACAAAATGTAAATTTTTTTGGATAAAATTTCCTCCAGTTTCCAAGTTAAGATGGAATTAATGAATACAGTATTTATTTTTATATTACATATCTTAAAACATTTTTAAAATGTTAGAAATTTACTCCTAACTTTCCTTTTAACTAGAGTAGCAGAGATAAATATTTATGGCATATAAAACAAGCTCAATAAAATTGTTTTAAAAAATTTGGGGGTGGGGGATGGGGCTGTGGCTCAGTGGTTCAGCGCTTGCCTCACATGTGAGTCACTGGGTTTGATCCTCAGCACCACATACAAATAAATAAATAAAATATTGTGTCCATCTACAAATTTAAAAAATATTAAAAAGAAATTGGGGGGTGTCTGTGTGTAGGGAGAATTCTTACCACTATCTAGCATATAAAATATGCTCAATGAAGTTCTGGTTGTTTGAAAAATTGTTGGGATGTCTGTGTATATAGGAAGGATTCTCAACACAGCATGTCCTAACAATTCCCTACTACATAACTGGAATGTATAAATATTGTCCTCTTCTTCTAAGCTTCCTTAGGCTATCAGAAATACACTAAAAGCCGGGAGCAATGGCTCAAACCTGTAATCCCTGCCCTTAGGGAGGCTGACACAGGAGAATCACGAGTTTAAAGCCAGCCTCAGCAATGGCGAGGCGCTAAGCAACTCAGTGAGACCCTGTCTCTACATAAAACACAAAATAGGGCTGGGGATGTAGCTCAGTGGTCGAGTACCCCTGAGTTCAATCCCCAGTACCAAAAAAAAAAGAAAGAAATACACTAAAAATTTAGCCATGTTAAAGAGTCTACATGTCTTATAAAAACTTTATTAATAATGGTTTGCAGTTCATAAATATAATACTCACTGATTTCAGCAACCGGATTTCATCTAGAGCTGTTTCAGTATAATGTTCAGCACTTTTAACTACTTTCATTGCCACAAACTTCTTCCCTCTGAGAAACAAACACAGGCAATTAAGATTTTAAACATAGCCGGGTATGGTGGTGCAAGCTTGTAATCCCAGCACTTTGGGAGGCTAAGACAGGATAATCTTGAGTCCAAAGCCAGCCTCAGCAACGGTGAGGCACTAAGCAAATCAGTGAGACCCTGTCTCTACATAGAACAAAATAGGGCTGGGGATGTGCTCAGTGGCGGAGCACCCCTGAGTTCAATCCCCAGTACCAAAAAAAAAAAAAAAACAAAAAAACACTAAACATGCTACTCTCACTTTTTAAATTTTAGTACCAGGGATTGAACTCAGGGGCACCTGAACACTGAGATACATTTCCAGACCATTTTGTATTTTATTTAGGGACAAGGTCTCACTGAGTTGCTTAGGGACTCATCAAGTTGCTGAGGCTGGGTTTGAATTCAAGATCCTCCTGCCTCAGCCTTCCAAGCCTCTGGGATTATAGGCATGTGCCACAGCACCCAGCCTACCTTCACTTCAGGAAGCTTAGATTTTACTATAACTGAGACACAGTGAAGAAATACAAATGCTGATTTCATATTTCCCTGTAGTCAAACTAGCTTGAGCTACTTCTATGGGATTGCTTATAACTGTTAAAAGCACTAACTGACCAGATTTCATTTACAGGAAGACAATCTATTCTCAGATAATCTATCATTGAATATTTTCTCTAAGCAAAAATCCACCTTCATAATAGGCCCCTGAATTCTATGCAAAACCCAGAAATAGGGACAAATAAGAGGAAAAATCCCATCAAATCAGAAATACCATGTATGTATCAATATGGCAAAAGTTAAAAGGATCAAAGCTATACAGCACTTTCCTATAAGAAGCCAGAATACATACTTGGATGAAAACAAAATGACAAGCTGTATGCAGGTAACTCATGCTTGTAATCCCAGCGATTTGGAAGCCTGAGACAGGAGGATCACAAGCTCAAGGTCAGCCTCAGCAACTTAGTAAGGCCTGTCTCCACATAAAATATACAAAAGGGCTGAGGATGTGGCTCAGAAATGACAAAAATCACAAAAAAATTAAATGAAGTCGAGCAGAGTGGTGCACGCCTGTAATCCCAGCACTTTGGGAGGCTGAGACAGGAGAATCTTGAGTCCAAAGCCAGCTTCAGCAATGGCGAGGTGCTAAGCAACTCAGTGAGACCCTGTCTCTACATAAAACACAAAATAGGGCTGGGGATGTGGCTCAGTGGTCGAGCACCCCTGAGTTCAATCCACGATACCAAAATAAATAAATAAATAAATGATAAAAAGTGAAGTACATACATAGTAATTATTGTCTCATCAAAGATAGGGCCTCAGCTGGTCACATTAAGGTTTTTTTGGTTTTATTTTTGTTTTTCACACTGAGGTTTTTGTCTGTACTACTGAAAAAACATTCAGTTATAAGAAAAATTGGTTTTGGTCTATAGGATGCCAAACACTTGCATTTTATTTTATAAAGTAAAATTCTGTATGCCATAAAAGTAAATAAAAGATGACACATGTTTAGGTAAATATTCAGTGTTACAAAGGTATTTCCATTGTCTATAATTTTTATGTGGAGAAAAATTTTAAGTGCACAATTGACCAAATCTGTTACAAAAATAAATAAGTTCACAAAGGTTGGTCTAACATTATCCAAAAATTTAACCCTACTTGAGTGAGAAGACAATTATTAATTTATACAACTGAATATTTTGCAAGACTTTGAATATGGGAGTTCCAAGTGTTTTGCTGGTACTAATTTTTTTTTTTTGGTACTGGGGATTGAACTCAGGGGTACTCGACCACTGAGCCACATCTCCAGCCCTATTTTGTGTTTTCTGTAGAGACAGGGTCTCACTGAGTTGCTTAGTGCCTCGCCGTTGCTGAGGCTGGCTTTGAACTTGCGATTCTCCTGTCTCAGCCTCCCTAATTGCTGGGATTACAAGCGTAAGCCACCGTGCCCGGCTGCTGGTACTAATTTAATCAATCTCTTGTGCCCAAGATGGAGAAGAATATATATCACTGATTCTTCATAACCAGAAGCATGATTTGTCCAAGAATATAAAAAATTACTTTTGCTGGGCACAGTGCCACACACCTATAATCCCAGCGGCTCACGAGGGTGAGGAAAATTCCAAGTTCAAAGCCATCCTCAACATCAGTGAGGTGCTAAACAACTCAGTGAGACCCAGTCTCTAAATAAAATACAAAATAGGGCTGGGGCTGGGGCTGGGGCTGAGTGGTTGGATGCACCTGAGTTCAATCTCCGGTACTGCCCCACAAAAGAGATTACTTTCAACAACAAAATTCTATTCAAGAAATCACTCTACAATTTAAACCCTCGCTCATATATATGGAAATCAATCAATCTAGAGATAGACTGAAGCCTGAATTATCTCTGGGAAATCAGACAAACACATGGAGGTATCATTTAACTAAATTCTTTTGTAGGACTAATAAAACTTACTGAATATCCCATGATAACCACACTGTTGAGAAATGTCCCCAGCCCAACTTTCGGATCACATGATATCTCCCATTGAATAGATCTCCAATTTTCACAAGATGATAACCTCCTGGAAGGAAAAAAGAGAGAGAGAGAGAATATAAGAACAACAATCAGGATAAGCATAAAATAGTAAAAAAAGGTATCTTATATCCCATTCTTCAACATTCATATGCCTTTTGTCAAATAAAAAATTTCTCCTATAAAATCAATTCAACAGAAAACCTTAAATGTCAAATTAGCCACACAGTATTGAGTTCATGTTACAAACAAAATCTTAATAAGATTTTTTTCTCTATTTTTTCATTTGTTTTAATTAGTAATACATGACAGTAAAATGCACTATAATACATCATAAATAAGCAGAGCCTAATTTCTTATTTTTCTGGTTGTACATGACATAGAATTCCACTGGTTGTCTACTCCTATATGTACATAGGGTAACAACGTCTGATTCATTCTACTATTCTTCCTACCCCGATAAAATCTTAATAAGATTTTTTCTGTTTTTAAATATTTTTTTAGTTGTAGATGGACACAATGTCTTTATTTTATTGCTTTGTATGTGGTGCTGAGGATCGAACCCAGGGCCTCATGCATGCGAGGCAAGCGCTCTACAGCTGAGCTACAATCCCAGCGCCTTAATAAGATTTTTTTAGGGGTAGGGGGTTGAACCCAGAGGTGCTTTACCACTAGTTACATCCCTAGCCTTTTTACTCATTCATTCATTTATTGTGGTGTTGGGGATGGAACACAGGGCCTTGTGCATGCAAGGCAAGCACTATCAACTGAGCTATATATCCCCAGTCCCTTTAATAACATTTTAAATTGACCAACTAGCCGGGCGCGGTGGCTCAAGCCTGTAATCCCAGCACTTAGGGAGGCTGAGACAGGAGAATCGCGAGTTCAAAGCCAGCCTCAGCAATGGCGAGGTGCTAAGCAACTCAGTGAGACCCTGTCTCTACATAAAACACAAAATAGGGCTGGG
>CM053406.1:102385068-102419280 GCA_028644305.1 Xerus rutilus | reverse complement strand
AAAAAAAAAAAAAAAAAAAAAAAAATTGACCAACTGATGCTCTTCAAAAGAACCCCATCCTCAAACAAAAACAAGGTTATGTATAAAGTTACTTTTTCCACTCAAAAACCCAACAGATTTACTTAAACATATAAATCTACTTAAGAGTTGGAGCCTCAGGATATTTCTTAGGAGATACAGAATACTGAATTCTATTAATTTAGCTGAAAAGTAGAAAATAGAAGGGTCTGCTTTTCTAAATAAAAACAAACAGGAAAGCCTGAGAAAGATGTCCAAAGTGGCAGGAATCAAGATATTTTAACATTTATCTTTGCATGCTGAGAGTATGGACTAAGCAACTTCTTTTCCTACATAGTACAATATATTCCATTATAAGTTATTACCCCAAGGATCCTGGGAAGGCTCACCAAGAAACAGAAAAGTTAGAAGCAATCTGATGAGACAGTTTAAGTACCTATAATTCCAGTTTATCTTACTTAATCAGTTATCACTATGAGAAAAAAGTAACAAGGTATAAATACACACACACACACACCAAAACATCATGCTTGTTTACTTCTGGTATAGCACTGCAAACAGCTTTTATTTTCTATTTAATACTCATCTGAAAATTTCTAAGGTAATACGTACTAACATTTTTAAAAAGAAGTAAAAATTTAACATAAAATTTCACTTTGATGCCTTAAGTTAAACCAAGAGCAAATACTACTTCCTGTATCTTCAAAAGAATGAGGGGGCTGGGGTTATGGCGCAGTGGTAGCGTGCTCGCCTAGCACGTGGGAGGCACTGGGTTCGATCCTCAGCACCCCATAAAAATAAAATAAAGCTATTGTGTCCACCTACAACTAAAAAATAAATATAAAAAAAAAAAAAGAAAAGAATGAAACAAGCAGAAAGCATCCAAACTGATAGACAAAAAATATGCAAATGAATAACAGGAACTTACTTTGTATCCCCTTACAAACTTACCTTTACAATAATCATTAGGGTCTTCCTGCTCATCATCATCAGATCCTAGAATCTCTTCTTCCTGCTCTGGTATATCACTCTCAGAATGGGGAGCAGAGCCTCGGTGCTGAGTTTCAGATCTAAGAAATGACACAAATATGTTCATTCCATATGGACAGAAAAAAAGACTTCAAGAAAGTATCATTAGCACCCCTCCCATTTTCAGATAATATATAAAGAGTATTATCAAGTGGCAACCTAAAAAAAAAAAACTAGCTATAGCCGGGCGCGTTGGCGCACGCCTATAACAACTTTGGGAGGCTGAGATAGGAGAACTACGAGTTCAAAGCCAGCCTCAGCAACTCAGTGAGACCCTGTCTCTAAAAAACACAGGCACACAGAATAGGGCTGGGGATGTGGCTCAGTGGTCAAGTGCCCCTGAGTTCAATACCCAGTACCAAAAAAAAAAATTACTTTCCTAAAGTTAGACTACCAGATAGGGGCCAAAACATTCCCTCATTTGTAAAAATAACAAATAAAATGTAGAATTGCTGGAAAACACCGCTTTTAAGGCACCTCTCATTAACATTTTAGGGCATTTCCCTCTAATCTTAGCCATGAATACTTTTTTTTTTTTTTTTTGGGTACCAGGGATTTAACTCGACCACTGAGCCATATCCCCAGCCCTATTTTGTGTTTTATGTAGAGACAGGGTCTCACAAAGTTGCTTAGCGCCTCGCCTTTGCTGAGGCTGGCTTTGACCTTGCAATTCTCCTGTCCCAGCCTCCTAAAGTGCTGAAATTACAGGCGTGTGTCACAGCGCCCGGCTTCTCAGCCATGAATACTTTTAAGGACTGTTCTATGAATATGACTATTTTCCAAGAGTTGTACATCCCTATGCTACTAGTTTAGAACACTTCACTGACTTAAAATGAAATGTCGTTTCATAATACATTAAAATTTTATTAATTCCTTTGAATGCCATGGATTAGTTTTATCATGATTTTTGTGCACTGAGAAGTTCAGCAGGCAAAAAGACTTAGATTTGTATTTAGGTTCTCAACACTTACAGCTGCCTGCCATAAGCTAAAAAGCAAGGTATACAACATTTGTCTCTTTTCTCCCTCCTTTCTTTCTCCTTCTTCCTTTTTTGATAGGGTCTTGCTATGTTGCCCAGGCTGGCCTTAAACTTTTGGATTCAATCAACCCAACTACCTAAACTTCCTGAGTAGCTGGATAACAGGAATACGCCAGTTGTTTATAGCATTCCAACCCCCACCATCTGCTCCAACAAGTATTAAACCCAGGGAAGAAATACCACTGAGCTACTCCGCAGTCCCTTTTTTTGGTAGCAGGGTTTGAACTCCCCAGCCCTTTTTGGTATTTTATTTAGAGGGGTCTCACCGAGTTGGTTAGGGCCTCACTAAATTGCTACAGCTGACTTTGAACTCATGCTCCTCCTGTCTCAGCCGCCCAAGCCCCTGGGATTACAGGCACGGGCCACCGCGACCAGCTCTTTTTTATTTCCTGTCTCTCTAAATTGCTGAGGCTGGCCTTGAATTGGGGATCTTCCTGCCTCAGACTATGAAGTTGCTGGGATTATAGCCATGCTAGGATTTTTTGATAGTGACAGGAAAAGAAAACTTAATCCCCATTTAAAAATACTTACCTATTCAAAAAATTCAATTTAACAGAAAAAAAACCAAAACCAGTTACATGGGCTACTGAGAAATAAGAAAAATTTTGGTATGTTTAATGATTTAGATTTAGGTGGTCAGTCTAACCTTCCTCTGTTTGTGGTATGTCTCAAAGGGCAGGAGGTCGAAGTTGTGGCTCAGGGGTAGACCACTTGCCTAGCACATGTGAGGCACTGGGTTCGACCTTTAAAACTACATAAAAATAAACAAAATAAAAGTATTGTGTCCATTTACAACTAAAAAATATTTTTTAAAAAAGTCTCACAGGGAGCCAGGCGCAGTGGTGCAAGCCTGGAATCCCAGCACTTAGGGAGGTTGAGACAGGAGAATCGTGAGTTCAAAGCCAGCCTCAGCAACCGCGAGGTGCTAAGCAACTCAATGAGATCCCTGTCTCTACATAAAACACAAAATAGGGCTGGGGATGTGGCTCAGTGGTCGAGTGCCCCTAGTTCAATGCCCAGTACCAAAAAAAAAAAAAAAAAAAAACCTTGTTCTTTGGGGCTGGGGCTCAGCGGTAGAGCACTTGCCTTGCATGTTTGAGGCACTGGGTTCAATCCTCAGCACCACTTAAAATAAATAAATAAATAAAGGTATTTGTTCATCTACAACTAAAAAAAAAAAGGGCTGGACAAAAAAAAACTTGTTTTTTAAAGATTCAAACCATTTTTGGATTTTTTTTTTAATACTGGAGATTGAACTCAAGGTTACTCAATCACTGAGCCACATCCCCAGCCCTGTTTTTGTGTTTTATGTAGAAACAGGGTCTCACTGTGTTGCTTGGCACCTTGCTTTTGCTAAGGATTGCTATGAACTTGTGATCAACCTCCAGAGCAGCTGGGATTATAGGTATGTGCTACCACGCCCAGCCTGGAAGTGAATATTTTTGAACAGTTGTTTTTACTTATAAAACTGAACACAAGGAAGCATCATTCCCAGTTAAAGGATTCAATCTAAATTATAAATTTCAAGTCATAAGATAAAATACAAGGGCTGGGGTTTTAGATCAGTGGTAGAGGGCTTGCCTAGCATGTGTGAGGCACTGGGTTCGATTCTTAGCGCCACATAAAAATAAATAAAATACAACTCTTTTTAGTTATATAAATAAATAAATGAACGAACGAATAAATAATGAAGATCCATCAACAACCAAAAAAATATTAAAAATAAAAAGATAAAACATAGCCGAGTGCGGTGGCTCAAGCCTGTAATCCCAGCACTTAGGGAGGCTGAGACAGGAGAATCTCGAGTTCAAAGCCAGCCTCAGCAATGGCGAGGTACTAAGCAACTCAGTGAGACCCTGTCTCTACATAAAACACAAAATAGGGCTGGGGATGTGGCTCAGTGGTTGAGTACCCTTGAGTTCAATCCGCAGTACCAAAAAAAAAATAGATAAAACATAAGTCTTCATTCTGATATATGCTAGTATAGGTGAAAGCCTCTTATTCTAAAGCCTCTTATTGGTTACCTAAATATTTGACTACCTTAATATTATTCTGAACAGATTAAAGGGGAAATTAAATTTGTTTTCTAATTTTAAATTTCAATTTAAATCTATATCTATTGTCATGTCTGTGCTGTGTTTGTTCAAATCACGATATAGTCATCTCTGCCCTGTCCTGGATGTTCCGATCCTGGATCCCATAATTCTCCTCTCTCATGATTTACTCACTTGCATTGTGCTTATATACCTGTAACTTTGCAGAATAGGTGCATGGGAGGTAAATTTATTATGACATCTCAAATCTTTATTTTATTTTATCCTCATCCTTGACTGTCAGTTCAGGTATAAAATACATCTCTCCATTGCCCTCTTCTAGCTTGAGTCCTTGCAAGAGGGCTTGTTTTTCTCTCTGAAAATCTATTATGTCTTCATATTCTAAAATTTTCTGAGTAGTTTTAAAAAAGTCTATCTTGCTAAGTACCTTGTGTGCCCCTTGCAAACTGCACTCATTCAGTTTGGGAAAATTTCTTTTATCTCACTGAAAATTTTATCCTTTTGTTTGTCTCTACTCTCTTTAGAACTCTTTCTAGATACTGAACCCTCTGGCATGCTCCATTAATTTTTTATTTCTTACCTCTTTGGTTTTTGTTCTACTCTTCAGATTTATCTTCCTAACTTACCTTTTAAATTTCTAACTTTTTAAATTATTATTCTTTCCTCTTGGATATTCTTTTTAAAAAGATTTCTATTTTATTTCAATCATGCATTGCCTCCTTATCTTAAGGATATTATTTATAGTTTTAAAATTTCCTTCTGACCCTTGCATTGTCTTGGCTTTCTCAAGTTATCCAGGCTTTTAAGCAATGCCTCCTTTTATATGATGTCCATCAAGAAAATCAAACAATTTAAAAACCTCTGTCATAAAAAAATCAAAACCAAACAAAAAGAAAATTTCAGGAAACACAATTACTATTAGATCTTCAAAGGAAAAAAAATGACAACATTAAAGAATTCAAGACCACTCTATCTCTGATGAGCATTAAAAGACTATAAAAATTGGAAAAAAACGCTACAGGAAATTCAAGTTAATTAACATTAGAAACTAAAAGATGATTTTTCCTAGAATAAAAAAGGAGAGTTCAAAAGCAGTCTATGCTTTTAAACCCTTCATATCTATTTCATGCCTCAATAATTCGCTATTTATGTTCCAAAGGGAAAAAAGAAAGAAAAAAAAAGAATGGGCACAGTAAGCACAGTAGTACACAACAGCAATTTCAACTACTCAGGAGGAGACAGCAGGATGGCAAGTTTGAGGCCAGCCTGGCCAAAAAAGAGAGACCCTGCCACAAAGCAAAAGTTTAAAATTAGTCCAAGAGTTTCTTACCTTTTATGGATTCTTTCCACTCACATTCCATTTCTGGCATAATCTTCATTCCTAACTACCCTTCTTTCATACTAATCACCAATCCCCCCAATAAATAGTAAAACCTAAGTATCAAACAAAAATTCACTGAGGACCTCTTGTGTGCAAATACTATGCATTCATAATCATTGAGAACACAGTATTTGAGCTTGGCACAGTGGTACACATCTGTAATCCCAGCTATGAGGCTAAGGCAGGAGGATCACAAGTTGGAAGTCAGCCTTGGCAATAAGTGAGACCCTTGTTTCAAAATACAAAGGGAGCATCTAGCTCAGTTTAGAGGGGCCCTGGGTTCAATTCTCAGGACCAACCCCCTCCAAAACTACTTTTATTTGATTATGTGTTTCATGAAATTGATACATCTAAGTTAGAACTGTGAGCTACACCTTAGCTCCTCTTTTTAAAAAATAAAGTCTGTTAGTGACCCTCTAAAATGGCTTACAATCTACTAGTGGGTTGAGTTCAAAAAAGGACTGTAAATTATTCTTTACTTCTATAGTTCAAACACCATCAATTCACCCATCTAAGATGTATAACTTAATGCTTTTATTAATATATTCAGGTGTACAATCTTACCAAGATCTGTGTTTAGAACATTTCATCATTCTCCCGAAGAACCTCAAAACTACTTACAGCTATTATCCACATCTCACAGACTCTGGCAACCATATATCTACCTTCTGTCTCAATGAACTTGCTTCTTCTGGACATTCATATAAATAGAATCATATACTATGTAGTACTGTGTGAGTGACTTCTTTCGCTTAGCATGTTTTCAAGGTTCATCCATTTTAGAGCATGTATCAGTATTTATTCCGTTTTATAGTTGAATAATATTCCATTATATGGGTATGCCACATTTTAGCTATCCATTCACTAATGTATAGACTTTTGAGTTGTTTTCATTTTTGGTGATTATGAATCATCCAAGAAGTAGCTTGTGTGATCATATTTACAGCAGCATTATTTGTACTAACTAAAAGCTAGAAACAACTAAACATCCATCAACAGGAGAATGGGTAAGTATATTATGCATTCTGGTGCGAGGAAATACTATTTCCAACAGTAAAAATAAATGATCTATATGCATCAGCATGAATAAATTATATAAACAGTAAGACACTAAGTGAAAATGGCAAGCTAAAGAACATTTAAATCAAAGTTTAAAAACATACAAAAAATAATTTGTCTTTTAGGGATGGCCAACATATAGTTAAAACAAACACAGGGAGAGGAAAAAACACCTCAGGATTTATTAATTCTATAGGGGAACTATAATATAGACTATCTGGAAGTGGAGCGATACACATGGATATCAGTTTTGTGGTAAGTTTATTTTTAAGCTGTGTGATGAGTTGAAATGTTTATATTAATTCTTTTGAGGGTACGTCTCAAATATCTTATTTAAAACATATGGGCTATGATTGTTTTCAGGTTCAAGCAAAACCCAATACTAAGATTTCACATGTGGGACTCTTACTGCCATTACCCATCAAGTCATTACAAAGAGTTACTTTGAATGGTCTCTCTTACTGTAAAATGCAAACAGGAGGGAATACAACTACATGTTTTAATTCTTGAACAAACATGTATCTGCATGAAAATATAGTTAACTTCTCTACTTTATGGAAAACAGTTCAAATAAATGAAAAGTTTATACTGACAATTTGTATAACAAGCTATCATGCTCTAAATT
The DNA here is from genome assembly GCA_028644305.1 of Xerus rutilus. NCBI lineage: Eukaryota > Metazoa > Chordata > Mammalia > Rodentia > Sciuridae > Xerus > Xerus rutilus. The sequence goes on along the minus strand of CM053406.1, from coordinate 102,412,075 downwards.
TATATTTATTTATTTATTTATTTTTGGACTTTTTCTTATTTGTTCTAATTAGTAATACATGACATTTTGACATACATAAATACAGTGTAACTTCACATTCTTCTGGTTGTACATGACGTCGAGTTACACAGGTTGTGTAATCACATACACTAAATTTATATATTTAGATATATAAATTTATTTATTTTAAGTATTTATTTTTTAGTTGTAGGTGGACAGAATATCTGAGGATCAAACCCAGTGCCTCTCGCGTGCTAGGTGAGCACTCTACCACTGCGCCATAACTCCAGCTCCATAGATACATACATTTATATATGTATATAAATTATATCTATTCTTTCCAATGTAGGGAAAAAAACCCAAAAATTCTATGCAGGAACTTTTAACAGTGCCTTGAACAGACGCTATGATATAATACATTATCTAAATTCCAAATTTTTTGTTAAGCAGGAAATATGAATATAACTAATAAACCATAGAAGTAAATTGTGGCATATCCTAATGGAAAGGTATTACTGTTAAAAAAAAATTCTCTAAGACACACCAGCAAAATGAAAAAGACAAGAAGCGAATAATACTGTAATTCACTTATCACCTCCCCCCCGCCCCAAAGTACACAGGTACATATATTCATATATAAACACAATGAAAGGGAATTTCAAGGATATGGACAACTGTTGACAGGATTCTCCTTTGGAAAAAGTGATGTGTAAGGAATATGGGGGAATACAGCGTTGAGTTTTTATATTGTCCTGTATAATATAATTCTGAACTGTTGGGATCTTTTCCAAAGAGAATGGCTCATGAAACATTTAAAAAACTGGGAAATAATTTTTAAAATACAATTTATTTTTGCAGAAGAGACCAGACTGCTACTTTCAAACTGAGCTTGTCTTCTGCCTGGCATTATTTCCCTTCAGGAATTGCCTCTTTCTTTTTTTTTTTTTTTTTTTTTTGGTACCAGGGATTGAACTCAGGGGCACTCGACCACTGAGCCACATCCCCGGCCCTATTTTGTGTTTTATGTAGAGACAGGGTCTCACTGAGTTGCTTAGTGCCTCGCCGTTGCTGAGGCTGGCTTTGAACTCGTGATTCTCCTGTCTCAGCCTCCCAAAGTGCTGGGATTACAAGCGTGAGCCATCACACCCGGCTAGGAATTGCCTCTTTCCAATCGAGGAAGGCAGCCGATCATGTGGTCCTATCCAACCTTATCCCCGGCACGAGTCAACAAGATCAACTAGACTCCCTCCAGAGGTAAGGATGGACACTAGATAAAGCTCTCTTTTTGAAATTTTAATCAGTAAGGATCACAGAGTTGTCAGAGACAATGACTGCTGCCAACTTAGGAAAGATAATGTCTGAGAATGAAGTAAAAAATACAAGAAAATAATGTTAAAACATTTATTGGCTAGGGGTAGAAAAAAGCAAATCTATGAAGATACATTCAAAGCCCAGTATCCTGAACAGCTCCCCATCTATTAATCCCCAAATACAGTCTGAGTTTGAATTTGGTTACTTATAACATGTGTTCTAAATAAGACATACACATAATCTGGCAGTAATCACAAGTTTGAACTATTTCACTTCTAAATATTTACCCTAAGATAACTACACATGCACTTTATACCAATGTCAATTTCCTGGTTTTGATATTATACTATAGTTACTAAGTACCAGTGGGAGTAATCAGGATATGAAGGATATGGGATACCTCTTTGTACTAATTTTGCAACTTCCTACGAATCTTAATTATTTCAAAATAAACTTTTTTTTTAAAAAAAGGGAAGAAACGAATAAAGATATAAGTCAACAAAAATAGAGGGGAAAAAAGAGCAAGCTGCTGGCAACCTAGAAAAAGAGAGCACTTAGTTGAAGCAGCACACATCTGTAATACCAACTATTCAGGTGGCAAAAGTAGGAGGATCAGAAGTTTGAGGCCAGCAACCTGGGCACACAGCAAGACCCAGTCTCCAAAAAAGAAAAGTGTAGACTATAGTGGAGGAGGGAGACAGCCAACTTATGCTGCTGTCAAACTCAAAGTATAGGCATGATGGCATTAGGGCATGAGAAGAGAGACGGTTTAAAGAGAGATTAACCAAAGGATTGTATAAATGAAGCTGATACCCTATACTGCACAGTAGACAGGCTGGTATTTATCCTACAGTGGGGAAAAATAGTTGGCTGTTCTCTAAAGAAATGAACAAAACAGGAAAAAACAAAGGCTTTTAGTGTGGGTGATGGTACCCCAGAGTGAAATTTTTTAGTTTCTGGCATTTAGTGGGAACCAGCATCATGATAAGCTCCATACCTATTCACCCTAAACAAAAAGCCTACATAGGCCTTTCAATCAGGTCTGATACCTCTTCTATAAATATAAAAATTGATGCTGATTTCCAAACAGAATAAAATACTATAAAGTAATGAGTAATTAAAGTGAGAAAGGAGTTTTAGAGAGGCTGGGATTGTGGCTCAGTGGTACAGCGCTTCCCTCGCACATGTGAGGCACTGGGTTCAATCCTTAGCACCACATAAAAATAAATAAAACAAAGATACTGTGTCCATCTACAACTAAAAAAATAAATAAATAAATAAATAAATATATATAAAGGAGTTTTAGAAAGGAAGGTAAAGAGTTCCCTAAATGCAGAGAGGTAGGAGAAGAGGAAATCACCTATGGAGATAAATATGTGAGAAGAGACAATCAATCCTCAAGTTCCAACATCTGAAAAATGGGTTATTCCAGAAAAAAGAAAATGGGAGAAAATCATAGTACCTCTAACAGAAAAAAAACCAGAATGTCCATCAATGGAGAAGAGAGAAACAAGTTGTGGTATATTCATGCAATGGATTGCTATTCAGAAATAAAAGGGAGGATTGGGGGTGTAGATCAGTGGTAGAATGCTTGCCTAGCACGTGGCAGGCCATGGGTTGGATCCTCAACAGAAGAAAAAGAACAAACTACTAGTACAAAAAACATTTGAGATTTGAGACAAATCTCAAAATTAATGTTGAACAAAAGAAGCCACACACTGAATATATACACTAAATGATTCTATTTACATAAAATTGTTAACCAAACTAATCTAGTGACAGAAAGATGACTGGTGGCTGTCTATGGCCAGGTTGAGGAGAAACTGAAGGAATGCAACGGGGCACACACACATTCCTGGGGTGATGGAAGTGCCCTATGCTTGACTAGGGTGTTAGCTACACAGATGCACACATTTGTCAAAACATTCAGGCGCAGCGCTGCATAGCTCTAATCCCAGCACCTTGGGAGGCTGAGACAGCCTCAGCAATAGGGAGGTGCTAAGCAACTCAATGAGACCCTGTCTCTAAATAAAACACAAAATAGGGCTGGGATGTGGCTCAGTGGTCGAGTACCCCTGAGTTCAATTCCTGGTACCAAAAAAAAAAGTTCATTTTGTCACTTTAAAACATTCCCTCAGGGGCTGCAGTTGTAGCTCAGTGGTAGAGCACTTGCCTGGCATGGTGAGGCACTGAGTTTAATCCTCAGCACCAAGTAAAAAATGAATAAAATAAAGGTATTGTGTCCATCTACAATTTAAAAAAACCAAACAAAAAAACACAATTCCCTCAGAAGAGCTGTTTTTAAAATAAAGAGAAATAAAGAAGAGTATTTCCTTCTTTCTCCAGTAGAAATTAGAGCTATCACTTATTAATTCACGTCAATGAATTAAAGGGTTTTCCTTCCTTATCTACAGTTCTGGCCTGGCCAACACAGCACATCAACAGCTCTTAAGGAAAGGTCCTAGAATGAGACTAAGGAGGGTGAGAAAGCAACAATAATAGCAGCAGACCAGGAGAAAAGCCCTTAAACTTGCAAGGAGCCCCTGAGGACAACAGATGGAACTCTTAACTAAAAGATCAGTGAGAACAAAAATAGGAATCAGCTTAAGATCCTGCAAAATGTATGCTTCAGGAGGACACATCACAGAACCATTTTTCATAATCTGGTTTAGAAAAATTCTGAAGTTTCGGGCTGGGATTGTAGCTCAGCGGTAGAGCGCTTGCCTCGCATGCGTTAGGCCCTGGGTTCGATCCTCAGCACCACATACAGAGCAATAAAATAAAGACATGGTGTCCATCTACAAAAAAATTAAAAAAAAAAAAAAAGAAAAATTCTGAAGTTTGAAATTCTTCTGGGTTTCTATGATCTTAGGGAGTCCTTTTAATAAAACCTACTTCAAAATTTTTATACATCAGTTAATTTTTTAAATCTAAAATTTAGTGTCCTTTGATCACTTGAAATCCCCTTGTGTGATCTCAGATGAATTCAAATAGCAATACTTCAAAGGAACTGATGTTATGTCTGAATTTTTAAAGTAAAGTAAGCTTTATTAACTCAGGGAACTAAAATGTGCCTGCCATTTAGTTTAACCTTCAAATCAAATATGAAGGTAGAGGGATAGAGTTGTGGCTCAGTGGCAGAATGTTTGCTTAGCACATCTGAGGCCCTTGGTTCCCTGGGTTTGATCCTCAGCACCAAATATAAATAAATAAAGGTCCATTGACAACTAAAAAAAGAATTTTTTTTTAAATATACAGGTAGGTTATTAGAACATTTTAGTTCTTTAGATTGCTTACACAGGTTGAGCATCCCTCATCTGCAACGCTCAGATATCTAAAACTTTTTCAGTGCTGACATGAGATCTTGGAGCATCTTGGATTTCAGATTTTTTTGATCAGATTATGTTCAACAAGTAAAATCCATACAAATATTCCAAATCTGAAAAATTCAGAAATCTGAAACACTTCTGATCCAAAGTATTTCAGACAAGGAATACTGATACATAAATTTTTAATAGGAAATATGTACACAACAAGACTTCAGACCAGTAAAAAGATAATGTGGCAGAGACTACTATGCCACTTTTCATTCTCTCCCTTTTCCATAATAATAAATTTTTAAGCTGGGCACATGGACTACCAGAGAGAGAGAGACCCTACTCAATCTAAGTTATTTATACCATATGATTAGTAAAAGGGAAAGTCTTAAGAAGCAATTGGCAACCTAGGTGCGTTTTTCTTTTCATGCCTGAAACACAAAGGCTACCTTGGCCCTTAAGGACAAGGACCACAATCTTGGATGGTAGACACGAGCTAGACAGAGCATGTGTCCTTTATACTTCAGGGAGCAGTCACTACACTATAAACAGCTAAGGATATATCCCAAAATTTTACACTAGGAAAAAATAAACTTCTATCTTGAGCCATTTATTTTGTGTGTTTTTTGGTTTTTTGTTATTCACTCTAAAAATTAAGTCTTTTTATCACCTCAGTGATAATTTACCAGCCCCTCATTTTCCTTTTCTGAAAGGGACCACAGAATATATATATATTCAATGATGAATTTATTCATCATTGTATATGAGTGTGCATGTGTATATGCATACATAATTACTTTTAAACAATGGCTAACAAAACAATGCCCAAGGCATTTTTTTTTTTTTTGGTACTAGAGATTGAACTCAGAGGCACTCAACCACTGAGCCACATCCCCAGCCCTATTTTGTGTTTTATGTAGAGACAGGGTCTCACTGAGTTGCTTAGCGCCTCGCCCTTGCTGAGGCTGGCTTTGAAGTAGCAATTCTTCTGTCTCAGCTTCCCAAAGTGCTAGGATTACAGGCTTGCGCCACCACGTCCGGCTTACCCAAGGCATTTCTTTTCCGTTTAGTAACATTTTAGAAATTATCACTTTAGTAGTGATAGAAAATACTCTTAATAGATAGAGGGATACATCCTAATTTTTAAAAATAGCTTGTTCTCTGTGCCCATTTTCTTCTAATGACACAACTACTATGAATAACATATATGCATATCAGTTTAACAAATTCATAGAAGATAGGCCAAGGGGTATGTGCAATTTACTTTTTGATACATATTCACTAAATTCTTTCAAAATGTTATATCAATTTATACTCTACTAATAATGTTGAATCACTTCCTTTTCAATTTCAAATATTTACTTTTAGAACTTTGCCAATCTGATGAAGAGAAAAGGAATTTAAAAAGATGCTAAAAGTCCTATAAATTCAAGAGAAAGCCAGGCGCGGTGGTGCAAGCCTGTAATCCCAGCACTTAGGGAGGCCGAGACAAGAGAATCATGAGTTCAAAGTCACCTCAGCAACGGCAAGGTGCTAAGCAACTCAGTGAGACCCTGTGTCTACATAAAACACAAAATAGGGCTGGAGATGTGGCTCAGTGGTCGAGTGCCCCTGAGTTCAATGTCCAGTACCAAAAAAAAAAAAATTCGAGAGGACCACACACTGGTAGTTGTAACAAGTGAAAAGGCTGGCTAAAGCTCTTCACAGAAAATTATAGAAATCCGCCAGGCACGGTTCCGCACACCTGTAATCCCAGCACTTTGGGAGGCTGAGATAGGAGAATCCCGAGTTCAAAGCCAGTTTAAAGCCAGCCTCAGCAACGGCAAGACGCTAAGCAACTCAGTAAGACCCTGTCTCTACATAAAACACAAAATAGGGCTGGGGATGTGGCTCAGTGGTCGAGTACTCCTGAGTTCAGTCCCTGGTACCCCCCCCAAAAAGAAGAGCATAAGGAGGACTTATCGAAAAATGTAAACAAAGAAAATTAATGAGAAAAGCAAACTCTAAAATTAAATGCAGAGGAAAAATAATTTAGTTCACCTTGGACAAAGTACCCTATTCATCCTTATGTGAGATATAGTCCGAAGACTTAAAAAACTACAAAAAAGTTCTTAACTCAGTAGATTTTGTACCAATATTGATGTGTAATAATGAAACTATTTTGTGCATACTATGGGAGAGAAAAAGGAATAAAAATGTACAGATGTGTTTTAGAACCAGAAAGAAGGCAATATGCAAACATGGAACGGGGAAGGTGGAAAAAAACAAGTATTCTTGAACTGGAAATATGAACTATCCACATATATATTTATATATTTACAGCTATACCCTCTAGGCCTTTTAAAGGGCTTAGAAGTAATGGAATCCTAGCAACAATGAGAGGAGCTAGTACCCAGATCTTCATTTCCATATATCATTTCTCACTAAAACCAATGAAGGGTTCTTAGAGAAACGGGAGAGTACAGTCTGGGAATGTGGTGAACCTGGGATATTTTCCTACACCAAAAGGCAATTAGTTCAAAGGCTAAAAGAGACAGAATCAAATATAATGCTCGGGCCCGGGGAGATAGCTCAGTGGTAAAGCACCTGCCTACCATGCATGAGGCCCTGAGTTCAATCCCCATCACCACATAAAAAAAATTAAAAAAAACCCAATAAAGTGATATTTAAAAAAAAAAAAAACAAATATAATGCTCAAACCCTGATTAAATTCTGGATCCAAAATAAAAGTAGATGTAAGGGACTGGTGGTTCAATAGTGGAGTCCTTGCTTAGGGTGCAGAAGGTTCTGGATTCAATCCTTAGTATTGCAAAAATCAAATGAACAAAAAGTATTAAAGATATATTTGGGACCCATGGGGAAAAATCTGAATATGGTCAATACTAGATGATTTTGAATTAATATCCATTTTCTTAGGTATAATAAATATATTGTGGTCATTAAAGGAAAATGTCATTCTTAAATTGTATGCTAAAGTATTTGTTATTTAGTGTAATGTGTCGTGACCTCTGGAACTTACAAATAGTTCAGCAACAAAATCACTAAGTCATCAGTTTTATCCATAAAAGCCCCAAACTGGAAACAATCCAAAGGATCACCAGGTGAATGGATAATAAATTGTTACATACATAGCCTGGAATACTATGCAACAATTCAAATAGCCACTGATGTACACCAAACATGGAAACATCTCATGTTATATTTAATGAAAGAAGCCAAATATTAAAAAATATATGTGATTACATTCATAGAACATTCCATAAATTGCAAACTAATCTGTAGTGTCAGAGAGCAGAGCAGTCACTGCTGGAAAAGAAGCATAAGGAAACTTCTGGGAACTTTTTGTACTTTGCTTATCGTAGATGTTCCACAGACGCATACATTTGTCATAAACCATCAAAGTGTGTATGCACCACAGGGGCTGGTATTGTGGCTCGTTGGTTAGAGCACTTGCCTAGCATGTGTGAGGCACTGAGTTCAAGTCTCAGCATTGCATATAAATAAATGAATAAAATAAAGGTCCATCAACAACTAAAAATAATTTTTAAAAATGTGTATTTCAAATGCACATATAGAGAGGGAGGAAAATATGGCAAAACATCAGAATTAGTCAGCCAGGCACTGTGGGGCAAGCCTATAATCCCAGCACTTAGGGAGGCTGAGACAGGAGAATCGCAAGTTCAAAGCCAGTCTCAGCAATGGCGAGGCGCTAAGCAACTCAGTGAGACCCTGTCTCCACATAAAACACAAAACAGGGCTGGGGGTGTGGCTTAGTGGTCGAGTGCCCCCAAGTTCAATCCCCAGTACCAAAAAAAAATCAGAATTAGTCAATACACAAAAGGAAATTAGTTTATCATATTACTTTTTTCAACTACTTTGCAGATTAAAAAATTTTTAAATAAAAATATTATATGAGGAACAGATGATTCAGAGACAAAAATGATCCCAACATTAAAAAATGTTCAAACTCATAGTTACAGAAATGTGAATTAAAATACTGAGATAACATTTTTCACATATTGGAGAGCCAAAACTTAGTAATACATTCTACTGGTGAAGCTGAGAAATGAGAACTCTGATACACTGGCTCATGAGAATGCAAATAATACCATCCTGCCAGAAGGAAATTTGGCACTACTTATTATGTAAGTCCACTTGCTTTTCAACTCAGGCATCCTACTTCAAGGAATCTACCCTGATGAAAGAAATACCTCCAACAATTTGAAAATATAATAGCAAGAAGCTATTCATTGCAGCAGTTTATAATTAAAAAATACTGAAATACAAATATTAAAAATAACCTAACCTTGGGGCTGGGATTGTAGCTCAGCGGTAGAGCGCTTGCCTCGCATGCGTGAGGCCCTGGGTTCGATCCTCAGCACCACATACAAAGCAATAAAATAAAGACATTATGTCCATCTACAGCTAAAAAAAAAATATTAAAAAAAGAAAAAAAAAAAAAGAAAGAAAATAACCTAAATGCCCACATATGGAAGAATGGTTTAATAAATTGGTACAGTCACACAGTATGCACTATGTAGCTATAAAAAAGAGAGCTGGGCACGGTGGCTCATGCCTGTAATTCTAGCAACTCTGGAGACTGAAGGAGGAGGATCGTGAGTTCAAAGGCAGCCTTAGCAACTTAACGAGATATAAAGCAACTTGGCGAGACCCTGTTTTGAAATAAAAAATGAAAAAGTCTGAGGATGTGGGTCAGTGGTTAAGTGCCTCTGGGTTCAATCCCCAATATCAGAGAGCAAAAGAAAGAAAAGAATGAGAAAGTTTGCTAGGCATGGTGGTGACACCTGTAATCACAGTGGCTTGGGAGGCTGAGGCAAGAGGATCACAAATTCAAAGACAGCCTCAGCAACTTAGCAAAACCTTTTCTCAAAATAAAAAAATAAAAAGGGATGGGGATATAGCTCCATGGTTAAGCACCCTTGGGTTCAATCACCAGTACAAAAAACAAAAACAAAAACTGACAGAATGGATATCTAGGATATGCTGCAAAATGGAAAAGCAACATACAAAGGAGTATCTAATAGCATGCTACCTCTCATGTAAAAAAAAAAAAAAGGAGGATATAAATAAATACCATGTACCCTCTCATTTGTGCAAAAAGAAAAGGGAGAATGATCTGGAAACTAAACAATGAGTGAATGGAGAAGGGGGAGAAAAGGGAAAAGGGTTTGGGTAGCACAGATGAGTACATTTCTGAGTCTATCTTTTTGTATATCTGACTCTTGAACAACAGTAACAATGACCTACATGTCCTGAAATAAACAAGCAAAACCAAATAGGACGAGAGAACCTAAAATGGAATATGATACCAACAAATGTATCTATATGCCAAATGATCATCATTTTCAGCAAAAGTTGTAAAGTTTTTTGGTTTTGACTTTAAGGTGATTTTGTTTTTCTATGTATATAATTTTTTTCACTCTTAAGAGAATAAAATATATCAACCTTTATATATACCGCTATTGGTCTGCTTAGAAATCTTCCCTACTTCAACATTATTTTAACCTTCATTTTTTTCTTGTACATTCATGGTTTCGTTTTTTCAAATGTTCAAATCTGTGATCCAAGCATAATTAATCTTATTAAGAAAAGCAGGGTAGAAGAGATGGAAAACTGAGCACTATATATGTACTATGACTTGAAATGCACTTAAATAAATAAATAAAGATAGATCAGGGTAGAAATGTAATTTTTATTTTTTAATTCCAGTTTTACCAGCAGTAGTTGGAATCCATCTTTTCTCTATTCATCTGAAATCTCACCTTAATAGCACTAAATTCCCATGCATTGGGTTCTCTTTCTGGATCTTCTGTTTCACTGTTTTATCTATTCAAGGTTAAAAACCAATCAATTTTAATTATTATAACTTCATAACATATTTCAATATATGATAGGACAGACTTACACTACTATCCTTTTTTTTTTTTTTGCTACTGGGAATTGAACTCAGGGTCACTCAACCACTGAGCCACACCCCCAGCCCTATTTTGTGTTTTATGTAGAGACAGGGTCTCAATGAGTTGCTTAGCACCTCGCTGTTGCTGAGGCTGGCTTTGAACTTGAGATTCTCCTGTCTCAGCCTCCCAAAGTGCTGGGATTACAGGCAATTGCCACTGCGCCAGCCTTACCATCCTCATTACTACACTTTTTCAGAATTTTCTGTTTCCCCACTTCCACTCCAGAAAGGATCTCACTATGTTGCCCAGGCTAGCCCTGAATTTAGCCTTCTGAGTAGATGGGATTATAGGCATGAGGTGCTGTGCCTGGCTACATTTTAATTTTTTCATAATGTCTGGAATCTGCTTTGGTTCTTTACAAAATATTGTTAGTGGAATGTGAGATTTACCGATTTAAGAAGAGCTTATTATTAAAACTGAATCTTCCAAACCAGTATATATCTTCATATATTCAACTATTTAGACTACTTATTAATCACACATCCCACAGTAAGATTGTCTTTAAAAATGCAAATATGCTTTGCTACAACACTGCTTAGCATTGTTCTTTTTTTTTCATTGGTACCAGGGATTGAACTCAGGGGTACTCGACTACTGAGCCACATCCCCAGCCCTATTTTGTGTTTTATGTAGAGACAGGGTCTCACTGAGTTGCTTAGTGCCTCATTACTGAGGCTGGCTTTGAACTTGCAATTCTGCTGCTTCAGCCTCCCAAAGTGCCTCCCAAAGTGCTGGGATTACAGGCGTGCACCACCGCGCCCGGCTTTAGCATTGTCCTTGTAGCCTATTCAGTATAGAACAATACCAATACTCAAGAAATGGACCCAAAAGTAATTATCACAAGTTCTGCCTTCTAAGCTTTTCATGGAAAACAAAAAAAGATTGTATGCACAAAAATCTACTGCTATGCCAACATACTGCTGAACATAAAATTCGAACTGAAACCAAGCCTCAATCTTGTTTTCTCAATACAAGTCTCCTCTAAGAGAAAGCAAGGCTCTTCAAAGAGATGACTGATCCCAGGGTTGAGGCAGGCAAAGTGCAAAATGAACCTAGACTGGGCTTGTGGTTCAGTGGTAGAGCACTTGCCTAGCATGTGTGAAGCACTGGGTTCGATTCTCAGCAGCACATATAAATAAAAATAAGTAAAAGGTTCATCCACAAAAAAAAAACAAAAAACAAAAAAAACAAAAAACGACCGTAGATCACCTTGCTGTGCCAGAAAGTACAGAAGTACCCAAAAGATGAAGGAGACATGACAAGGACAAGGAGTCATCTTGAAGGGATTTGAAATAGTTAAATCTTAAAGAATTTGAGCATTAACTTGAGTGTAATAGAATGAAACTCTTTGAATACAACAGACTTCCATAAACTCATAACAATGATGGTGACTATGATGAAAAATAAATTCATGGTGAAAAGCCAAAGTTCCATCCAATAACTAAATGCTGACCATAATCATGTGGAAAAATGTTAGCATTAAAAAAAAACCCCAAAAAACACCATTTTGAGGTATTACCTTAACTAAGTGATCAAAGATAACACTACCGCCGGGCATGGTGGTGCACGCATGTAGTTCCAGCACTTAGGGAGGCTAAGACAGGAGAATCGTGAGTTCAAAGCCAGCCTCAGCAATGGTGAGGCGCTAAACAACTCAGTGAGACCCTGTCTCTACATAAAACACAAAAAACAGGACTGAGGATGTGGTTCAGTGGTGGAATACCCCTGAGTTCAATCCCTGGTACCAAAAAAAAAGATAACACTACCAATACTAGGTATGTGCTACTAAGTGGTATGATGAACCAAGAAAAATACAATTAATTAGGCAGTATCAAACATGCACAACCTGAATCATAAGGAAACAGAAAACCCCAAACTGAGGGACATTCTATTAATAGTGTGTATTCTTTAAAAATGACAATGTCAGGAAAGACAAAGGAGGCAGGCTACAAAACTAATCTACAGCTGGACACAGTGGTGCACATCTGTAACTCCAGTAGTTCTGGAGGCTGAGGCAAGAGGATCGTGAGTTCAAAGCCAGCCTCAGAAAGCGAGGTACTAAGCAACTCAGTGAGACCCTGTCTCTAAATAAAATACAAAATAGGGCTGAGGATGTGTAGGGATGTGGCTTAGTGGTTGAGTGTCCCTGAGTTCAATCTCTGGTACAAAAAAAAAAAAAAAAACTTTTCTAGATTTAGAGACACACAAACTAAATGAAATAAGTATGTGATTCTGGATTGGATACTGGACCAGAAAAAAATGAAAAACTTTTTTTGTATCAAAGACATTAGGACAACTAACAATGTGAATATGATCTGGATTAAATAATAACATTGTATTAATGTAATTGTAATGTGGTTATGTAAGTGAATGTCTAAGGGAATACATGAAATACATATGGGAGTAAAGGAACATGATGTTTTTAACTTGATCTTGAATGTTTCTAAGGCCCTTTCAGGCACCCACATTTTCCATTTATAGGACTCAGCTGGCAACACTTTGTAAAGCCTGTTTATTTTCTGGAAGGGTTATTATTTATATTTATAATAAGAGTCACTAGAAGGCACTGTCTGTCATCTCCTAATCCCAGCAGCCTGTTTTCACAGTTAGCATGCTTTTGGACTCCATTATACTTAAAACAAAACTGGTAATACTTAATAAAGCACAAATATTAGGCAACCACTACACTCAAAACACATTTTCCTTTCCACAAAGACCCTAATGCCTTACATGATCTTGACTCTTCACTGCCCTCCAACTCCATCTCTCATCTCCTCAGGTCTTTGTTAGTGCCACACCTTTCAGAGAATTGGGCTGACCTTCCAGTATAAATCATCACTGTTTGCCACATGCCCTCTGGCATTCCCTTACTCTGATATTTTTCTCCAACATTTGGCATTTTATTCCACATACTCCCCACATTCCCAGCATGTAAGCTTCATGAAGCCAACTTTTCTTTGCTCACTACCATACATACCTAAATGGCCAGAACTGAACAAACAAAGCATTTTTCTTTCACCTTTAGCTATTCCTCATCATTCTTCAATTGAAGCCCATTACACCTTTATCCCCAACTACTTCCCTAATCAAACTAGAAGAAATGGGGTCATCGGAGTAACCCTACAAAAGGAGTGTTTTATAAAGATTCCTCGGGAAGGTTTGGTAAAACATAACAGTACTGGATAGCAAAGATGCAGGAGATAGTCCATAAGTGGTACAGTAGTTATAGCCAAGGTCTCTGGAATTGGAAGACTTGTATTTGATCCTGGCTTTGGATAAACTGCTAGTGTAAGAAGTTCTCCAAGCCAGTCGCGGTGGTGCAAGCCTGTAATCCCAGCACTTAGGGAGGCTGAGACAGGAGAATCATGAGTTCAAAGCAAGCCTCAGTAACCGCAAGGCACTAAGCAACTCAGTGAGACCCTGTCTCTACATAAAACACAAAATAGGGCTGGGGATGTGGCTCAGTGGTAGAGTGCCCCTGAGGTCAGTCTCCAGTACCAAAAAAAAAAAAAAAAAAAGTAGTTCTTCATGTCTCAGCTGCCTCATGTGTAAAACGAGGGTAGAACAACACTTACCCTCTCATCAGGATTTGTGAGGACATGATACCCCTGTGCTTAAAGTATAGTGCCTGAACACAAAGTTTAGCAAATGTGTGTGGGAAATAAGGGGAAAACAACAAGCAAATATTTGTTTACTCAACTTATTTTTACTAAGTATAGGTCTGCTAGGTAATTTTTACTCACTGAAAATACAAGTATGAACAAAAAAAGTTCCTGCCTTCATTTTGTTCACGTTCTGGTATGAGGGGACAAAAAAGTCCTATTTTATCTCTAACACTATCTTGTACTTCAGATGGTGAACAGCTAAAGTTGGGATAGTAAAATCCCATCAAAATCATAACTCTATTGTTTCTCCAAGAAACACATGTTCTATAGCAATCAGGCTATGAAAAGGGCTAGAGAAAAATTAGGTAATGTAAGGGCACAGATTATGCTCATACTATTTTATTTTTTGGTACCTGGGATTGAACCCAGGGCACTTAACCAATGGGCCACATAGCGAGGCTCCATCCTGCCCCACTCTTTTTTTTTTTTTTTTTTTAATAACTTTGAGACAGGTTATCACTAAGTTGCTGAGGGCCTCGCTCAACTGCTGAGACTGGCCTTGAACTTGTGAACCTCCTGCCTCAGCCTCCAAGTCACTGGGATTCAGGCGTGTGCCACCAAAACTAGCTCATGCTATTTTAAATAGGGTTGTGACATTTGAGTAAGAAAATGAAAGATGCTAGAGTTTAATATGGGATGATTCAAAACGAAGGTTCCAAAAATAAAACTGAAAATCATAAGGAAGAAGTGATTTAAAGATGATGTTTTGGATCTTGGAAATAACTTAGCTAAGACACACTAGAAGAGGAGGGTAACGAGAGGCATTAGGGAAGGCAACTGACCACACTATGTGCATGTACACAACAGCAAAGCACACTATAATGTACAGTTACAATATAAAAATAAAAATACAAATGAATTTAAAAAAGATAAACTGAAAATCTACTAGAAAATAACCCTTAGAGAATGAACCAGACATAACTTTCCAATGTTCAAATATCAACACAGGACCAGTGTAACTCCACATCATCATGTACAACCACACAAATGGGAAGTTACACTCCATGTATGTATAATATGTCAAAACACTACCGTCATGCATAACCAAAAAGCACAAGTAAAAAAATAAAGAAAATAACTCTTAGAAATTTTAGTTCCTTACATGTAAACTTTAGTCTTTACTTTCTTCTTTAGGAAATGGGGAATTGTAGGATTTCCTAATACTGAGAAGTATCTTCTATGGATTACAAGATGTTGGAACCCTAAACTCCATTATTTAAAGATGTGATCTTATTTGGATAGAAAGTCAAAAATATGAAATTAAAATTATTAGGATGGGCTGGGGCGGTAGCTCAGTGGTAGAGCGCTTGCCTACCATGCGTGAGGCACTGGGTTCGATCCTCAGCACCACATATAGATAACAAAATAAAGATCCATCAACAACTAAAAAAATATTAAAAAAAAATTATTAGGATGAGGCTTTATTCACTATGACTGATGTTCTTACAAAAAAAGAAAAATTTGGACCCAAGGAAATGACAACTACAAGGAAAGGAAAAGAGGTCAATTCTCCCTCACAGTTCCTAGTAGGAACCTACCTGACTGACACCCTGATTTTTAGACTTATAGCCTCCAAAACTGTGAGATAATAAATTTGTTGTTTAAGCCATCCAGTTTGTGGTAGTTTGTTATGGCAAACCAAAGAAAATCCTATTTGTATGCTTAGTTCCTTTAAGAAATCAAAAGCACCTTGAGGAAGGGTTGACTATTCTAGTCGTCTTTACATCTCATCTAGAGTATCACACTTACTCATAACTGATGCAAAGATTTAATGAGAAACTATTTTAGTTCTAGCACCCACACAATGAAATTCAATGAATGCTAAATTTCTCCCACTACTTTTTCCATATGTATTTTCCTGAAAGATACTTTCTTCTGCAAACTGACATAATCCTTTATGTATCTAACTTATCTGAACTTAACTTCTGAAATATCTTCAAGTAGTCTAAGTTTCTCAATTCAGATTCTGGAACTGGCCAGGCACATGGGTACACTCCTGAAATCCCACCTACTCAGGAGGCTGAGGCAGGAGGATCACAAGTTTGAGGCTAGCCTGTGCAACTGGGCAAGACTGTCTCAAAATAAAAAATAAGAAGGCCTGGGAATGTAGCTCAGTGATAGAATGCTCCTTGGGTTCAACTCCCAAAATTGCAAAGGAAAAAAAAAAAAATACTGAGCCAGGCGAAGTGGCGCACGCCTGTAATTCTGGCACTTTGGGAGGCTGAGACAGAAAAATCTCAAGTTCAAAGCCAGCCTCAGCAACGGCAAGGCACTAAGCAACTCAGTGAGACCTTGTTTCTAAATAAACACAAAATAGGGCTGGGGAAGCCAGAGTGGTGCAAGCCTGCAATCCCAGTACTTAGGGAGCCTGAGACAGGAGAATTGCGAGTTCAAAGCCAGCCTCAGCAATGGCGAGGTGCTAAGCAACTCAGTGAGACCCTGTCTCTACATAAAACACAAAATAGGGCTGGTCAAGTGCCCCTGAGTTCAATCTCCAATACCAAAAAAAAAAAAGGGCTGGGGATGTGGCTCAGCGGTTGAGTGTCTCTGATACCAAAATAAATAAACAGATAGATAGATAAATAAATAAATACTAGTAATCCTGTAACTGAAGCTAGGGTTTGGCAATACTAAATTTTAAAATTTATCAAGTATTTATATACAAATAATTAAATATAACCCACATCTGATCTTCAGACCTGACATATAATCTGTAAAGTACCAACAGATGAGTTGGTATTAGTTTGATACATGAATAGTAATAAGAAACTCACATAAAAGCCAAAGGTAAACCCATTTAAGCAAGGCACAAAATGCATGAGGACAAGAGCACTTTACTTCAGCTTGGCACTCAACATGCATTTCATCTTCAGAACCTTGCCATCTGTAAGTGAAAATAACTCAGACTAGAAGTAGTTGAAAGACACTGTTCAGGTCCACCTAACAATGGTGTAAGAGGCAGGCTGGAACTTCAGACTGTGTTAAAAGGACAAGCTGTGGTAAAGAGCACATATCTTTACTGCCCTCTCACCTAGAGCCATAAGCATGAATTACCTAATTTATCCCATTACTTTCTTCACACTAGTAAAAAAAAAAAATGCAAAATACAATTCCTGTTAACTCTACTCTCAAAGGCATAAGAACTCAGAAGGGAGACTGCCACCAAATTCATATGCAGTCAGAGAGAGAGAGAGTACCTGGCATTTTGATCAAACTGTTTGGTGGAAGGACCTTCGAAATCTGTCCACAAGCTGAAGAGCAACATCACAATTAAAAGCAAAGTACACAAGGCTGGTGCAGTGGTGTACTCCTGTAATCTCAACTACTTGTGAAGCTGAGGTAGAAGGATGGTCAGTCTCAGCAATTTAGCAAGACCCTGACTCAAAAACAAAACAAAAACCACTCGGGAAGTTGTAGCTCAGTGATACTCAGTGACAAAGCCCCTATGTTCTATCCTCAGGACCAAAAAAATAAAAAACTGAACAAGAGAAAATGGTTGTCCATAAGACACATTTATTATCAGTTACAAAACAAGCCAGCACTGCAAAACAAAAAAGAACAAAATAAGGCTACCTGAATATTCCAGGAAACAAAAGTACACAAGATCACCCCCGCAAAAGGACTGGCAGACTTGTTCAAATGCTTAGAACAAAGAATGTAGAATTTGAGTAAATTAAATAAGGGTTACCAACATAATATTTTATGGCACTAATACCAAACTTCATGCATTGATGTTTATTCACAACCTGTGACAATGTTAGCTAAAAATATATATTACATGTCATCAAATATTGATAAACTATCCTAAAGTTTTCAACACTGTTCAAAGCATTTAAATCACCAGGAAATTTGTTATCTAACAGCAAATTACACATGAACTTAATCTTCATCTATACAAATGAAGGTACCCATGGAAAAAAATGATTTTTTTTTTTGGTACCAGGGATTGAACTCAGGGTACTCAGGGGTACCATTGAGCCACAATCCCAGCCCAATTTATGTAGAGACAAGGTCTCACTGAGTTGCTTGGTGCCTCACTGTTGCTGAGGCTGGCTTTGAACTTGGGATTCTCCAGTCTCAGCCTTCCAAACTGCTGGGATTACAGGCATGCATCATTGTGCCCTGCTGAACGTGATTTTTATTATCTAGCTCCTGCCAACTGACTTTTATATAGAGTAAGAATATTTTGTGGGGCTGGGGCTGTAGCTCAGTGGTAGAGCGCTTGCCTAGCATGCGTGAGGCACTGGGTTCGATCCTCAGCACCACAATAAGAAATGAATAAAAAATAAAGATCCGGGGCTGAGGTTGTGGCTCAGTGGCAGAGCACTTGCCTCCCAAGTGAGGCACTGGGTTCGATCCTCACCACCACATAAAAATAAGTAAAGCAAAAATAAAGACACTGTGTCCGTGTATAACTAAAAAAAAAAAAAAATTAAAACAAATAAAGATCCATCAACAACTAAAAAAAAATTTTAAAAAGAATATTTTGCAACTATACTTTCTCCAAAAATGAACAAAGTGTATTCAAATTATTTTGTGGTTTCTTATAACTTTCTGAAACCATTCCTTGTTAAATTGGTTGAAAAACTGGACACTATGGACTTTCACAATAAATCTTGTGATCTTTATCACATTTCCAAAAATTACCCTCTAGTAAAAGACCTAAAGAACCACAAGGCTCCTCCACAACAATGCTTACTACTGTCTCTTTGGGAGAGGTTGCTTTAGACAGTTCTATTAATGCTTAACCTCTACCCTAAAAAGACTCTAAGGTTACAAACTACAGGCTACAAACAAATCTTGTCCCCACACTTTCGTTTACAAAGGTTTTTAAAAAAATTGTGAACAGTAGCTGGGTATGGTAGTACATGACTATAATCCCAGTGGCTCAGGAGGCTGGAACAAGAGCATTACAAGTTCAAGGCCAGCATCAGCAACTTAATGAGATCGTGTCTTAAAAATAAAATATAACACATGGGGCCTGGGGATATAGCTCAGTTGGTACAGTGCTTGCCTGGCATGCACAAGGCCCTGGGCTCAATCCCCAGCACCATAAAAAATAAATAAAATATAAAATGGTCTGGGATTGGCTCAGTGGTTGACAGTGCTCCTGGGTTCAATCTCTGGTAGCCCCCTTCCCCAAAATTATGAACACTAAACAATCTGGAGAATTACATAAAGATTTTCAGCTTCTCTCAAAAAATCTTAAGACATGGTAACACCAGACTCATCTTTTCAGAGGATAAGCAGGAGCTAAGGCATCTTTCTTCAGATACAAAGGAGGAAGCCCATTCCACACATTCTAACAACCACCATTCCCTTTTGTCTTACAGTATTCTTCATAAGCCATATTCTTTGAAAAGAAACCAACACAATCATAAATTATACATACTTATTTTAAGTTATCAATAAGATAAACCCAAATAATTCTCTTAAGATTTGGAATCTTAAAGAAGCCAAAGATAATATAAAATGAAAACAAAAGTAAATGAATCTGGGTAATCAGGTTGTAACATAATTACCTAGCAAGGAATGAGTCCAGGCAATTATAGAACTCAGCAACATAACTTTATATCATGTTAATGGCAGTGCTGGCACTGTCATCTTAAGAATGGTGGGTATATATTGTGGGAAAAAGAAAACATGTAATCACAGTGGTTATGTATGTATCACAGCTGTAGAGAACTGGGGTTTTAAGCATGGGATAAAGAGAGATGTATAATCAAAGTAGTTAAGAAAAAACAACTTATTTCTCAGTTCTTATCACAGAAAAAGCTAGAGGGCTGGGGTGTGGTTAAGGGGTAAAGCGCTTGCCTAGCATGTGTGAGGCACTGAGTTTGATTCTGAGCACCACATATAAATAAATGAATAAAATAAAGGTCTATCAACATCTAGAAGAATAAAAATAAAATTTAAAAAAGCCTAGAAATGATGACAAGCTCAAAAGAAATAAGCTCCCTAAGAACCCAGACTCTGGTCTCCAAATACCCTTCTCACTAAAAGATTGTTGGAGAATAAATAAGGTTCTTCCCTGGTCTGGGGAAGAACACACAAAGTAAATTTGAATTTACTGTCATATCAGGCAGTAAAAAAACCTATCAAAGATGCCTCAGGTTGAGTCTAAAGGACTCAGGACTCATCCTAAAAAGAGACTTTAACTGGAATTCAATAAAAGTAACAGCTACACATGCAAAAAATATTTTTAAAAAATTATGCGCTGGGCACAGTGGCGCATGCCTGTATCCCTAGCATTTTGGGAGGCTGAACAGGAGAATCATAAGTTCAAAGCCAGCCTCAGCAATGGCGAGGCGCTAAGCAACTCAGTGACACCCTGTCTCTACATAAAACATAAAATATGGCTGAAGGATGTGGCTCAGTGGTAGAGTACCCTTGAGTTCAATCCCCAGTACAAAAAAAAAAAAAATTTATGCTAAAAGAAGCCAATCACAAAAGACCGCATATTATATGATTCCATTTATATGAAATGTCCCAAGTAGGCAAATTCAAAGAGACAGAAAGTAGATTAATGAATGGTTGCCCAGCATTGGATGTAGGACAGAATGGGGTGGGGACAGCTATGCAGAATGATTACTAATAGGTACAGGGTTTCTTTTGGGGGCAATGAAAACATTCTCATCTTAAAATTATGGTAAAAGTCTGAATATACTAAAAATTATTGAACTGAATATTTTATGTGTATTTTGTAATATGTAAATTATACCTCCATAAAACTAGGAAAAACCTGAGTTCAATGGATTGAGCCAGTTTATAATCAAATTAATTTTTTTGGTCATTTTGAAGATGTAGGGAAACCAATGAAGAATTGTCATTCTGTGTAACCAAAGGGATAAGGTAAAGTTTCTCTTTATATTAATAAATAAGGAACAGAATATCATTTTGAAACCTTAAATAAACTAACGAACCTGAGCAACAATCAATGGCTACTAACATCACGCAAAAGGTAAATTCAGACAATAGATGCTTCCTGATAGAATACAATATCATCCATGAAGAAGTCTAGATAAACAAATCAGCAAGGAGAAGGACCACAGAGAACCCATAGATTAAAAGACAATAGAGCCGGGCGCGGTGGCTCAAGCCTGTAATCCCAGCACTTAGGGAGGCTGAGACAGGAGAATCGCGAGTTCAAAGCCAGCCTCAGTAATGGTGAGGTGCTAAGCAACTCAGTGAGACCTTGTCTCTACATAAAACACAAAATAGGGCTAGGGATGTGGCTCAGTGGTCGAGTACCCCTGAGTTCAATCCCCAGTACCAAAAAAAAAAAAAAAAAGACAATAGAAGCTGGGCACGGTGGCACATGCCTGTAATCCCAGCGCTTTGGGAGGCTGAGACAGGAGAATTCAAAGCCAGCCTCAGCAAAGGCAAAGCGCTAAGCAACTAAGTGAGACCCTGTCTCTACATAAAACACAAAATAGGGCTGGGATGTGGCTCGGTGGTCAAGGAACCCTGAATTCAATCCCTGGTACCAAAAAAAAGGACAATAGAGACATTTCAAGCAATAGCAATGTAAGGACCTTAAGTATCCTGATTCAAACAAAATTAGCAGGGGACTCAGCAAGAATTTGTTTTTAAGAATTCTAAGGTGATTATTAGCATTAAAGTCACTTTTTAAAAATTAAGAGTCCATACCGTTTTTTTTTTTTGGTACTGAGGATTGAACTCAGGGGCACTCGACCACTGAGCCACACCCCCAGCCCTATTTTGTGTTTTATGTAGAGACAGGGTCTCACTGAGTTGCTTAGCGCCTCACCGTTGCTGACGCTGGTTTTGAACTCGCGATCCTCCTGTCTCAGCCTCCCAAAGTGCAGGGATTACAGGCGTGCGCCACTGCACCCGGCTAAGAGTCCATATCTTATGATGCCAGAGTTTTGCTTTAAAATAAGAAACAGGAAAACGGGAGAGAAGATGCAGATGAAACAACACTGACTATAGCCGGATTACTACATTTATCTCTTCCATTATTTCACATCTCTGAAATTAAGACACATCTTACTGTTAATGAGGCCAGATTAACTGACAGTATTTTTTCTTAGCAGTACATAAAATGCTTTTTTATAATGGAAAGCATCTTAAATTCAATTAAAAAAACTCTGTAAGATTACAAATATATATATATAGATATATACTTCTACTTAGCTAAAACATTACTACTGCCTAGACAGGAAGAGTTCTAAAATCCTCTCTCAGGTATCTAAATTTTCTTACTTCCCTAGAATTAACTATAGTGAGAGAAGCATTAAAAATACTACTTTGGACAATATAAAAATAAATTTAGGTATTCCAGACAAAAAAAACAAAGTTTGCAGTCAGAGACAATGAGGCAGGCAAGACAGTGTGAAAATTCTGGGTTCTCATAAACAGACTCAAATGGTGGCTCTGCCTCATGCTATGGAGCATTGCTCTACAGCTTCTCTGTGCTTGTTTCCTTATTTGTAAAATGTGGAGAATAACACTCACATCAAATGGTGAAAATTTAATAAAATATTTGCAAGTTAGTAAATGTACAGAGCATTAGTAAATGTATAGAGTATTAGTAAATGCTCTATACATGTTTGTTCTAAAAAATTAATAGAAATAAATGAATAAGCCACGCTAAAAAAAATGCATCATAACCTTTATTTATTGATTTATGGAATGTAGAAAAAATGAGAAAATATATACCTCTTTCCACTAATTCTTGTGATGATCTCTCAATTTTTGGAAGAGTATTATTTTTATTGTTTTTTATTATTTCATTTTTACTGTTATGCTTTGTGTTATTTACATTACATTCTGTGTAATGAAGACTATTCACAATTCTCAATAATTAATACAAATGAAATTAAGGTAACATTTTCAGTTTCAAAAATAATAAAAAAAAAAATGTAGTCCCCAAACCAGCATTAGTGGTAGAGAACAGTTGGAGAGTATGGGTAAATTCTTTTTTTTGGTACTGGAGATTGAACTCAGGGGCACTCGACCACTGAGCCACATCCCCAGCCCTATTTTGTGTCTTACGTAGAGACAAGGTCTCACTGAGTTGCTTAGCACCTTGCCATTGCTGAGGCTGGCTTTGAACTGAGATTCTGTCTCAGTCTCCCAAAGTGCTGGGATTACAGACAGGCGCCACTGAGCCTGGTTTCACTTTAGCACTTTAACAAGTTGTAGGTTTCAAGTAATTTGGCAAGCCTGGACTTCACTGCAATAGAAACACAAACAAACTTTGCTATGATATACACTTACTGAGGAAAAAATAAAAGAATATTTCTGACAAGGATTCTTGAAATGCAATTTCTAAGTACATACTTAAATATAATAAAAATCACCCGATTAAAATGCAACTTTTAAAGAAAGATGACAGTTGACATTGGAAATTTAGAAAATAAAAAAGGAAAGGAGCCGGGCATGGTGGTACACACCTGTAATCCCATCAGCTTGGGAGGCTGAGTCAGGAGAACGGCAAGTTCAAAGCCAGCCTCAGCAAAAGCAAGGCACTAAGCAACTCAGTGAGACCCTGTCTAAATAAAATACGGCTGGGGATGTGGCTTAGTGGTTGAGTGCCCCAGAGTTCAATCCCTGGTGCCAAAAAAAAAAAACCAAAGGAACAGTTAGTTACATTAAAAAAAAAAAAGAACACTTTGTCAAAAAACACTATTAACAAAATCTAAAAATGCAATAACAAGATGAGAAATAAAACTATGCCACATAATGAAAGATATATTCCTAATAAAGAACTCTTAAAAATCAAGAAACAGGATTGATAACTCAATATAAAAAATGAGGCAACAGGCACAATGGCACATACCAGCAATCTCATGTACTTGGGAGGCTGATACAGAAGGATCTCAAGTTGAAGGCCAGCCTGGGCAATTAACTGTGTGAGACTCTATCTCAAAATAAAAAGGACTGGGGATACAGATAAGTGGTAGAGCAGTTGCCTGGCATGTGTGAGACCCTGGGTTTGATCACTAAAAAAAGAAAAAAAGATGGGGCTGGGGTTATGGCGCAGTGGTAGCGTGCTCGCCTAGCACGCAGGAGGCACTGGGTTCGATCCTCAGCACCACATAAAAATAAAAATAAAGATATTCTGTCCACCTACAACTAAAAAATAAATATTAAAAAAAAAAAAAAAAAAAAAAAAAAAAGAAAGAGTGGGGAGTAGACAAAACAAATTAAAATTAAAAGAAAGCCATGCTGCCCGGTGGTGCATGCCTGTAATCCCAGCACTTTGGGAGGCTGAGACAGGAGAATCGTGAGTTCAAAGCCAGCCTCAGTAACCGCAAGGCACTAAGCAACTCAGTGAGACCCTGTCTCTACATAAAACACAAAATAGGGCTGGGGATGTGACTTAGTAGTCAAGTACCCCTGAGTTCAATCCCCAGTACCAAACCAAACCAAACCAAACCAAAACAAAAAAACAAACAAGACTTACAGATTGCCACATTTGGAAAGATTTTTTCAAGCAATATTCTTTGAGTTCTTTCTGATTGCAAGTAGTTTCTAAGCAGGAAATCCAAGAACACTTCTACTCCCACTGTTCTCCCTGGAGCAATCCTTCAAATCTCTTCCAATGTGGCCTCCATCTTACTATTCACATGGGGCACAGGCCACTAATCCCAACTACTCAGGAGGCTGAAGCAGGATGATAGCATATTCAAGGCCAGTCTGAGCAACTCAGTGTGACCATGTCTCAAAATAAAAAAGGCGTCAATTGTAGCTCAGCAGTACCACAAAACAAACAAAAAACCCCTGCAATTTTGCAATCTAATCCCCACTTCTCAATTCTCTTTCCCACCTCAACACCTAATATACTATGTAATTTACTCAGCACTGTGTCTATTGTTATTCTGTTTCCCCTCCCACAGCAGGAAATCCCCCCCATTGCCTATTCCAAGGGTGAAATATAGTGATTAGGATATGTTAAACTGTAATGAATAGGAGTTAAACTGGTTGAAACCTGTCTGGAGAAAACTTTGTGTTTTTTTTTTTTTGGGGGGGGGAGTACAAAGTTTGAACCCAGGGGTGCTTAACCACAGAGAAACATCCCCAGCTCTTTTTATATTTTGAGACAAGGTCTCCCTAAATTGCTTAAGACACTGCTAAACTGCTGAGGCTGGCTTTGAACTCACCATCCTCCTGCCTCAGCCTCCAGAGCTGCTGGGATTACAGGCATGAGCCACCACACTGACTGGAGAAAACTTTTGACAATATGAATTAAAAATCTTTAAAATGTTCATTCCAGTAATTCTAAGAATTTATCCTATGAAATTATCACTGATGATAATTAACAATGATTTATCCAAAAGATTATTCATCTTAAGTGTGAATTAACTGAAAAATGGCAACAGCCCACACTGGAACATTTAATGCTATGAAAAAGTTTCATATTAATTATGAAAAAGTATACCCAATGATTCCATTTTTGTCTTAATAAAAATATACAGGGCTGGAGCTATAGCTCAGTGACAGAGCATTTGCCTAGCATGTGTGAGGACTGGGTTCCATCCTTGGCACTACATAAAAGTAAATAAAATAAAGGTATTGTGTCCATATACAACTAAAAAAAAAAAAAAAAAAAGAGTTGGGCGTGATGGCACACACCTGTAATCCTAGCACTTTGGGAGTTCAAAGTCAGCCTCAGCAAAGGCGAGGCGCTAAGAAACTCAGTGAGACCCTGTCTCCAAATAAAACACAAAATAGGGCTAGGGATGTGGCACAGTGGTCCAGTGCTCCTGAGTGCAATACCCGGTACCAAAAACAAAACAAAACAAAACAAGAATATATTTAGCTGTGCAAGTGGCACATTCTTGTAGTTCCAGCTACTCTCAAGAGGTTGAGGCAAGAGAATCACTTAAGCTCCAAAAATTCAAAACCAGCCTGGGCAACATAGTGACTCCTGTCTCAGAACAAACAAAAAAAGTACATACAGGGCTAGAGATATAGCTCAGTGGGTAGAGTGCTTGCCTAGCACACCTAAGGCCCTGGGGTTCAATCCTCAGCACCACACAAAAAAAGTACATACATGTTTATTAAAAGGAACTGAAATAAATAATAGTAAATCCATTTAATGGAATGCTACCTAAGGTTATTTCCTATGTCTCAATATGGAACCATTTCTTTTTTTTTCTTTTGGTACTGGGGATTGAACTCAGGGGCACTCGACCGCTGAGCCATATCCCCAGCCCTATTTTTTTGTGTTTTATGTAGAGACAGGATCTCACTGAGTTGCTTAGTACCTCGGCGTTGCTGAGGCTGGCTTTGAAGTTGCGATTCTCCTGTCTCAGCCTCCCAAAGTGCTGGGATTACAAGCGTGAGCCACCACACCGGGCTTCAATATGGGACCATTTCTAAGACTTCGAAAAAAGGTAGATTCAGAGGCTGTGGTTGTAGCTCAGAGGTAGAGCACTTGCCTAGCACGTTTGATCCTCAGCACTACATAAAAATAAATAAATATATTGCGTCCATCTACAACTAAAAAAGAAAAGATGGACTTTTGTATAATATAGTAAGGCTGCACTATTTGGAACCACTACAGAACCAATTTCCAAGGTGCACTGTTAAGTATAAACAGCACCCAATACTATTTAATTTTAAAAAATTATTTCAAGTGTATTGGTTCTACTTCCTACTAAACAAAAGTATTAAGAATTTTTAAGTGCTTTTTTTCTTCTAAATTTTCAATATAACAATCTCTAGTTTTGGAAAATTTTTTTTTTTTTTTTTTTTTTTTTTTTTT
>CM053406.1:102342941-102384568 GCA_028644305.1 Xerus rutilus | reverse complement strand
GGTACTGGGGATTGAACTCAGGGGCACTCGACCACTGAGCCACATCCCCAGCCCTATTTTGTGTTTTATGTAGAGACAGGGTCTCACTGAGTTGCTTAGTGCCTCGCCATTGCTGAGGCTGGCTTTGAACTCGCGATTCTCCTGTCTCAGCCTCCCTAAGTGCTGGGATTACAAGCGTGAGCCACCGCGCCCGGCTGCTTTACAATTTTCTAAAGGAGTAATCTAACAAACTTCATTTTCCTTACCTGTAAAGTAAAATGGAGATTATCACCAAAGAGTTAATATTAGTAAATAAAAATTCTGTAAAAGTGTGATGAAGAAGGAATTGATCAAATAAAACAATTCCAAAAAGTCAAACCTTTCAGCACAGTGAAAGAACCCAAAGAAAATGCCCTAAAGAGCACTGAGCAGGAGCCCACACTCAACTGCAACCAGCTCAGTGACCCCAGGCACATTATTTCAATAATGCAGGTTTTAGTTTTTAAGACCTACAAAATCAGTGGACTGAAAATCCTTTCCACCTGCACATTACCATGACTAAATTAGTAGGGATACTGTTATATACTTGCAAAGGTTTCTAAAATTTTACATATGAATACTTGGTTTTTGTAACCTATAGGACCTGACCAGTTTTCATTGTGACTGAGCCACCAATCATAACAATATATAAGACTGTTTCCTTAACAATCTTGTCCAAGATCAGATTGCTAAAAAGTAGCAAAATCAGAATTCAAAACCAGATCTTCTCAATTCAAAATCCAAACTCTATGGTATGTTTCTTTCTCAGAACTTTTTCCTGACTAATCTGTTAGTAGCAGTTTGCCTTTGCAAAACAACTGAAGTTGTCAGGAGTGCAGTCAGGAGTCACTAAATACAGTTAAGTTACCTGTGTCAGGTGGGGCTTGAACTTCTGACACAATAACCTAACCAACTTAATTAATTAGAAATTTCAGCTGCTTAAAAGGAGGCCAGGGAAATAAGGGAAACAGGTAAAACTATAAAGAAAAGCTTATTAATTGAAGACAAAAACAAAAATAAAGCTTTTGAGAGTACAATAGGAGCAATTCTTCACTTATATTTTCAGAAGTCAAAGTTGTATAAAACATACTATTCAGTAAAATAACTGCTGGATTATCTATAATCCTTATCTGCAAAAAAGTCCAAGTATGGAAATAATGAAGAACAGAAATAACTCTAGGTTGCCCACAATAGTGAACAGAAGAGTAACATCATACAAACTAGGCTTTACAAATAAAGCACCTGGTTAATAAAGATTATCCAAAGTAACAAATATCTGATGTTAAAAATAAAGTTATAAGGTCAACAATATACATTCATCTCCCAAATTACAGTAAAATTCAGACTAATTATCATGATTAAATTCTAAGTAGCATGAGTGTTTAAGAGAGATGGCCCTGGGGCTGGGATTGTAGCTCAGTGGTAGAGCGCTTGCCTCGCATGCGTGAGGCCTTGGGTTCGATCCTCAGCACCACATACAAAGCAAAAAAAAAAAATAAAGACCTTGTGTCCATCTACAACTAAATAAATAAATAAATAAAGAGAGATGGCCCTAAGAGGAGGATTTCTAAAAAAATAGTGAATGATAATCCCCACCTCCTTACACCAGTAGAAAACTAATATTTTATAACATTCATATCAGTTTCACATGGAATAACAAAACTAAGAAACAGAAAAAAGTAACATTTAAATTTCTCCTGCATTCTAGAATTAGGTTAGCTCCTTGCTTTTTACATCAATCAATCTAGGATTAAAAACTGGTTTTAAATCTCATGAATCAAGAGGTAAACACACATACTCACATACGCCTTGGTCACCAAGTACTTACAAAAGAAAAAATTTCATAAGACAGATAATACAAATAGAGCAAGAAGTGAGGTCAAATCAAGAGGTAAACACATACTCACATATGCCTTGGTCACCAAGTACTTACAAAAGAAAAAATTTCATAAGACAGATAATAGAAATAGAGCAAGAAGTGAGGTCACCTACTATTTTATCTCTATTGAAAGAGAAGTAATTATGCGCTCTCCCCAAATATTAGCTTCCCAGCTGGGCGCGGCCGCTCATGCCTGTAATCCCAGCACTTTGGAGGCGGAGACAGGAGAATCGCGAGTTCAAAGCCAGCCTCAGCAAAGGCGAGGCGCTAAGGAACTCAGTAAGACCCTGTCTCTAAATAAAACACAAAACAGGGCTGAGGATGTGGCTCAGTGGTCCAGTGCCCCTGACTTCAATCCCCGGTACCACAAACAAAAAAGCAAAACAAAACAAAACCCCCAGCCCTCCCCTATCTGGTATTGTCATTCAGTAGTACAGCCTAGGTTTTTGAAACGTGTTACAACAGCTCAGAAAGGACTGGACAGTATACAACACCAAAAAAATAAATCAAAATAAATGGAAACTGTGCAGGAAATAACACATTTAAAATTAAGAACTAGAACTTTTTCTCTGCATACGATTGTCTAAGCTAACTTCCAAGAGCCTTTGCTATTAAACAATACAAGATAAAAGTTCTTAAGACTAAGCCTCACTTGCTGAAGCCTTCCACCGGGGGCTTTTATATCAGGCTGTGACCACTTTTGTGTTCCCCACAATAGCGCTAATCCACTGTTATGCATTCTGCTAATGAAACTGGATTCGTGGCACTGAAACACACCGAACCAGAATCACCAACGACGTTAGATGAAGAATTCTCCCGGCACTACTGTGATTGCTCCAAAGGTTATCTGCATTCAGCACGAGGACTTGAGGTTTAGGAAGAGAGGTAACACACCACTGTGTGATCCACCCGCAAACTGTAAAGAAGGCGATGCGCCTTGCAGGCTCAGGAAGTTGATTACCCAGGGGCAAGCTCCATGCCCTCCTCTATGAAAGGGAGCGTGTGGTTAGCAGAGCCAAAAGTAAACACGGAAAATCCATTCAAGAATTTCCTGATGGCCTACAGTGCCGACGTACGAGGCAAGTTAGACGCTGAGAAGCAAGTAAGGGAAAGAGATCAGAGTTCACCGACAGACTGATAATGATCTACCAGCTCCAGTGGGGAGCCCAAACTTGGGGAGCTTCTGACTCCTCCGTGGATTTGGGGAGGAGAGGTTCCGAGTGGGCTCTGGTCCTCCTCCAACAGCCCTTCCAACATGCTTGGGGCAGCTAAGACCCAGGCCTGGCGTTCCGCAAAAGAAGCTCCCTTCCACATGGTTGCCAGAGAGCGACCCGCCAAGTAGCCCCGAGGCCACGCGGTTGGGGGCTGCGGAGTGCTCAAACCCGGTGCACGTTCAAGACACGAAACTAGAGCAGAGGAGGTGAACGAGGAAATGCCAAGAACGGGGCGTTGGGGTACAAGACTCACTTCCTTTGGGCTTTGTCCTTCTTGGCCTTGGTCCTTTTCTTTCGGGCCTGGAGCGCAAGCACTGCAGGAGAGAGGGATGGGTGAAGGGCGAATGTGGAAGAAAAAAGGCGACCAAGGTGAGGGTGGAGACCTAGCAGGGGCGCCAGGCCCGGCTGCGGGGCCTGCCTGAGGGGCGGCTGCGGGGCGAGCGCCGCGGCTTTGGCTAGGCGGCCGGCCGGGGGGCTGGCGGCCCACGGGGCGCACAGCAGCGCCCGGGCGGGATGCGCCCGAGGGGGCTCGGGCCGGGTCAGGGGGCGGGCGGGCGGGCATGTGCCTCGCCCGCCGAGGGTCGGGCCCAGGAGTGGCCCCAAGGCGCGAGCCGGCCTGGCGGGGAACAAGGGGCGGTGACCGCCGGCGCCGGAGGACGCCCGGGCTGAGGGGCGCGGACCCGCAGCCCAGAGACTGGGGGTGGGGGGCGGCGCCACCTCAGAGGAAGGGCGCCGCACGCCCGGGGACCGGACGGCGACGGTTAGGCGAGGCTCCCGGCGCTGACTCGGGCCTCGCCCGGCAGCCGTTGCCCCTCGTGGCGGAGGCCGCTCCACCGCTCACCTTTCCGCTCCATGGCGAGACCGGTAACCGCCAGGCGCCTGCGCACTGGAGTGGCGGCGAATCGGGCTCCCGCCGCGGCCCAAAACCGAGCCCGCGCTCGCCCCGCCCCAGTCCCCGCCCCTCCTCGCCCCACGGCGCCGCGCGCTTGCGCGTTGGCCTCGGAGCCTACCACCTGCTCCCAAGGAGGGTGCCGCGAGGGGCGGGAGTGGGCGGAGAGGGAGGAACCGGGAGGGCAAGTACTAAATGGTGTTTTGAGATCCAAGCTTGGAAGGCTGGCTTGGTTAGTTTTGTTCCATTTACCCGGACTTAACCCCTTAGAAAAGGCGCAGAGCGCGTCTTTGAGGGTCCCCTGCAGTCAACTGAGATCTGCAGCAGTCAATGGAGATCTGCCTCAGTTTCCTGGCCTGTGAAATGCGTTAATCAGGCATGTCCCAGTTCCTTCCCTGAGCTATTGTGAGGGGCCGTTAAGACATTACTTCAAGAAAATGGAGCAGGGAGCGGTGGCGCACGCCTGTAATCCCAGCACTTATGGAGGCTGAGACAGGAGAATCGCGAGTTCAAAGCCAGCTTCAGCAACGGAGAGGCGCTAAGCAACTCAGTGAGACCCTGTCTCTACATAAAACACAAAATAGGGCTGGGGATGTGGCTCAGTGGTTGAGTGCCCCTGAGTTCGATCCCTGGTACAAAAAAAGAGAAAGAAAGTGGAAAAAAGAAATAACTTGGGAGAAAGAAAAGGAAGTGAGAGCAACACTAACACTGGAGGGAAAGAACCTGTTACCCTATGATTTTAAAAGTCTTTACAACTTTAAATGAAAGTTGTAAAGGAAGAGAGGGAAAATAAAAATGTTTATTGTTTTCTCATTTTACGGCATTAATGTCTTTTCAGGACATGATAAAGTTTTATTTATAGGATGTTTTTATATTTTTCTAAATGCATTATCTCTTTTTGTGTTTAATACAACAAAGGCAAGATAGTACCTACATTACACAAAAAATTAAAACTTAGAGAGGTTATATACGCAGAATCTTGGTGTCCAACCCATTGATTCCATCATCAAACCCTTCCTGTAAAGCAGGATCTGCAAAGTGTTTCTGAAAAGGACCATATAGTCAACATTGAGGCTTTGTGGATCCTAAGATCTCCTCCACTAGTCAGCTTTGCAGGTGGAACTTAAAAACAGTCATAGAAAATATGGGATGTCTGGGTTCCTACAGAATCCATTTATGGGAACTGACTGCTGAATTTCATACACTTTTTACACATTATGAAATGCTCTCCTTTTGATCTTTTTTCAAGCATTTCAACCATTCTTAGCTCAGGCCTTGGTTTGCCAACCCCTGTTGTAAAGTGCATGGTTTAAGGACAGAGAGGTGTTCTGAGAAATGCACTAAGATTTTGTCCTGGGAACATCAGAGAGTTCTCGCACAAACTAAGATGGCTACAAAATCACTAGGTGGTATAGTCTATGGGACTACTGTTGCATATGCAGTCTAGTGTTACCTGAAACCTTGTGATGTGGCACATGACTGTACCACAGCTGGACAAGGTAAAAGCTCTTGCTTTGTAAGAAGTGGGACCTCAGCGGAAAATACAAACAAGTGATCAATTGACTGGGAAAGGAAGATGGGAGTATAATAAATAGTAAAGCACAAGTCAAGGATGGTAAATAACTTAAGCCCAGCCAGGGAGGTGGCAACTTTTGAGCTGAGTCTTGGGAAATGTATACGATTTCCACAGGTGGGGAGGGAGATGGCAGGCATTCCTGAATGACAAAATCAATTGAGCAAAAAGGCAAACACATGAAAATGTGGGGGGGCGGCTGGGATTGGTAATGATTGAAGGGATGAAATAGGTGAGGCTGGAAAGGTAGGTTTGCCAAATTTGAAATTTAGATAATTAATATCTGTTGCATGAAACCTGAATGATAGCATTTCTGGGCATATTGTGAAACCAGACAGTCTGTCTTGGCCAAGGAAGACTGTAGTCGTTTCTTTTCTAAGTTAAATTTGAGAACAGAATGAGAACTGGGGCAGAAAAGGAAGCTCTGGAGTTTGATGATTGTTTTAGTTCAGGAACACCCTAGGTGGTTTAACAAATATAGGGGATGGCTGGTGGCTAGGGAAAATTCTGGAACTGGGGAAGAACTGCCCACTACAAGCAAACTCTGGAAGGTTTGAGACCCCGTGTCCATTTTCCTTGATGTGTCCTTAGGGACTACACAGTGTCGGGTATTTAGTAGGTGCTCAAATATTTGTCTAAGAAAAGACTAAATAATCTGCAGCTTATAAGAACCATAAGGAAAAGAGAGAGAAAATACTGAGACAATACAAGAGCTGGGCTAAAATCCAAGTGGTTATTGCAGATCAGCAAAAAGAGATGTGTTCGGCTTGCCACAATTTAGTCAGAACTGTTCTGACTGACTGTTGCTTTCTTCCCCTAAGAGCTTATTAATCATCTGTTTAATAACTCATTTGAGAATTGTTTCAGAATCAACGTTAAGTTCTTTGGACTAAGTTCCCTGAATTGACCGTTTCTCCTTTTTTTTTAATTCTCTCACTATGCATCAGTTTTCCACACTTCTTTTAAGAGTTCTATAAATGTTTATGTTAGGTCCCTCCCAACCCCTGATTCTAAGGCCACCTTTTGTTCTTTACTTCTTGCTTTAAAATCACCTTTTCATGTACTTTACCCTTCCAGAAAGTATTCTGTGTGTGTGTGTGTGTGTGTGTGTGTGTGTGTAGTCCTGGGGATTGAACATAAGGGTGTTCTACCACTGAGCTACACCCCCAGACCCAGTCCTTTTTTATTTTTATTTTGATATAGTCTCACTAAGTAACCCAGGCTGACCTTGAACTTGTGATCCTCCTGCCTCAGCTTCTGAGTCTGAGAGTGCAGTTATATGCCACCATGCCTGGTTCAGAAATTATTCTTAAAAGTTGTAGCTATTCTTTGGTGTTCATTCTCTGTTCCATGCTCATGCCTCCCCACCACACACACACACACACACACAACACACACACAGACACCCCTTTGTTGTTTTCTGTAAACTCCTTTAAAAGTATAATTATTCAGAGAACATGAATCATATTTTGGGCAGCTCATGGGCAGTGTCAGAATTTAATTTTCTGAAATGATCTTATTTCTCTTGAGCTAACTTGCTTTTTAAGATTGTGCTTATGGGGCTGGGGATGTGGCTCAGTGGTAGAGCGCTTGCCTCGCATGTGTGAGGTACTGGGTTTGATCCTCAGCACCACATAAAAATAAATAAATAAAGATATTGTGTACACCTACAACTACAAAAAAAAATTAAAAAAAAAAAAAGATTGTGCTTATGAACTTCCCTAATGCTTCATTGACATTTTTGAAATCCCACTGCTTGAAGTTGAGTGTGGATCCTCCCATCCAACATTCTCTGCCTTAGATTATCACAAATTGTTACACTCTCCAGAATTTTTATCTGAATTAAATCTTAAGTAGTACATCCCTGGGCTTCTCCTCCATCCTGCAGATGAAATGAACAACAGGAGAAAGTGAAAATATATCAGATGCTTTATGTTGAATAAGATTCCCAATAGCTGTCTACATAATTGGAAAACTCAGCCGGGCGCGGTGGCTCACGCTTGTAATCCCAGCACTTAGGGAGGCTGAGACACAAGAATTGTGAGTTCAAAGCCAGCCTCAGCAACGGTGAGGCGCTAAGCAATTCAGTGAGACCCTGTCTCTACATAAAACACAAAATGGGGCTGGGGATGTGGCTCAGTGGTGGAGAGCTCCTGAGTTCAATTCCTGGTACCAAAAAAAATAATAATAATAATAACTGGAAAACTCCAACGGAACTGTCTTGCCTTTATGATAGTATTGTGAAGTATACTGGGAAAATATAACATATTCTAGGTCTGAGTATCAGGAAACATGGCAATCCACAAGGATAATTGAAGAGAATTTAATGAAGGGGTGGAGTTATCAATAGGGTTAAGGTTAACCAACAAGGGTTGCTGAGGCACCAAGAGACTGCCAACAATGAGAATTTTTACCACCTCTAGACCTGAAGGGACAGGGAAGGAGACATTACCCAAACTTAGGGAGAGCTTATATTAGGTTAATAGAGCTGCCATAACAAAGTATCACCAACTGGGTGGCTTAAGCAATAGAAATGTATTGTCTCACTGGCATGGTGGTGCAAGCCTGTAATCCCAGCACTTAGGGAGGCTAAGACAGGAGAACCACCAGTTCAAAGCCAGCCTCAGCAACCCCGAGGTGCTAAGCAACTCAGTGAGACCCTATCTCTACATAAAACCCAAAATGGGGCTGGGGATGTGGCTCAGTGTTCGAGTGCCCCTGAGTTCAATCTCCAGTACCAAAAAAAAAAAAAAGAAAAAAGAAATGTATTGTCTCACATTTGTGGAGGCTGGAAGTCTTGAGATCAAGGCATTGACAGGATTGGCCTCTTCTGAGAGCTGTGAAAGAGAACCTTTTTCAGTCTCTTTTCTTGCCTGGTAGATGGCCATCTTCTTCCTGTGTCTCTGCACGTTGTCTTATTTGTATGCATATCTCTTTCCCTGAGTCTGCATTTCTTCCTCTTTTTTTTTTTTTGGTACTGGAGATTAAACTCAGGGCACTCGACCACTGAGCCACATCCCTAGTCCTATTTTGTGTTTTATGTAGAGACAGGGTCTCACTGAGTTGCTTAGTGCCTCGCCATTGCTGAGGCTGGCTTTGAACTCGCGATTCTCCTGTCTCAGCCTCCCACAGTGCTGGGATTACAGGGGTGCACCACTGCGCCCAGCTTCTGCATTTCTTTTTATAAGGACACTGGTCATCCTAGAATAGAGTTCATCCTAATAACTTCATTTTAACTCTATTACCTCTGTAAAGATTCTGTCTCCAGGAGGCTAGGGCAGGAGGATTGCGAGTTCAAAGCCAGCCTCAGCAACTTGGCAAGGCCCTAAGCAACCCAGCAATACCCTATCTGTATGTGTGTGTGTGTGTGTGTGTGTGTGTGTGTGTGTGTGTGTATGACTGGGGATGTGGTTCAGTGGTTAAGCTCCTCTTGATTCAATCCCCAGTAGCAAAAAAAAGAAGATTCTGTCTCCAACTAAGGACACATTCTGAGGTACAGTGGATAAGGACTCCAACATATCTTTTTTTGTTGTGGGAGTGGGGAATACAATCCAACCCATAACAAAGCTGTAGCAGCAAGAAAGGGCTGCTCAATAAATAAGCCCAGCAGGGACAGGGCAGGGAAATAAATACCCAACTTCTTTTTTCTCTCATCCTCTCAGGCTAGTGGCTCCTACTGACAAAACCCACTGGAAATTCGAAGGCAATCCAGCCTCCCCAGGGCATAGGCGGGTGGGTGAGGGTGGAGAGTGGATCTGGAGGGCTAGATGGAGAATATCCAGCAGAGCCTGTCTGAGCAGTGGATACACCCAAAACAGCTACCACATTCTAAGCAGGTGAGTCCACCTCTTGAGCCCCTGATCCCTGGAGAGAGTTGAGAACCTAAGCTGCGCTGGGATGACCCCCTTTCTGGCTTCATTCTATAAAAGTTTATGCTTATTGAGGACATTGTGCTTGGGTGAAGGCTTTGGGAGGAGGAGGTGGGAAAAGAGAAAAGAATAAAGACCTGGGCTTGGAGGAGTGGAAATAGAGGCAGTGAGTAGGGTGCAGGAAAGAAGAGGGAATATGGAAAAAGAGGAGGCTACAGAGATAAGGTGATCCCTGAAGCAGGTTGGGTGGTTGCACTGCTCCCTGGAGTGCTCTGGAGAGGCTGAAAAGGTTTGCAAAGTAACTTGAGCTGATCACACTGAGCCTCTTCCAGCCTCTTTGTTCTTTTTGGTTGGGAATAAGAATACCTGCCAGAGAAGCTTCAGAAAGGTAAGTGTTTGCTTCTCCCAGAACCTCACTCTCAGAATATAAAGAAAACAAGTTCCGGACTAGAATTAGCTGCACACTCATTTAGTAAACATTCATTAGCAGACAAGCACAAAATAGTTTCTGTGGCCTGTTCTGTAAGTTCTTTGGGGCCCCAGCTCTGTGTCTTTCTGGGTGCCGTGGTCAAAGCATGAATGAAAGGTTGACTCAAATCCCAGAGTCAGAACCCTGTCACCCTCATGGCGGGCAACAGGCAATCTGAGATGGAGTCTGCCTTATACCTTGTTATGCTATTTCAAGACTGGTTAATGCCAAAAGTGTTATCAGAAATGGATTTTCAGGCTGGGATTGTAGCTCAGTGGTAGAACACTTGCCTTGCAGGCATGAGGCACTGGGTTCGATCCTCAGCACCACATAAAAATAAGTAAAGAAGCGGAGGGGACGGGTTGGGATTGTAGCTCAGCGGTAGAGCGCTTGCCTTGCATGCGTGAGGCCCTGGGTTCAATCCTCAGCACCTCGTACAAAGCAATAAAATAAAGACATTGTGTCCATCTACAACTAAAAAAATATATTTAAAAAAAAAAGAAGCCGGGCGCAGTGGCTCAAGCCTGTAATCCCAGCACTTAGGGAGGATAAGACAGGAGAATCGTGAGTTCAAAGCCAGCCTCAGCAATGGCGAGGCACTAAGCAACTCAGTGAGACCCTGTCTCTACATAAAACACAAAATAGGGCTGGGGATGTGGCTCAGTGGTCGAGTGCCCCTGAGTTCAGTCCCCGGTACGAAAAAGAAAAAGTAAAGATACTGTGTCCATCTACAACTAAAATAAAAATATTTAAAAAAAAGGAAATGGGTTTTCACTGGGGAAAAGTTGCTTGTGTAATGAGTGTTAGAAAAGGGCTGTTGTTGGTGAAATGTGTGGCATTCAGTTACTCTGAACTACTTTGCTGTAGCCATTTTCTGATTAGAAAATTTGCTAACCCCTAGGCATGGTGATACTTGCCTATGCCTACAGCAGTTTGGGAGGTTGAGGCAGGAGGATTAGCAGTTTCAGGCCAGCTTACACAATTTAGTGAGACCTTGTCTCAAAATTTAAAAAATTAAAAGGGTTGGAGATGTGGCTCAGTGGTAGACAGCCCCCAGGTTCAATTCCCAGTACAAAAAGAAAAACAAGCAAATTGCTAACCTCTCTTGGCATGGAAATTGTTGATTAGAACTCAAACTGTACCTATGTATAAATTTTAACTGGCATATCGTGCTAAAAGTTCAATATTCCCAAGTGTTTTTTTTTTTGTGGGAATGTTTTTGTAGTGCTAGGGATCAAATCCAGGACCTTGTGTATGCTTGATAGGTAGTCTATAACTGAGCTATACTTGCAGCCCCCAAGTATTTAAGAAGTAGATTTACTGATTTCAAATGCCAATTAAAAAGAAGGAGGAAGGAGAGGCAGCAGCAGGAACCTGGGTGTCCAATACTAGAGGAATGCTTAAGAAATTTTATAGCACATCCTTTCTCTGAGAGTTACCAAAACAGGAATGCTTTGGATCCCATCTAAGGTTATGGAAGTATCAGAATAGCTTTGTTAAACATCCTAGAATATGCTTTCCTTGCTTTGATTCCAAAAATGAATGTCAAGGTTTTTAAGGTAAATTATAAACATCATTAAGATGGAGGTGCCCTAGGAGGTTCCCAGGCTCGGCAAATACGTTTTGCTGTACTTAGCATGTCAAGGGCCATGCAGACTTGGGCAATAAAAATAATGAACTGAAAATCAACACTTTTCCTGGTTTCTTTTTCTTTTTCTTTTTGGTACGGGAGATTGAACTCAGGGGCACTCGATCACTGAGCCACATCCTCAGCCCTATTTTGTGTTTTATGTAGAGACAGGGTCTCACTGAGTTGCTTAGCGCCTCGCCATTGCTGAGGCTGGCTTTGAACTCGCGATTCTCCTGTCTCAGCCTCCCTAAGTGCTGGGATTACAGGTGTGCATCACCATGCCTGGCTTCCCTGGTTTCTGAGCAGTGTGTAAACCTCCCAGACTCGTATGTGACCTTGGAGAAAGGACCTCAATAATGACTGGGATCTACTTTCTCCAGCTCAGTGGGCTCAGGGTCAAAAGTAGAATCAATTTAGGAAATATATACAAATGGACATGACTTACACTCTACCATGCTCACCGTCATGATAAACATACACTCCATGCACTGACTAAGGGATATGAGAGGCAGAGAAGAAAGCAACATAGGCTATATTCTGTAATACTTAATAGCTAACCTCTTATATACTAATTGCTGTTTACTAGACCCTATTGTCTCTCAATCCTCAAATAACTCGAGGAGATAATTTGACAGATAAGAAAACTGAGGCTCAACTAAGATCACACAAGCTAGGAAGAGGCAGGGTTTTTTTGTTTTGTTTTGTTTTGTTTTTGGTAGCAGGGATTGAACTCAGGGCACTCGACCACTGAACCATATCCCCAGCACAATATCTGTGTTTTATTTAGGGACAGGGTCTCACTGAGTTGCTTAGCACCTTGCTGTTGCTGAGACTGGCTTTGAATTCGTGATTCTCCTGTCTCAGCCTCCCAAAGTACTGGGATTATAGGCATGCGCCACCGATTCCAGCTTGGAATTCATACTTTTTTTTTTGGTACTGGAGATTGAACTCAGGGACACTCGACCACTGAGCCACATCCCCAGCTCTATTTTGTGTTTTATGTAGAGACAAGGTCTCACTGAGTTGCTTAGTGCCTCGCCATTGCTGAGGCTGGCTTTGAACTCACGATTCTCCTGTCTCAGCCTCCCTAAGTGCTGGTATTACAGGCTTGCACCACCGCGCCCGGCTCCAGAATTCATACTCTTAACCACACACTATATTACCTCTTCGTTTAGTGGGAGATGGATATATGAATAAAATAATCAAATACAATGAGAGCACAAAAAAATAAAAATTAAAAAAAAATTAGAAAGGCCCACTCAGCTGAGGATTTCAGGATGGGGTAAGGAGAAAGGCATCTGTTGAATGAGGTAAGACCTGGTCAGAGTTGGAAAATATGAATGAGCACCAGCTGCACAGAAGGGAAAAAAAGAAACTCCAGTTCTGGGACATAGGGTGGAGGGACCACAAACACTGGAGTATCAATGGAGGTGAAAAGCAAGGGGGAAACGGGTGCAGTGGCGCGCACCTGTAATCCCAGCACTTATGGAGACTGAGACAGGAGAATTGTGAGTTCAAAGCCAGCCTCAGCAACGACAAGGCGTTAAGCGACTCAGTGAGACCCTGTCTCTACATAAAACACAAATAGGGCTGGGGATGTGATTCAATGGTTGAGTACCCCTGAGTTCAATCCCTGGTACCAAAACAAAAAACAAAACAAAAAACTACTCTTATGCAAAACACTCAGCAAATTAGAAATAGTAAGGAACTTCCTCAGTCTGGTAAAGTGCATCTGTGAAGCTCCCTCAGCTGACATCATATTTAATGGTGGAAGACTGAATGCCTTCCCTCTAAGATCAACAACAGAGGAAGGATGTTCACTCTTGCCACTCCTATTCAACACTGTCCTGGAGGTTCTAGTCAGGGCCACTAGGCAATAAAATTAAAAGGCATACTGATTGGAAAGGAATTTGAAATTTTAATATAAAACTGTTACATCACAGTTTTGAATGCTATCCAGTGGAATTTAAATACTGTGGCAATTTGATGCACCATTAACCATTTATTTATTTATTTGGTGCTATGGATCTAGTGCATAAAAAAAAAATCACATAGTAACCATCAAAACTTACTTTAATGATCCATTGGTCACAAATCCAGGAAGAACTTCTTCAATTTTGTCAAAAACAAATAATTGGAAACCATCTGACAACAAAACTACGTGTTACCCTATTATTAGGTACTTACTTTCTTAGTCCAGACACCAGTTTTTCAGTATGTGCCTTTATTTGGGCCCCTGGGAGAGTCACACCTCCTGGCAATGCACCTGAGATTCATTGGGGAGCGAGAGAGGACTCTGCGTTTGTGTTTGCATGCTTGTTTTGTCTGCCCCATAAAGACTGAGATGTTTGACTTTTGTCCATTGCTGTAGCTCCAGGTCTTGAAAGGCGCTGGATACATAGGAGATACTCAGTGAGTATCTTTTGAATGTTATCAAAGAATGTAAAAATTACCAGTGCTGGATATGTGTCTTGGGGGCCTGAAAAGGAGGCCAAGAGACAGAGGCACCCAGTGAACTGAGTATAGCAGGAACAGAGCATGTAAGGAACTTGAATTTGAGCTTTCAAATATTTTCCTAACCTACCCACTAATGTAATTTTTTAAAAACTAGCCTTTTGTGTAAGGCATGGTGGCTCATGACTGTAATCCCAGTGACTCTGGAGGCTGAGGCAGGAGGATCATGAGTTCAAGGCCAGCCTCAGTAACTTAGCAAGACACTATCCCAAAATTAAAAAAAAAAAAAAAAGGACTGGGGGATGGAGCTCAGTGGTAAAGTGCCCCTGCGTTAAATCCCTAGTACCAAGCAAACAAAACTACCCTCATGCAAAACATTCAGCAAACTTAAAACAGTGCATTAAAAAGGCCATCCCTTCTCCAGTTTGAAGAAGCCGCATAGAGTAGAGAAAAGGTCTAAGTTTTGGAATCCAGTCTGGGTTTGAATTCTGATAATGATTAGTCATGACTTTGAGCAAACTTCTGGTCTTGGATTCTTCCCCTGGATAAACAGGTTAATTGTCCCTATCTAAAAGACAGGCAGCAGAGGGAGTGACGATTAAAGTGACTATACGTAGCCGGGCGCGATTGCAAACACCTGTAATCCGAGCACTTTGGGAGGCTGAGACCAGAGAATCGCGGATTCAAAGCCAGCCTTAGCAACGGCGAGGCGCTAAACAACTCAGGGAGACCCTGTCTCTACATAAAACACAAAATAGGGCTGGAGATGTGGCTCAGTGGTCGAGTGCCCCTGAGTTCAATCCCCGGTACCAAAAATAAATAAATAAAGTGACTGTGAGTATCTGCACCATCGCATACACTCAATAAATATGAGTTGTCCTTCGTCCCAAACCTGCCTCTTCCTTCCTCCTTTGGTGGCACTACTTTTACCTCTTACCAGGCCAGAAATTTGTACTATCGGGCTCACTCTGAGCCCCTGCTGCTGCAGATGCTAAGCAGCAAACACAATGTTAGAGTTAGGGACCTCAGGTAGAATCCAGGGCAGTTTCCTCATTTACAAGACAGGGGTAATGATCACCCTACCTCATAGGAATTCTGTGAAGATTAATGTGTTTGTTTTTTATGAAGTGCTTAGAATAGAGCCTGGCACACATTAAAGTGTTAATATGTGAGGATTATTTTTTAGGCTTGTCTGTGCGTCCCTGGTGAGAATCCATGTGTTACCTGGGAGAGAAGGGGCAGCCCAACATAACAGAGTGGGAGAGATCTTTTCAGATGCTGTTTCCTGAGCACTAATTATACTAAATGTATTGAGATGTCACAGAGACTCAGATACTAGGGGGAATGGAAACCAGCGGACAATCCTCAGTGGGTATTGTGGGTTAAGAGTACCACGGGTATCTGTAAACCAGGCATGGTGGCATGTGCCTGTAATCCCAGCAGCTCTGAAGGCTGAGACAGGAGGATCATGAGTTCAAAGCTAGCCTCAGCAGCACCAAGGTGCTAAGCAACTCAGTGAGACCCTATCTCTAAATAAAATACAAAATAGGAGCCAGGTGCAGTGGCGCATGCCTGTAATCCCAGCACTTTGGGAGGCTGAGACAGGAGAATCATGAGTTCAAAGCCAGCCTCAGCAATGGCGAGATGCTAAGCAACTCAGTGAGACTCTGTCTCTATATAAAACACAAAATAGGGATGGGGGTATGGCTCAGTGGTAGAGTGCTCCTGAGTTCAATCCCCGGTACCCGCCCCAAAAGAAATGGCACAAGGAAATTTCGGGGTGTGATGGATATATTGTTTACACTGGTTATGATAATGGTTTAATGGGTGTGTACAATATTTCAAAAGTTATTGAAGTAGGTACTTGGTACTTTAAAATCTGTCATTTATCATACACCAATTATGTCTCAATAAAACTATTTAAAATAAAAAATTGGCCTGAAGTCCAGGACAAAAAAAAAATCAACTAAATGTACAGAAAAGTTCAGATTACTATTGTTATTGGAAATCTCCTGGATAGTTTTTTTTTTTTCAAATTGCACTGTTTTATTGTGTACACATATGAATATGTTACAACAAATCTAACTGTTGTGTATAATTATAATGCATTGATTAAAAAAAATGTGCACCTAGTCCTCAGTATATATTACATTTTTAGGTACTAATAGTACGAATCATCAAAATTAAATTTACATGTGAAAGCGGTAGTTTTCTTTTTAAAGAAAACTTTTAGGGAATACAATAAATATTTGGACAAGAAAAGAGGAACATGAGACTACGTGTTCATATATGTTCATATTTACTTTTATTGGCATAAAGAAATAGATACTTGTTTTGTATAAACAAAAACTGAAAGGAACTGGAAGTTTGTAGAAGAAGCTGATAATAATGGTTATCTGCATGAGAAAAAAGGAATTTGGGGTATGAGGGTGCAACAGGGCAAGGAACAAGATTTTTCTTTTTTTTTTGGCACTGGAGATTGAACTCAGGGGCACTCGACCACTGAGCCACATCCCCAGCCCTATTTTGAGTTTTATGTAGAGACAGGGTCTCACTGAGTTGCTTAGCGCCTCGCCGTTGCTGAGGCTGGCTTTGAACTCGCGATTCTCCTGTCTCAGCCTCCCAAAGTTCTGGGATTACAGGCTTGTGCCACTGCGCCCGGCTAAGATTTTTCTTAACTTTTTGTATTTTAAATTATTTTAACTATGTTTACTATTAAAAAATGTATTAAAACAATAAGTAAAATCCAGTTCAGGTTAAACCACTTCCAGAACAACAATTTTTCTAACTATAGATCTTGAGCAACTTAGAGTTATGAAATCAGTACAATGGGATATGACCATTAAAACACCCACATCCACACCCACACCCACACAGAGAGCTGGGAGTAGAGGCACACACCTGTAATACCAGTGACTCAGGAGGTTAAGGTAGGAGGATCACAAATTTTAGGCCAGCCTTAGCCACATAGCAAGACCCTGTCTCAAAACCAAAAAAATATTCAGAAAGGGTTGGGAATGTATCTCTTTACCAGTGGTAAAGAGCCTGGGTTCAATCCCCAGTACCAAAACCAAAAACAGCAATGAACCTTCTCCTTCCACACAATATACACAGTGAAAAAGAAAATTCAGAGAATATCAGATAACATGGGGAAAAGTATTATTTTTTTGAACTTTTGTCTCAATTATATGTGTGTGTGTCTGTTGTGATATGAAGTATGGACTAAAGTTTAAAAAAAAAAGTGAAAGGCATTTTTTCTTGGAAACCAGGATTTGTCTTCCTTCTTTGATATTATTTCCTTGGATTAATTTTTTAGTTTTACATATTGCATTGTATTTTATTCTTCTACCCATCTGTTTTCTTGTTCAGATTATGGATACCTCAAGGGCAAAGACCACCTTGAATGTTTGATTCATCCATCCATGGACAAACAAATAAGACAATAAGTACTGGGAATTCAACCCAAGGGTACTTGACTACTGAACTACATCCCTAGACTTTTCAATTTTTTATTTTGCAG
The DNA here is from genome assembly GCA_028644305.1 of Xerus rutilus. Taxonomy (NCBI): domain Eukaryota; kingdom Metazoa; phylum Chordata; class Mammalia; order Rodentia; family Sciuridae; genus Xerus; species Xerus rutilus. The sequence continues at coordinate 102,367,053 of CM053406.1, read as the reverse complement.
TAGAGTCTAGCTAAGTTGCCTGGGCTGGCCTTAAACTTGTGTTCCTTCCCCCTCAGCCTCCTGAATCAAGGTATTACAAGTGTGCACCACTGTCCCTGGCTGTTGTTTTTCCTTTGATGATGGACACAAACAACTTTTTTGTTGTTGTTGTTTTTTTGGTACTGGAGATTGAACTCAACCACTGAGCCACATCCCCAGTCCTATTTTGTGTTTTATGTGGAGACAGGGTCTCACTGAGTTGCTTTAGCGCCTCGCCCTTGCTGAGGCTGGCTTTGAACTCGCGATTCTCCTGTCTCAGCCTCCCAAGGTGATGGGATTAGAGGCGTGCATCACCGCGCCCGGCTAGATTGCAATTCTTTTGAAATTATCCATCTTTTCATTCATTTTGTCCATCTTTTACTCTATTTTCTTTAACATATTTATATTGTTTGTTTTTGAAGTCCTTGACAGCCAATTCCAACACTTGAATCGCCCATGAGATCACTTCTACTATTTCTCTTTTTTCCTAATAATCAGATTTTCTTTTTTCACATGGACTGTGTTTTTTTTTAAGTGCTGGGGATCAAACCCAGGGCATTGTGTTTTGTTAAATATGTGCTCTAATACTGAGCTGTAGCTCTAGAATCCTCTTTTAAAATTGTATGTGAAATACTGTATTAAAAAAATAGACTAGGGGCTGGGTTTGTAGCTCAGTGGTAGAGCGCTGGCATTGCATGCACGAGGTGCTGGGTTCGATCCTCAGCACCACATAAAAATAAATAAAGATATTGTGTCCACTGGCAACTAAAAAAATATTTTAAAAAAATAGGCTAAACTCAATGTTATTTCTGCCCAGGGAGGACTTTTTTTTTTTTTTTTTTGGTACTGGAGATTGAACTCAGGGGCACTCAACCATTGAGCCACATCCCCAGCCCTATTTTGTGTTTTATGTAGAGACAGGGTCTCACTGAGTTGCTTAGCGCCTCGCCATTGCTGAGGCTGGCTTTGAACTCGTGACTCTCCTTTCTCAGCCTCCCTAAGTGCTGGATTGGATGTATACTTCTAGTAAGCAAATAAGGTAAGGGACTGATCATCAATTCAATCAGGAATTTACGTATGCTCTGGCTTTAGTTTATAGTCAGTACATTTCTGGTTTCAAATATATGTCAAGGGCAAGACCTGTGTATGCTTATTAAAAGGCCATTCTGAACCTGGCACAGTGGCGCATGCCTGTAATCCCAGCACTTAGGGAGGCTGAGACAGGAGAATCATGAGTTCAAAGCCAGCCTCAGCAATGGCGAGGCGCTAAGCAACTCAATGAGACCCTGTCTCTACATAAAACACAAAATAGGGCTGGGGATGTGGCTCAATGGTTGAGTACCTCTGAGTTCAATCTTCAGTATCAAAAAAAAAAAAAAAAACACACACAAAATAGGGCTGAGGATGTGGCTTAGCTGGTAGAGTGCTTGCCTAGCATGCACAAGGCCCTGGGTTCAATCACCAAAAATAAAATAAAAGCCCATTCCTTTATTGGGACTTCTTCTTCTAAGCATTTTGAGACCATGGGAAATTTCATTTTGCCTTTGCAGGCCAATCTGTACTCTCTTGAGTGGCCCTGGTATTCAGCCAATGCCTTGATGGGGACTGTAGTCTGCTTCACATGACAGCCCAAGTGGGCAATGCTTCCTTGGTCTTTCTTCCCTCTGGTGGAGTCCCTCTTCCTAAGGAAAGCCTGATCCTTAGGACTCACCCACACTCAGCAAATAACCCTGAAGAAAGGAAATGACAAGTAATCTCAGTTTATTTTTTATTTTTTTATTTTTTTTGTGGTATTGGGGATTGAACTCAGAGGTACTCGACCACTGAGCCACATCCCCAGCCCTATTTTGTGTTTTATGTAGAGACAGGGTCTCACTGAGTTGCTTAGCACCTCGCCATGGCTGAGGCTGGCTTTGAACTCGCGATTCTCCTGTCTCAGACTCCCTAAGTGCTGGATTACAGGCTTGAGCCACCGCGCCCGGCTTTTTTAAAAATTTTTATTGTTTTGGTACTGGGGATTGAACTCAGGGGTACTGGACCACTGAGCCACATCCTTAGCCCTATTTTGTGTGTGTGTGTTTTTTAGAGACAGGATCTCACTGAGTTGCTTAGCACCTCACTGTTGCTGGGATTATAGGTGTGCGCCACTACGCCTGGCTCTGCCCAGATGTTTGAAATGCCCAGATGATCTGCATTTTAGAAGAAAATAGTCTTTGAATTGTTACTTGCTGTTATGGTTTGGATCTGGATTGTTACCCAAAAGTACATGTGTTATAGCCGGGCGCGGTGACTCAAGCCTGTAATCTCAGCACTTGGGGAGGCTGAGACAGGAGAATCGCGAGTTCAAAGCCAGCCTCAGCTGTACATGTGTTATGTGCTTGGTCTCTAATACAGTATTGTTCAGAGGTGGGGCTACTGGGAAGTGACTGGATCATGAGGACTCTGATGTCAGACGATTAATCTATCAATAGCTGAATGGACTACTGGGAGATGGATTGAAGGTATGAGTCCTTGGCGGGAGGCGTGTCCTTAGGAATGTATCTTGTCCTTGCCCTCCCTTCTCTGTAGCCGTGAGCTTTCCTTGGCCACTCTCTTCCACCATGCTATTCTGTCTCACCTCAGATTCAAAGCAAAGAAACTGGCCAACCATGGACTGAAACCTCTGAAACCATGAGTTGAAGACTTTTCCACTAAGTTATTTATGCCAGCTGTTTTGATCATAGCAATGAAAAGCTGACTAACACACCAACTTTACCTTTTCTTTAATGCTGTACTGATAATTGTTTTGGTGTTTTTTTGGTACTGGGGATTGAACTCAGGGGCACTCGACCACTGAGCCACATCCCCAGCCCTATTTTGTGTTTATGTAGAGACAGGGTCTCACTGAGTTGCTTAGCACCTCGCTGTTGCTGAGGCTGGCTTTGAACTCGTGATTCTCCAGTCTCAGCTTCCCAAAGGGCTGGGATTACAGGCGTGCGCCACGGCGCCCAGCTTACTATTGATAATTGGTTAACCATTTTTCTTTATCTGTTTCCTTAGAGAGAGGTTGGATACTATGGGTTTATACCAGGATATATTTTTTTAAATATTTATTTTTTAGATGTAGGTAGACAGAATATCTTTATTTCTATGTGGTGCTGAGAAGTGAACCCAGTGCCTCACGCATGCTAGGTGTTCACCTAGTGAATACCTACCACTGGGCCATAACCCTAGCCCCTAATCCTAACCCTATACCAGGATATTTTTAAATTTTTATTTTTTGGGGGTACTGGGGATTGAACTCAAGGATAGCTGAGGCTGGCTTTGAACTTGTGATTCTCCTTGCCTCGGCCTCCCAAAGTGCTGGGATTACAGGTGTGCATCACCACGCCCAGCTTGTCCCCTGGTTCTCAGCTTCTGTTCAGTCATCATTCTTGGCTCCCCATTTGGCTTCCCTCCTAGCAGTCATTGGAACTTGCTATAAACCTAACTCCTCTTCATCCTTCAGATCCCAGGTCCTATGTTACTGCCATGGGAATAACTTCCTTGACACCCAAGACTAGCTCAGGTCCTCCTAATGTATGCCCTCTGAGTTTTCTGTATTTTACCTTCAAGATACTTATTACAATTTACAATTTTTTTGTGTGTTGTATATTCCCTTCATCCTGTATCTTCAGCACCTAGGATAATACCTGGAACAGAGTAGGAGTTCATTATATTAAGTAAACACGAAAAAAGGATGCTTTTATGAAGCGGGCTCTGCTGTGCTTTGGGTGTGGTTTGTCCCTTGTGGGTTCATGTGTTGGAAGCTCAGACCTAGAGGAGAAGTCTTGGGAGATGCTGAGGAACCTCTAAGAATAGGGTCTCATGGGATGTCCTAAGATCACTGGGGGAGCTGCCGTTAGAAGGTATTAAAGTAACTCTCTTGGACTCCTGAACTCTCAAGAGTGAGTTGTTATAAGAGCAAGCACAATCCCTGAATTGCAGTTTGGTTTCCCTTTTGGAGATGTGATTTCTTTTCTTTTCTTTTTTTTTTTGGTACCGGGGATTGAACTCAGGGGCACTCGACCACTGAGCCACATCCCCAGCTCTATTTTGTGTTTTATGTAGAGACAGGGTCTCCCTGAGTTGCTTAGCGCCTCACTGTTGCTGAGGCTGGCTTTGAACTCGCGATTCTCCTGTTTCAGCCTCCCTAAGTGCTGGGATTACAAGCGTGAGCCACCACGCCCGGCTGAGATGTGATTTCTTCCTCCCACACATACTTCCACTGTTGTGAAGTTAGGTCCTCTCCAAATGTCAAACTAATGAGACCCACCGATCTTCAACTTTGAACCTCCAGAACTATGAGCTAAATAAACTTCTTCCTTTTTTTTTTTTTATAAAGTCAGCCTGCCTCAGGTATTTTACAGCAATGCAAAACTATCTAATATGCAAAACTATCTAAAGCTATCTAATATTAATAGTTTTAATATCTAAAACTATCTAATATGTGTTCCCACCTCTTTTTGTATATATGAGATCATATTATATAGGACCGTGGGCTAATTACAGAACTTCTGAATCTTAGTTTATGTGTGTGTAAAGTGGGGAGAATATTGTTTTATCTACCACATAGTTTGAGATGCTATGTATGTAGCAGAAGATTAGCAAAGCACTTGTAGAGTGAGTGAATAGCATATGGTATCTCTGCAATGACAAATCTATATTTTAACAGAGATTTGTTTCATTTAACAAACAAGAAAAATTGAGTACCCAAGCAGAAAGAGTTATGTTTATTGAGTTGGAAATAAAATTCAACATTTTATATACCTTTGCCAGGGGTCTATATTTTTCTTCTGGGCTTAATTGAATACTAGACATTTTTTTCATGGGGAAGGAGGAAATGTTTTGAAAGAATTTGAACAAAACTTATATTGATTGACTTTTCCTACTCCTAGGAGGTTTCTCTCTGTCAAGTCTACCAAGAATACCAATTCCAGATTTAAAAACTGCTTTAAAAACTGCAAGAAAGAAGCAGTGGTGGGGCTGGGGCTGTAGCTCAGTGGCAGAGCCCTTGCCTTGCATGCAGGAGGCACTGGGTTCGATCCTCAGCACCACGTAAAAATAATAAATAAAAATAAATATATTTTTTAAAAAAAGAAAGAAGCAGTGGTGAAAGCACACATGCTTTCTGAAGACCACGGAGGGCTCCCTAACACTAACATTCTCTCCAAGTGGTACAGCTGATTGGCCATAGGAAACCAGTGTCAGGATAAAATATTGACCACTGGAAGTGACAACAAAAGTGCTTTTTGAGAGCTGGGCGTGGTGGCACACGCCTGTAATCCCAGCACTTTTTCAGAGGCTGAGACAGGAGAATCGCGAGTTCAAAGCCAGCCTCAGCAATGGCGAGGCGCTAAGCAGCTCAGTGAGACCCTGTCTCTACATAAAACACAAAATAGGGCTGGGGACGTGGTTCAGTGGTCGAGTGCCCCTGAGTTCAATCTCTGGTACCAAATAAATAAATAAATAAATAAAAGAAAGTGCTTTCTGCTTCGCTGGTCCTTGTGCTACAAGTCTCACAGGCTGGCTTACCTTTGGCCTGGCCTATCCTGCCTATTTTCCCCCAATTAGTACAGTCTGGATATCTCATATATAAAATAGAAATGCTACCGATATTTTCTTTTAAATGCCTATCTTTCTCCAACATGTGCACTCCTTTCTGAATTCCTCTCCACTGGACATTTCCTTAGGGATACAAAATACAGAGAAGGGAGAAGGTGCTGGAAGGATCCAAACTTAATTAGAGTTATATATTTTATTTGAGCCCCATCTCTTTGGAGAAAGGGGAACAGAAATGAGAGCAGTAAGTCAGAGGTGGTCTGGCGTGAAGCCCAGAGATGCAGGATGCTTGAATAAGGAAACCCTTCGCTGGAATATTTGCTGAAGGTGAAATAGGGGAGGCTGGACAGGGAAGGTAGAGATCATCGTTGGCATTTGGTAATGTGGCCAGGGAGTGTGATCCCAGTGCCCCCAGCAAGGAGGCAGCAGGCGGAGGAGTCACAAAGCAAAGTACTGCTACTATGTCCCCAGTCTAGATTTCCTGACCGAGCAGCCCCTTTTGGATGGGAAGGATTTGCCCAGGTTTTCTGACTCCTTATTTCCAGTTCACCTCCCCCGGGTACTCAGTGGATGAGTATGAATCCGTTTGTTGCCCTCTCCTCTCCACTGACGGTGTCTGAGTCTCAGAATGGGTTTGGGTACCCTCAGAGTGAGACTGCCGATTCTGCCGCTGAGGGTACGTGTAAGCTCTTGACCTGGCTTTGGACTGGGGCGCCCTCTCCCTCTCCAGCTCCATGTCAGGATCGGTCTCCGTCTCAGTCTCGGCCTCTGGGGGAGTGTTGGTCTCCAGCTCACTCTCGACTTCCCGCTCCAGCTCAGACTTGGGCTGAGTTGTGGGTTCCAGCTCAGATTGAGTCTCCAGCTCTGACTCATTCTCCAGCTCCTGATCTAGGTCTAGGTACGCATCCAGCCCCACATCTTTTTTTGATTTCAGCATAGGCTCCATTTCCAGATCAAACTCCGACACGTCCTCTTCTATTGGCTCCTGGACCTTGGTGAAACTTGGAGCTGGAATTTTGCGGCTTTCTGAGTGACTACTCATTTTAAGTCTTGGAATGTCATTCTGAAATACACACAAATAGATGGGGTAAATTTCCCATTAAAGTTTAACTTTCAAGCAGTCAAAGAATATCAAAATATAGTAGGACTTAAGGTACCAGAACCACAGGTTCCTGGCAGAGTAGAAAATATTTCTTGCCTAAGTCTGCTTTTATCTTCTTTGCATTCTTCAATTTCTCAGCCACTCACTATTCTTCATGCTCAATCAATCCCTAGCTTCTGACCTCTCTGGCTTTTCTAGCTAGACTGGATTTCATGATCTACCACTTATTTATTGGTACTGGGGATTGAACTCACGGGCACTCGACCACTGAGCCACATCCCCAGCCCTATTTTGTGTTTTACGTAGAGACAGGGTCTCACTGAGTTGCTTAGCATCTCGCCATTGCTAAGGCTGGCTTTGAACTCGCGATTCTCCTATCTCAGCCTCCCTAAGTGCTGGGATTACAGGCGTGCGCCACTGCGCCCAGTTTCATTTATTTATTTTTGAGATAGGGTCTAATGAAGTTGCTAAGACTGGCCTTGGACTTGCAGTCCTCCTGCCTCAAGCCTCAAGAGTAGCTGTGCCACCATACCCAACTCTGCTGGAGTTTTAAATGGCGGCATGTTCCAGGTCATGATCCTGGGACTCTTCTCTTCCATCCATTCTTTCTCATAGGTAATTTTATTTAGGCCCATAATTTTCATTACCATATATGTGCCAGTGACTCTTTGGTTGTAACTATTCCCCTAATCTGCAGGCTCATATACCTACTTCTTGACCACTGAGCCACATCCCCAGCTCTGTTTTGTATTTTATGTAGAGACAGGATCTCACTGAGTTGCTTAGCGCCTCACTGTTGCTGAGGCTGGCTTTGAACTCGCAATTCTCCTGTCTCAGCCTCCAAAAGTGCTGGGATTATAGGCATGCGCCACTGTACCTGGCTCCTACTTCCATTCTTGATATCCCCTTTTAGATATTTAGTAGGTGTCTCAAATTTAGTATGAACAAAATAGAACTGGCTCCTCTTCTAGTCTTCTCTATCTTAAATGCCAGAAACAAATTGATATATTCAATACCAACTCTTTTTTTTTTTTTTTTGGTACTGGAGATTGAACTCAGGGGCACTCGACCACTGAGCCACATCCCCAACCATATTTTGTGTTTTATGTAGAGACAGGGTCTCATTGAGTTGCTTAGCACCTCGCCGTTGCTGAGGCTGACTTTGAACTTGTGATTCTCCTGTCTCAGCCTCCCTAAATGCTGGGATTACAGGCTTGCGCCACCGTGCCTGGCTTCAATACTAACTCTTAATATAAGTCCTAAAAAGAATATTAATGAACTGGAAAAATACTTTTAAAAAAACATAGTCAATAAAGTCTATGTTAAGCCACGGTTACCACTAGCCTTCATACAAGTTCATAAGAAGCTTTCTCATCAACTCTAGGAATAGGACAAGACTCCGTGCTCTTATTTAAATTATTTTGGGAGGGATGAGGTTGTGGCTCAGTGGTAGAGCACTTGCCTGGTACGTATGAGGCACTGGGTTCGATCCTCAGCACCACATAAAAACAAATAAATAAAATAAAGGTATTGTGTCCATTTACAGCAGTACTCGACTTCCCGCTCCAGCTCAGACTTGGGCTGGGTTGTGGGTTCCAGCTCAGACTGAGGCTCCAGCTCTGACTCATTCTCCAGCTCCTGATCTAGGTCTAGGTACGCATCCAGCCCTGGGCACTGGGTTCGATCCTCAGCACCACATAAAAACAAATAAATAAAATAAAGGTATTGTGTCCATTTACAGCGGTAAATATTTTTAAAAAATTATTTCGAAGCCGGGCGTGGTGGCTCAAGCCTGTAATCTCAGCACTTAGGGAGGCTGAGACAGGAGAATCGTGAATTCAAAGCCAGCCTCAGCAACGGCGAGGCACTAAGCAACTCAGTGATATAAAACTAAGAAAGGCGGGGTGTGGTGGTGCATGCCTGTAATCTCAGCAGCTCAGGAGGCTAAAGCAGGAGAATCCTGACTTCAAGGTCGGCCTCAGCAATTTAGTGAAGCTCTAATCAATCAACTCAGCAAGACTCTGTCTCTAAATAAAATATAAAAAAGGGCTGGGAGCCTGGCGCAGTGGTGCAAGCCCACTTAGGGAGGCTGAGACAGGAGGATTGCGAGTTCAAAGGCAGCCTCAGCAATGGCAAGGCGCTAAGCAACTCAGTAAGACCCTGTCTCTACATAAAACACAAAATAGGGCTGGGGATGTGGCTCAGTGGAGGAGTGCCCCTGAGTTCGATCTCCAGTACCAAAAAAAAAGGTGCTGGGGATGTGGCTTAGTGGTCAAGTACTCCTGTTCAATTCCTAGTATAAAAAAAAATATATATATATATATATATAGGCTATGGATGTGGCTCAGTAATTAAGAACACCTGGGTTCAATTCCTGGAACCAAAAAACAAAACAAAACAAAACAAAAACCTCAAGAGAATTAACAATGAAACCTCTTAGGAGTAGAAAATGATTCATAGGGTGACCAAATAATTTTATAAAAAAAAATCAAAGAGTTGGGCTGGAGTTGAAGCTCAGTGTTAAAGCACTTGCCTAGCATGTATGAGGCACTGGGTTTGATTTTCAGCACCACATATAAATAAATAAAGTCCATTGACAACTTAAAAATAAATAAATAAATCAAAGAGATGGCCTGGAGATGTGGCTCAGTGGTAGAGCACTTGCCTACCATAAGCAAGATCCTGAGTTCCATCCCCAGCAGCACACTCCCTACCACAAAAAAATCAATGAGTTTCTTATATCCTAGAAATTGTCAGTTGGACCATCTAATGCAAGAGAAAATTTACTTTATTGTTGTTGCTTTTAGTTTGAGACAGGATCTTGCTATGCTCCCCAGGCTGGTCTCAAAGCCATGGACTCAAGTGATCCTCCTTTCTCAGCCTCTTGAGTAGCTGGGACTATAGGCATGTACTACCATGTGTGGTCTAAGACTATTTATTTTATTTTATTATTTTATTATTTTACTATTTATTTATTTATTTAGTACTGAATTTTGAATTCAGGGGTATTCGACCACTGAGCCACATCCCCAGCCCTATTTTGTGTTTTATGTAGAGACAGGGTCTCACTGAGTTGCTTAGCGCCTCGCCCTTGCTGAGGATGACTTTGAACTGGCGATTCTCCTGTCTCAGCCTCCCAAAGTGTTGGGATTACAAGCGTGAGCCACCACGCCCGGCTACATTTAGGTGATTCTGATGTTTACTAAAGTTTAAAAATGAATGTAAACTCTGAGCATAACAAGGATGACCTCTGGCCAGAGATGTTGTCAAGAGAATTCTTGCTCTGGGTAGAGGTGACCCTGGATGAACTCTTATGTCCCTTCTAATGGAAAGGTTTTCTGAGTTTATGATTTTGTAAATGGGAGTAAACTACAGAGTAGACACACACACACAAATTCAGATATAGCTACCAGGGAAAAATTATTCTGGATAAAACAGAGATGCATAACTTGTGAGAATTCTCACCAAAGCAAGGGAAATAACTGGTAATACATTGCTGAAAGAAAAGAAGAAAGAGAGCTGGGGCTGTTGCTCAGTGGTAGAGTGCTTGCCTAGCACATGTGAGGCACTGGGTTGGATTGTCAGCACACCATAAAAATAAATAAAAGTATTCTGGACCTCTACAAGAAAAATTTTTAAAAAAAGAAATAAAGAAAGGAAGGAAGGAAGAAAGAAAGACAGATGGGTTAGGGCTGTAGCCCAGTAACAGGGATTTCAGCTGGCATGTGTGAGGCACTGGGTTTGATCCTTAGCACCACATAAAAATAAACAAATAAAATATAATCCCAGTACTTAGGGAGTCTGAGACAGGAGAATCGCAAGTTCAAAGCCAGCCTCAGCAAGGGCAAGGCGTTAAGTAACTCAGTGAGACCCTGTCTCTATATAAAACACAAAATAGGGCTGGGGATGTGGCTCAGTGATGGAGTACCTTGAGTTCAATCCCTGGTACCAAAAACTAAAATAAAAAATAAACTAAAAAAAATAAATTAGCTAGATGTGGTGGTGCATGCCTGTAATCCCAGTACTTTGGGAGGCTGAGACAGGAGAATCACAAGTTCAAAGCCAGCCTCAGCAAAGACAAGGTACTAAGCAACTCAGAGAGACCTTGTTTTTACATATAATAAAAAATAGGACTGGGGATGTGGCTCAGTGGTCAAGTACCCTTGAGTTCAATCCCTGGTACCAAAAAAAAAAAAAAAAAAAAAAAGAAAGAAAGAAAGAAAAGAAAAAAGTGGAAAAATACAAGAAAGAAAGAAAGGTTATGTTTTACAAGCTTGGATATCTTTTACTTATTAATGTGATAATACTTTTTTTGTCATAAAAATTCAAACATTGAAATCTAGAGATTCGAATCATAGATTTGATTGAAAAATAATTGCTGAGCCGGTCAAGGTGATGCACACCTATAATCCTAGCACTTTGGGGGGTTGAGAGAGGAGAATCTCAGTTCAAAGCCAGCCTCAGCAACGGTAAAGCCCTAAGTAACTCAGTGAGACCCTGTCTACATAAAACAGAAAATAGGGCTGGGGATGTGGCTCAGTGGTTGAGTACCCCTGAGTTCAATCCCTGGTACAAAAAGGAAAAAAGAAAAATATTTGCTAAATCATTAAATAGTATTTGATGGTCATCTGTGTTTTCTTTTTCTTTTTTTTGACTTAGACCTACACAGATACTAATTTGAAAATGCTGAAGCAGAACAAGTAATTTATTTAGTATTAATAAATGACTAAAGCCGGGCACGGTGGCACACACCTGTAATCTCTGCACTTTGGGAGGCTGAGAGAGGAGAATCGGGAGTTCAAAGCCAGCCTCAGCAACGGCGAGGCGCTAAGCAACTCAGTGAGACCCTGTCTCTACATAAAACACAAAATAGGGCTGGGGATGTGGCTCAGTGGTCGAGTGCCCCTGAGTTCAATCCCCAGTACCAAAAAAAAAAAAAATGACTAAAACTTCTGACACCCTTCTTTTTCTTTTGCCTTTAGTCAGGTTGAATAAGTATTCTATTACTCACAAGGTAAATAAGATTTATATAGAATAATTTTTCCCTGGTAGCTAGATCTGAATTTTTTTTGTTTGTTTACTCTATAGTTCACTCCCATTTACAAAATCATAGACTCATAAACCTTTCCATTAGAAGGGACATCAGAGTCAAAGTATTAGAGAGGCAGAGATTCACCTCAGCTAATTCATCAGTTTTATTATTCATCCCAAAAGTTGAGAGGGGGTAGACTCTAAAGGTCTATCTAAGGGAGATACTTAAGATATTTAGCAAATGGCATGGCACTAGCCAAGGCTGATTTAAAGGGAGGCTCTAGGCTGCCGCCGGGTTGGATGAACCCTGTCTTCAGTTGAGGAGCGTTCTGGATAGCACCCAGATGCCACGGCAGTAGGGGCACTTGGAGTATTTTCAGCATCTCAAATTCTGGTACAGCCACACTGGAAAGCCTTTCCCAGACATTGTTCATCTCTATTTGATCAGGTGTCTCCCCCTTCCCCAAGCCTCCCCACAATCCCCATGCTTCACATCATCCAACCTTGTTCACGTCTGAGTAGGTTTCCTGAATCACTGTCTCAGATTCATCCTCGCTTAACTCAGAGAGCTCTGGACATGTCCTTGATATGGCAAACAGCACGGCATCATGGAGGCTGAGGAACAGCTGGGACTTGGTGATGCCATCATCAAAGAAATCATTCTTTTCAAACGTCCTGACCACAGAGGCTACAAACCAAACCAGGAACACACATTGTCAGACACCTGGGGAGCAGGGCCCCGAGGGTGCAAGACACAGCCCTCTCATAGGGTGAAGGATACTCACGGTGACACCCTGCAATGAGCACCAAAATGTTGGCGTTTTGGAAAGCATTGCACATCTGCAGGGAGAGAGTAAATCAGCATCAGAGAGCTTCATGCTCACTAAGAAAGGGACTTTTAATTAGCTGAGTTTTCAAACCCCTTGGGCCATGGGTTCATCTGGGATATAAGTACTGTTGCCTCCCAATTCTGCTTTACAAACATTGGATGAGTGGACTTCTGTACACAAAAGAGAGGGTACACAAAAGAGAGTCAGATCATCTCATGGGGGCTAGGGACTGAGAGGGAGGGATGCTCACAGTCTTCAGGTGGGCAACAGTTCACATAAAGAGAAAATGTTTGCAGCTGGGCGCGGTGGCACAAACCTGTAAGCCCAGCACTTAAGGAGGCTGAGACAGGAGAATTGCGAGTTCAAAGCCAGCCTCAGCAACGGTGAGGCACTAAGCAACTCAGTGAGACCCTGTCTCTACATAAAACACAAAATAGGGCTGGGGACGTGGCTCAGTGGTCGAGTACCCCTGAGTTCAATCCCTAGTACTGAAAAAAAAAAAGAGAGAGAGAAAATGTTTGCATGAGAAAAGCCCTGGTATAGAGATGCGCAAGGGTATGACGGGAACACTTTGGAAGTCACCATGAACAGCCATACTTTGGAATTATTTAATGTTTCTGTGTGACCCCCTGCTCCCTAGAGTTCATCAAGCCAAGGGGGTGAGATGTCACTCAAAGATGGTCAGGTGATGCGGTGGGAAATAGAATTAAAAAATCCTGAGAGTCACATTCAGAGCTGTTCTGCAAAGTTGCATTTGACTTTAGTAAAACATCAGATATTTAGTATCTGATGATGTTACTCATCAGATACTAACCTCAAGTTTACTTCAGCCAATATACCAAGCTCTGGGGGCAATAAATCATTTGACGTTTACTTCCAACGAAGTCAATACTAATCACAATACTCTAGGATTGAGCAGACTTCAGCCCTGAGCACCAAGATAAAATGTCAAAAGAAACCAATAAAACAGACTTTTCTTCTATCAGTACCAAGAGGAAACAGAAAGTCATTCTTTTTTTGTACCAGGGATGAACCCAGGGGTGCTTAAACACGAAGCCACATCCACAGCCCATTTTTTATTTTTCTTTTTGAGACAGGGTCTCACTAAGTTGCTAAGGGCCTCGCTAAGCTGCTGAGGCTGGCTTTGAACTTGCAATCCTCCTGCCTCAGCCTGCCAAGCTGCTGGCATTACAGTGCACTACTGCACCTGGGCACAGTCATTCTTGATCATATGGTAAATCATAAAGTCATTTGGTGAAGGGCCTCAACAGACATACTGTAAATGACAAACAATGAGAAAGGGAAATCCCATGAATTTAGAAGAAACCTAAACTGTTGGTTGTCTCTAATAAGAATGGATGAATGGATCTTTTTTTTTTTTGTACTGGGGATTCAACTCGGGGTAGTAGACCACTGAACCACATCCTCAGCCCTATTTTATGTTTTATGTAGAGACAGGGTCTCATTGAATTGCTTAGCACCTGCCTTGCTGAGGCTGGCTTTGAACTCGCCATCCTCCTGTCTCAGCTTCCCAAAGTGCTGGGGTTATAGGCGTGAGCCACTGCACCTGGTGGGTGAATGGGATTTTAAAAAGTGTGTTTAGGGGCTGGGATTGTAGCTCAGTGGTAGAGCGCTTGCCTCGCATGCGTGAGGTCCTGGGTTCAATCCTCAGCACCACACACAAAGCAATAAAATAAAGACATTGTGTTCATCTACAACAAAAAAAGTATTAAAAAAAATTGGTTTAAACCTTGTGCGGTGGTGAACGCCTGTAATCCCAGCAGCTCAGGAGGCTGAGGCAGGAATATCTCAAGTTCAAAGCCAACCTCAGAGCAACTCAGTGAGACCCTGTCTCTAAATAAAATATAAAAAAGGTCTGGGGGGGGGGGCGAGGATCCCAGCTGAAAAACGAAGAGCCGCTGGCAGCATGGATCTCACCTCCGCTCAGCGTTTTTTAGAACTTCGGCTATCAAATGGGCAGAATTTTCCTTGACCATACTGGTGGTACCCATCTGTTTTCTTGTGTAAACTGTGGCAGGATCCTGAGTACTGGCTCAGAACTCATCTCCACTCGGTTCACAGGTGCCCCTGGTAGAGTGTTTGTTTTTAACAAGTTAGTTAAGCTACAGTACAGTGAAGTTCAAGATCACTGGCTGCCACATGGTTCAGGATGAATAGGAAACTGGGATGGATCTATGAGTTTGCTACTGAAGACAGCCAGCCTTATAAGGAAGGCCATGTGATCCTGGAACGTGCTCTAGTTTAAGAGAGTGAAGGCTTTGAGGAGCATGTGCCATCCGATAACTCTTGAAGAAAAGGAGATAAATCCATCTTTTCCCAGGTCTCCTTCACGGAAAACAAAAATCTACTTACATATACTGTCACCTTAGCATCAGAGTCAGATTCATGAACTGCGGAACAAGAGGTTGTGAGAATCTGAGATGGAACCTTTCTTTTCTTTCTTTCTTTTTTTTTTTAATTTTGTATTTTCCATCCAACATCAGTGTGTAGAGAGAATATTATGCAGCTACTGTTAATTTTTTTCCCCTATGTTTGCATCTTGAGGCAGAAGAGTCCCTGCAGCTACATGGTAAGCTATGTGAGGAAAAAAACCTGGGCTATTCGAGTGAAAAAAGCGTGCTTTATGTAAATTTTGAATGGACAATATGTCAAGAGTATGGTTTTTACACTTATTTGGGCTTCATTTTAAAACTTTTTGTTGTTAAACTCAGTTATTTTGCTTGATTTGCTAGCTTCAGAGAAAAGATCCGAATCTGCGCCCAGCGCTAAAGGCTCAGTGTTAGCATGGCTTGTGCTGGCCCGGGCGCCATATTCGTGTTGGAGATGAACTGTAGCACCAGAGCCTATTCTTCCTTGTCAGTCATGACCCAAAGATGCCACCATTCCTAGTTACTTGTCACCACGTAACTGTTTTTTGTGGGTTTTTGTTTGTTTGTTTGTTTTTGGTACTGGGGATTGAACTCTGGGGCACTCGATCACTGAGCCACATCCCCAGCCCTATTTTGTGTTTTATGTAGAGACAGGGTCTCACTGAGTTGCTTAGTGCCTCTCCGTTGCTAAGGCTGGCTTTGAACTCGCGATTCTCCTGTCTCAGCTTCCCTAAGTGCTGGGATTAACAGGCTTGAGCCATCGCACCCAGCTACATAACTGGTGTTGATTGGAAACTTTTTCTGAAATGGGGCAGTACTGCTTGGTTGTCTTCTTCCATGTAACTTAAGCATAGTAATGTAAAGAAAGTAATAGTTGGTAAAAAAAAAAAAAAAAAAAAAGGAAGGGTTTGGGGATGAGGCTCAGGGGTTAAGCACCCCTAGATTCAATCCTCAGTACCAAAAAGAAAAAAAAAGTGTGCTTAAGTTGCTTATTTTTATTTATTTATTTAGGTACCAGGGATTGAACCCAGGGGCATTTAACTAGTGAGCCACATCCCCAGCCTTTTTTTATATTTTATTTAGAGACAGGGTCTTGCTAAATTGCTGAGGCTGGCTTGGATCTTGTGATCCTCCTGCCTCAGCCTCCAGAGCCGCTGGGATTACAGGAGTGCACCATCACACCCATCTTAAATTGCTAACTATAAGCCGGGCGTGGTGGTGCAAGCCTGTAATACCAGCACTTAGGGAGGCTGAGACAGGAGAATCGCGAGTTCAAAGCCAGCCTCAGCAACAGCGAGGCGCTAAGCAACTCAGTGAGACCCTGTCTCTACATAAAACACACAATAGGGCTGGGAATGTGGCTCAGTGGTTGAATACCCCTGAGTTCAATTTCCGGTACCAAAAAAAAAATTGCTGACTATAAGGTAAACAAACCATAATAATTTTCTTTAATAAGAGGAATACAGAACAATTACAAAGGGAATGAAAAAACCTATATTTTAGACTGTAAAGTGCACCAAGAATGTCTTACGGATTTAAAGTAAAAACATCTGACATTTATCCTCTATGGGGATAGAACAGAAAGCCATCCACAAGGGCCAGAAAATATGGTGTCTCTATATGTGGCGGCAGGAAGTGGGGGGAAGAGAGGAGAAGAAAGCACAATCACACTATGGAATATTTTAAAGAGGAAACAGACTCAGTGCAGTTTAGTAATCTGCTTTGGATCAGACAGACAGCGAGCACTAAAGCTAGAACAAAGCACACGTTTCCAGACTGGCAGCCAGAGTTCTCCCTGCTATGAAAAACTGGCTATTGCCTCAGAATAAAGAGGACCTGGACTCACTTAAGAGAATAATATTCCCTTGGGAATAAAAATGTATGATCAAGTAGAATTCAAAGATTCAAGAAGGTAAACCAACCAAAGCAGCATATCTCAAAAAAAGGGTGGACATAGTCAGAACTAAGAAGTGAGTGCCCAGGATGCTTGAACCTGGGCCACTGCCAATAGGAGCAAAGGTAAGATAGAGTGCTATCAACAGAGAGAAGCTGGCTGAAGAAAGGACATTGTACCTATGAGACACTAAGCAATGAGACTATTATGGTGAACTGTGCATATGAACTGTCTGTTGTGTATACGAAGGAGAGAAATGAGAATGCCAAAGAGCCTGAGAGTAGGAGTCAGGTCTTGGCGACAAATTTTGAAGGAAAACAATCTTCCCTGTCCTTTTCTACCTGAACGTGTCCGCAATGAACAGGGAAGGGGGAAGACCCCGCGTCAGATATTGGACAGGCAGCTCCAGGGTTGGGGTGTCGTTTCCTTTCAACTGCTTCATATCTGAGTACAAGAGAACTCAGTGTCTGGCTCAGAGCAGATGAGCAGTAGGAATTCTTGGTGAGCTGCTTTCTGTACCACTCAAACCTACTCCTTGATTTGCAGCTACCTCCTAGGACATACTGGGAGTTACACAGATTGCTACTTCAGTGGTGTTGGCAATTTCCTTTTTTGCATTCCTGGAGAAATAATAAGTGGCTCTTGCTTACTGAACCAGCTTCAGTTCATTTTATTCTGATTGGACTTAAATTATCTCCACATTCAAGTTTCTGCTAGCCTAGCAGTCTTGTTAGTAGCTAATCAGAGGGGAACAGGATGTGGGCATGGGGATAGGGTGTGGGCATGGGTGGTGTGAGGAGAGCAGAGGTCTCAGCAAAACCCCCCAGGTACTTACCTGTCTTAATTCCACCAAAGCCTGAAAATCGACATAGTGCACCATGGTAAAGTCCAGGATGATAGTGTGGATGCTGGGTTGAAAAGACCTATCCGAGTAAGGGATGAGTGATACCTCCTGACTTTCAGTAGCTTCAGACAGTGGAAGCAAGCTGTTTCCTGAGAGTTCGTTTGAGAGCTGGACTTTCTCCAAATCCCCGCTGCTTTGTTCTTGATTTCTCTGAGACAAGGAAGATGATGTGTTTGGCACTTGCTCATCAGATAGACTCTGGCTCGTGTTTATGCTTTCCACATGTGAGCAGCGGACCAGGCTAATGGAGGATGATGCATCAAGATTCTGTTTATATTCAAATCGTTCTGTGTAGATAATCTGAGAGAACAGAGATAACATTTAAACTAGGGCAGGAAGTACTTGTAACTACACTGTTATCTACTAGCTCACTTCCCTCTCACTTATGGTGACATTTCTCCCCAGACTAGGTACCACTGTATATTTTTTAGTTGGATATCTCATGACCAAAGCTACATTCATCTTTTCTTATCCTAATGACCCACAAGGGCTCCTTCCCAACTTCCTGTGTCCACCAATGACATTATTGTTCTAGTGAGCCAGACTTAGAATCATCCTTGATCTGTTCCTTTCCTTTGTCCCTGGGTCCTCACTAAGTCTACAATGTCTACTACTATTTTGTTAGAACTCCATCCTTTGATCAGGACTTTTTGTCAGCACCTTCTTCTTCTTCTTTTTTTTTTTTTTTAATATTTTTTCGTTATAGATGGACTCAATGTCTTTATTTTGTCTATTTATTGTTATGTGGTGCTGAGGATCGAACCCAGTGCCTCACATGTGCAAGGCAAGCGCTCTGCCACTGAGCCACAACCCCAGCCCTAGCACCTTCTTCTTTTACCATGCAACAGTCTTCTGTCACGCTTTCTTAAGACAACAAAAAGTTACTTGAGAGCCGGGTGCGGTGGCGCACGCCTGTAATCCCAGCACTTAGGGAGGCTGAGACAGGAGAATCAAAGTTCAAAGCCAGCTCAGCAATGGCGAGGTGCTAAGCAACTTGGTGAGACTCTGTCTCTCAATAAAACTCAAAATAGGGCTGGGGATGTGGCTCAGTGGTCTAGTACCCCTGAGTTCAATCCCTGGTACCAAAAAAAAAAAAAAGTTACTTGAGCATGGCTGTCTTCTCACTCCTTTCAGTCTCTTAATAGGCCCAAGGGCCTTCTGTAGCTTAAGGAAGGACAGCACCAGAAACCAGGAATACAATGACATGCAAGGTGTGAATGTGAACCCTGCATTCACAGGGATCAGAGTCTCCCTGGGGGAAGTACACATGTCCATTAAAAAGGTAAATAAATAACATGAGTGGATGAGGACTGTTAGGTTCATGGGAAAATGAAAAGAATTTGCTTGCTAGAGTGGTGTAATTCTGAGTGATGTTTCTTTTTTTTTTAATTTTTTTTTAATTTTTATTTTTTGGTACCCAGGATTGACTGAGCTAAAACATGGTTAAGATGGTGTGTTTTCATTAAGAAGATTGTACATCACAATCAAGTTGCTTTCATTCTGGGAATGCAAGGTTGGTTTAACAGGCAGATTGATAATGTAATTCATCACAGAAATAGAATTAAGGACAAAAATCTCATGATCTTATCAATAGATAAAGAAAAAGCCTTTGACAAAATTCAGCATCCATTCATCTTAAAAAGGCTAAACAAAATAGGGATAGAAGGAACTTGCCTCAGCCAGGCGTGGTGGTGCACAACTGTAATCCCAGCACTTAGGGAGGCTGAGACAGGAGAATCGCGAGTTCAAAGCCAGCCTCAGTAACAGTGAGGCACTAAGCAACTCAGTGAGACCTTTTCTCTACATAAAACACAAAATAGGGCTGGGGATATGGCTTAGTGGTCGAGTGCCCCTGAGTTCAATCCCCGTACCAGAAAAAAAAAAAAAAAGAAAAAGATCAATGACATTGTTCACAAAAGTAGAAAAAACAGTCCTCTAAAATTCACATGGAAGAATAAAAGACCCAGAATAGGGGCTGGGATTATGGCGCAGTGGTAGCATGCTCGCCTAGCACGCGGGAGGCACTGGGTTCGATCCTCAGCACCACATAAAAATAAAATAAAGATATTGTGTCCACCTACAACTAAAAAGTAAATATTAAAAAAAAAGACCCAGAATATCCAAAGTAATTCTAAGCAATAAGAATAAGGCTGAAGGGCATCACAACACCTAACCCTGAATTATACTACAGAGTTATACTAACAAAAACAATATGGTACTGTCATATAAACAGACATGAAGACCAATGGTATAGAATGGAAGACACAAGGACAAACTCACACAGATATAGTTATCTCATCTTTGACAAAGGTGCCAAAAACATAGACTTTTTAACAACAGATAGACTTTTTCATAAATGTTGATGGGAACACTGGACATCCAGATGTAGGAGAATGAAACTAGATTCCTATCTATCACCCGGAAAAAAAGTTAACTCAAAGTGGATCAAAGTTGTAGGAGTTAGACCAGAAAGATGGCTCCTAGAAGAAGACATAGTTTCAACATTCCAACACATAGACATAGGCATTGACTTTCTTAATAAGACTCCTAAAACTCAAGAAATAAAACCCAAGAATCAATTAATTGTATGGCATCAAATTAATAAGCTGCTGCACAGTAAAGGAAACAATTATGAGCATGAAAAGAGAGCCTACGGAACGGGAGAAAATCTTTGTTGGTACTCTTCTGATAGGGGATTGATATCTAGAATCTATAAAGAACTCAGAAATCTTAACATCAAACAACAAATAACCCAATCACTAAATGGGCAAATGAACTAAGTAGACATTTCTCAAAAGAAGAAATGTAAATCAAAACTACATTGGGATTTCATCTCATCTCAGAAAGACAATCATCAAGAATATAAATAATGATAAATGCTGGCAAGTTTGTGGGGAGAAAGGAAAACGTATACATTATTGGTAGGACTGCAAATTATACAACTACTATGGAAATCAGTATTGAGACTCCTCCAAAGACTAGGAATGGAACCACCACATAACCTATCTATTCGACGCGTTGGTATTTATCCAAAAGAACCAAAGTCAGCATACTATAGTAATACATACATACATTTGAGCGTTTATAACAGTGCGATTCACAATAGCCAAGTTATGGAACCAGCATCGGTGTCTACCAACAGATGAATGGATAAAACAAAAAGTGGCATATATACACAATGGAATTATATTTAGCCATGAAGAAGAATGAAATTATGAAAAGCTGGGTGTGGTGGCGCAAGCCTGTAATCCTAGCAATCTGGGAGGTTGAGACAGGAGAATCATGAGTTCAAAGCCAGCCTCAGCAACGGTGAAGCGCTAAGCAACTCAGTGAGACCCTGTCTCTACATAAAACACAAAAATAGGGCTAGGGATGTGGCTCAGTGGTTGAGTGCCCCTGAGTTCAATCCCTGGTGCCAAATAAATAAATAAATAAATAAAAGAATGAAATTATGTAATTTGCTGATAAATGGATGGATCTGGAGAATATCCTGTTAATTGAAATAAGCCAAACTCAGAAAGTTAAGAGTTGAATTTTTTTTCCTCATATGCAGAAGTAGAGAGGAAAAGAATTGAAAGAAAAAAAAATCTCACAAAAAAAAGAAGGGATAACAGAAAAGGAAGGGACCAAGGGAAGGAAAGAGAGGAGGGAAAAAGGAGGAACTGGGGAATGAAATCAACCAAATTATGCTATGTGCCCATATGAATATATCACAAAGAATTACACATTTATTATAATTCTAATATTCCAATTAAAAAGAATAAATAGAAAGAGTAGAGTAGAATAAGGGGAGGGGGAAGGAGGAGAAAGAGGAAGTACTGTGGAATGCAATGGAGCGATTTATGTTATGTCCATATGTGAATATGTCACAGCAAACCTCACTATTACGTATAATTATAATGCACAAATAAAAATATAAAAAGCATGTTTTATGGGGCTGGGATTGTAGCTCAGTGGTACAGCGCTTGCCTAGCATGCATGAGGCACTGGATTTGATCCTCAGCACCACATAAAAATAGATAAACAAAGATATTGTGTCCATCTACAACTAAAAAATATTTTTTAAAAAAGCATGTTTTATGTTATTTATTTTTTATCACAATGAAAAAAACTACTTGAAGACAGAAACAGAGACTCTTAAAACTTCTTTTTCTTTTTTAATGATCCCCAAAACACAGGCAGGCAACAAAAGAAAAATAGACAAATGGAATTGCATCAATCGAAAAAGGTTCTGCAGCTAGGCATTGTGGTACATGCTAGTAATCCCAGTGACTCAGGAGGCTGAGGCAGGAGTTGTTCAAGGCCAGCCTCAGCAACTCAGCAAGGTCCTAAGCAACTTAGCAAGACCCTGTCTCAAAATGAAAAATAAAAAGGGATTAGTACCTGGCTCAGTGGTTAAGCACCCCTGGATTCAATCCCTGGTACCAAAAACAAATAAATAAATAGCTTGTACATAATAAAGGACACAATTGACAAAGTAAAGAGACAATCCACAGATGGAGAGAAAATATCTAGGAATCATACATCAGGTAAAGATCCAATATCCAAAATATACAAGGAACTCAAACTACTCAAGAACAAGAAAACAAGCAGTCACATCAAAAAATGGGTAGGGCTGGGGCTGTGGCTCAGTGGTAGAGCGCTTGCCTCGCATGTGTGAGTCACTGGGTTCGATCCTCAGCACCACATACAAATAAATAAATAAAATAAAGATATTGCATTCATCTACAACTAAAAAAATATTTTAAAAAAATGGGTAAAGAGCATGCATAGACATTTCTCAACAGAAGGTAGACAGTGGCCGATACATGAAAAAATGTTCAACATCTCTAACATCAAAAAAATACAAATTCAGGGCTGGGGTTGTGGCTCAGTGGTAGAGCGCTTGCCTAGCATTGAACCTAGTGAAGCGCTGGGTTCAATTCTCAGCACCGCGTATGAATAAATGAATAAAATAAAAGTCCATCAACAACTAAAAAAAATTAAAAAAATACAAATTCAAACCACAATGAGATATTATGTACTTGTTACATTGGCTATTATAAAAAGATGAAAGATCATATGTGTTGTGAAGGAGGTGGGGAAAATGGAACCCTCATAGACTGTTGGTGGTATTATAAAAATTTCTAGTGTTCTACTGCACAGGATGGTGATTATAGGTAAAAATAGCTAAAAGAGGGAATTTTAAATGTTCTTATCACAAAGAAATGACAAGCATTTAGGTGACTGATATGTTAATTAATCTGATTAGATCATTCCACAATGTGTACATGTATTGAAATATTGCATCATACTCCATAAATATATACAATTATCTCTCAGTTAAAAATAAGATAAAACTTTAAAGCATCCTCTTTTTCCTTTTTCATAGTGTCATGGTTCTGGGCACATATTAGGAGATCAATAAATATTGAATGATCTTATTCTACTCTAAAGTGTATTTGCTGATGTCCTGTATGTTCTTTGTAATACTCAGCACTGTGTGGATACAAAATTAAAATTACATATAGTATTCACTCTGTTCTCTTGGCAGAGAAGCTGGTAGTTTTCAGGGAGCTCAGTAGAACCTCTGCTCCTTTAGGGTGGGTGGGAACAAGTGTGGGCACTCAGTGTTCTGCCGATCCCTGCCTGGCAATGGACGAGAGGTATTGGAGGTATGTGTAGACAGTGTTGCCCTCTAGGGGATAGGCTCCGGACTAGGAGATCAATGCAAGGCTCAAATGCCACAAATGAACAGCTGTGCCTGGTGGGAAGGGATTATTGAGGCAAAGTCCAGGTTAGAAATGATGAACACTAGCCAGGCGCGGAGACACAAGCCTGTAATCCCAGCACTTAGGGAGGCCGAGACAGGAGAATCGCGAGTTCAAAGCCAGCCTCAGCAACGGTGAGGCGCTAAGCAACTCAATGAGACCCTGTCTCTACATAAAACACAAAATAGGGCTGAGGTCAGTGGTCGAGTATCCCTGAGTTCAATCTCCGGTACCAAAAAAAAAAAAGAAAGAAAGAAAGAAAGAAAGAAAGAAAGAAAGAAAGAAAGAAATGATGAACACTGACAGTCTCAACAGGCAAACTCTGTGCTCTTGTCACCAATAGTAGTCAGGGCATCTCCTCCTACTTACTTTCTCCTCCTACCTGAACCTCAAAGGGGAACTCATGTCATTTCTGTTTAAAATCTTTTATTTCCAATTCTCTGTGGCCCATCTAAAGTTTCTTAGAGGAAATTAATAGTGTACTTTTTTTTTTTTTGGTACCGGGGATTGAACTCAGGAGCACTCGACCACTGAGCCACATCCCAGCCCTATTTTGTGTTTTATGTAGAGACAGGGTCCCACTGAGTTGCTTAGTGCCTTGCTGTTGCTGAGG
>CM053406.1:102325782-102342841 GCA_028644305.1 Xerus rutilus | reverse complement strand
ACACTGAGCCACATCCTCAGCCTTATTTTGTATTTTATTTAGATAGGGTCTCACTGAGTTGTTTAGTGCCTCTCTTTTGCTGAGGCTGGCTTTGAACTCACAATCCTCCTGCCTCAGACTCATGAGCTGCTGGGATTACAGGTGTGTTAAACAAAGGCTGTTAAAGGAGGTAACCCATGAGCTGCTGGGATTATAGGTGTCGTGGCACCAAGCCATAGTAATGTACTTCTTCATAAAATGTGGAGAAAGCTGGGCATGGTGGTGCATGCTTGTAATCTCAGTGGCTCAGGAGGTTGAGGCAGGAGCCAGCCTCAGCAATTTAGTGAGGCTGTAAACAACTCAGGGAGACCCTGGCTCTAAATGAAATATAAAAAAAGGCTGGTGATGTAGCTCAGTGGTTAAGTGCCCCTGGGTTCAATTCCCAATTTAAAAAAAGAAGAAGAAGAAGAAGAAGGAGAAGGAGAAGAAACAAATGTAGAAAAGAGATATTTCTGACCCTGGGTGATGTTTCCACGTCATCACAGTTGCAGGAACATTTACACATCTTGTTCCTCCTATGTGAATGACGGCGGGGTTCCTTTGAATTAAACAGCCTGAAAATCTCTTCTTCTTTAAGAGGCACCCTTACCATATCAACCTGAAAGACAAAAAAGGATTCTCATACACAGGGTGAGTGGTAGACAGGAAACCAAAAGGATGGGAGAGATCTTTGCTTGCAGGCCAGCACAGCTGGTGGAGAAAGGTGGGGAGGAGAGAGGTTACCTCTTTTAACAGCCTTTGTTTTAGGTTGTATACATTTACAAAGGTAATGGAGTTGCAGCACTGGAAGATTTTCACCCCGGGGAAATATACAACCTGCCAAGACAAAATATGAAGTGGAAGGAAATTTCTCAATTATGTCATGCAGCAAGAATAATTCATCTTTAGAACCTTCTGGAGAATTCATATGCCTCCCTTTGGAAGCAAGAACCAGAAAGTTCTTTTCTCCCATTTCCATCTCCTGCTTCCCCCACTTCCATTTCTCATTCCGCTCTTTATCTTGATCTTCCTCTTCTTAAAAATCACTCAAGAGCCGGGTGCTGTGGCACACGCCTATAATCTCAGCCCTTTGGGAGGCTGAGACAGGAGAATCGTGAGTTCAAAGCCAGCCTTGCAACGGCGAGGTGCTAAGCAACTCAGTGAGACCCTGTCTCTACATAAAACACAAAATAGGGCTGGGGATGTGGCTCAGTGGTCGAGTGCCCCTGAGTTTAACCCTCAGTACCAAAAATAAATAAATAAATAAATAAATAAATAAATAAATAAATAAATAAATTCATTCAAAAGTGATTCTTAGCTGGCTGTGCTATGAGGATTTAGCTACTTAAGAACCCACCTCTGCCCTTGTTCATTGCTTCCCCCTCCTTTGTGAATGTGTATCTGCAGAACAGCCAACAACAGCAAAAGGGGTTTTGTAGAGAATCTAAGCACCAGGCTTGGTGCACCCCATCCCCTGGGCCAGAGGGGGATGCTTTGTCTTCTTACCTCCCGATAGTCATTGATGCTTCTGTAAATGTTGGTGTTAGGGATCTGACCCAGGATGAGAATCTTAGTTCTGAAAGGAAACGCACTTGCCTTTAGGCCAGGCTGGCCTTACCTTGCTGTGGCTAACCTCCTATTACCTGAGACAAAGTACCTGTGTGAACGAACAGTGATGATGAAGAAAGCACAACCTAAGGAAGCAAACAGTCCAGCGTCTAGTCCCAGGAAAACCGTACATAAGAAGGTCATGATCCAAAGAACCTTGTGGAAAAGAAGTTGAAGGGAAAGGGAGACCATGAAAACTTGCCAAGTCAAGAACACGCCAGTCCTACCTCTTAAACGACCTCCACCTTCTCCCTTCTACACCTGGGGCAGAGGGACTGGTGCCATCTCAAACTGTGGACCCTCAAGGCTGCCTAAAATTCAATTCTCTTTTGAAATTTCTGTTTCCTTAGGTGCAAAATAGTGATAATCATCTCTTCCTTACAGGCTTTGTTGGGATTAGAAATCCTATCTGTATAGCAAACTGCGACACTCACCCCAGGCTAATAGTTATTTTAAGACCTATAATAGTTATCGCAAATCTTAAACACCTTTTTCAAGTCCCTACCTGACCTTACCTTCATCTTCACAGGAAAAAAATAGGCTGAAACTCCCTTAACTCTTTACTTCCCCCACCCCGTCATTTGTCAGTATCTGCGCTCAACTTTTGCGCATCCACTTCAGTCAGGTGGGAATACTAGCCCTCCTCCTGGACTGGAAACTCCCTTTGTGCACTGGATCACATCCCCTCCTAGCCTCTCAGGAATCTGGCTCCCAGAATTGCCTTCTCTCAATTTCTCTGCCTCTATTAGGTCCTTCTCCTCTCCTCATATTCTGCATCTGTCCCTCCACGCCAATTTTTCTTTTTTGCTCTCTGGTTTTGTGCCCCAGTTGCCATTCTGTCTGGTAAGATACCTCCTTCTTTTAAGACTTGTGTCTTTTTTTTTTTTTTTGGCATTAGATTTTTTTTTAAGTTGTAGATGGACACAATACCTTTGATTAATTAATTAATTAATACGGGGTGCTAAGGATCGAAGCCCAGTGCCTCCAAGTGCTAGGCAAGCACTCTACCACTGAGCTACAACCCCAGCCCCAAAACTTGTGTCTCTTATCCAGAAAGATATTTATACTAACTGGACTAAAAGTCATTCGAATATGCAATGGATAACAAACTCTCTTTACTAGATCTGCGTGTAACTATAGCCACTTCATCAATCCCTTTCATTTAATTTTGCATAGTTGGAATGAGAACTCCATGTTTTCATGCACCAACAGCCTTGACTTCTTAAAAGAAAAACAGTGCAAGGGCTAAGTGCGATGGCACACACCTGTGATCTCAGTGACTTGGGAAACTAAGGCAGGAGGATTGCAAGTTCAAGGTCAGCCTCACCAACTCAGTGAGATCCTGTTTCAAAATAAAAACTAAAAAGGGCTGGGGGAGTGGCTCAGTGGTAAAGTGCCTCTGGGTTCTAGAATACAAGGCATCAGAGTTGCTGGTGTTCTTCATGTCCATGACTGATCTCTTTTGTTCTCTCTCTGACCTTCCCCTCTGCCCTTCACTTGCTCAGCCAGGACATCTACACTCACAAAGTCGTATTGGTTCTGCCTCCACAGAGTGGGTAGGTTGTAAATGCTTTCGAAGAAAGGCAATACGTTGCTCAGAATAACACCAGCCAGCACAGCCTGTGGGGAAAAGATAAACTTAGCTTCATTTCCCTTCAGTGGGTGGATAGGTGGAGTTAAAGCTCCCAGCCCCTACAAAGGAACCACAAAATGTCAGCCTTGCTACTCAGAAATACTTTTATGTTGATATTTCATATGAATACCATAGACATGCTCCAACTCATGGGTCGACCCAAATAAATATTCTCCACATCTTTCTCTATTCTCCTTTATGATTTGTCAGACATGTGAGGCAAGGTCAGGCCAAGCTCAAAGCCTGACAGATTCAGGCAGTAAAGCTACAAGAGACCCCTTTTAGTTTCAGAGAGTTTGTTACTCACATAGAAGAGGAGTAGCCAAAGGTAACATCAGTGTTGTTACTGTGGTAACACCAGGACCCATGAGGGAGCTGGCTTCTTTGGCTATTGGCCTTGTCTCATTTTCTTGACAAATCTATTGCTCACATCATCTAGAAGCCATTCTCAGATGGGATGATAAATCAAGAGAAGTTCCACTCACAGAAACTCTAAAGTCGTGTGTTTCTATTCAAGTTTGATCATGATATGTTGTCATTATTTTACTAATGAGACATCATTTATTATCATTCAAGTTAACATAGCAAATTAAAAACATTGATAACACCCCATGCATATGGTTGTTGAGTATAAACATTCTCAACTTGCCCTTTTGGAAGATCATCTGGCAACAGACCAAGACATAGTGACACACTGTCATGTAGAAATGTTGGAGTATTATATTGAAAAAAATCAACAATACAAAATTGTATGTACAGCTAGGTTGCAACCATGCAAAGTGATATCTGTTCACAGAAAATAAGGCTGATTTGCCAGGCATAGTAGTGAATGCCTGTAATTCCAGTGACTCATGAGGCTGAGGCAGGAGGATCTCAAGTTCAAGGCCAGTTTCAGCAATTTGACAAGACCCTTAGCAACTAAGGGTAAAAAATAATTGTAAAGAAGGTGGGGCGGGGCTGGGGATGTAATAACAAATAAAGTGTCAGTAACAAAAAAAATAATGTTGGTTAGATATATGACAAAATATTAGTGGTTTATTTGTAATTATTGGTGACAGGTGACATTTTATCTATTCTATTATGTGTTTATGTCCCTGAGTTGGTTAAATATTTCTCAGCCTTTTTCTAGCCTTCTTCTCCTCAATAAACTGCCTGGGAATTAGAGCTGATTCTACCATTAGGAATAGCTGGCTCTAGCTTGCTCCAGCTTTCTGAGGTATGCTTCTTTCCTACCATACCACCTTCTTTCCAGTCAAGAATCTCCAAACTCTCAATAATTTGCAGAGAGATATGGTGAGACGAAAAGAAATTTAACTTCATCAGAGATTTGTATGAGTTTTGACTTGAGGCAGGGGGTATGGAGAGGAAACAAATCTCAGGAAAAAATATAGAATGAAACTCTTACCTTTGTGAATATTAAGGTAAAATATGCTCATTGTGTAAAAGAAGAATTATACTCCTTCATCATTTTCATTATCAAAGAGACAAGTGTTTTTAACATATTGGTGTGTTCTATATATTTTTTTCACACAAAATTGGAAATGACATTGAATATACTATTTTGTATCATGCTTTTCCAAGTTTATGATGGTCTTCTTTTTTTGGTACCAGAGATTGAACTCAGAGGCACTCGACCACTGAGCCACATCCCCAGCCCTATTTTGTGTTTTATGTAGAGACAGGGTCTCACTGAGTTGCTTAGCGCCTCGCCCTTGCTGAGGCTGGCTTTGAACTCGCAATTCTCCTATCTCAGACTCCTAAAGTGCTGGGATTATAGGCATGCACCATTGCACCCGACTTATGGTGGTCTTTTGGTACCTAGTTGAGATCCTAACCAGGAGGCTCCATTAATGACTCTAATAAGGATTTTGCAAAGAGCCATCTGCAGTCTTTTAGGGAAAGAAGAAATGATCCATAGTTTAATACCATATGACTTCATTGTTATAATAGTTCATATATTTCATTGATCAGATTGTATTCACATCTTCTCACTCAGAAATGTGCTAAGAAGATAAAGTAAGAATGGGGCAGGGGTTGCGGCTCAGTGGTAGAGCACTTGCCCCTCACATGTGAGGCACTGGGTTGGATCCTCAGCACCACATAAAAATAAATAAAGGTATTGTATCCATCTACAACTAAAAAAATGTTTTAAAAAAAGATACAGTAAGAATAACGTGGTGCAACATAGCCAGCCAAAAGTGAAGGATGTCCTGTCTCCAACATGTTTATAATAAAGGAGTGCTACCTGCTTTTATTACTACCCTTCAGTGAATTCTGACAGTTTTTGTTTGTTTGGAATTTTAAAATTCTGCTTCTTTTAGCGGTAAAGAAAAAAATACAACTGCTCAAAGTAAATTAGTGAGTGACCCTTCAAAATAGACTTTTGAATAGACTGAGTTCCGGAGAGGACTTCTGCTGGGAAATGAAAAAACAGGCTTGTCAATCTCATCCTCCTTGAGCAGATACCATTCCTGGGCTCCAAGATCCTTGAGTCACAAGAGAAGAAGGCAGCAGCAACCTTGTGGTGGTCCTGCTCTAATGACACCTGACGCTAGATAGAAGGTAGCACCAAGCAAGATGGAGATGACATCTATAATTACTCCAGCTTTGGGGACAGCCACCTCAGGTAATGAAGCTGTTACACCAGGAAGGAAAACTTGCCCCATCTCCCTAAGTATATTATAAAATGGCTAAAGGGAACATGAAGAAAATTTATGTCCAGAGACATAAATCTATATTGTTCATCAATAGAGATAACTGAGCAAGGATCTATATTGTAACTTAGAAAAGCTGAGTACAGCCAGTGATTAGCACACCCGGCATCTTTAAGGGTCAGGTGAACAGTCTCATCCAAAGGGAAAAAATGGCACATTCATATCCAGAGGCAGCCTAGTTGGACAGAGTTAAAACTCAACAATCAGACCACATTTGAGTGTCATGAATTCACGAAGAGGCAATGTAGCAGCAATGAGGGGTCTGTGTTCACATAGAAGGTAGATCAAGGCCTTCCAGAAAACAGATGGCATGAGTTTCCAAGCCTGTACTGACAATGGGGATCTGGTATCTGAGGTCTATTTTCACTGGTTCCTTACTTACAAAGCTCATTTTATTTATTTATTTATTTATTTATTCATTCATTCATTCATCCATTTAGTTTGGTAGTGGGGATTGAACTCAGGGGCACTCAACCACTGAGCCACATCCTCAGCCTTATTGTGTGTTTTATGTAGAGACAGGGTCTCGCTGAGTTGCTCAGTGTCTTGCTTTTGCTGAGGCTGGCTTTGAACTCGCAATCCTCCTGCCTCAGTCTCCTGAATCACTGGGATTACAAGTGTGCGCCACTGCACCCAGCTCATAAAGCTTATTTTATAGCTTAAGCTACAACAAGATAAGAATGATAATAACAATAATGTTTCTTTCTTAAAAAATATTTTTTAGTTGTCAATGGACCTTTATTTTATTTATTTATATGTGGTGCTGAGAATTGAACCCAGTGCCTCACACCCGCTAGGCAAGTGCTCTACCACTGAGCCACAACCCCAGCTCCCACAATAATGTTTCTTTCTTTCTTTCTTTCTTTCTTTTGGTACCGGGGATTGAACTCAGGGGCACTCGACCACTGAGCCACGTCCCCAGTCCTATTTTGTGTTTTATTTAGAGACAGGGTCTCACTGAGTTGCTTAGTGCCTCGCCATTGTTGAGGCTGGCTTTGAACTCGCAATTTTCCTGTCTCAGCCTCCCTAAGTGCTGGGATTACAGGCATGTGCAACTGTGCCCAGTGACAATAATGTTTCTTCAGTGCTTACTACTACCCCAGCACCATCTTATTTTATTTTTATTTTTTATTTTTTTTGGTACTGGGGATTGAACTCAGGGGCACTCGACCACTGAGCCACATCCCCAGCCCTATTTTGTGTTTTATGTAGAGACAGGGTCTCACTGAGTCGCTTAGCACCTCGCCGTTGCTGAGGCTGGCTTTGAACTCGCGATTCTCCTGTCTCAGCCTCCCTAAGTGCTGGGATTACAGGCTTGAGCCACTGCGCCCGGCTTATTTTAAATATATATAATTTCACACAAATATAT
Organism: Xerus rutilus; assembly: GCA_028644305.1. Lineage (NCBI taxonomy): Eukaryota > Metazoa > Chordata > Mammalia > Rodentia > Sciuridae > Xerus > Xerus rutilus. The sequence continues at coordinate 102,335,499 of CM053406.1, read as the reverse complement.
CTCAGATAAAAACATACATATATATCTCATATCTTATTTAGCTCCCATCCCACCCTATGGTGCTATTATTTTAAAGGAAAAGGGCAAGAAATAGGCCAGGGCAACCTCGGGGGATGAGCTTCATGCAATTATCCTGGGAAATGCCCCATCAGGATGCAAACCAGAGATTCCATCTACTTTTTAAAAAAAACTTAGTTATTTGATAAGTTCTACTTACATTAGGCAGTTCATAGAAAAATGGTCCCGCCTTCACCATCAGAAGCAGCATCACACCTGCGCCTACCAGAGATGCAAACTGAGGAAACAGAGCCAGTTGAAGAGAACCATCAGGAACATATCGGTCCCTGTCTGCATCTGTGGCCTTCTGTGAGAAGCATGTCATTTTTTTTCTTCAAAGGAGTTGGAATAAGTGCATTTGTGGAGCTGACATTTTCAGTTCTTTTCAAAGTACTAAACACCTAGTAGGTACTCAAGAAGTATTTGTTGAATGAATGTGTGAAAGCTCTCTGAAAGGTTTAAAAATTTCCTGGGCACTTGAATCCTTATTGCCCTAGCTCTGCGCCATGTATCTGAAGTCTCCTAAACTATGTCATGCATTTCTTCAAACCTTTAACTATTCCTTGCACAATTTAGAAAACCCCCAGTAGGCCGGGCATGGTGGTGCACGCCTGTAATCCCAGTGCCTTGGGAGGAGGAGGCAGGAAAATTCAAGTTCAAAGCCAGCCTCAGCAATTTAGTGAGGCCCTAAACACTTTGTGAGACCCTGTATCAAATTAAAAAAATTAAGAAAAAGGGCTAAGGATGTAGCTCAGTGGTTAGGCACCCTGGTACAAGAGAAAAAAAAGTACAAAAAGAAAAAAAAAAAAGAAAGAAAGAAAAAGAAAACACTAGACTCCTCACTGATAGCTCTAAAATCCCAACTATTCTACTTCCCACGTAGATAATTAGTCAACCCCTCACTCTCCTGTTTGGAGTTTGGAAAACTTCCTATCTAACAATTTCAGTGGTGCTTCTCCTTAAAAAATACAATGATTATCACTTTTCATGATCCTGCCTCAATTTCCCTTTCCTTCATTTGAAAAGGTTACCAACATAAGTAAAGCCTATATACAGCTGTGCTGGGTGGATCCCAGCTGGGTTGACCACTCTGAGCTTAGTGTCACTTGGTAAACAGTGATTCTCACTCATCAAATGAAGCTGAAGGGCTGGGATTGTAGCTCAGTGGTAGAGCGCTTGCCTCGCATGCGTGAGGCCCTGAGTTCGATCCTCAGCACCACATACAAAGCAATAAAATAAAGACATCATATCCATCTACAACTAAAAAAAATTTTTAAAAAAATGAAGCTGAAAAACACAATTCCCTTTATAATCCAAGGCTTTCTGGACCTAAGTCCTGAACTCATGATATCCTCTATTGGTAAATTTCCCTTTTTAAGCCTGTATAAATTTATATATATATTTACAAAGCAGCATCTTTTCCCACTGTGATGGGGAATGGGGTTACAGTAGGGTCAAACTAACCACAAGTCCAAACAGTGGCACGTATCAGCAAGAACTGAGAGAGTTCCTCAAATCCAACCCTTTAAAGGGTCACTTAGAGCTGGGCGCGGTGGCTCACGCTTGTAATCCCAGCACTTTGGGAGGCTGAGACAGGAGAATCGCGAGTTGAAAGCCAGCCTCAGCAACAGTGAGGCGCTAAGCAACTCAGTGAGATCCTGTCTCTACATAAAAAACACAAAAAATAGGGCTGGGGATGTGGCTCAGTGATTCAGTACCCCTGAGTTCAATCCCTGGTACCAAAAAAAAAAATAAAAAATATAAAAAAATAAAGGGTCACTTAGAAATGATTCTCTAACTTTGCTCTTTAATTTTTATGTGGGAAAAGAAAAAAAATACCTTCCCACTGGGCTCTCTCTCACTACTCATTGCCAAATCAGCATATCACTGAAAAGAAGAGCAAGGTGGTCTGTGTCCTACATCCTTCTTCCCCATCTCAGCGGCTTCACAGTTAAAATGAGCAGCATGACATAGAAAAACAGAACCACAGGAGAGTACTGGAGGAAAAAGGATCAGGAAAATGAATCGCTGTACCTGATACTCAGAAAGCTCTACCAGTGAACATTGCATATACTATAATATTACACCAGGTAACCAATGCTACAAGCCCCTCCAGTTGATCCTCAGGTCAGCCAGTTGCTAAATCTGATTTATTGCTCTACCAATAAAAAACTAATTTGACTAACATAGGAAAGTATATCAGGCCGTTTCTTTCCTTCCACTTCTCTAAAATTCTTCTGGTTATTTATTCTTTTTTGTGGTTGAACCCAGGGATACTTAAACACAGAGACACATCCCCAACCCTTTTTATTTTGAGACAGGGTCTCTCTGCGTTGCTCAGAGCCTTGCTAACTTTGAACTTGTGATCTTCCTGCCTCAGACTCCTGAGCTGCTGGGATTATAGGTGTGCATCACTCTGCCCAGCTATGATTATTTATTTTTATTATTTTTCAGACAGGCAGATGCCAAAGTAAACTGTATAAAAAACTAGATAAAAATGCGCACAGCCATGCGCAGTGACGCACACCTGTAATCCCAGCACTTTGGGAGGCTGAAACAGGAGAATTGCGAGTTCAAAGCCAGCCTCAGCAACGGCGAGGTGCTCAGCAACTCAGTGAGACCCTGTCTCTACATAAAACACAAAATAGGGCTGGGGATGTGGCTCAGTGGTCGAGTGCCCCTGAGTTCAATCTCCGGTACAAAAAAAAAGAAAGAAAGAAAAGCACAAACAGAATCTTGAATACCATAAAAGTAACTGTTCAGAGGGGTTTGGGAGGCCTGCCAATAACTGTGTGTCCCCTGTAGTGGTACATTTAAAGGGGTGGGATTTGGGGTCAGAGGACTAGCCTTCATGGCATTGTGCCTCAGGAAGATGCTCAATGACTCTCAGAATCTTGCACTGGGACTAAAGACAATAAGCATTATTGAAGTTCACATTTCCTACATATTCTGCTTTTCTGCTCCGATTTTACACCACTCTTCCAGGCTTATCTCCAGTGACTCCAGGCAATGGGAGCTCCTACAGCCACAGCTACTACTGACGTGTAGGCTCTCAGACACCCATTGCTCCACAAGCAGTGGGTTCTGTGCAGTAGGGTAGCAGGTTGCTGAACACATGCCTAGACACTGGGGACTGGGGAGCTATCGCTCTTGAACATCTCTCTCTCTCTTTTTTTTTTTTGGTACTGGAGATTGAACTCAGGGGCACTCGACCACTGAGCCACATCCCCAGCCCTATTTTGTGTGTTATGTAGAGATAGGGTCTCACTGAGTTGCTTAGCGCCTCACTGTTGCTGAGGCTGGCTTTGAACTCGCAATTCTCCTGTCTCATTAAACATCTCTTAAGAGACAGGCACTGTGGTTGACACTATAAACATCTAATTTTATTCTCACAACTAAAAAGTTGGTTTTTATCTCCATTTTATGGATGAGGACTAGAGCCTCAGAGAGCAAAACTAATCGGCCCAAGGTCACACACATCTAGGAAGCATGGAGTCTGGTTCCAACACTCTGACCATCTGATTCCAAAATCTAGGTTCTCTCCACTGCTTCATTTTCTTCCTTTAGAAAGAACACAACACTTCCCTTTCTTTTATAATAACTCATTTTTAGAGAAGTTCTGGGAGCCTGGGGACAAGGCAAGAAGGCCAGTCCTTGGAAAGTAGGAAAGAAGGATAGGCACAGAATCATGGAGACCAGGGAACCACAGTGGGGGAACTGGATGAGTAGGAAGATGAAGTGGGGGACAATCCAACTGGCCACAGACCTGGGGCTCGTCTCATCCTCTCTGCTATGGGCCAGGCCTGTCCACACTTTAGGCTGAAGCCATGGCTGGGAGGACCAGTAGGTTTTGCTTTTTGTTATAACAGTGAAGGTAAAATAGGTTCTAGACAGGGAAATAATAAAGTGAAATGCAGACATATACCCAGTTTGCATTTATGACAGATAAAATGTAAAAATAAAATGACCAGTGGTAGGTCGTTTGGGGGACATTCAGAGCCAGCCCCCAATTTCTCTTTCCTGGAGTCTTAAGGAACTTTGAAGAAGTAGGATTAGTTTCAGGCAGAGTGAATCAAAAACTTCCAGAGGAGCCGGGCGCGGTGGCGCACACCTATAATCCCAGCACTTTAGGAGGCTGAGACAGGAGAATCCCGAGTTCAAAGCCAGCCTCAGCAATGGTGAGGCGCTAAGCAACTCAGTGAGACCCTGTCTCTACATAAAGCACAAAATAGGGCTGGGGATGTGCCTCAGTGGTTGAGTACCCCTGAGTTCAATCTCCAGTACCAAAAAAAAAAAAAAAAAAACCTCCCAGAGGGAAGGAGTAGAGAGAATACCCTCTGCCTTGTGAAGAGAGAAGGCTCAATGAGTTTCAGGGGTCTTTTTTAGTTCAGATTAGAAAGTCCTGGTGGAATATGGGCAGCTCCATTGTGTAAAGACAGGGCCCAAAACCTTCTCTCCTTGAGTCAGCAAGTTCAATTGGGCATATCACTATCATCCCTAGGGACGCACTTCCCCACAGAGGGCCACTGCAGTGCAGTGAGAGATGCTACTCCGAGAAAATGTGCCACATAGGTCAACAGATAGCAGTAGAAGACAAAAAGAGCCATAGGCTGCCTGCTAAAATGGTAAAAACAGACTGGCTCAGAGGCTGGAAATTCCATCATCTTCTGCCAAGTTTCTTCCAAAGCTTGGCCTATTTCCCAAATGTGTGCAGTCAGCAAAGCTATTCTTTCTCCAGCCCACCACATGCAGGTGTCCTGCTGGTAAGAAAGCTCTACGGTTGACCCAAAGCCCTTCTTCCTTCCATCAGTGCAAATCCTAAACCACTTTGAGGACTCTGGGAAAGTCCCAATTCCTCCACCAATCTCCTCCTAAATACTTAAGGTGCTTTTTTGGTCAATTGTGCTCATTTTGCACTTGATTTTCCTTGCATTTTGATTTAGTTTTTTTCCAACTGTGTACATCTTGCCTTCCCAAATTTATGTTGTACCTGGGCACTGGATAAACAAAGTGTGTGTCATAAAAAAGTTAGTAGAACTCATTTCTGAGGTTGCCATTTCCATTTCTTCTTCTCATAAAACCCTCAGTTTGATTCCAAAGATTTTGTATGCTTATATAGAACATTCTCTCTTTTCACACAGCCTATGCTCCTTCTTTCTCCCACCAGTGTGTCTGGAGGAAGCTCTATGGCCACAAAACTCAGCCTGCACAAAATGATAGGATGGAGCCTTACTTGAGACCTTTGCTCTCACCCAGCCTAATCTTCCTTCTGGCTTTCACTGGTTTTCACCTCAAACTCCATCTTATCTTTGCCCATGGACTGTGACATTTAATCTTTCCCCATTCAAATTGAGCTTCCATCCTTCTGTCACACCAGGTTCTGACCACAGTGCCATCTTCTCACGGGCCTTGAGAGGCACGAGCTTGTCTTTGGGTTCTGCCACAGTCATTTCACCGGCTGAACCCTGATTCATTCCCTGGGTTTGCCCCGACTCCCATTCTGATAACTCTCCACCATTTCATCACGCCACAGAACTAAGATGGGATGCCTCTCGTGCTTTCAGGTTGTAACTTTTATCTAGTCAGTTCAAAACTCATAAACACTGGAATTACAAAATCCCATGCCTGCAGTTAGGGGGAGTTTGCTTTTAGAATTTTTTTCTGTCAACACTCTCATCGAGCTTACCAAACATCTAGTTTATTACTTCAGAATACCTGAAGAGAATCTGTCCTAGGTCGTTTCTTCTTACACAGAGAGAGAATGGTCATAAATTCCTAGGCTCTCCTAGACAAACACCTGATCCCTCTCAGGAAACCCTTGTGCCATGCATGCCCTTTGAGGAAGCTAGGAAAATGTTTAATTTATATTATTGCTTTCCCAGACTATGTATGAGAATGCATCTCCCCACAGGAAAAAAATCAATAGCTGACGGTAAATTTATCTGAAATATTGTTGTTCTTCCAGTAAGTATATTATGTGCAAAGTAGGTTTCTGTAGGCTAATATGCAAAAATCTCTTATGTTTAATAAGATTTCTACAGAAACATGCCTTCCAAATTCAACATTGACCAATAACTTTTAAAACAAAATCTGTTCAGGAATTAAGGCAAGTGTAGAATCCAAATTCTCCCAGAAGGTCTTCCCCATCAAGAAAAACATCAAGACAAAATTGAGTCCATATAATCCTATTCGATGAATATACTTTTGAATTGACATAGAGATAAAATTCTTTTTAAACATACCTGTTGTCTTCCTCCACCTTTATCTTGAATAACAGTCCTGGCAATAGCAGCAGAATATACACCAGATTTGAAAAATGAACCGACAATATTGCAAAGACCAATGACTATTAAATCCTGTAAAGAAATGCAGAAACTTAAAGCCCACTTTTTGTTAAAGACTAATAATTTGATTTTTTTTTTTTTTTGGTACCGGGGATTGAACTTGGGGGCACTTGACCACTGAGCCACATCCCCAGCCCTATTTTGTGTTTTATGTAGAGACAGGGTCTCACTGAGTTGCTTAGCACCTCGCCCTTGCTGAGGCTGGTTTTGAACTCACAACTCTCCTGTCTCAGCCTCCCAAAGTGCGGGGATTACAGGTGTGGGCCATGGTGCCTGACTTAATTTTGATTTTGAGCAAAAGATGTGCTGTTTATTTCTTGTGTCTGAAGATAGGTTGTTTATATTGTCTCAAACAAAGATGGAAACATTCTTAGAAAGTACAAAAGGAAACAAGAAAATCTGATTATGTAGATTAAGTTGCATCTTCATTTTAGCTAGTCATCATCAGGAAAGCTCTTCTTCAAGGTCTTGAAGAAGACCTTTTAATCCTCTTTCATGTGATTGCCAGGACTTGGAATGATAGGGAGAATAGCAGTGCTATTTTTCTCCCTGCTTTCTATACTTCCTAAAAGTCAAACTGGGAAAATGTTTGCTTCCCAAATATTTCCCTCTTGACTTCCAGGGAAAAGACCAAACTCAGAGTAGTGGGAGATTTTCCCTAAAAAAAATAAAAACAAAGACCAAAGAAAAAGAAACCAATTTAATTACGTATATTAGTAGTAGGTTTTGCATGTGATATTCCACAGCATTTCTTATCATGCCTCTGTATGTGGCTGACTTCTAAGGACATGGTGAACAGACAGATAAAATTAACCAGATAAAATTAACTCTGCTGGCTGAGCAAAGTGATGCCATGTGTCATCTTCTTTTCTCTCTGCACCATATCTCTTCTAGGGGACCAACACTCAGGTTAATTCAAGTGGCTTCGAAGTTAACTATTTCTCACTTCTCAAAAACTCTTTTGTGATTACAGTCCAAAATAATAGTCCAAGTGACTCTCTGGTTAAAGAATCTAGCCTTCACGTTGGCAGGTGGCTCAGATTAAAGACTTACAGGTTGGAAAAAGCAATGGTCCTCTCACCTGATTGGAACGGATTCTGTAGTTGTGGATACTGGCAATCTTCTTGCCCAGAAATATAAGCATAAAGGCGCTCACAAAAGATAAGGACACAGCTGGTAAAAGAAGACTACCAAGAGAGCTGTCCCAAGTTGGTACTGAAGGAAGGAGGAAGCTGAAACAAAATAGTGGAATTATTCCTGGATAGCAGGTATGCTTACCTGGCACGTCCACCCTTTTATCCTTCAACTCCAGGGCTGGCCCGATGTTCCTCCTCTTCTAAACAACAATAAAGAACAAGTAGAGCAACTGAGGCAGCAGCTTGCCAAAACTGCCAGCAAACCAAGCCAAGTTACAAAACCCATCAAGAGAACATATGAGCTGTCTTCTAGTTCCAGGTTTCTGCTATTCTATGACAGCAATGATCAGGACAGTCAAACCACAGAACTCTACTCTTTTTTTTTAAATACTTTTTAGTTGTCAATGGACCTTTATTTTATTTGTTTATAAGTGGTGCTGAGAATTGAACCCAGTGCCTCACACATGCTAGGCAAACACTCTGTCACTGAGCCACAACCCCAGCCACAGAACTCTACTCTTGATACTGTTTGAGACCACACCCATGAGTAGACCATAGGCAGATATAACATCAAGATGTTTTAGAGCTGAAAGGCCCAGTGAATTCCCTTCTATCCACACTTGCATCTTCAGAGCATAATTTTAATCATTGTCCTTTGTATAAATGGGTTTCCATTTCTTTCTTTCTTTTTTTTTTTTTTTTGGTACTGGAGATTGAACTCAGGGGCACTCGACCACTGAGCCACATCCCCAGCCCTATTTTGTGCTTTATGTAGAGACAGGGTCTCACTGAGTGGCTTAGCGCCTTGCTGTGGCTGAGGCTGGCTTTGAACTCACGATTCTCCTGTCTCAGCCTCCCTAAGTACTGGGATTACAGGCTTGCGCCACCGCGTCCAGCTTTGGGTTCTCATTTCTACCCATACTTTCCCTCCTGTAATTTTTTTTTTATTTTTTATTTTTTTTTATTTTTATTTTTTTAGTTGTAGGTGGACACAATATCTTTATTTTATTTTTATGTGGTGCTGAGGATCGAACCCAGTGCCTCCCGCATGCTAGGCGAGCACGCTACCACTGCGCCATAACCCCAGCCCCCTCCTGTAATTTTGAGGTCAACAGAATTTTGAAAATTATCCATTTTGCTGATAATCATTGTTATCTAATTCTACAAATTCAATACAGTTTATTCTACTAAGATCCTATCATAGTAAACATAGCCAAACACATTTAAGCCATGGTCAAAACCTCTCTCCAGGTGTATCTCCTATTCCATTGTTAACTGGGAAACTTGTTTAACACAATAAACTTTCCTCTATCAGTATTACCATCAGATCACTATCCAGAGAATTGAGGAACATCCTGATTCTCCAAGGAGCCAATTTTTCTCTATTCATGCATTAGTAATTTTACCTTGCTGTCCAGAGTATCTGTTAAGTCAGCTTGTGTGGTCAATTTTTTCAGTACTACAGATCAAACCCACGGCCTTGTGTACACTAGGCAAGTACTGAGGTATACCTCCAGCCATTTTTATTTTTATTTATTTATTTATTTATTTATTTATTTATTTATTTTTATTTTGCAACAGAGTCTAAGTTGTTGAGTATGGCCTTGACCTCATAATATTCCTGCCTTAGCCTCCTAAGTAGATGAGATTACAGGTGAGCGTCATTGCATCCAGCTCTGTGCAGTTAATTTTGTCACTTCTTAGGGTCCCATGTGCTTAGGACCATTCATAAATATTTGATGTTTTATTTTTATAGTAGAAAATTTTGAGAGAGTCACAAAAAAGAGAATGGTATAATAAGCCCTCTTGTACCCATCACCTACCTTCAACATATAATTCATTACCAATATTTATTTCATCTGTACCACTATCCACTGAGTATTGCAAAATAGTTTTGAAGAAAATTTTAGCCATTCTATCATTTCACTTGTAAATATTTCTGTGTACCTCCCTAAAAATCATACAACAAAAATTACCACTGTCTTTTTTTTTTTTTGGTACTGGAGATTGAACTCAGGGGCACTCGACCACTGAGCCACATCACCAGCCCTATTTTGTGTTTTATGTAGAGACAGGGTCTCACTGAGTTGCTTAGCGCCTCGCTGTTGCTGAGGCTGGCTTTGAACTCGCGATTCTCCTGTCTCAGCCTCCCTAAGTGCTGGGATTACAGGCTTGAGCCA
>CM053406.1:102301686-102325682 GCA_028644305.1 Xerus rutilus | reverse complement strand
CTGTCTTAATATTATCAAATAACCAATGAATTTCAAAGTTTTCCCAAATATCTTATAAACACATTTTATAATTTGTTCAAATTAGAATCCAAATAAGGTCCATGCATTACAATTGGTTGCTGTCTCTTAAATCTCTCTATGCTTTTGTCCCATCATCCCAGAGATGGAACATCTATAAAAACTTAAAGTGAGCCAGGCACAGTGGCGCATGCCTGTAATCCCAGCACTTAGGGAGGCTGAGACAGGAGAATTGCGAGTTCAAAGCCAGCCTCAGCAATGGCGAGGCACTAAGCAACTCAGTGAGATCCTGTCTCTACATAAAACACAAAATAGGGCTGGGGATGTGGCTCAGTGGTTGAGTGCTCCTGAGTTCAATCTCCAGTACCAAAAAAAAGAAAAGAAAAGAAAAAAAAACCTAAACCTTAAAGTGATAGATAAATATACCACTTATGGTAACTTTGAAGTAATCACTATATTTTTAGAGATCTGTTTTTCTAAAATTTTTTTTTAGTTGTTGATGGATCTTTATTTTATTCATTTATTATTTATATGTGGTGCAGAGGATTGAACCCAGTGCCTCACGCATGCTAGGCGAGTGCTCTACCACTGAGGACCATGAGCTACAGCCCCAGGCCCTAGAGATCTGTTTTTTGAGATAAGAGGCAAATGATTAGAAAATGTGAAAAAAAAAGTTTCATATGTCTATGTAAATAGATATACAGGGTATATAAACTCTAGAGTATTATTTCTATTTTAATAGAAATGTTATTTCTATTTTAACATATTTTAACACACCTTTGTCAATTTTGTGTGTGTGTGTGTGGTGCTGGGGATTGAACCCAGAGCTTTGTGCATGTGAGACAAGCACTCTACCAACTGAGCTATATCCTCAGCCCTGCATCTGTATCAATTTCATTGAAATATGCACAGCATTGAAAACTTGGAACTTAATGGGTTAATTCCCTCTTGATATGTTTTTATTTTTTTCCTTGCAATTTTTTGTTTGTTGGTTAAATAAACCTTTCCCACTATCCCTGTGCTGCAATTAACATGTTCTTCTGTTTCTTATATTTTCTGTAAATTGGTAGTTAGCCCTTCAATACCTTTATTTTATTTACTTATTTTTATGTGATGCTGAGAATTGAACCCGTGCCTCACATGTGCAGGGCAAGCTTTTTACCACTGAACTAGAACCCCCCAGCCCAGGCCTGGATTTTTTTTAAGGAAAAATGCTTCATAAGTGGTGGTATGTACTTCTGTTAGGAGGTAAACAATGATTGTTTCTTTTTGCAATGTTGGCAGATGATGTGCTGGTATCCCTTAATGGTAATATTCCATAATTCTAATTCTATAATTCTTTCTCCCTTTATTGGCTGGACTACTTCTATAAAGTGAAATGTCTTTTAATAAACTGTTTGGATGCTCCAAAGGAGCAGTTCTTACAGGAAAGGCATAATAAATGCCTGATTTTTCCCTTTATTTTACAATTTTTGAAAGAATAAATTGGTTCCCTAGCATCTTCCAAAGGTGAAGAAATGAGTTTATTGATTTAGAATTTTTGCATATTCATGTTTTTAAACATATTTAATGTCTTTGGCCAGTAAAAGTCTAAAAGTAATCTATGGATTCAGTGCAATTCTATTAAATTCCCATTGGCCCTTTTTGCAGAAATGGAGAAGCCAACTCTAAAATCCACATGAAATTGCAAAGATCCTGAAAGCCAAAGTGATTTTGAAAAAGAAGGACCAAGCACTAGGACTAGTGCTTCCTGATTTCACAACTTTCTGCTAACAACCTATAGCAATCAAGACTGTCATAAGAGTAGACATAGAGATGAGTGGAACAGAATTGAGAGTTCAGAAACAAACCCAAATGACACTGGAACAACAGGGTATTCACATGCAAAAGAATGAAGTTAGACCCCTACTGCACAACATATACAGTAATTAACTCAAAAAGGATCAAACACCTAAATTTAAAAGCTAAAACCATTAAGACTCTCAGAGGAAAAGAAAGGGACATATCTTCATGACCTTAGATCAGAAGCACAATTGATAAAAAAATAAATAAAATTGAACTTCATCAAACCTGAAAACTTTTATGCTTAAAAGTACCAATAAAAGGAAAAGACAACTTACAGAATGGGAAAAAATACTTGCAAATTAAATGTCTGAAAAAGCTATCGTGTCCTTTATAATTCAACAACAAAGAGACAAACAACCCAATTAAAAATAGTCAAAGGAAGCTGGGCGCGGTGGCACAAGCCTGTAATCCCCAGCTCTTAGGGAGGCTGAGACAGGAGAATCATGAGTTCAAAGCCAGCCTCAGCAACGGCGAGGTGCTAAGCAACTTAGTGAGACCCTGTCTCTACATAAAACACAAAAATAGGGGTGGGGATATGGCTCAGTGGTTGAGTGCCCCTGAGTTCAATCTCCAGTACCAAAAAAAAAAAATTAGTCAAAGGACTCAAATAGAAATTTCTGAGCCAGGCATGGTGGCGCACGCCTGTAATCCTAGCACTTTGGAAGGCTGAGGCAGGAGGATGGTGAGATCAAAGCCAGCCTCAGCAATCACTTCCAATTGCTTCTCCCCGGAGCCCCTGATCATTACTTATCTACTTTCTATCTGTGTGGATTTTTCCTCTTCTAGACATTTCATATAAATTGAATCATACAATTGGTCTTTTATGTCTGGCTTCTTTCATATGGCATAACATTTGCAAGATTCATCATGATGTATTATGTGTCAGTACATTCCCATTCATGGCTGAATAGTATTCCATTGCACAAATCTACATTTTGTTTATCCATTCATCAGTTGATGGACATTTCAGTCATTTCTACCTTTTGGCTATTGTAAATAGTGCTGCTATGAACATTTATGTGCATGCTTTTGTTTGAGCACCTGCTTTCAATTCTTTGGGTATCATTCCTAGGAATAGAATTACTAGGCTATATGGTAATTCTGTATTTAATTTGTTGAGATATTGCCCAATTGGTTTCAATAGCAGCTACACAATTTTATGTTTGTATTAGCAGTGCACAAGGATTCAGATTTCTCTACATCCCCACGATACTTATTTTCTGTTTTTTTCTTCTTTTATTATCCTAGCAGATATGAAATGGCATATCACTCTGGTTTTGATTTGCATCTTCCTAGGGACTAATGATGTTTAACATCTCTTCATGCGCTTATTAGCCATCTGTATATCTTGTTTACAGAAATTTCTCTCTCTCTCTTTTTTTAATTTAGAAACAAGGTCTCACTGAGTTGCTTAGCACCTCGCCATTGCTGAGGCTGGCTTTGAACTCGTGATTCTCCTGTCTCAGCCTCCCTAAGTGCTGGGATTACAGGCTTGCGCAACCGTGCCCGGCTAGTTTATTTGTTTTGGTATTGGGGATTGAACCCAGGGATGCTTAACCACTGAGCCACATCCCCAGGGCTTTTAAAATATTTTATTAGAGACAGGGTCTCTCTGAATTGCTAAGTGCCTCACTAAATTGCTGAGACTGGCTTTGAACTCTTGATCCTTCTGCCTCAGCCTCCCAAGATGCTGGGATTATAGGCATGCGCTACCGCGCCCAGCTGAATTATAGTGTTTTAAGAAGCATCCCAGAGTGAAATCTCCAGGCCCAAATATCTTCACTGGTAGATTCTGCCAAATATTTAAGGAAGAAATAATGCCAATTTTCTAGAAGAACTTCCAGAAATTGAAAATGAGGGAACACTTTCTGAATCCTTCTACAATGTCAACATGCTCTGATACTAAAACCAGACACATATTACGAAAAACCTTCAGAACAATATTTCTCATGAATATAAATGTAAAAGTTCTAAAGTGATTTAACTGATTAAAGAAGAAAGAGAAATCTGATGATTTTGGAGGAAGCATTTAATAGATCCATACTGACATAATCCTTTAAATCTAATTTGGGAGCACAAATATGCTTCATTTTCTATTTCTCTAGATGAAGTCAGAAAAAAAATCTCCCATTTTAGATAAAGTTTGCTATTTGAAATGTTTATTCTTTTGATTATCTTTTATTACTTAATCAAAGACAAATACATATGACTCAGTAGTTGATTTACTTCTGAAAAAAATGTGTAAAGATCCAAATTGAGCATAATGAACCATGTGTTCATCCATTGGGGAACATTTTTTTTTTGAACTTTTTGTGGTATATTTTTATACCACAAAGTAAATAATAGTATATATGGGCTGAGGTTGTGGCTCAGTGGTAGAGTGCTTGCCTAGCACACATGAGGCACTGGGTTCAATCCTCAGCACCACATAAAAATAGATTAATAAAATAAAGGTATTGTGTCCATCTACAACTAAAAATATATTTAAAAAATAATAGCATATATAATAAATTTCTTATTAGTTCATGCAGTTTAAATTGCATTTTTCTTTAAGTAGAAAGAATCCATTTTTAGCATTTGAAACTTTTTGTTTATTTGGTTCTGGTACTGGGGATTGAACCCTGAAGCACTTAACCACTAAGCCATATCTCCAGCCCTTTTTATTTTTTATTTTGAGACAGGGTCTCCCTGCCTCGCTAAGCTGTGAGGCTGGCTTTGAACTTGTAATCCTCTTGCCTCAGCCTCCTGAGCCACTGGGATTACAGGTGTGGGCCACCACAGCTGGCCCATTTTTAGCATCTTGAATAGCTACTTCCTCTTATCTTCCCATCTCTCACATAATTATGTGCACAACTCTAAATTCCTATTTTTGAATATCTTTTTCTTTGCCATCCACTATTTTACTTCCTTACTTATAACTTCCAAGCACCTTGGCATTTCTAGGCAATAAGCTAGATAGGAACATACCTGAATGCTTAGAGGTAGATATTTAAGTTTTCGTTAAATTCACCTTTTTTAATGTTCATCATCTCTAGCAATTAGACAATTGCAAATCAAAACTACTCTAAGATTTCACCTCACTCCAGTCAGAATGGCAATTATCTAGAATACAAGCAATAATAAGTGTTGGCGAGTATGTGGGGGGAAAGGTACACTCATACATTGCTGGTAGGACTGCAAATTGGTGCAACCACTATGGAAAACAGCACGGAGATACCTCAGAAAACTTGGAATGGATCCACCATTTGACTCTGCTATCCCACTCCTTGGTTTATACCCAAAGGACTTAAAATCAGCATACTACCGTGACACAGCCACATCAATGTTTATAACAGCTCAATTCACAATAGCTAAATTGTGGAACCAACCTAGATGCCCTTCAACAGATGAATGGATAAAGAAAATGTGGTACCTATACACAATGGAATATTACTCAGCCTTAAAGAAGAATGAAATTATAGCATTTGCAGGTAAATGGATGGAACTAGAGAATATCATATTAAGTGAAATAAGCCAATCCCCAAAAACCAAAAGCCAAATGTTTTCTCTGATGAGGGGATGCTGATCCATAGTGGGGTGGGGAGATAGAAAAAAATGAAGGAACTTTGGTTTGTGTAGAGGACCGTGAGGGGAGGGGTGGGGCTATGGGGATGAAAAGAACGGTAGAATGAGACGGACATTATTACCTTATATACATGTATGATTACACTACTGGAGTGACTCTGCACTATGTACAGCCAGAGGAATGAGAAGTTGTGCTCCATTTGTGTACAATATGTCAAAATGCATTCTACTGTAAAATAAATAAATAAAAAAAATTCACCTTTTTTTTCCCCTCCTTTTAAGAAGTTAGGTAAGAATGTTGTTGTTCCAAAGAGGTACACAGCAAATGTAGTTTATTACCCAAATCTAATTAGTAAAGACTGGATGTTTAGTGCGTTAACAATACAAACTGCTATTTTTTTCTTGCTACTATTCTCTGTAACACTTAACCCTTTTTAGCAAATTAAGTTAACAGGGAACATGGACATGGCAGGAGCTAACTTAAATTATTCAATTGTACTAGTCTCTAGTCCCTAGCAACCATGAATAAAATGAAGGCTTCAAAAATAAAAATCAAAGTAATGCTTAAAACTAGATTTTTTGAAATGCTGACTTGTCTATCTAGACCTTTCCATATTATGATAAAAGATAAAGAACAATTGGCTGTGTGGCTTTCAAGTCATTAATTATAGAAGCACATTGAGTAAGAATGATAGTATGGTTATGATCATAGACTTCAAATTAAATAGAAATGAATTCAATGATGGCTCTTCAACTATCCTGCTGTCTTATCTTGGAAAAGTCATTTAAACTTGGTAAGCCTTAGCTTCTTCCAACATAAAGAGAAGGTAATATCTACCTCATAGTGTTACTCTGAGGAGCAAATGAAATAAATATAAAGAGTGTCAATTCTCTTGTTATTTTTTCAGAGGAAAGAGACCACATCTTGTTTATCTTTGTATTCCCCTGTACCTAAGTGGTGTCTGCTCACAATCAGAATAGAATTTCAAATGGATTTGGCCATCATCAGATTTCATTGAGAACTAGTGGGATATGAGACTAGTTCAATTTGGTTTCATCAAAGTTGCCTACATCTTGTTACCCTGGAGTTGTCTCATCTGTTTTTTGTTTGTTTGTTTGTTTTTTGGTACTGGGGATTGAACTCAGGGGCACTCGACCACTGAGCCACATCCCCAGCCCTATTTTGTGTTTTATGTAGAGACAGGGTCTCACTGAGTTGCTTAGCGCCTCGCCCTTGCTGAGGCTGGCTTTGAATTCGCGATCCTCCTGTCTCAGCCTCCCTAAGTGCTGGGATTACAGGCGAGCACCACCGCGCCTGAGTCTGGTGTCTCTGATTCGACAGCAATCCCCTTTGTCCAACTCAAGGAAATGAACAGTGCTCTTCAAAAGCCTGCCTGTGAGTCAAGAAATTATAGTATAGCCAGGCGCCGTGGCGCATGCCTATAATTCCAGCAGCTTGGAAGGCTGAGGCAGAGAGATCTTGAGTTCAAAGCCAGCCTTAGTAAGGCCTTAAACAACTTAGTGAGACTCTAAATAAAAAATAAAAAGGGGGCTGGGATTGTGGCGCAGTGGTAGCGTGCTTGCCTAGCATGCGTGAAGCACTGGGTTTGATCCTCAGCACCACATAAAAATAAAATAAAGATATTCTGTTCACCTACAACTAAGAAAAATAAAAAATAAAAAATAAATAAATAAATAAAAAGGGAGTTCAAAGCCAGCCTCAGCAATGGCGAGGCGCTAAGCAACTCAGTGAGACCCTGTCTCTACATAAAACACAAAACAGGGCTGGGAGTGTGGCTCAGTGGTCCAGTGTCCCTGAGTTCAAATTCCAGTGCCAAAAAAGGGGCTGGGATGTAGCTCAATAATTGAACATCCCTTCAATCCCTGGTACCAAAAACCAAACAACAACAACAAAAACAAACAAACAAAAAAATCCCTTCCAGTCCATTCCTATCTTAGCTAATGCAGTTCATCTGATCAAGGGTTATAAATTATTATAATTTTCTAAGAGGAGCAAGAGTCACTGGTAGGAATAACAATGAAAATTAATTGTGAGTCTTTCAAAACTCTGTATGTCATACCTTTGAAGGTAACTTTCTACCCAGATTAAGAAAACAATGTTTCTGCTGGACATAGTGGTGCACACTTGAAATCCCAGCAATTCTGGAGGCTGAGGCAAGAAGATTCTAAGTTGAGGCTGACTTAACTCAATTCTTACTTAATTAGACCTTCAACAACTTAGCAACACTGTGTCTCAAAACAAAAATTAAAAAGGATTGGGCTGGGGTTGTAGCTCATTGGTAAAGCACTTGTACATGGGAGACACTGGGTTTGATCCTCAGCACCACATAAAAATACATAAATAAAATAAAGGTACAAAAAAAGGGGAGAGATTTTTTCAAGAAATTAAAAAGGACTAGGGATATAGCTCAGTGGCAAAGCACCCCTGGGTTCAATCCCTAGTATCAAAAAAGAAAAAAGAAAGAAAAGAAAACAATATTGCTCAACAACACAGTTTAAGTAAGTCTTAAGTGAGTGAAGGTAGAAGGCACATTTCTTTCCTGAACATGGAGCCTGGGAAGAGAGGCTGAAAAAACAGAGGTACCACTTGTCCACCCTTGAGATTACCTATGGAAACAAATGTGAGTCTCTCTGGCATTTAGCAGCATGGTTGAGGGAGGGGATTGGCTCAACCCTGAGAAGAGAGACAGAGGCTGACCAGAGAAGGAACAAGGAGTCATCCTAACCCTCCTCAGCTCATTAACCTTGATGTTCTAAAACAAGTCTGATTGTAGTCAGATACTGTTTGTAGAAAATGTCAATAAGACTGTGCGGTCACAGGCTAAGAGAGGGTATCAGAAAAAGAAAAGCAGTCCTGAAACATATGATTACTGACCTATATGGAATGATCTCAATGAAGGTACGGCTGGTTTCTGTGACCATGTTTATCCTGTGAGCAATTATAGTGAAGCCAAGAATCTGTAGGGAGTTAAAAAAAAGCAAAAAGCATGAGATTATTTAAATATCATACATTGTTTCCAGTATCAGAGATGCTCATAGCCTCTGGTAGGGCAGGAAATGAAGCAAGTGGAGTCTCTGCACAAAAACCTCTAGATCAAGGCCTGATGTGTTCTGTGAAACAGGGGAGGCACAGGTCCTTCCTGCTTGTTTTGATTCTCCAAACTTCTTTTAATATTGTAGCCAAATCAAGGTCAGCTCTCCGACACAATGATGGGAACAAATGAATGCCACGGACTTATTTATCTCTCCCACCAACATTAAATGTCTACATCAATATGAACATGTTGCCAGATAATGGCTGTATCGAGGTCTCACTTTTAAAAGTTTTTAGATCCAGGCACATTGCCCTAATATAGATAAGTCTTTTAAGGAATTGTTGGGGTATATTGGTGAGAATCAAATGTCCAACCCTGAATAATAGGAAACAGTATTTGATAGCATAAAGATAAAGTTCTTCAGCAAAGTAACTGTCCTCTCCCCCATGCCCAATCCTGTTGTAAAAACTGCTGTTCTCTTTAGTCCCCGACTTTCAACTAGAGGGGAAATAGACAATCTAGTAGCCCATATGCCTCATAAAGATCTCACATCAAAGTAAATTAAACCAGAGACAAGAAACCTCAATGCTCAGGTTTTGTTTGTTTGTGGTGCTGGAGATGGAACCCAGGGTCTCAGGCATGCTAAGTACCAAGTTTTAAAATAATAATTAAAGCCGGGCGTGGTGGCGCAAGCCTGTAATCCCAGCACTTAGGGAGGCTGAGACAGGAGAATCATGAGTTCAAAGCCAGCCTCAGCAACAGCGAGGCGCTAAGCAAAGCAACTCAGTGAGACCCTGTCTCTACATAAAACACAAAATAGGGCTGGGGGTGTGGCTCAGTGGGTTGAGTGCCCCTGAGTTCAATCCCCGGTGCCAAAAATAAAAATAAAATAAATAAATAATAATAATAATTAAATTGTTGTTTTATTCCATTCTCCCTCCCAACACATAATTCTTTTTTGGGAGCAGGGACTGGGGATTGAATTCAGGGGCACTTGACCATTGAGCCACATCCTCAGCCCTGTTTTGTATTTTATTTAGAGAGAGAGTCTCACTAAATTGCTAAGTGCCTCACTTTTGCTTCGAATTTGCAATCCTCCTGCCTCAGCCTCCCAAGCCACTGGGATTACAGGCATGCGCCCCCACGCCCGGCTCCAACACATAATTCTTTTTCCCAGCATGTGCTCCAAGAGTTCATCCAGATACAGAGCAGGGCAGCAGTTGGCTTACCGGTGATTCTATGATCAGATGAAACCTCTGAGGAAGACAATTGAGAAATGCAGGGGGCATGTGGATATTTGGTGAACTTTGTGTCTTTGCCACAGAACATTACTTAAGAGGAAAATAACTCTCAGGGATAACAATCCCAATGTGAGAAATGCTGACTTTAAAATCCTGAACTTTATTTACAAAAATGTCTTCATCACAGTAGAGATGTTAATTATAACTACAAAAGATAGATCTTACTTGCAAATTTAAAGAAAGAAACAAGCAACCTAGTCAGGGGACAGCAGTGATCCCCAGTTCTGTTATTTACTAGTCATATGGATCAGGCAAAACCAACATCCCATCCACCCCACTTTCTTTACTGTTGTGCAAATGGAAAAAGGGTGAAAAACACTGAGTGGCAACTACGTTAAGACAGAAACAAATCTTCAGCATAGAAACTGGGAAAATTCTCCAATACCGAGCACAGGCCTGTTGTGTTTGTTTGAAATATTAAGGGAGCTAATAACTGAAAATACAAAAGTATCAATAGTAGTTGACTTTGAGCAGTTACAGTCATGGGAATTTCTTTGCCTTGCTTCCTAAAACCATTATAGATTTTTCAGAATTTCTAGAATGAATCTGTATTACTTTCATAAGGGAAAAAACCCCTATTTTAAAATATTAGAAGAAATAGGCAATAGAGTACTTTACAAATTTTATTATCATTATATTAGTGTGTGGTGGTGGGAGTACTGGGGATTTAGCCCAGGGGTACTCTATCACTGAGCAACATCCCCAGTCTTTGGGTTTTTATTTTTTTAATCTTTTTTTTTTTGGACACAGGGTTGTCCAAAATGTTGGTCACTAAGTTGCTACGGGTGGCCTTGAACTTGCCATTCTCCTGCCTCACTCTCCCTAGTTGCTGGGATTACACCTAGCTAAAAGTACTTTGAAAGTAAGTATTTTAGCTGGGCATGGTGGTGCATGCCTGTAATCCCAGCACTTTGGGAGGCTGAGACAGGAGAATTGCGAGTTTAAAGCCAGCCTCAGCAACGGCAAGGTGCTAAGCAACTCAATGAGACCCTGTCTCTACATAAAACACAAAATAGGGCTGGGCATGTGGCTCAGTGGTTGAGTGCCCCTGAGTTCAATCCTCGGTACCAAAAAAAAAAAAAAAAAAGTATTTTGAAGGGAAATAAATATTTTGTACAAAGTATAGCATGGTGGCTATAGTTATTAATAATGTGCACTTGAAAATTGCTAATACAATAGAACTTAAATGTTCTCACAAACAACAAAATGATAACTGCGTGAAGTTATAGGAATTTTAATCAGCTTGCTTTAACTATTTCAAAACATGTTGTACACAGTAAATATATGCTTTTTTTTTTTTTTTTTTTTTTTTTTGGTACTGGGGATTGAACTCAGGGGCACTCGACCACTGAGCCACATCCTCAGTCCAATTTTGTGTGTTTTATGCCCAGCTATTATATACAATTTTTATTTGTCAACTATGCCCGAGTAAAAAAAAGTTTTAAAAAAGAAAATAAACATTTTAGCAATATTGGTATATATTTTAAACTAAGTGTATATTTGGCTTTGACACAATTCAACATATTTTTTCACACATGGACATTTAATATGTAACAAAGCATGTATTTCAAACCACAGGTGCAGAGATGAACTTTTTTTTTTTTTTTTTTTGGCACCGGGGATTGAACTCAGGGGCACTCGACCACTGAGCCACATCCTCAGCCCTATTTTCTGTTTTATGTAGAGACAGGGTCTCACTGAGTTGCTTAGTGCCTTGCTGTTACTGAGGCTGGCTTTGAACTACCATTCTCCTGTCTCAACCTCCCAAAGTGCCGGGATTACAGGCGTGCGCCACTGCGCCTGGCTAGACATGGACTTTTTGATAAATAATGCAGGAACAACCTGTTAGCCAATTACAAAGAGCTAACACGAAATTCAAACTCCATTCCTTATGCAAGAACACACTAAAACGGATCAGTGATCTAAATGTAAATACTGAAAATCTACCAGGATTAAAAAGAAATGTGTGAATTCCCTTGTAACCTAGGGATAGGAATAATTTCCTAATCATGACTTAAAATCCAAATACAATAAAAGAAATTTTGACATATTTAAGGACTTTAAAATATTTATGTTATAAAAAACATGATAGGGAAATAAAAGAGATCTCACTATTTTAACAAAATTTTTAGTTGTAGATGGACACAATACCTTTATTTTTTAAATCTGTTTTTATATGGGGCTGATGATCGAACCCAGTGACTCACACATGCTGGGCAAGTGCTCTACTGCTGAGCTACAACCATTCCCTCACTATGTTTTTAAAAAAATTCTTATTGGTGTATTTCTCTATGAACCTTTGCCTTCCTGAGCTACTTTTTAAAAGTAGGTATTTAAAATGATCTGAATTGTGAAATCAGGACATCAAAAACACCTACCAGAATTAATTCCACTGGAAAGTTGATGGGATATTGGTTGAAAGAAATTTTGATACATTTGTTGATTCTCAGAAGAACAACAGTAGTTAGAAACAGTAGAATGCTGGTGGAATTAGCTTTGGGGAGACCTATACAGTAGTTCACTATATTCTGAAAGAAAACAAAATTACAGAGGCTTAGAAAGAGATATACTAATTACCTACATCTAGAAAAGGACACTTTTTTTTTTTTTCTATATTAGTTACAAAACAAGTCCTTAGGCAGAGCTGTTGGCCAGCAAGGTTCTTATGAGCAGTTCTAGGATGGTGAGGGCAAGCGTGGGGACTGGGAGCTGATATGTATTTTTAAAAAATTAAACAAGAGATATTAAAGGAGCTAGAGATGTAGCTCAGTTGTGGAGCTTAGTATGTGCAAGGCCCTAGTACCTTGAAAAAAAAAGATTAAAAGAGGCTAGTTCAATAAGGTGATAATATACTTCATGTTTCAGTGTAACAAAAAGGACCCAGGAGGGGCTGGGGCTGTGGCTCAGTGGTAGAACACCTGCCTCACAAGTGTGAGGCACTGGGTTCGATTCTCAGTACCACATAAAAACAAATAAAAAAACCACATAGGTGTTAAAAATATTAAAAAAGAAAAAGGACCTAGGAGTTCTATTTATTAGCCTATTCATTATTAATTTTCCCAATCCATATGCTTTTTTTTTTGGTACCAAGGATTGAACTCAGGGTTACTAACAACTGAGTCACATCTCCAGCCCTATTTTGTGTTTTTATTTAGAGACAGGATCTCACTGAGTTGCTTAGTGCCTTGCTGTTGCTGAGGCTGGCTTTGAACTCAGAATTCTCCTGTCTCAGTCTCCCAAAGTGCTGGGATTATAGGAGTGTGCCACCGTGCCCAGGTGCCATATGCATTCTTTAACTGAGCTTCTATTTCTTTCTTACGTTCAGGGACTACTTAGTATTTTATATTCTGCAGATGTTTTAGGATACATGTCTGTTATGAGGCATGTAATGAGGAGAATTATGATAGATACAGTAGTAACTTAAAGTCTAAATTTTAATGTAAATTGTGTTAGTTTAAAAGGCTAGGCTGAAATGGTTATTGCAACTGAGAACATGGTCTGACTGACTCCTGCAGTTAACCAAGACCTTGAATCTACAAGAGATGAGATTATTTCTAAGACTCCCTTGACTGAGCTGCCTCTCAGCCGCATCTCTTTGCAGGAAAAGGCAGAAGTCTCTCTACTCGGTCCACTTGTCTTTGGAGGACAGGAGCTGGGGAGGGGTATAGTTACTCACATAGAAGAAGGAGATGGGACCAGCGTGGAAGCTAATTACAATCCCTAAGATACAAGTCAGCTGGGACAGAATGATGTGCAGAGCGACAGCAGCCAGGTAAGCACTGCTCACAGCCTCCGGAAGGTAAGTGGCGATAATGCCCATACCAAACACGCCCATTGATAGCTGCAGGGGGTTCAGATGGGAAAAAGAAAGCCAGAAAGGGGCAGAGTGTCATCAAACCAGAAATGGCACCAAAGGCACTCTCCAGAGGCCCCCACGACCCTTTATCAGAAAGAAGAGTTTCCAACAAAAAAGTTAAGGTAGACCCCTTTGAGAACTTTTCTGTCTTGCTTTGCCCAGTGATTGGAGATTCATGAAATAAGCTGGGCCCTTGCATGTAGGTTCAGAAACACCCAAGGAGCACCAGATTACACTCCTTTCTTCTTTCTTCCAGAGCACTGCCAGCTCTCAGGTTCTTGCCCTAGAATCTACTGCCCTCTAGGTTGACAAGAAGGAAACGCTGACGAGGTGATCGCAACAAGCCTTTACCTTTTCAAACCTTTTTCAGATGTTAGCATCCCCGTGAGGAATGTAGCTTTTCACAAAGCAAAGGACAATAAACTGGGATCCAGCTCAAACTCCTTGGCCTTTGACTCTTGCCTTTACTAAGAATGGCTAAACTGGATACATATAATCCTGAAGACATAATTAAGATATAATGCAGGTTAAGTATACCTAATCCAAAAATCTGAAATCCACAATGCTCCAAAGTCCAAGTTTTGGAGTGCCAATAAGACTCCACAAGTAGAAAATTCCACACCTGACCGCATATGATGGGCTGCAAAGTGTGACTGCACTATAAATATTGCATAAAATTTAACTTCAGAGTATGTGAACAAGGTATATATGAAACATAAGTGACTTTCAGTTTAGATTTAGATCCCATTCCTGAGATATCTCATTATGTATAGGCAAATAATCCAAAAATCTGGAATCCAAAACACTCTGGTCCTGAGCATTTCAGATAAGGAATACTTAACCTGTATTTTAAATATGTATTTACATGTGTATATATATATAAGATAAAATATATGTTATATGACCTAAAAGATAATTATAATCATTTACACAAAAGATCTTCAAGGATGACACCAAACTATTAAACTTCAGGGAATGAAATTAAAGATCACGGACAGCGTTTTATAACTTATACACTTTTGACTCTTTGAGGTTTTTTTTCTATATGGGTGCATACAGGGCACATCGCAAATCCCCACAATAGGATAGGGGGTAGCTTCACAAAAACCAGGAAAAAGGTGAAGAAAAAAAACCAAACGAAAGTCTAAAGGCCTACTATTGTTACCACTTAATCTGCTGCACTAAAGCTCTCAGAACACAAACTTGGAACAATAAATCCTTCAGTTCTAAAAGCTGTTTGTTTCAAATCACCTTTTTGTCTCAATCAGCCTACCCTGTGTCTCCCTTGATCTGTCATTACTGCCCAATATACTCTTACTCAATCCAGGCAGACCAAGCTGCTTCCTATCGTCTGCCTGGTTGACTGCCACCTCTGTGCTTACATACCAACCCTTCCTTTTGGCCATCTCTGTCAATAAAGCTTCACTGTCTCTTTCAAGAACTCAAATTCCTCTTCCTTAGGAGGTTTGATGAAAACAGCAATGGTTCTTGGGTCTGGAGAACCTGGCTTTGATCCTGGTCCTGCCAACTCACTGACAGTGTGGACAGGTTAACTCCCTGAACCTTGGTTTTGTCATCTATAAAACATGAATACTACTAAATACATCCACATCATGTACAACCACAAGAATGGGAAGTTATACTACATGTATGTATAATATGTCAAAATACATGCTAACAGGTATAAATAAAAAGAACAACAAAAAAAGCAGAGTTAGAAAAAAATACTAAATATAGAGGGATATGGATTCAATTACATAACACATATACAACACCTTGCTCAAACATGAAAATAGTGACAGGTACAAATACTTGTCACTCATTTTGCCTTCTACGTTGTAAATGGCCAATGTCTGCACTCAATCTAGAATTCTTTCCTGCCCACTGTGATATGGCAACAGGTCCAGTGTTGGCATAATATTCTAGGCAGCCATCATCAACCAATCAGAATCAGCCTGTGAGATAAAACCTATGTGCCATTTTATAGAAAGAATTTTTTAAACAGTGTGTGTGGAGGGGCTCAATAGATAGTTCTTTCCTTTCCAGGAAACTCCATTCCAACTAAAGGTCATCCTTTCCCTTCACCGGCACAGGCTTTTCTGGCACGGAACTCTCCACTTTTGTATTATTTTGCACTTTAACATAATCTAGATCACTGATTCTGGAGGCAGATGGCCTCAAGACTGAATCTGAGTTAGGTATCTTGAGTCTGTGTGTCCTTGGGCAATCTACTTAATTTCTCCCTGCCTTTGGG
The DNA here is from genome assembly GCA_028644305.1 of Xerus rutilus. Taxonomy (NCBI): domain Eukaryota; kingdom Metazoa; phylum Chordata; class Mammalia; order Rodentia; family Sciuridae; genus Xerus; species Xerus rutilus. The sequence continues at coordinate 102,309,788 of CM053406.1, read as the reverse complement.
TCTGTAAAATAAGGACCACTATAATACATACCTTTGCAAAGACTTACCTTGAGGATCAAATGAGGTAGTACACGTACAATGCTTAGATCAGTGAGTAGCAACAAATGTTAGCTATTATCAAGTTCAGACTTCTATTTTTAAGTTAAACTCTAGATGGACATGCAATATCAAGAAACAATACAGGGGCTGGGATTGTAGCTCAGCGGTAGAGCGCTTGCCTCGCATGCGTGAGGCCTTGGGTTCGATCCTCAGCACCACATACAAAAGCAATAAAATAAAGACATTGTGTCCATCTACAACTAGAAAAAATTAAAAAAAAGAAAAAGAAAAAAAGAAACAATACAGGGGGCTGGGGTTGTGGATCAGTGGTAGAGCACTTGCCTTGCATGTGTGAGGCACTGGGTTTGATCCTCAGCACTACATAAAAATAAATAAATAAATTGTGTCCATCTACAACTAAAAAAGATATTAAAACAAAACAAACAATACAGGCCAGGCGCGGTGCTGCACACTCATAATCCCAGTGGCTTGGGAGGCTGAGGCAGGAGGATCATGAGTTCAAAGCCAGCCTCAGCAACAGCGAGGCGCTAAGCAACTCAGTGAGACCCTGTCTCTACATAAAACATAAAATAAGGTTGGAGATGTGGCTCAGTGGTCGAGTGCCCCTGAGTTCAATGCCCAGTACCAAACAACAACAACAACAACAGAAACAATACAGAGAGATCCATATGCTCTTTATCCAGTTTTTCCCAATGATAACATCTTGTAAAACAGTACCACAACCAGGAGATTAACACTGATATGGCCAAGATACGGGATAATTCTATCACTACAAGGACCCCTCCCTGCTGCCATTTAGTGACTGTCCCCATTTCCCTCTCACCTCATTCTAACCCCAAGCAACCATTAATCTGTTCATTTCTATAGTTTCGTCACTTTTGAGAATGCTGCACATGTGGAGTCACACATTATGTAAACACTCCTATTTTCAACCTCATTGATTTTTACTCTTTCTAAAAATTTTTTTTTAGTTGTAGATGGACACAATATCTTTATTTTTATGTGGTGCTGAGTATCAAACCCAGTACCTCATGCATGGGAGACAAGCATTCTACCACTGAGCCACAATCCCAGCCTCTGATTTTTACTCTTTATTATCTTTTTCCTTTTGTCTGTTTTGGGTTTAATTTACTCTTATTTCTCTAGGTTCTTGAAGTTGGAGCTTAGATTAGTGAGACTTTTCCTTTCTTCTGATGCATTTCAGTGCTATAAATTTTCCCCATGGATCTGCTTTAGCTGTGTCCCACAAATTTTGATAAGTTTTTCATTCACTCCAATGTATTTAAAAAATTTCCCTTGAACTTTTTTCTGTGATCCATGGATTATTTACAAGTATGTTGTTCAATTTCCAAGTGGTTGGAGATTTTCATGTTAACTTTTTGTTATTGTGTTCTAGTTTGAACTGTGGTCAGAGAATACTCTGTCTGGTTTAAATTCTTTTAAATGTATTAAGGTTTGTTTCTATCACCAGATATTAGTCTATCTTGGTACATGTTCTGTGGGTCAATGAAAAGAATGTGTTTTTAGCTGTTATTGGGTGGAGTGTTTTGTAACTGCCTTTTAAATTCTGTTAGTTGATGGCATTGTTAAATTTTTTAATATACTTGCTGATTTTGTTTAGTGTTTCTATTGTTGAAAGAATAGTGTTGATATTATGAATTTATAATTTGTTGATATTATGAATTGTAATTATAAATTTGTCTATTTCTCCTTTCAGTTCTATCAATTTTTTTTTTTTGGATACCGGGGATTGAACTCAAGGGCACTTGACCACTGAACCACATCCCCAACCCTCTTTTATTTATTTATTTATTTATTTATTTATTTATTTATTTATTTATACTGGGGATTGAACCCAGGGGCACTTGACCACTGAGCCACATCCCCAGCCCTGTTTTGTGTTTTATTTAGAGACAGGGTCTCACTGAGTTGCTTAGTGCCTCGCTGTTGCTGAGGCTGGTTTTGAACTCACAATTCTGTCTCAGCCTCCCCAAGTGCTGGGATTATAGGCATGCGCCCCTGTGCCCGACCCTTAGCCCTTTTTAAATCTTTTATTTAGAGATAGGGTCTCACTGAATTGCTTAAGGCCTTGCTAAATTGCTGGGGCTGCCTTTGAACTTGCCATCCTCCTGCCTCAGCCTCCTGAGTTGCTGGGATTATGGACATGTACCACCTCATTTGGCAGGGGTGCTATTCTTGATAAAGAATATAGAATAATTTAAAAAATTTTTTTAGTTGTAAATGGACACAATACCTTTGTTTTATTTATTTAGTTAGTTTTATGTGGTGCTGAGGATTGAACTCAGTGCCTCCTGTGTGAGGCAAACACCCCACCACTGAGCTACAAACCCAGCCCCTAGAATAATTTTTTAAAAAGTAAATCAGGAGTGTAATTCTGGACCCTAAAGCCCTTCTCTGTCCCAGAGGAGAAAAGATTGATGAAAAAAGTTCAGTATCTTTTCCTAATTTAGTGATGGATTAGTTCAGAAAAAGCTTCATCACTAAGGAGACAGCCCATCCACACATTCCACAAGTTCTCCACCACTAAAGCACTAAGGTTCCAGATACAGCACCATGGGCCACAGGAGCAGGTAAAAGAAGGAGTCTATTTATCACTCCTTTACTTTTTTTTTTCTTTTCAGGAGTTCAGAGACTCAGATCCTACCTGAAACATCCCCGTCAGAAAAGTTGTGGTTTGTACCACATTTAAGGATTTGTTATAGTTGACAAAGTAGAGAGGTGAAGCAAAGTCATCCTTGAGAAAAGTTCCCATGACCAGGTGACCCTGGTTGAATGGTTTCTCCTTCAGGACGTTGATCATCATAGCACTCACAAGGAAGAAGGGACCTACAGGAGAAGATGTTAGACAGAAGGTGAGGCTTCATGTCCAGGTAAACTGACAGATACTGACAAAAGCTGGACTTGGTCTGATCATTTTGTATTGTCTTCGATCTGAAGAAATTTTCTTTTTTGAAAGTGGCCATAGAAAGATTAGGGAAGAAAGAAAGAGCTGAGAAGAGAATAGTGACTCCACACACTGTCATCAACTCTCAGGATTTAGGTGCTGGTGGTCCAGGTATTTACATCATGGGCATATGGAGGGGAATCAAAGAGAAATTGACTGGAAATGGGTATCGGGCTCAGTCACCATGCCTGCACTTAGAGACAGTTAAAAGTAAAATGGTGTGAAAGGATCATGAAACAAAGCGACAAGAATGATAGGAAATAGGAGGAAAATAATAGGAGGAAAAATAATGCTCCATACTTCTTTTTTTTTTTTTGAGGTGGAGCCTTGCTAGGTTGTCCCAGCTGGCCTCAAACTGTGGGCTCAAGTGATACTTCCAAACAGCTGGGACTACAGGTGTATGCCAGTGCAGCTAGCTCAGTATCCAGTACTTCTGGAGGTTTTACTAGATGCAAGACAACATTGTGCTAAATCTGTTTCAGTGTTTCATTTAATCCTCATATTGACATACATGCATGTGGTAGCAAAGGCAAATCTTACCTTTAAAGTTACCTAAACTCTAACAGGTCTTCCTGTCAGAATTTGGAAACGATTGTGAGGTGCCCCAGGAACTTGGGAATAGTATTGGAATGTAAAAATCAATACATAATGGAGTTAATTAAGTAAAATACAAAATATCTGATTAATGCCCTGAACAGGTCTGGATTAAGTGACCTTGCAGAAAGTCTAATTAATGACAACGAGACAAATAGTAAGCTTCTTTCTTCTTCTCTCCCCCTACCCTTCTTTTTTTAAAAATTAAAACCTTGACGAGATTTTGTTACCAAGCAGCATTTGATAAGAGGTCCACTGGTTTTGGTAAACAATAAACATTTTTATAACAACGACAACAAAATAAGCCATAGTAACATTCCACATCTAAAAGAACAGGATAGTAACCAACAGAATATACAAACATATCTAGAGAATGGGTGTGTCAGTCAGAATGTCCAACGTTTGTCACTAGATGAGTTGTGCAAAGGGGAAGCCCAGGAAAAGGCACCTCACAGAGTGAATATTCTTGATGCCCTCCCAAGCCTCTCGGGGCATTATGAGATTCAATTCAGGGTTACCTAGGTTAAGTAAATGTACTGATTATGTGACCTTTCACTGTTCTGGTCCCTGTGACAGTCATTTCTAATTATAAATCATGGACTTTTGACTTAGGCAAGAAAAAAGTGCTTATCTGTGGACTTGAGTATTTTGACTACTAGGATAGAATTTTCTCATTGTAAATTAATAAGCTGATTGGCTCTATTATAAATCAGCCCAATGGAATTGGGCGATTATAGGTCCAGCTAAAGGCGGGCGTATTAGCAGAATCATTTTTGGGTGCTTGGGTTGTGGGTAGACAAATTCCAAGATGTGGTAATTTCACCAAGGACATACCTCTGCCATTTAATTCCTTTGGGAAACATGTTGGTGGCCTGATTTTCTAGTGGTGACATTAATAATGACATACTAGAAGAAGTATTTATTTTTGTAACCTAAATACTAACCATATGAACATATTTATCTTCTGCTTCTTTTCTATCTTAAAGATAACTTTAAATCAGATTTCTTAGCAACAAGTAAATGATTGCGGTAGAAACTTCATCTACCTCCTGTGGTTCCTTACTGAACTCACCAATGGACATTTGATGACATGATCCCAAAATTACATACATTACAGAAGAACAGAAACTTGTGTAAGCGACATTGAGAGGAGGAATCAGTTGTCTTGTCATCAAAGCAAGTGTCAGACCTGAAAAGCAAGATAATGCAAATAAGAAAAGGTAGTTTGGCTTTTAAAAGTTACCTTAAATAGAAACTGTAAAGAATAATTAGAATAGAGCTGGGCACGGTGGCTCAAGCCTGTAATCCCAGCACTTAGGGAGTCTGAGACAGGAGAATCGCGAACCCTATCTCTACATAAAATACAAAATAGGGCTGGGGATGTGGCTCAGTGGTCGAGTACCCCTGAGTTCAATCCCCAGTACCAAAAATAAAAAATAAAAAATAAATAATTAGAATAAAAATAGTCCATGTGAGGCCAGCCATGGTGGTTTGTGACTGTAATACCAGCTACTAATCCCAGCTACTTGGGATTACTTAGGCAGGAGGATACCAAGTTGGAGGCCAGCCTGAGGAACATAACAAGAACTCCTCTCCAACAACAAGCAGATCCCATCTTCAGCAACAAGAAGATCCATGTGTATAGCTGAGGGAATGTGGTAATTGCCTCCCTTGACAACACCTTTAATGAATACCTTTTATTATCTCCTCTGATTCCTAGCTCCTCTTCCTAATTTACCAGGTTCTTTGACATCTCACTTCTTTATCACAGAATGAAACAACTTTCACTTGAAGTCTTAACAGTAAACACGGAAAGCAAATACCATGGCAATACGATTCTGAGTTGCAGTATCTCAAAAGTGCCATCCTATCCTTAATCTAGCACAAGAAGGCCCTGGGCACCCTCCAGAGCTGAAGACAGAGCTGGAGGCAAGGCAAGAATCACACTTAACTGACAACTCCAAGTTGATATGTGCTCTTTGTCTTCCACCTGTTCATTACTCCAATCTCTTCCGTTGGCTCCTTCAACGCTTACTTTCTTTTCTAAGATGCACCATGGGAATTTGGAAATTTTAAAGCAAAGGTACTAACATGCACAATATCATCCTTTTGATGTTTCAAGTCCACACTTCCTGGATTTGAGGGCTTTTCTTCAACTTACATAATACCAGTACACTCATTGAAATTCAGTTGAGTCCAGTGAGCTGCTTTATTATCTTATACAAACAAGACCTTTTCTAAATGGAAAATTTCAAACACATACAAATATAGAGCATGTATAATGAACTCCTATATACCCATCGTTTACTTCAACAATGGGCAACCCATGGCCAATCTTGTTTCACCTATACCCCAATCTTCTCCCACCTATACCCCAATCTTCTCCCACCCTGTATTGATTTGAGGCAAATCCAAAATATTAGATCATTTCATTGGTAGGTATTTCAGTATGTATCTCTCTCTCTCTCTCTTTTTCTTTTTCTTTTGGTACCAGGGATTCAACTCAATCCCTGGCACTTCTAAGATACTGCAACTCAGAATCATATTGCCATGGTGTTTGCTTTCTGTGTTTAGTATTAAGACTTCACAGTGAAAGTTGTTTCATTCTGTGATAAAGAACTGAGATGTCAAAGAACCTGGTAAATTAGGAAGAGGAGCTAGGAATCAGAGGAGATAATAAAAAGTATTCATTAGGGGCTGGATTGTGGCTCAGTGGTAGAGTGCTTGCCTCGCATGTGTGAGGCCCTGGGTTCGATCCTCAGCACCACATATAAATAATAAATGAATAAAATAGAAAATCTATCAACAACTAAAAAAAATATTTTTTAAAAAAAAGTATTCATTAGCTGGGCACGGTGGCACAAGCCTGTAATTCCAGCACTTAGGGAGGCTGAGACAGGAGAATCGCGAGTTCAAAGCCAGCCTCAGCAATGGCAAGGCGCTAAGCAACTCAATGAGACCCTGTCTCTACATAAAACACAAAATAGGGCTAGGGATGTGGCTTAGTGGTTGAGTGCCCCTGAGTTCAATCTCCAGTACAAATAAAATAAAATAAAATAAAATAAAAATAAAAATAAAAGGTATTCATTAAAGGTTGTTGTCAAGGGATGCAATTACCACATTCACTCAGCTATCCAAATGGATCTTCTTGTTGCTGGAGATGGGATTTTCTTGTTGTTCTGGGCCACATCCCCAGCCCTATTTTGTGTTTTATGTAGAGACAGGGTCTCACTGAATGGGCTACATCCCCAGCCCTATTTTATGTTTTATGTAGAGACAGGGTCTCACTGAGTTGCTTAGCGCCTCACCGTTGCTGAGGCTGGCTTTGAACTCGCGATTCTCCTGTCTCAGCCTCCCTAAGTGCTGGAATTACAGGCTTGCGCCACCGTGCCCAGCTTTTCTCCTTCTTTTTGTTATGCTAAGGATTGAACCCAAGGCTTCATACATGCTAAATGTTCTACCACTGTGTTATGTCCCCAGTCCTATGATTTGCTTTTCAATCTTTATTGAAATAGACAAGCTCTTAAATTTTACTTAACTCAATTTATCAGTATTTTTCTTTCTTTCTTCTTTTTGCTTTACCTTAAGATTGTGATGGTAGATTGTGAAGGAATACAATCTCCTCTATTATTTAAAAAAATCTTTATTGTTATACCATTCACAGATCTTTAATCTATCAGTATTGAACTCAATCCCCAGCACTTCTTAGACACTGCAACTATTATTAAGTTATTATTTAATAATAATTAAATAATATTAAAAATCTTTATTGTTTTATCTTTCAGAGATTATTAAAAAATCTTTTTTTATTATTATTAAAAATCATTTTAAAAAACTTTATTGTTTTACCTTTCACAGATCTTTAATCTATCAGGAGTTGACATCTGTGTATGGTGTAAGATATGGATCAAATGTTTCTTTCCATATTTGTATTCAATTTTTCACATCATTTATCATTAAAAAGCCCATCTCTGTAGTGATATATGATATAAATCATGTGATTCATCCTAGTGGCTCAGGAGGCTGAGGCAGGAGGATTGCGAGTTCAAAGCCAGCCTCAGCAAAAGCAAAGTGCTAAGAAAGCAACTCAGTGAGACCCTGTCTCTAAATAAAGTACAAAATAGGTCTGGGAATGTGGCTCAGTGGTTGAATGCTCCTAAGTTCAATCTCTGGTACCCAATAAATAAATAAATCATGTAATTCATATATGTGTCACTCTCTTTTGTGTTCCATTGGCCTAATTGTTGATCTATGCAATACCACATTGTCTTAATTACTTTTTTTGGTAATTGGTAGAGCAATAGTTTTGGAAATTAATTCAGTTATCCCCATTTTTATTGTGAAATGTAATGTGCATATAGAAAATGTATTAAAATAGGTGTACTCAGCAATAAAATGGAACAAACCAAGCTGGGTATGGTGGCACATGCCCATAATCCCAGCTACTCAAGAAGCTAAGGCAGGAGTACCTCCAGTTTGAGGC
>CM053406.1:102154529-102301186 GCA_028644305.1 Xerus rutilus | reverse complement strand
AAACAAACAAAAAAACCCAAAAGATTTTAAAAAATAGAAACAAGAGATGAGAACAACTATAAAAGTTCAAAGGCAGATGGGTTGGATTTAAGTGTCCAGATGGCAAGGCTGAGACAGTGAAGAGATTTTAGGTTGAAATTTCTTTAGTAGTACTTATAAGAAGGTAAAATTAGGAAATGCTCATCATTTTGCAGAGAGAAACACAATGTGGAAAAATGCTCTTTTTGACACATATCCTGGAACAGAGGAAATCAGAGTGGTGACACAGAACAGGAGAGGGACATTTAAGACCACAACTTGTAAAAGACAAGATATGGAGAAAGGAACATGTCTCAGGGAGGGAATGAAACAGGGCTGTATGGAGGCCTTCTTCCCCGTCCCCAACAAATGCCAATTGTGGGTGATAAACTGGGAGATGACGGGGACTAATAAATCCAGACTGAGGGTGAGGACAACTTGAATAATTAGGGTTATTATCAAGACATAGGTCACAAAGGATTCTTTTTTTTTTTTTTTAGTTATAGATAGACATAATACCTGTATTTTATTTATTCATTTTTATGTGGTGCTGAGGATTGAACCCAGGGCTTGGCAAGTGCTAGGCAAGTGCTCCACCACTGAGCTACAACCCCAGCCCCCACAAAGGATTCTTTTTTTTTTTTGGTAGCGGGGATTGAACTCAGTGGTACTCGACCACTGAGCCACATCCCCAGCCCTATTTTGTGTTTTATGTAGACACAGGGTCTCACTGAGTTGTTTAGTGCCTCGCCATTGCTGAGGCTGGCTTTGAACTCGCGATTCTCCTGTCTCAACCTCCCCAAGTGCTGGGATTACAGGCTTGCGCCACCACTCCCGTCTCCCCACAAACGATTCTTGACCTGAAGTTTATGGACCACAACATGAGTCTGTAGACAGAATTTGGGGGTGTAGGTGAACTTAGATAGAAAAACATATTTTTATTTTTGCTAACCTCTAAACGAAATATAGCATTTCCTTCAATTATGAATATTGATAACAAACCACAGCAGAATCAGAACTTGACTTTGTCACCAGTAGAAATTACAAATATTTGCATATTATAATTGCTACACGTCTCAAATTATTATATTCATCACTACTTTAAAATCATGGTAGTTATGAGACCCACATTAACATAATTTAGAGATTTTTCATATTTTGGTAACTACATTTTAATATAACCGTTTTGAGGTTTTTTTTGTTTTCTGTTTTTTTGTACTGGGGACTGAATTCAGGGGCACTTGACCACTGAGCCACATCCCCAGTCCTGTTTTGTGTTTTATGTAGAGACAGGGTCTCGCTGAGTTGCTTAGCGCCTCGCCATTGCTGAGGCTGGCTTTGAACTCAGGATTCTCCTGCCTCAGCCTCCCAAAGTGTTGGGATTACAGGCATGCGCCACTGCGCCCATTTTCTTTATAATCCTATTTATTTTATAAATTAAAAAAAAATTATTCTGGCCAAGATCCTTCAGTGGGAAAATAACAGTCTCTTTAACAAACTGGGCTTGGAAAATTAATATTCACATGCAAAAGGATGAAGTTGGACTTACTTTACACTAGATACAAAAATTAATTTAAAAAGGATCCCAGACTGAAATTTAAGACTATATAATGCTTAAAATAAAGCATAGAGGAAAATATACATATTCTTGAATTTGATGATCATTTCTTAAATATGATACCAAAAGTCCAGGCAACAAAATAATAGATAAATTGAATTTCATCAAATTAAAAACTTTTGTGCATCAAAGGACAGTATTTTTTTTTAAATATTTATTTTTTAGTTGTAGGTGGACAGAATATCTTTTTTATTTTTTATGTGGTGCTGAGGATCGAACCCAGTGCCTCATGCGTGCCAGGCGAGCACGCTACCACTGCGCCACAACCCCAGCCCTCAAAGGACAGTATTAATAGAGTGAAAAGACAACCTACAGAATGAGAGAAAATACTTAGAAATCATATATCTGATAAGAGTATGTTTAAAGAACTCCTACCATTCAACACAACAACAACAACAAAAGCCCAATTTTTTAAAGGGAAATGAACAGACATTCTCCAGAGATATACAAATGACCAATAAGCACATGAAAAGTTGCTCATCATCTTTAGTCATCAGGAAAGTGCAAAACAAAAACGACCACAATGACATACCACATCATACCACTAAAACGGCTACAGTGAAAAAAAAAGAAAAGGAAAACAATCAACGTTGGAGAGGAAGTGGACAAATTGGAATCCTTGCACACTTCTGGTGGGAATATAAAATGATGCAGGTGCTATGGAAAACAGTTTTCCAGCTCCTAAAGAAGTTAAATGTAAAGTTAGGTTATGACCCAGCAATTCTACTCGTAGGTATGTTCCTAAAAGAATTGGAAAGAGGGATTCAAACAGATCTCCTTGCCAATGTTCCTAGTAACATTACTTACAACAGCCAAAAGATAGAAACAACCCAAATGTCCATTAATAAATTAATGGATAAGTAAAATGTATATAAATACAAGGGATTACCATTCAGTCATAAAAAGAAATCAAGTACTGATAGATGCTACAACATGGATGAACCTTGAAAACATTGTGCTAAGTGAAATAACCCAAACAAAAAAGACAAACATTGCATGATGCTACTTAAACAAAACATCTAGAATAAGCAGATTTATAAAGAAGGAAAGTGGAAGAGAGGTTACCAGGAGCTGGGGGGAAGGAAAAATGGGGAGTTATTGCTTAATGAGTGCAGAGTTTCTGTTTGGGGTGACGAAAGTGTTTTGCAAATAAATAGTGGCAATGGTTGTATTACATTGTGAATGTCAATAATTCTGCTGAATTGTATAGTCAATATAGCCTATTTGATGTTATGTATACTTTACTACAATTTTAGAAACATGTAAAATTACTTTAAAAAGACCTTTATCAGATTGCTAAAAGAGTCACAGCACAGAAGTGGGTTGAGAGCTCCTGAATAGTGGAACCTAGCTAGTCACAGTATGAGAGGTGGTAGGTGGTTCTACGTTGATGACCAAGAGCATTGTTGCTATGAACTCAGGTGGGTCTCATTCAGCTCTCATTGAATCCACCACAGCTGCCTTGCTTTTTTGTGAGAAGACTGGTAGTAGTGATTAAATGAACAATGTATTTATTAAACATCATCCAGAGATATTGTGAGGACACCCAAAGTGTTTATGAATGTGGTTTGTTCTCCCATTGTTTCATGTGAAGGAAGCTTGGTTCCTGGTGTGGTGGTGCTGAGGAGGTGGCAAAACCTTTAAGGGGTGGTGCGTCTGTTGGCGCACCATCTTCATGAGTGGATTAATGCTGACTCATGGGAGTTCTAGCTCTCATGGGGTTAGATTAGTACCACGAAAGCAAGTTGTTATGATCCCGCACCTTGGCTCTTTCTACTCACAGCTGGTTCCCTTTCCACTTCTCTGTCATGTTGTGATGCAGCCAGGCAGTCTTCACCAGGACATCAGCACCATGCTGTTTGAACCCTCCAGTTACCAGAATTGGGAACCAAACAAACCTCTTTATAAGTTTCTCAGCCTCAGGTATTTTGTTATAGTACCGGAAAATGGGCTAAGGCAATGCCCAAGAAGTTTACAATCAAGAAAGTGCTACAAGTCAAACCATGAAAAACAACTGAAGAAAAATTACACAATAAACTTCAGGGCTCTGATGACAGGAATTCAGAGAAGGAGGACAGAAGTAGGATGCAAAGGAGTCAGGATAGGTTTCAGTCCTGCCCGGCTCGGCCACAGTAGAACAATCGCACACACGCACCGGCACTGGACATGGTGTCTGAAGGTGGTGATATTGACGTCCATGGTTCCGGAGGAAGAGGCCCTCCTCCTGTGTTCCTGTTGAAAATTCTCTTCATTGTAAACATCTCGCTTAACATCGTACAAAAAGGAATTTTGAGAGGAGTATCTATAGGTGTAAATCTCGCTGCTCCTATCTTGTTGCATCATTCCTGAATGAGTGGAAAGAGATCAAAGAAAATAAAATCATTAAAAAAAAATCTAGACTGTCAGCACATTTTTAAGGAAATAAAATTTCCACATAGGGTATTTTGCACTTGCATAGCAATTTTACAAAACTCTTTCTCAATGTTGTACACTTTTATACTTGAAACTACCCTATCATGAATGTAAGAGTATATTATTCTCATTTTCCAAATGGAAAAAACAAAGGCTCAGAAGTTTAAACAGTTTTGGTCACTTAAGAATAATTAGAACCAGGACTAGAGTCTACATGTCCAGCTAGGAAGCCTGGTTTCCTTTATCTTCAGCCGTGTTGCTATGTCATAGGAAAGTGATTAAGAAGAAAAGTCAGTAATCATCACCAGTTTTCACAGAAAATGCTAAGGATTGTGTGCTCATGATAATGCCTTCAAATTCTTTCCCTATCTAAAACAGAGCGCTTGAGGGTACCTGCTTTAACATTTGTCCATGTGTCCTTTCGTCTGCTTCCCCCATAAAAGGTTAAGGCCAAGAGGCAGGAGGACTTTGTTAATGACTATATCCCCAGATCCAGGATGGTGCCTTACTTACACTTAGCAGGCCCTCAATGAATATCTCTTGCATGATTGTCAGGTCGTCAGTTGGTGGCATTAAGGTGTAGCAGAAAAGATAGCACAGATGATGTCAGGAGACAGGTACTAACTAATCCTGGCTTCTTTTCTTTCTTTCTTTTTTGGTACTGGTGATTGAACTCAGGGGCACTCGACCACTAAGCCACATCCCCAGCCCTATTTTGTTTTTTTTTTTTTTTTTAAATATTTTTTCCAAACCTTTATTTTATTTATTTATGTATTTTGTATGTGGTGTTGAGGATCGAACCCAGTGCCTCATGCGTTCAAGGCAGGCGCTCTACCACTGAGCCACACCCCCAGCACCCCTATTTTGTTTTTTATTTAGAGACAGGGCCTCACTTAGCGCCTTGCCATTGCTGAGGCTGGCTTTGAACTCGTGATCCTGCCTGTCTCAGCCTCTCAAGCCACCGGGATTACAGGCGTGCATCATCGCGCCCGGCTACCCTGGCTTATTTTCTAACCAGCTGTATAATTGAGGACAAGTTTCTTAGAAACTTAATTTCAGTTTCCCTGTCCAAAAAAACAACCTGATTGGCCAGCACACTAAGGGCATCATCGTTGTAGTCATCATCGTCATCACTGGCGACGTCACTGGAGACATCTGTTGAGAATTTATTATATGCCAGGCATTGCGCTGGCACTCTTTTCATGAGTTATTCCATTAAATCCTCACAATAATCTTTTTTAAAATACTTTTTTAGTTGTAGATGGACACAAATATCTTTATTTTATTTATCTATTTTTATGTGGTGCTGAGGATTGAACCCCAGTGCCTCACGCATGCAAGTCAAGCACTCTACCACTGACCTACAACCCCAGCACCCCCTCACAATAATCTTAATACTAACTCCCCAGTTTTACAGGGAGTGAAATGGCTTTGAGGAAAGCTAAGTAATTGACCCACCGTCATATATTACATTTTTACCCTCAACCCATTGATTAGCAGCAGAATTCTGATTAATACCCAGGAATCAAAGATCGCAGTGAGAAGGTGGCTGGAAAATGGAGAAGTGAAGTGAGTGAGAGAGGTATTTAACAACATATCACTTAAGATAATTAGCACCTCATGTTTTTTTTTTTTTTTTTGGTACCAGGGACTGAACTCAGGGGCACTCGACCACTGAGCCACATTCCCAGCCTTATTTTGTGTTTTATGTAGAGACAGGGTCTCACTGAGCTGCTTAGCGCCTCGTCGTTGCTGAGGCTGGCTTTGAACTTGCGGTTCTCCTGTCTCAGCCTCCCCAAGTGCTAGGATTACAGGTGTGCGCCACCGTGCCCAGCTGTACCTCATGATTTTGACAAAAAGAAAGAGGTAGAGCTGTGCGTTAAAATGTAAATATTTTTCCTTCTTTATTTCCCCCTGCTCATAGGAATATCGACCCAATCTTTCTTACTTTGTCCATGTAATCTTACAAATAAATTTTATATTACTATAGTTCATTTGCTCCTGGAGACCTAAGTAATCTGCTAAGAATATTGATATTATAAAAATTGCTATCCTAGGTCAGATCAAAAGTCTAGAATCTCACTTTGTTCTGTACGTGGCACCAGGGCCATGTTGGTGTGAAACAAGCAATGTATGACACTGAGGCATGGCAGAGACAGTGGCAACTAGTGAAGGCAGCAGCTGGCTTAGCTCCAGCAATTGTTGCCATGGGTCAAGGTGGGCCCAGTGTGTCCAGAGCTGGTCTTTTCCAAAAGAATGCATAATTCCAAAATTTTATGTGAAATCACCTGACTTGTAAATGTTATTCATTACTTTACGTGTGTGTGTGTGTGTGTGTGTGTGTGTGTATGTGTGTGTTTTGCTGGTGATTGAACCCAGGGCTTTGCACATGCTAGGTAAGCAGTCTGTCACTGAAATACATCCTTCAGTCCTACTTTACATATTTTTAAAAACTGCACATCTGACAAAACACCTCAGGAAGCTAGATGTGGTCTGGGGACCAACAGTGTATGACCTCTTTTATCAAGATACTTGTGTTGAAGACACACAAATATTTTCATCTCCTTTCATTATAAATTATAGTTTATCTCCTAGGAATTCTTAGAATACCCTTTTGAAGCAGGAATATTTATATTTTCTATTATTGTACCCATTGTATGTATTACATCCTATTAGTTTGCTTATGGAAAGCAGAATTTCATTTTATTGCTTTCAACATACATTATTTATATCACAAGAGGTGGCTCCCATCTATTGGACTAGGGTTTGGTGAGCTCATCTGCTTTTAGGTCATAGTTTTATAAATTTCTATTATATCCAGTCATTGGTTTTAGAATCAAGAATGCTACGTCCCCCATGGTCAAGTAACCTAGTGCTCCACAAACATTTGTTGGATGCTAGGTGCTTTTAGGATACAAAAGAACAAAGACTTCACAAGTTAGTAGAATAAACACACAAAAATGTAGTGCTGAGAGAGTTTAGAAGTGGAAAAAAATAGAAATTAACACTTGTTTCTGGCATGCTGTATACCAGACCTTCCATAAGGTAGCTGCCTCTTTTTCTGATAATAATTATACTTATTTTTCTGATGAATTTAGGGAGTTCCTTAGAATTATACAATTAAACAACAAAACCAGAATTTGAGTCCAATCTTTCTCATTCTAAAATAAATGCCACATCCTAATACCATGTAACCTCCCATACAGTGGTATTAAGAATCCTAGCATGGGGCTGGGGTTGTGGCTCAGTGGAAGAGTGCTTGCCTCGCATGCGTAAGTCACTGGGTTCGATCCTCAGCACCACATAAAAAATAAATAAATAAATAAAATAAAGAAATTGCGTCCATCTACAATTAAAAAAATTAAAAAAAAAAAAGAATCCTAGCATGAAGGGGAGAATATACTACCTCTCATGGGGAAAATACCATTTGAGTTCCATCTTAATTGAGAGCAGGGAAGAAAAACAGGTATCTTAGGGAAAGAACAGGATAAAATTAGAGATAATAAAAGGCAAGTAATTGAACAGATCAGGTTCAAGTCAGTGTTAAATTTAAGAAAGTATGTTGAAAATTGTTCTCAGACGATTGTGAATGCTGGGTTGAATCTGGACTTTTTAGCTATTTAAAGTCTTGGAGCAAGAGTAGTAATGTACATAGAGATGTACTTGGAAAAGACAGATTGGAGGCTGGGATTGTAGCTCAGCGGTAGAGTGCTTGCCTTGCATGCGTGAGGCCCTGGGTTCAATCCTCAGCACCACATACGAACCAATAAAATAAAGACATTGTGTCCATCTACAACTAAAAAAAAAAAATTAAAAAAAAAAAAAAGACAGATTGGGTCAGTGACATGGTCTGGGGCTGTGTTGTCCAGCATGCTAGCCACTGCCTATACATGACTATTTAAATTAAAGTTAATTAAAATTTTTTAAAAAATCAACTCCTCAGTTGCACTAGCAACTTCACAGCCACGTGTGCTTGACTAGCTGTATGTGGCTAGTGGCTTCCATACTGAATAGTACAGAAAAGAAACATATCCATTGTTGCATTTGTTGGACGGTGCTAGAAATAGGAGGACTGAGACAAAAATACCAACTGGAGACCATTAATGTTACATTAGTCTAGGGGAGAGGTTATCAAGTCATAAAAAAAAGTTTTAAATATAGGACACTGCAAGGAAGAATAGGAAGGGCAGGTGGAGAGCTGTATTTAAAGGTCTTATCAAAGGACTAAAGCAGCAAGGAAAAGCAAAGGCTTTCATTATTATTATTATTATTATTATTGGTACTGGAGATTGAACTCAGGGGCACTCGACCGCTGAGCCACATCCCCAGCTCTATTTTTTTGTGTTTTATGTAGAGACAGGGTCTCACTGTGTTGCTTAGTGCCTTGGCATTGCTGAGGCTGGCTTTGAACTTGCGATTCTCCTGTCTCAGCCTCCCTAAGTGCTGGGATTACAGGCTTGTGCCACTGAGCCCAGCTTATTATTATTATTACTTAGTAGTTTTCTCTGGAATTTCTGCAGCTCTATCATGTCATTCTTGATTCCATAGAAACCCTAGTGACTTGTTTTTATGTAGCAGGACACTTTCTAACATAATATGATGACCAGAAGTTCCTATTGATAAGTAGGCCCCACCTAGCAAGATATACTGAATCAGATACTCTGGGGGCAGCCCAGCAGAAGGATTTTAAGAAGTCCTCCTCCTGTTCCAGATACAGAACAAAGTATAAAGACCACTGTAAACTAAGCTAATTATCTTTAGTCAACCTTTCAGTACTAAATCTGGGGTCACTGTTAAAATACAGGCATTTTTGGTCTACTTTTTCACCCCCCCTTGTCTATCCATCCATTGATTCATTTAAAGATTTTGTGTTCAGAGTATTTTAAATGCCCAAAATAAAAACTTCAAAAACAGGCCAATTTTCTATTGACTTCAACAGATGTGAAATTCTTTTTTTTTTTAGGTACCAGGGAATGAACTTAGGGGTACTCGACCACTGAGCCACATCCTCAGCCCTATTTTGTGTTTTATTTAGAGACAGAGTCTCATTGAGTTACTTAGCGTCTCACTGTCATTGAGGCTGGCTTTGAACTCAGGATCCTCCTGTCTCAGCCTCCCAAAGTGCTGGGATTACAGGCATGCACCACCATGCACGGCTTCAGATGTGAAATTCTGAAAATGACTTACATTGCAAGAATTTCTTTCTCTACACATTGTCATATTTATATGTTCTCTACAATAAGGGGAAGGCAAAATTCACTTCCAAAATTTTAAAATAATCATTTGTGATTGCCTCAGCAACGACCTTTGTCCTTTTACCACTTAAGTTTTTATAGGGAGTGAACTGGGAATACAGCAAAGGCACAAGAAAAGAGCTTTCATTACCTTTAGTATCTTTCAGTAACTGTGTAGTGGCTGGGAATGGATGATTATTCAAGGCAACCATCAAGCCACTGACCACGGGACATAAACATTGGACGATTTCTTCAATGAGATGAGGTGCGTGTAATATCAACGGGTGTGGGAGAGAAACTCATTATTGGTATGGAACTGTTGGGGAGAGTTTCATAGGGGGCCACAGATGCATAAATAGAATTTGATGGGAGCAGAAGGGTGAAGGGCTGGAGTATTGGGGAACAAAATGAACAAAAGCAGTGAGATCTGAAAGGACGAGGAGAGACTGGACTTAGGCCTGAGGAGATGGATGTGGTAGGCGCTGGCTGAAGCAGGAGCAGCAGGCCAGTTCAGGGGCTTTTGACAATAGACAAGCGAATGTGAAAGGCTTGCAAAACACGCCCACTGTCTCTTGTTATTGCCATTCCACATGGCCTTTCAAAGTAGAGACAGTACCTGAGCGATAAGCTCCCAGGGTCGACGGTCATTCATTCATTGCACAAATATTGACTGAGCGCCCGCGATGTGCCTGCCCTGCTTGTGACCGACTCAGCCCTGGCCCTGGGACCCGCGCCGCGGCCTCGTCGCTCACAACCTGCAGCCCTCAGCTCACCGGCTTCTCCAGGCAGCGGCTCACCTGATTCCCCGGCAGGAACGGAGTGCCGGCTCTAGGGTCTCACAAGGCTCCGGCCTGGCTGCCGGCGAACCGGCTGCGGACGCCGGACGCCGGCGGTTCCCGAGCCGTTGCCCCCGAACCCACTGGCGTTCCGGGCGGGCGGGGGACAAGAGTAGGGCGTCAAAGAGGAGCATGGCAGCTGGAGTGGAGAGAGGGATATTTGGATGCTCTCTCCATACCCATGCCGCGGGAGCCCCCTGGTACCTCCGCTGGCTTGAACCTAGTTATTTCTAGAAATAGCTAAGAAAACATGATAAGGTCCCACATCTATACCATTATAAACCTATGCCTATGTTAAGCTGGTTAATATTGTAAACTTTGCATGTTAACATTGTAACAAGCTTAACAGGCATAGGTTTATAATAGTGGGTGTAGGTATAGGGTAATAATACCTCGCCCATTCACATTTTTATATATATTATATATAGTATTTATGTCATATATACTATATATAATATAAAATAAATATATATTAGTACCAGAGATTGAACCCAGGGATACTTTACCACTGAGCCACACTCCTAGACCTTTTTATGTTTTTTATTTTGAGACAGGGTCTCCCTAAGTTGCTTAGGGCCTCGCTAAATTGCTGAGGCTGACCTTGAACTTGCAGTCCTCCTGCCTCAGCCTGCCGAGCCGCTGGGATTACAGGCGTGTGCCACCATGCCTGGCTCACATTTATATGCTTGACAAACGACGCTATTAGGTGAAAACAGGGCAGGAATTCTCTTGCATAAGCTAAAACGAAGGTCTAAGAAAGGCCAATTGACGTGCCTAAGTGTGACACCTCCAGAAGACCACTCCTTCTCCAGTTCTCCTATTCTGACAAGAATTAGATCCTTAAAATCCCCTTCATTGGATGGCTGCTCAGGGCAGAGTTACTTTCAAACCTTCAGGGCAAGGGTATTTTAAAATGCATCTCAAAGAGTTGGCAGAGACTTTCCTGATTCAGAACCACCTGGATATATATAATAAAAGGGCATATTCTTGATGCTTACGTCTGATACACCCAGTTAAACTCCATAAGGGTCCCGGGAATCTGCTTTTAAAAACAAACTCTGCACGTAAGAGTTTAAGAACTACTAGGAGAGTTTGGATGGAAAACCTTAACTTTGATGCAGGACTAATATTTGCCTTTTGAACTGATTTCGTCAGCATCCCACATAGTAAGCCATATGTCCTTGAACAGACCGCGAAGCAACAGCTTTCTGGACGAAACCTGCCGATGCAAGTATTTCTTAGAAACAGCAGGCTCTGTGGAGCAGGTGCTTTTCAGCTGGTGACTATTCGCAGTTCAAAGATCTTTTGGCTCTTTTCCCAACACTCGCTACTGCTTTGCGCCAAGAAGCCAAGGATTTCCCCGCCGACCACGGAGAGGCGCACGCGGCTTGTGTTGCAGACTTATCCCCTAGTTCCTGGGTCCGCCTTTGGAGCCCTGAAGAACGGTTCCTGGGAGTTCCTGCCTCTGGTGGCCTGCTGCGGCTCTTATCGCGAGAACTGCTCCTCCTAGCCTTTCCTCCCATGAACCCCCTCCCATTGGCAGGTTCCATATTGGGTAAAATCTCGGCTCCCGGAGAGTCCCGGGAGCTGTTCTCGCGAGAATACGGCGAGAGGCTCCGGTTCACTGGCTCTGGAACTGCGACCATTGGAGCCTGAGCGGGCGCTGCAGCTGGAGTCGGGGACCAGTCGCGCAACTCGCAGTCGGCCTAGTCCCCGAGCTGGTGCAGCAAGACTGCGGCGGGCGCAGCTTTGAGCTTCAGAGCGTGCTCCTGCTCTTAGTCCGGCTTGCCCGGGTCTCTGAGGCGCATCCAGCCGTTGCAGCTGACAGGGGCCGCGCGCGCGCGCGGGAGTCTGCGGGGTCTCGAGCCACACCTGTGCGGGCGGCCAGCGCCGGGTCCCTGCCCGCTAGGGCGGGCTACGAGGGCCGGGGAGAGGGTGCGGGTGCAGGCGGGGGCCCATCAGGGCCACCTCCTCGCCCCGCTGCCGCCGCTGGAAAATGTCTCAGGAGAGGCCCACGTTCTACCGGCAGGAGCTGAACAAGACAATCTGGGAGGTGCCTGAGCGTTATCAGAACCTGTCCCCGGTGGGCTCTGGTGCCTATGGCTCCGTGTGGTGAGTGTCGCTGGACTTGGGGCCGAGGAGGGCAGGGTGGTCTCGCATGTCCGAGGGCCAGGCCTGTCCCCTTGGCTCAGCTATGCGCCAAGCGGCAGGAATTTTCCTGGAGGGAGGGCATTGCTGCTCCTTTCAGTCCTGCCTGTCCTACACCCCTCACCCTGCACACTCAGGTAGGGGGTTCGCCGCGTGTGCAGGACGCAGGTCCGCTGTGGGCAGTAGGTGGTGGTGCTGGAATTCTGCCCTGCCTCACACCCTGTGCATTCTCTTCTGGGGGGAGGGGGGTTGCAGCTCCCGGGGCTGGCACCTGGGGAAGGCCGATTCTCCCTGGGGGCTCTCCTGCCACTGTCGAGCAGCAGGACTCTCCCGGGGTGCGTCCATCTGGGGCGCCAGAGGCTGTCCCTGGAGCAGACGAACCTGGCGAGCTGGCTGGAGAAGCAGAAGAGTAAAGCGCGACCCGGGGACTGCGGTCATTTGAACAAAACTGGCGAGGAAAGGCTCTCTGGGCTTTTCTGTAAGCCTCTGTTGAAATCCCGTTTTGAGTAGCGTCGTTTTTGAATTCGCACTTGAATTAGCAGCGACCCATAGAGCTTAAAATACCGACTTTATCTTGCTGAGCGCTTTGCCAGCTTGAGTGGTGTGTTTCCGATTCGGTTGAAAGCGTATTTCCTTTTCGTGGAGGGGGTGGAAATGCCTGCAAGAACACTGCAGCTTGAGAAACTGGCGGCCTCTGATTAGTCACATACCACTGCTCATTTAAGTATTGTTTGACAAAACAATTTTCTCATGTGGAGCAGGAGCGATTCAGATCCGTTGGGCGCCTTCAGGATCAAAAAGTTGTTAACAGTGCAGGGAGGTATTGTAAATATTTTTAAATTGAGATAATCCCTGTGAATACTGTGTTTTTAATGTCCCTTAGAGAGTTTGCAGGGAATTTTTATCTACATTTACAGCCTGAGGTACGCGATGGTTTTCATGAGGATCTGGAACATATAGCAAAGGAAGAGAGATTTTCCAGCTTTAATTTACACCGTGAGTGTGTTTTAAATTAAGTCCATACCATAAAGTTTCCTGACTTGAAATATTTTACTAACTTCTTTCTAACATCCAAGACTTTATACACAGTATTTTAGATTTACTATAATTTGAGAGCTCCTGATCTGAAATTAAATATCAAATTTGTTAGCTTTTTCTGTGTCTTAGTAATACATGTGCATGTATTATTTGAAAAGGAGCCTGTGAAATTTTTTAAAAAATAAATTCCAGGCTCTGGATGTGTTAATCTTTAAATATGATTCCGTGTTTCTTAAAGTCACATCAAGAATTTCCTGTTTGGTAGAATCTTCTGGGTAATTGAGATTGTGCAATTGTGTTCAGCAACAGATCATATTGCGCTTTCAAGTTCAAGCTGCTTAAATTATGTTGCAGATGGCACCATGGTTGACACCTCTCCTTCATTTGTACAGTATGACAGTTTACATTTTAAAGGAATTTGCAGCATTTCAGATATTTATTTGTTGTTGCTAATTTTCGAAGATGTATTTGGATGTTGCTCCTTTAATATTTAATAGCTCATTAATGCAGCTCCATTTTTTTTCTTGAATCGACACATTAATTCTTACAGTATCAAGTTTTTGTTTCCAGTGATGTTTGAATTTTAATGGAGGGATACAGCCAAGTAGCTCAACTGTAGGGAGTTCAGGTGAATTTTTTTTTTTTAAATATTTTTTTAGTTGTAGATGGACACAATGTCTTTATTTTATTGCTTTGTATGTGGTGCTGAGGATCGAACCCAGGGCCTCACGCATGCGAGGGAAGCGCTCTACCGCTGAGCTACAATCCCAGCCCCTCAGGTGAATTTTAATAGAATTCCTTTCAGGGTTTCCTACTATAGGTGTGAGTAGCTCTGCATTGGAATAATAAGACGGTCTGGATTTATAGTAAAGTGCCATTAAGATGAACTCCATATGTCTTTAATACTATCTTTTTATGTGGGTACAGAAGCCAGCAGCATTTGACAACTCGAAAGTACTTTTATTAAAGAGTTTTAAAAATAGGTGTTTACATGTTCACTTTGTATAGAATTCACGAAGATATTTGGTGAAAAATCTGTTCTCCAGCCACACTGTTCTCTTCCTCAGAGACAACCACTGTTAAATTTCTTGTGTGTTTTTGTAGAGAGGCAGAGTTTTTTGTTTATTTGCTTCCTGTTGCTCTAGTAGTGGTATTTATACTAAAGGGATTTAAGATGTAATCTATAACATTTTTTCAATGGAGCAAAAGACAATTGAAATTACATATGGCAATTGATTATAAACAGTGTAAACTGATTTCAGAGTAAAAATACCATAATTTAGATTTACAAGTGTCTTTCAGACTTTTATAAAAGTTTTTCAGAAAAACTTTTGAAGTTTTTCTGTCACTTTGCAACTTTTCAGATGTGATTGGAAAACATTTTTTGGAACTTCTCTTTGAATCCAGTTTGGAGTCTATGTTGATTTTCTCCATCCTCATCCTTTGAGAGCAGTCATTTGATGGTAGAGAATAATGAAATCAAATTGAATCCAAATAATCTAGGGAATTTGGCCCTGTACCTCATAAGAAAGGTTATGCAATCAGGTTGGTGATACTGTTTTAGATGATATAGGAATTATAACTGTAATGACACATTTTTGTGTGTGTGTGACTTGTTGAACTGGATCTAAAGTCCATTCTCTGAATTTATTTTAAGGAATGCAACACCATTGAAATATGTGTCCATTTCCCAAGTTTATTGCTCTGAAGTAGGTTACACTTTGATAACTTCATTTAAAAAATTCAAGCCTATTTTAATGTGTACCAAATATATAGTGAAAAGAAGCAAGTACCAGCCTGTGACAACCAACTATGAATCAAAAATCAAAGAGTCAGACTAGAAAGTTCAGACTTGATAGGGTTTTGTAAATATCTTTCTAAAAGGTAAAGGGAACTAAACTTAAGTCTTGCAGTTTTAAGGAACTTTGTGCATTGTCTGTGAGGGGAAATGATGCAAAATTGTTTAAGGATACATTGTTGCAAAGCATTGATTTTGTGGTTTTGGGACAGAAAGGGAGAGAATCTTTGTGGTGAGTTTAAGGAAATATAAACAGGAACTTAAATGCCTTTCCTCTGAGGTATGGTTTTTCAATACCCTTGCTGTTGATTAAAGATAGGGCACTGGTAACCATAAAATAGGAGAGAATTGGAAATTGCTCTTAAATCATATTCTACCATTTATTTGGTACTATTTATTGAATACCAACTATAAGCCAAATAGTGCACTGGATTCTTGAACAAGACTGAACAACACAGAACAGGACGGTCCATTTCTTCGTACCATTTGTAGCCTACTGAGTTTAATGACTACATTCTATGGGTTGCTTATTATGTTCTAGGTGTTGTGCCGGGCACTTTGTATTTGTCATCAGCATATAAAATGTATAATAAAACATCTAGTAAGAGGATGGCAAAATTTGCTAAGAAGTCAAACTCAACTTCCATAGGGCTTTGTGGAATAAAATTCTTCCAATAAATGTAGTAAAAATAAATGAAGCTATTTTTTGTGTTTTCTGTAGAGACAGGGTCTCACTGAGTTGCTTAGTGCCTCACCATTGCTGAGGCTGGCTTTGAACTCGCGATTCTCCTGTCTCAGCCTCCCTAAGTGCTGGGATAACAGGCTTGCACCACCGCGCCTGGCTTATTTTTAATGAATTTTAACTATGTAAAGTTACACAACAAAATATGCCACACTTTAGAACAATAAAATTAAGAATAAATAAAACTATATCATTATTAGGCATGTAGAGATGATTTCTGATCAGAGAGAAAGGTATGCCCTTTACTTTCCTAGTGGTGATAATAAATCCAACTGATCTTTCTTCCATTTACTGTTCTTTTTAAAAAATATATATATATTTTTAGTTGTAGATGGACACAATATCTTTATTTATTTATTTTTATGTGGTGCTGAGGATCCAACCCAGTGCCTCACACGTGCGAGGCAAGTGCTCTACCATGGAGCTACAGCTCCAGGACCCATTTACTTTTCTTGGTAAGCAAAAGCAAAGTAGTTGGCTGAATATTACCAATGTGAATCAATAAAAAACATTTAAATATAATTAATGACAAATATTTGTATTATTGCTACAGAAAAACTTTTAAGAAGTTTAGTCAAGTTGGCTATATAATCAGTCATATTTTATTCATTGAATCCTATTTTTCTATTGGCTCCCATTTGAAATAAAGAGTATCCTGGACTAGCTTTTCTTTTTCTTTTTCTTTTTTTTAAAATCTTTTTTAGTTGTAGATGCAACAATTACTTTATTTATTTTTAAGTAAATAAATAATTTATCTAAATAAATAATTTAAATAAATAAATAATTCATCCATTCATTTTTAAATAAATAAATAATTTATTTTTAAATAAGGTGGTGCTGAGGATTCAACCCAGTTCCTCACATGTGCTAGGCAAGTGCTCCACCACTGAGCTACAACCCCAGTTCCCAGTTTAATTTTTTGATATTGAGGTGTGTTGTGCTTTTGATTTCCCTTTAGCTCACCTTTGGAGATGATCTGTGTTGACTTTGCCTTTCATGGGCAACTGTGCAGGTGGTGCTGAGCCCTTCGGGCTCAAAATTCAAAGGTAGAATTCATTTGGCATTCTCACTTTAATATTAACTGACATTTTTATGGGCTTTTGCAGTTTATAAAGTGTTTTCTTTCAAAGCATTATCAATTAGTCCTCTCTAGCTCCATGAAGGCTGGTGTGTGTTTGTGTGTGTGTGTTTGGTGCTGGGAATTGAACCCAGGACCTTGCACATTCTATGTACATACTCTACCAACAAACTACGCTGGCAGTCTCAGTGCTTGTATTATTGACCCAGTTTTATAAATAAGGAGCTAGATTCATTCTTTAAAGGAATGGCATACTTGTTAGTGCTACTTGAGCTTTGGGCCTGGGCTTTCAGCCCTTAAGTAGCTGTGGACTGCTGAGGTTGCACGGTGTTACCTCTTTTTGTGCAGTTTGCCTCCTCTCATGAAGTGAAGGCTTGCTGAGTCACTTGCAATAGAGCTGTGACTATAGGAAAGCAGTTCCACCAATGTCACTGTCCAGCTAATTTGAGTGGTAATTAATTAATGTTAAAGTCATTGTCTCTTCCTCAGAATTGATAAACCAAAAGTGAACTCATTGTCCAGATTAAATTTTTTTTTTCTGGAAGAATTTTTAGGTCATGCAAAAAAAGTTAATTCTGAATTTATGAATCCTATTGGTTTGAAATTATTCATGTGCATTTATGTAAAGCTGGGACTCTCTGACTATGTTTGGGTTTTATAAGCATAGGTTGTAAAATGATATAACCATGCCTCTCTAGTTCTTTAAAAATACATCAGACTTTTTTTTTTTTTTGTGGTGCTGGAGATTGAACCCAGGGCCTTGTGCATGCAAGGCAAGCACTCTACCAGCTGAACTATATCCTCAGCCCAAAATACATTAGAGTTTTGTTGTTTACTGTGAAATTTGAGATAAAGCTGATTTGATCCTATCCAAGAGGTTTAATTATTGTAGTGCTAAAAATACCTTGTTATAAAGTAGATTTCTCTGACTTGGAACCTAGGTTTGTTTTTTTTTTTTCTCCTCTTCTTTTTCTTCCAGTACTGGAGATTGAACCCAGAGCTTTGCACATAGTAGGCAAGTACTCTACCACTGAATCCCCAGCCCCCAAGGTATTTCTTCTCATGGTTGCCATACTTGTAAGTCATGCACATGATTTTTCAGGACAAAAACAAAAATCTCTTTAAACTTGAAAAAACTATTTTTCTTTAAAATAAGAGAACCTTTCAATATTAGAAGTAGTTTGTCTTTGCTTGGGGCTTCTACAAATAAAATATATATGTATTAAGGATTAACTGGTTTTCCAAGTGTTCAATCTTTTTAAGAATTTATTCTAGAGAATATGGTGGTTGTCTATAAATACTTCACAAATAAGTCCTGGGTTCTGGGCATGCTTGGCTCCCAGGCTTATTGTGGGAGAGACTAGGTAGAGGTGAATGACAAGTCTAGGATAATCCCTAAATTCTGGTGTTAGGAAAATGGATACATTTTAGGGCCCATTTCAGAATTTTGCAATATTACAGGGTACAGGATTATGGAGGGAAAAAAGAAGGAAGATGGGTTCATACTGTCTCCCTGAGGATGTGACTCTGCAGTATAGTTACCTTGAGTACCTAACATGTACAGGTTGCTCTTTAGGTGCTGGATATGGAATATGAACAAAACACACAGATTTCTACCCTTAAGAAACTGTAAGATGATAGTGGAAGTAGACAGTAAACAAATAAAATTTATAGTATGTCAGAAGATAAGTGTTGTTGAGGAAATAAAGCATGGAAAGGAGATAGTGCTGGGGTGGCAGTATTGTACTTTTTTGGGAGGTGGGTACCAGGGATTGAACTCAGGGACACTTGACCACTGAGCCACATCCCCAGCCCTGTTTTGTATTTTATTTAGAGACAGGGTCTCACTGAGTTGCTTAGCCCCTTGCTGTTGCTAAAACTGGCTTTGAACTCATGATCCTCCTGTCTCAGCCTCCTGAGCTGCTGGGATTACAGGTGTGCGCCACTGCGCCCAGTTAGTATTGTACTTTTAAGTAGGATGAATGGGGTATGCCTGGTTGATGGGGTGACAGTTGAGTGGAAGACCCAATGGAGGTGTTGTAGAACACTGCATGTGGGTGAGCTGGGGAAGTAAGAACTTTCTATGCTGAGGCTTTAACAAAAGCAAAGGCCCTGAGGGAAAGACGCTGTGTTCCAGAAATAGCTAGGAGACCAGTGGGGCTAGAGCTGAATGGGCAGTGGTGGAGGGGGTGGGGTGGGCATGGGTCTTATTTGCCTTTGTAAGTATTATGACTTGTACCCTGAGAGGGGAAACCAAGGAGGGTTATGGCCAGAGGAGAGAGATGATGTAACTTGTGTTTTAGTGGAGCATTCCACTCTGAGGCTCCTATATTTTCATCTCTATTCCTTACACGTTAGAGGTGGTATTTGTGGAGTAGGGAGAGGTGGGGAGGAGGGGGGGGGCAAAGCCCTGATCTATGCCTACAACTCTCCAGCACTCTCAGAGTGCCAGAGGCTGTATTTTTGTCACGCCCTAGAAATTCAGAGTACTCTATTCCAGCTCTCTAAATAACATGGGGTTACTTTACTTTTCCAGATATTTGTTGCCAAAAGGAAGGGAGCAAAGAGATTAGCTCTGGAGTTCAACTGAAAAAGGAAGATTAGCCTGCTGGCAGGTTGAATGTTTTCTAACTTCATGGGCATCTAGGGATTTTCTTATTATTTGGTCATATTTTAAAAGTAATTTTTACCTTCCTTAAACATTTAAGCACTTCAGATCTCATTTACTTTGTCTTATCTGGCTCTGTGTCTGCTTTCCCTTTCTCCAACTTTCCCTCACTACAATAATTTTAGTACAGGTTGGATTATTGTTACCCATCACTGACATCTTGAATATGAGGACCCAAGGACTTCTCTGTTAACTTGAAAAGATGGATTAAATTGAAAGACTCTGCAAATATGTGACCTTATAAAAGCCCATACTATTTATTGTCTTCCTTGCCTTTCAGATATAAGCTCCTTTCTTTCATCAGACCTAACCCCCCTTTACTGCTTTTTCATCTGGTTGCAGAAATTAAGTTTTCCTGCAAACACAGATTCCTATGGCAACATAATAAAAAGGTAATAGAACAAATGTTTATTTTGTCTGGATCTGCTGTTTGACTAACTGTAGACCCTGAACATGTTGACTCCTGTTTCTTTAAATGATGTCGATACACATTTCCTTGCTTTCCTCAAAAACCTTCTCCTCTTAGGTCTTGGTGGTATTGTCATTGTGCTTGTGACATGAATAAGGCGTGTGTTTGTGTCTTACTGTTAGTCTATTCCAAAATATTCATTGTGTTTCCAAGCTTATGGTCCAGAGTTTAAACATTACATAACACATATCCATACAGAAAACGGTTGGGTATCCCTCCCCCTCCTTTTTTTTTTTTTTTTTCATAAATTCATTCATTTAGTATTGCCAATGCTAGGCATTATACTAGGCATTATGTTTATACAGACCAAAAAACCAGGAAGGGTCCCAGATTGTTTGGAAGTTCTTACAGCTTTTCTTTCCTGCATTGTTTCAGCTTAAGTTGTTATCTCAAATCTACTTTGCTTTTTAAATTCTTCTATGTCTTTCTCAAATGTAGTGACATACTGCTCACTTTGTATTTAGGGTACCTTTATGCAAGGATATGTGTTGAATGTCTAGGTCAGAGATACCTTTTTATCTGATGATTCAGATCTAGAAAGTGATGACATCAGCATGTACCCAGGAGAGGTCAGAACTTCTTTTTATCTGTACTGGGCTCAGGAAGGCTTGTTTTAGAAGAAAGGGACTGTGAGGGTAAAGGTCCTCTGGATCCTTAACCCATCGCTATTCTTCCACTTGGGGAAATATCCCTGCTGTGACAGTCTTCTTGCTTACAAATCCTGTGCCCATAATCATGCCCTCATTCTTAGCTTGGGTGACGTGTCTGGCTTATTATGTAAGTGTGTATTGAACTCATCTTTCTTGTATTTCCTCATCCCCATAATAGATCTAACTTGGTTCCCAGAAATGATTGCTTTATTCTTCATCGCCTCAACAGCTGCTTCTGTTTTCCCCGTGTTAAATCTTTCACTTAGGGTTTTAGCTAGCTTGAACCTTCTTGATCTTAGGCTTGTAAATAAATAGTTTATATTTATGTTTTCTTCTCCAGGCTACCTGAGGAAGTAAAATCTTAGTTATTGTCCTCATTCAGTCAATAAATAGAACTCCTCAGTGTTCATTGTATTAAATTGTAGCAGAA
The DNA here is from genome assembly GCA_028644305.1 of Xerus rutilus. Classification (NCBI taxonomy): domain Eukaryota; kingdom Metazoa; phylum Chordata; class Mammalia; order Rodentia; family Sciuridae; genus Xerus; species Xerus rutilus. Next base: position 102,280,047 of record CM053406.1, on the reverse strand, counting down.
TATTGATGTTGGCATTTTATGTTGATATGTCTATTTTCATCCCCTTATTTGATATTACAGTTTGGCTTATCTTATTTTGATTCTTAATTTAATGTTTTAAGGGTGTTATGCTTTTAATTATCTGTTTTGAGATTAGCAATCTCAAATATTAAATAATAGTGATGCTAGAGCAAAAGAGGAAAATTAGCAGATTAAGAAAACAAGCAGTAAGTACTCCGAGCATCTAGTAAGTTGTATTTGCATTCCAATATATAGTGAAACAGGGTTGCTTCATGTTGTGGACATTTTGGATGGGGTGATACTTTGTTGTGGGGTCTGCCTGGTATATTGTATGTTAGCAGCATTCCTGTTTCTACTTACAAGTTACCAATAGCAATTGCCAGTTATGACAACTAAAAAATGTGGGCAGTGCCACATGTTGGGAGAGGGAGGCACAGGGGCAAAAATCACCCATAGCTGAAAACTACTTATGTAACTGTATTTATCTAAATTAATTGGCCCTGAGTAAAAACTAGATAGGATAACTTGAACCTTCTGCCTATAAAATGATAGAAATGCTCTACTTTCTGCTTTATAAATCAGGACCTCTCTAAACATGATTTTCATTATTTCCAGGAGAATAATGGCATTCCTAATGGGCAAGAGCCTAGAAACAACCCAGTGAGCTTAAAGGATGGGAGAACTTACTTCCATAGTGTGTTTGCCAGAGGCCAGGCATGTCACCTTGCAGCCGAGAAACAACTAGGGATAGTGGGGGAAGCTGATATTTTTGTGAATAATTTTATTTTGCCATTGTCATGATCTGTTTTAAGGTTTTTGAATGTTTCTGGAAAGGAAAACTGTTGGTAGGTGATGTTTAGCTACTGTCTCTTCTGGTATTCTTTTTCTGTGTCCTTTCTCATTTATCTTGCAGTATCTAGCTTTTTAAAACTCCTGGAAAGGGGCTGGGATTATGGGTCAGTGGCAGAGCATTTGCCTTGCATGTGTAAGGCCCTTGGTTCGATTCTCAGCACCACATATAAATAAATGAATAAAATAATGGTCCATCAACAATTTAAAAATATTAAAAAAAAAACTCCTGGAAATATAATGCTATTTAGAAAACCACAAAGGAACTGCAGTTAAACTAAAGAACAAGAAGTAGTATATTACACATTCATTAAATCTAGATTTTTGAAGGTTCTTGCTAAGCTTTGCCTAGTTTTTAAAAAGTAGACAATAACAATGAATTTTTAGTAATCTTGTGGATCACAGGTAGCAGTAACTGAGGAGGATCAGCTCTGCTCTTGATTTAGGATGTGTCATTTGGCACATATTCTAATACTTTATAAGACATTGTGATTTTCCTGGATTATCTATGGCAGTGCTTTAGTGGTTGTAAGACAGTTACTGATTTTAGTGTCATAATATGCAATTTTTATTTAAAAATTGTGCTTTATATCTTTTTAATATCTCTTTATTCTGATTTTTCCTTGTTTCTCTAACAATCTTATTTCATCTTTTGGTCAGTGTGTGTGTGTATGTGTGTGTGTGTGTGTGTTTTGCTGGGGACCAAACCCAGGGCCTCATGTGCTAGATAGGCACTTACCACTGAGTTATGTCCCCAGCTCTAATAGTCTTTTGTTTTTCTTTTCATTTCTTTTTATCTTTTCCGCTCCATGATCCTTAAATTCTCTATTCTTTTAAAATTCCTTATCTGATTCTGTTTCAGCAATCCATTTATTTGTGTAGTGTGCTTCCAAATTGGTGTATCCAAACCTGACCCACTAACCATGTGGATTTCAAGTATATTGAAATGTAATGTTTCATGTTTTCCTTTTCTACATACTTGAGTGTGCTCATGAAAGATATAGCATTGGACAATATAGCACTAGCTTCCCTTGAAATGGATTCATGCATATAACATTCATGTGTGTAACCAGTATGGCTGAAATTTAGGTAGGTGCAAAGCTGACGTTTGAAGGAATCTTTCCATTAGCATTGATGAATGATAATGGTTATGAAAATTTCAATTAAGGACTCAACCAGTTACCTAAAGATTTCTATGACTAGGTAATAAGGCAGCATAATTTTGGAAGTTTGAAGCATGCTTATATACTATATAAGTATAAAGCATGTTTATATTTTAGATTTATTATAGTGAAGGAAATTTGTTAATCATACATTAGAGTTCAGTGCCTACCAGTGTATAAAAGAAATAGACACAAAATATTAATGAGCTATATATATGAGAAGATATTGATGTGTATACAGAAGTGGAGGCATTGTTGGTTACAGTAGTTAGAAAGGTTTCATGGAGGAGGAAAGATTTGAAGATACTTTTGAAGCATGGGTGTGTTTGGGAAGAGAACATTTTTAGACAATAGGATAAAACATTAACTAAGTGAATATACATGAAAAGGATTGTCCTGGCAGTGGGAACATTTCAGATAGTGTGAACCCAGTTATGGTTCTCATTCTGGTTGTATTTCAAAATCATTTGTGAAATTTTTATACATATAGATGTTTGGGTCCTACCCTCAGAAATAAAACTTAAGTTTCTTGAGTTGTGAATTGGTAAGAAATAAGTGGTTTTTTGTTTTTTAAATTTTTTGTAGTTGTAGGTAGACAGAATGCCTTTATTTTATTTGTTTATTTTTATGTGGTGATAAGGATTGAATCCAGTGCCTCACACATGCTGGGCAAGTGCTCTGCCACTGAGTTACAGTCCCAGTCCCAAGAAAAAAGTGTTTTAAAATTAGTCTGGCTGTGCCAGACAGTGATGGCTCATGCCTGTAATCCCAGTGGCTCAGGAGGCTGAAGCAGGAGGATCATGAGCCAACCTCAAAGCCAGCCTCAGCAACTTAGTGAGGCTCTAAGCAATTTAGCAAGACTCTGTCTCTAATAATATATATACACACATATATGTATATATATATATTAAAAATAAAGGGCTAAGGGTGTGGTTCAATGATTAAGCGCCACTGGGTTCAATCCCTAGTACCAAACAAACTGCTACTAGTAAAATCAGTCTGGCTGAAACATACCATACAAAAAGGATTGGACAAAGCACATATGCTGCTTTGAAAAAGTTTTTAGCAATTTGTGTATACCTCTGTTCATTCTGACTCCTCAGATTTCTCAGCTCCTTCAGGTCAAGAACTCTCCTCTTTGGTATGGGTGTATTTGGTGTGTGTGTGTGTGTTATATGCCTGTCCCTGCACTAGATTCTGAGGGTAAAAAGATAAAACATAGTTTCTGGTCTCCCTCATAGCTTAAATTAGAAAACAAATATATAAAGAAATGATTGTTTTGAGTTCAATGTTTATAAAGTATTGACTACAATATGTTACTGATTGTAGTACTTAGGTCCTATCTAAGAATTGTTGAATAATGTGCATTTTAACTTGAAGGAACTATAGCTATTTATCCATAGATTGACAACAAATGATCAAGGATTGGGACTCTTGATTGTTTTAATAATCTGCTTGTTTTACTATTATTTCAGAGATAGACCCAACCTCTAATTTGAGAGTAAGAGATCTCAAAATGTATTTTGAAAATTTACAATGTGAACACCCCAGGCTGAGAGTTGTAGATACATGGGATTATGAGTAGTGTGTTCATTTTGACTTGGAGTATTTCCAACTTCCTGCTTTTTATAGTTTATAAAGCATTTTCATATAATTACCTTACTTGAGCCTCAAAACAGCATTGTGAGAGAGGCAAGAGCTGGTGACACTCCTGTTTTATTTATTTGGAAACAGGTTCATAGAAGCTCTGGCTGAGACTACCTGCTAGGAAATGCCAGAACCAAAACTAGAACTCAAATCTTTGGACTGTTGTTTTATTCTTCTGAATATCATACAGTGTATATTTATGTTTAATAGAATTTGGCAAGATCAGATCATCAAAATACTGCAGAGACCATCCACTAGGATGTAAAAGTAATTTTGTTACATAGAATGTCAGTGCCTTTTCTAGAGCAACAAAAAGATTCTTATCTATTATTCACATAAATGAGATATCTTAAATGCCAGTGTAGGTGCTCTTTGACTTACATTAGGCCTATGTTCTAACAAACCCATCATATGCTGAAAATATTGTTAAATCAAAAATGTATGTGATACACCTAACCTTTACCCAGCATCATCACTTAGCAACACAGTACACTGTGGAGTGTGGGTTGTTTACCCTCATGAGCTGCTTGGCTAACTGAGAGCTGTTGCTGCTCAGCCTCAGAAGAGTTCATGTTACTTATCACTTGCCTAGGAAAAGATAAAAATTTAAAATTCAAAGTATAGTTTCTACTGAATGCTTAAAGTTTTTGTGTCATTTTAAAGCCAAGCCATTGTAAGTTGGGGACCATTTGTTTTTTTGATAAAAACATTAAGATACTGAGTGTAATAGAATTAAAATATGACCACAGGGCTAGGAATGTAGCTCAGTGGTCGAGCCAGGAATGTAGCTAAGTGGTTGAGCCATTTGCCAAGTGTGCGTGAAGCCCTGGGTTCAGTCTGCAGAACCACACACACACACACACACACACACACACACACACACTAAATAAATAAATAAATAACAATAAAATATGACCACAAATTGTGTGATACTCCTCCCTTTGAGAGGTGGAGTTTAATTCCCCTCCCCTTCAATGAGGATTATAGTGGCTTTTTTTTTCTTTCTTTCTTTTTTTGGTTCCGGGGATTGAACTCAGGGGCACTTGACCACTGAGCCACATCCCAGCCCTATTTTGTGTTTAGAGACAAGGTCTCATGGAGTTGCTTAGGGCCTTGCCTTTGCTGAGGCTGGCTTTGAACTCGCTATCTTCCTGCCTCAGCCCCCTGAGCTGCTCGGATTATAGGTGTGCGCTACCACACCTGGCTTCATTTTTTAAATATGTAGGATGTGGCAAAACGATAGAGTGTGTCTTTGGTGGGTAAGTTGTAAAAGACTTTGTTTCTTGTCTTGCAGTTTCCCTGAGATCACTTGCTCTGGAGCAGAGTTTCTCAATGGTGACACTAATGGGCATTTTGGGTCAGATAAGTCTTTGTTGTGGGGACTGTCCTATTTGTTGTTAGCTATTTATTTATTTATTTATTTATTTATTTATTTTTTTGGTACTAGGGATTGAACTCTGGGGCACTCGACCACTGAGCCACATCCCCAGCCCTATTTTGTGTTTTTTATGTGTAGAGACAGGGTCTCACTGAGTTGCTTAGTGCCTCACCATTGCTGAGGCTGGCTTTGAACTCGCGATTCTCCTGTCTCAGCCTCCCTAAGTGCTGGGATTACAAGCGTGAGCCACCGCGCCCGGCTGTGAGCCACCGCGCCCGGCTTGTTGTTAGCTATTTAGCAGCCTTCCTGGACACTACCTGCTCGATGCCAGTAGCACTCCCCACTTGCAACAGCCAAAAATGTCTCAGACATTGGCAAATGTTTCTTAGGAGACAAAAATGGCCCTCTGTTGAGAACCACTGCTTTAGGGGAAGCCAACTGCCACGTTGGAGAGATACTGAAGCATCCTACGGAGAGGCTTATGTGGCACGAGTAGGTCTTTTGCCAGTAGCTGCGAGAGTGGGCCATCCTGGAGGTGGATCCTCCAGCCTGTCTTCAGATGACTTGCTGTGGCCATGATCTTGACTGCAGGCAGCTTCATGAGAGACAGTGAACCAGAACCACCAGCTAAACTGCTCCAGAATTCCTAACCCACAAAAAGTGTGAGATAATAAATCTTGCCTAAGCCATCAGATTTTGGGGTAATTTGTTATCTAGCAATAGATAACTAATATACTGTTATCATAAAATGGAGAGTTACAGACTGAGAAACTGCAAACTGTTAAGACATACCAGTGCCTGCTACTTACGTATAGTCATGTTCATAGCATGTATTTGTAGAGTGGATATGAAGCACATAAACATTATTACTATAAAAGCCTTTTATTTGTAGCAACAAGGCAATACTAAATAATTACAGTGTAACACATGATTAGTCCGTTTACTATTTCAGATTTGCTTGAAAGGAGTTAAAATTATTTAATGATAACTTCAAAAACATTTGCTATTGAAAATTTCAAACACACAAAATGAGAGATTTACCCTTAGTGATAACATCATAATGAGGCTTTAGAAAATAATCTCTCTTAGCCGGGTGCTGTGGTGCATGCCTGTAATCTCTGCACTCTGGGAGGCTGAGACAGGAGAATCGCGAGTTTAAAGCCAGCCTCAGCAATGGCAAGGCGCTAAGCAACTCAGTGAGACCCTGTCTCTACATAAAAACACAAAATAGGGCTGGGGGGCTGGGATTGTGGCTTAGCGGTAGAGCGCTTGCCTCGCATGGGTGAGGCCCTGGGTTCGCGCCTCAGCACCACATACAAACCAATAAAATAAAGACATTGTGTCCATCTACAACTAAAAAAAAAAAAATAGGGCTGGGATGTGGCTCAGTGGTCGAGTACACCTGAGTTCAATCTTCGGTACCAAAAAAAAAAAAAGAAAGAAAGAAAAGAAAAGAATCTCTTAAAAGAAAAACAATCATATGTAACATTTTTGCAATCATTATGAGATAATCATTGCTATTAATGAAGAAATATGTCACCTCACATGGCAATCAAATAAATATTTACTAATTGACACCACTGTGGCTTTTAAAGCTCTAACAAAGAATAATTTTATAAAATCATTGTATTTTCAAACAGAAATGCACCAATAAAGATTAATTACATTTCACATTTTAATCAGTTTTTAAACGAGTTTTAGATTGCATATTTAAGTGAATTTCTACATTGCTTGGATGTTAGTTTTTATTGCCTTTGTAAAAATTGAAGTAGTTGTTAAAATTTTTTTGTTTCACTACCTTAGAAGCTTTTGCAGCAGAAATTGTACTGAATAAGGAATGGTGAATTTCTAATGTGTCTTGCTGTTCCCTGAATCCCAATTCCACAGCTAATGTCCCTAATAAATTTTATCACAAATATTATTTCCTATCTGAATGAAATTTTCATAAAAATACTTAATTTTCATACAGGTGTTTTGAACTATATGTTCTATAAATACAAATCAATTGCTGTTTTTTCCATTCTGGACTAAGTATTGATGAGGTTTATTGTATGTCACAGGTTTTAAGCCTCTGAGAGGAATGTTTAGAAAGTGAGAGCTATGTACTTATAACAATTGTATTAATAGTATTTTCTTCTTGTCAATGTGAAAGTTCTATTTTAAGAAACTAAATTCCATTTAAGAATGGAACTATATATAAAAACTATATATAAAATGTAGATAGTCAAAATTTTAAAACATTAGTGATGTGTAAATGTTAAAACAAGGTATTTGAGAGTTAGTGAAGATACGTTAGGATCCTTTGCTACCCTAAACAATATTTTTAAGCTTTCAGAATCAAAACTTTAGTTCCTGTTTGTGCATAAGTTTGCCTCAATTTCATAATATTATTTCTAGAATGGAAGGACAGAGCATCCATGTTAGAATTGCAGTGATATTTGCACATTCATCTGAATTTAAAAGGGAGAAAAATTAGGTTCTGTGAGATTTGTGTAGAAAAATATTTCCAGTATAGTAATTTTGGAAATTTGTGCCCAGTGTAATAGGTAAAGAGAAAGTTTCAGTTAGTCTGAATTACTTAGTTACTTCTGAGTAACTAAGGCAAGTTTTGAAGGCTATTGTCAGTTGATCTGAATTTGATTGGAAAAAGCCCGGGTTTATATGATCTGAAGAAGAGATGTCATGTCTTTGCAAATTATTTCTTCCCCCTTAGATATTTTAATGAATTTGATGAGACTTTGCTAATTCAGTGTAACTAGATTTTAATATATTTAAATATTTCTATTAATTTCCAAAAGTAAAATTGTATTTGTTTTATTAATTATATTGCAAATTTATTTTTGCTTATTAACATGATTAGGGGATTGGAGAATCATCTATGACCACTGAAATAAATTGTAGGATTGGAATGTGGCTCAGTGATTGCTGAGATATATGAGGATTGATTGCCTGGCATATATGAGGCCTTGAGTTTGATCTATAGTAACACACACACACACACACAAAAAGAAGAAATGGTAAAATCAGTTATGATTCCTACAAATTATCAAGACTTGATAGGTGATTCTTCATTCTGCTGGGAAAAATCCAAATTGTATTTTGAGGAAATCTTGGTGTAGTCATTTGTATCCTTCCTCATACTGTTTGTGGACACGGGTACTAAGGCAGCTCACCTTTTTTTTTTTTTTTTTTTGGACTTGAGATCTAATCCAGCTTTACCATTGACCTACATCCCTAGTTCTTTCTTTATTTGTACTGTGGATTGAACCCAGGGGTACTTAACTACTGAGCTACATCCCCAGACCTTTTTAATATTTTATTTAGAGACAGAGTCTCGCTAAGTTGCTGAGGCTGGCTTTGAACGTGCGATCCTCTGCCTTGGCCTCCTTAGCCTCTGGGATTATAGGAGTGTTCCACCGTGCTCGCCCTAGTCCTTTATGTTTTTTATTTAGAGACAGGGTCTCACTAAGTTGCTTAGGGCATCGCTAGTTTGCCAAGGCTGGCCTTGAACTTGCAACCCACCTGTCTCATCCTTGCGAGTCTCTGGGATTATAGACATCTGCCACCATGTCTGGCCTAGCACTTCACCTTTCTTAATTCTTAAGAGGTTATCTCCACTCAGCTGGCTCTTGAAGCATATTGATCTGCGTTTACCCTGTAACATAGAAAATCTACAAGCCAAGTGCCTCATGGAGCATAAGTATACGAATTTCCCATTTCTTTACCTGTTCAAGCACTCTTAATGGCTCCAGTCATCCTTGGAGGATTGCCTGAAGAATACAAAGCTTATTATTTTTCTAAACATACTTAAGATTTCTTTTGGATTAGGTTTGTCTGAACTGTTTTGTTCTCCCCACCCCCTTTTGCTAATAATGGACTCTATTTTGGCTCTATGACAGCAATCTATACTGATGGATGGCTTAAGAAGAGAACTATCTGAAACCCACTATTAAATTTGTGTAAAGATGTTGATTGATGTTGATTAGGACGTTTTTACCACACTATACAGTGTCTCCTTCATAAACACACACAGGAGGAATTTTTCTCTGGTTTTATTACAGGAATAATTATACCTCTCTTCAGTTCTCCCGAGTACCTGGTTTGTTTTTATTATATGGTTCCTGTGACTCATGTCCTAACTGGTTGTGTTCTCTTTAATCATGGTTGTAGTGGGCTCAGATCCAAATCTGAGGCCCACCTCTAACGGGTATTTATTTAGAAAAGTCCTCCTGGTATATGCTAATCTCACTGGTACAGACATTCTTATCTTATTTATCTTCCCTAAATCACTTCCTGCATCATTAGGCTGCTTTAAATTCATTGTGTGATACAGTAGAGTATACATAAGTAAACTTAGAAGTTAAAATGAACTTGTATTAGGATATATTAAGAATTTAGAGGGGTTTTTTGGTGGCGGGGAGGCAAGTATGGATGAATAGCAAAACATTCAATTTTATTTAATGAATATTATTGTATGCTAGGCACTGGATTATAGTCAGCAATTAGCTGAGTGACATTGACATCCTGATATTATAATAATTCCTTTTAATGAATTTTAATTTCTTCTTGTAGGGTTTTTTAAACCATACGAATGATTTTATAAAATATGAGTTAATTTTATAACTTTGGAATACTTTGTGTAAATTTACTTGTTCAACAATGTATCCTGAATTTTAGTTTGGAGAAACTGATTATCATAAACATGATTCCATTTTATGATACTGTTGATACTGTTCATGAAAATAGAGTTTTATTTGTAGCACTAGTTTTTAAAATGTGATTAAGAGGAAACTTCCTAACTGGTAATACCAGTAAGTGAATCATTATAATAAAGGTAAAACTAATAGCCTCATCCCCTGGCATTAGGTTGATGTCCTAGAAAAGAGTGTACATTGAAATTGGGTATAGATATGAAAACTATCTGCACACTAGTCATATGGCCTTAAATGAGTTATTAATTTTTGTGACCCTGGTTTTATTTTTGGAAAACAAATATCATCTTATCAAGTTACAAGGATTAAACAATGCCCAAAGAATATGTGGCATAATTAGATATTCAGTAAGTTTGAGTTTTCTCTCTTTGAGCATCCAATTGGTTTTATCAAGTGATTTATGTCTTTTAAAATATAAACCTATGCTTTTGTTAAGTATAATTTGAAGTTTAGAACAAAATATGTAATTTTCATTCTACAAATACTGCTTTTATTGGTAGTAGAAACAGCAAGCTAGAAAGAACATTTAAATGCTTAATGAGCTAGGGACAGGGGTGGATCATGTATTCCTTGCTTTAGCAGCTTTTTCTATGAGTAATACTAGCTAATAAGTAGAGAGCAGTTTCTCTGAACAATTCCTGCTATCTCTTGCAAGTACCATATGCTTTAAAAAGTGGGGAGTGTATGTCCTCTGAAGTAAAAATTAATCTATTTTAAGGTGATACAATTATGGAAGAAGCAGTATACATAGGAAGATGTCCATTATAGTATTATTTTTTTTTCTTTTTATAATATATTTAAATGCATTTCAAGTCAGAGTACATATATAGAGCTCAATTTTTTCATTTCTCTGGTTGCAAACCAGATAGAGTCACACCATTTGTGTCTTCATACATGCACAAAGGATAGTAATGACGATATCGATCAACCATCTTTACTATACCCAAACCCCTTTCCCTCCTCCCACCTCCCCTCTGCCGCATCCAGAGTTGCTCCATTTCTCCTATGTTCCCCATTCCCACCCCCCTTATGTGTCATTATCCACTAATCAGAGAGAACATTTGGCATTTGGTTTTTTGGGATTGACTTACTTCACTTAGCATAATGTTCTCCAACTCCATCCATTTGCCTGCAAATGCCATAATTTTATTCTCTTTTATTGCTGAATAATATTCCATTGTGCATATGTACCACAGTTTCTTTATCCATTCATCTATTGAAGGGCATCTGGGATGCTTCCCCAGTTTTGCAATTGTGAATTGTGCTGCTATAAACATTGAAGTGGCTGTTTTACTGTAGTGTGCTGTTTTTAAGTTTTTAGGGTTATAGGCCAAGGAGTGGGATAGCTGGATCAAATGGTGGTTCCATTCCAAGTTTTTAAAGAAATCTCCATACTACTTTCCAGATTGGTTGCACCAGTTTGCAATCCCACCAGCAATGTCTGAGTGTACCTTTTTCACCACATCCTCACCAGCACCTATCATTGCTGGTATTTGGATAGCTGCCATTCTGACTGGGGTGAGATGAAATCTGAGAGTTGTTTTGATTTGCATTTCTTTGATGGCTAGAGACATTGACATTATAGTATTATTTACATTGTGTGTGTGTGAATGGAATGGCTGTAATGCCTATGAATAAGAGAATGATAGCTTGTGGTACATGTGGTTAAATTATTATAAATGACATATACATATATTTTAACGCAGGGGCACTTAACTACTGGGCCCTATCCCCAGCCCTACTCATTTATTTATAAATTTTTTTAGTTATAGATGGACACAAAACTTTTGTTTTTTTGTTTTTACGTGGTGCTGAGGATTGAACCCAGTGCCTCACTCGTGCGAGGCAAGCGCTCTACCACTGAGCCACAACCCCAGCCCACATTTATTTATTTTTAATATATTTTTAAAATTGTCAATAGCCCTTCTTTCCCCTCACCCTCCGTCCTTCCCTTCTTTCCTTGTATCCTTCCTTCCTTTTTCCTTTTTTTTGGGGGGTCCCGGGGATTGAACCCAGGGGTACTCGACCATTGAGCCACATCCCCACCCTTATTTTTTTGTGTTTTATTGAGAGACAAGGTCTCAATGAGTTGCTTAGTGCCTCCCCGTTGCTGAGGCTGGCTTTGAACTCACAATTCTCTTGTCTCAGCCCCCCAAAGTGCTGGGATTATAGGCGTGCGCCACTGTGCCCAGCTCTTCCTTTTCTTATGCTGAGAATCAAACCCAGTGTCTCACACATGCTAGGCAAGCACTCTACCACTGAGCTACAACCCCAGCCTGCCCTTTGCATTTTTTTAAAAATATTTTTTTAGTTGTAGGCAGGCACAATACCTTTATTTATTTATTTATGTTTTATGTGGTGCTGAGGATCGAACCCAGTGCCTCACTCATACTAGGCGAGCACCCTACCGCTGAACCACAACCCCAGCCTCCTTTGCATTTTTTGAGACAGTCTTCCTAAGTTGCTTAGGGGCTCACCAAGTTACTGAGGCTGGCTTTGAACTTGCAATCCTCCTGCCTCAGCCTCCCCAGCAGCTGGGATTACAGGCCACTGCGCCCAACATAAATGACAGATTTGAAAATTGTTGAGTAAAATGAAAAATATTTATGGTTTAGAGTTATAGGATACAGCTTTATATACTATGATTATAACCATGGAATTATCATTTGAAGGAAACATAATTGTTAATAGTGGTTTTATACTTAGAGTGCTTTTTTGAGTGACAAAACAACGCACATGATTTAAGCTTCTAACTTTACTACTGACCTTATTAAAAGATGTAAATTCAGCCAGGTGCACTGGCACATGCCAATAATCGGAAGTTTAAAGTCAGCCTTAGCAACTTAGTGAGACCCTGTCTCAAAATAAAACATAAAAAAGGGCTGGGTATGTGGCTCAGTGGTAAGCACCACTGGGTTCAATTTCTGGTACCAAAAAAAGAAAAGATGTAAGTTCACATTTTTTTTAAATAGAAATATGTAAAATGCAAAAATGTTAAAAGTCTGAAGTACGTTAGACATTTCTTCCATGTGTATGGATATAAACACATGAGAATAGATTTCTTTTTCCCATTCTTCTGAAACTTGTTCTTTTTCTCATCATAATATAGCATGTACATGTGAGCATATGGAGATTCTTGATAGCTGCAGTATATGGGATATGAGAATGAACTGTGTGATCTGTGTTAACTATTCCCTATTGGATGTTCAGGTAGTTTCTGGTTTTGTTATTGTGAACAGGCTGCAGTGGACATTTATTTATTTTGAACTCAACTTTTTTGAATCCAACTTACATTTTTTGCATATAAACTTTAAAGTCCAATTATATATTTTTGAGTTCAGCTTTCTGGAAAGTGGTCAACTCTTTATACTTTTTTTTGGGCATTCGGTGCTTCATGTGTATTTTATCATTTCAGATGATACTGTTTAATGTTTCTTTATATCCATAAAGAATCACTTGAGATTTGGGAGGCTGAGACAGGAGAATCGCAAGTTCAAAGCCAGCCTCAGCAACAAGGCACTAAGCAACTCAGTGAGACCCTGTCTCTACATTTAAAAAAAAAAAACATAAAATAGGGCTGGGGATGTGGCTCAGTGGTCGAGTGTCCCTGAATTCAATCCCTAGTGCCAAAAAAAAATCACTTGAGGCAGTTCAGTAAGTATTTATGAAGTGCTATTTTTGTATTTGTGAGATGCCACATCAGCGCAAGGAACAGAAGAACTTTAGGCACTTACCCAAGATAAAGAAATGTATACAGAGTGAAAATTCTTTCTTAGAAACTATTTTTCATTAGTAGTATCCTGAGTTCAATGAAAGATCATAGGAAAAACCTTTCCCTTGTGAAGTACAATTAATTATAGTGGGAAGCATTTTAGAAAAGAAATAGAGTTCATATATTGGAATATGTTCAGAGTAGACTGAACTGTTAGCAAAGTTGAAACTGTTTGCCCATCATGCTGTAGTGGTTAAGAGGTCACACTTGCAGCACACCACCTGGATTTGAATCCTAGCTCTGATGTTTTCTATTTATGCCCTGGGCACATTATTTAACCTCTTTGAGTTTTAGGTTGCTCATTTGAAAAGTGAGAATTATCATAATGTCTTTTCTTAAGGTTATTGTGATAAAGATGTTCATATATATACAGATTTAAAAATAGCACCTAGTAATAATGAGCCCTCAAAAAATGTTAGTTTTTAACATTAATACCAATTCCTTGATGGATATTATTGAATTTATAAAAATTGAGGGCTAAATGATGAAACTGAAGTTTTCCTTTTGTGTTTTGAAATAGCTACATTATAAAATACTCTGTATTGTGCTTTTGTTAAGCATCTCTGGAGAATGTGCCACGTGCCAGGCATGTGCTAAGTGCTATGCACTGCGATGAGTGGAACAAATGCACCTCCTGCCCTCACGATGCTTAGCATGAGTGGGAAAGGCAGACATTAAGAATGTCTGATATTTGAGCTTTACCATGGACCAGGCTCTTTGCTAAACCAAGTTATTTTAAGTTGTAAACTAAGTTATATATTACCACCTTTAATCTAACAGTTTACCATACTGATTACACGTAAACATTATCTTCATTTCATATATAAGGCTGAAAGAATTTAATTAACTTTCTAAAGATTGTATAGCTATAAGTGGTAGAACTGGAATTAAAATGCAGATAATCTTAATCCCCAAACCCAAGCCCTTGTTGAACCACTTTGCTGGATGATAAATAAATGTATAATAATATTTTGTGACTACGTTTGTCTGTAGGGTACTGATTAATCCTAGCCTGCCTTATACTGAATAGATAACAGGAGTTAAATAGAGGTAATGTGTACTTTATTCCTGGTAATGCTAGCATGGAGAATGGATTGGACAGGTAATTCAGGTGGGCTTTTTGTTTCTTCTCCTCTGAATTGAATTTACATTCTCACTCACGGGCAGGTAAGCTGGCATTCCTTGCTCCCCAGCAGGCTTCCCAGTGGCAGAGAGGAAAAAGCGCTCAGCCTGTAAGAGTCAGGCAAACTCTGAGGTGGGGAGTTGAAGAAGCTGGGTCACATGGGAGCCATGGTCATTTCCCTGCATTTAAGCCAGTTTAGAGAACTGAGCTTAGAGAAGAGTAAACATTTACGTGGTTCTTCTGAGAGGAAGAAGTTATTATCATATGGGTTAGTAGAAGCAAGGGCAGTAGAAGAGAAGAGAAACTCCCCCCCACCCTGTATGTTGATAAGGATGGAGTCAGGGAAGCTGTTGTGGCAGAGGGTAACTGGTTGGGCACTTGTAGATACATCTCTGAGAGGTGACTGAGCCAGTACTTGAAAGATAAAGACTTAGATATGGAGTGGCATGGGGGCAGGAGTGAAGAGAATCCTGGGGACTAGGAACAGTCTGAATAGTTTTAGGAACTGAAAGGAGCCGGCATGTTCAGAACAGTGGCAGGCCTGGGGAGGGGGTGAGGAGGAAGGAGTGACACAGAAGTAGGTGTACTAGTTAGTGGGGTCAGATGACCTGGGCCTTTTAGGCCATGATAAGAAATTTGCATTTTATTCTATATGCCAAGGAAATTCCTTGAGGGGTTTGAAGTAGATGAATGATGGAGTCTAATTTGTATTTTTAAAAGATTGTATGGAATGCTAGTACAGAATATATTAGAGGCAAAACAGGAAGCAGGGAGTCTACTGTCAGAATCAGACTGTTGATGAGGATGACATGGGCTAACGTGGTGGTGGTGAAATGAAGAAAAGTTGAATTTGAGATGTATTTTTGAGGGAGAAACCCACAAGACTTGCTGATAGACAGGGGCCAGGGGCTGAAGGGAAAAGGAAAAAAGCAAGGATAACACTCTGGTGTCTGACGCCAGCCATTGGATGGACAGTCTGTTTGTTGAGATAACAGGCAGGGAGTGGAAGAGTTGTGGGTGTTTTGAACTTGCTAAATTTAAGGTGCTTATGTGTCTTTCATAAGAAAATGTGTTGCAGGCAGTCAATTCTGAGAAGAGATTCCAGTAAGAGACAGAGATTTGGGAGTTTTTAATACATATAAGTGGTATTTAATTTGAAGTCATGCATACAAAGGAGAATGCAGGAGAGAGAAGGGAAGAGGGCTCAGGACCAGGCCCTGAAGAACTTCATCCTGTGGAGTTGAGGAGAGGAGGCGCACACAATGGATAAAGAGAAGGAACTGCCAAGGAAGTCCTTGGACCAGTAGAAATATTGGTATAGACTCCAAGGAAGGAGAGTGTATAGCAAAGGGGAAATGGTAGTCAAGTTAGTTGCTAACCTGAGGGTGGCCATTGGATTTGATCACAGAGGTCATTAATGACCTGGAGAAACAGTAGTTCGAATGGAATGGATTGAACAAAGAATGAGAACTGAGGAAATGAGTCACTCATGTGGATCTGTGCTTTCCAATTCTTTAAGAGCTGTGTAAGTCACCTGGAAATCTTGACAAAATGTGGACTCTCCTTTAGGGAGCAAGGTTCTGCATTCTAATGTGCTCTCAGATAATGCCAATGCTACTAGTCCATGGAGTCCATTTGGAATAGCAGAGGTATAGTTTATTGGTTCTCATATTTTAATGCATGTTGAAGTTACATGAAGGGCTTGAGGAAATACAGATTACTGGGCCCACTTTAGAGTTTCTGATTCAGTAACTCTCTGATGGTGCCAGAGAATTTGTATTTCTTATAAATTCCCAGTGAAACTGATGCTGCTGGTTTCCATACTTTGGGAGTTTCTGGTATAGTTGACTTTTTTTTTTTTTTTATTGAGAATTTCTGATGTGGAGCCATCAAGGGAAGTTTTTACTGAGAATGGGAAATAACTAGAGCATATTTATGCTGGTAAGAATGATACAGTTGGACATGGTGGCGCATGCCTGTAATCCCAGTGACTCAGGAGGCTGAGGCAGGAGGATCCCAAGTTCAAGGCTAGCCTGAGTACCTTAGTGAGGCCCTAAGCAACTTAGCAAGACCCTGCCTCAAAATAAATAAAAAGGGCTGCTGATGTACCTTAGTGGTAAAGTGCCGCTGGATTCAATCTCCAGTACCCCCACCCCCCAAATGTAATGAAGAAGCACAGTCCTTGAGAATATAAGGGGGATGGTCCAAAGCATGTATCGAGGTCTTGGGCTTTGATAGGGAGGGCATGCGTCCTTAGTTCTAGCAAGAGGGCAGAATGAGAGAATTGGTCCAAGTGCCAGTGTATTTATAGATTTGGTGATAGATGGAACTTTACTTTGACGGTTTCTGTTTTCCCGGTGAAGGCAAAGGCACCTCTTGATTGAGGTGATTTTGTTGGAGGTTTGTGAAAGAAGATGTCAAATGATGAGTCTGGAGTAGAAAATGAACTTACTAGAAAAGGGTGGCACCATCGAGGGCCTATTTGAAGTTAAGGTCAGAAATTTAAGATGCAGCCAATCTGTGTGCTGTTCGTTCTTTTTTCTTCAATCACAGTTCCTTGGATTCAAACATGGGGAATTAAATGGTTGAGGTCACCTAAGATTAGACTTTATCCAGATGAGTACGTGGGGGTGGGGGAGAGAGGTACAAGGTAGTGATTATCATTATTGAGCAAGAAGGGAAGTGAAGACAGGAGAAGCTGAAGGATGGAAACAAGCAGTAGTAATTAAGTCAACAAGTTGCCTAGCCAAGGCACAAGTGAACTAAAAAGAGGAGGATTGTGATGGGAAGAGAGTTTTGTAGGCAGGACACTTTTTGGTGGGGAGGGAGACCTGGAAAGTGACCATGAAGATGGCTGGATGAGGTGGAGTTTCCTAGAGAGGTCAGGAAACAGGACACTGGATACGCCCTCCACCTGGATGTTGAAGTTGCCAGGACTGATGACAAAAATTGGGAGTGGAGAGAGACTTTCAGATGGGAATTTTTTTGTTCAATGGTGGAAAATTCCAGGTCAGTAGATAACAGCAGCAGAGAGAGAGGGGTGGTTTATCAGGGTTGTGAGCAGGGGCTTTTAGAAAACAAATGGAAAGTAGTGGTCTTGAAGTGGTACTGGTTGGCAAGGAAGACACCCACCCTGCCTGCTAGCCCAGGTGCAGCCTCGTCTCACCAGGAGACAGGGAAGTTCAGAAAAGAGGTTGAAGGTTTACAGGACTGTAGGGCAAGTTGGGAGTGGAAGAGGGGAGGGCATATGCAAGGTCTGGGAGTAAAGGGAGAGGAACTGCTGGAGTACTTAGAGAGTGCTGAGAGAGTCTGGTGTCAATTTGGTGATCATAGATGATGGAAAGTCTCAGGTGCCATTAGACTGAGATAAACAGTATGAGGAATGATGGAATTAGCCCAATTTCTAAAAATACTTAAAGTACACATCGCGTTTCTTGCTGTAGCTGTCCTGCATGGTCCAGCCTCTGCCTGCATTTCTGACCTCATTCCCTGCGGCTCTCCCCTGGCTCCCTGAGCTCCCATCGCACAGGCTGCCATGCTCTGTCTACCTTTGTTTCTTTTTCCATTTGTTTCTTTGCACTTGCTATTACAAGGCAGCTTAGCCAAGCGGTTAAAAGCCTGAGCTCTACATTCAGTCTCTGTGCTTTGCGACTTTTTAGCTTTGTGACCGTGGGCAATACATTTAACCTCTTTGTGCTCAGTGTCCTTATTTGTGAGTAAGGGAATGATAATACTTTAAAGGGGTGTTAAGGGATTAAAAGAGCTAATTTAAGAAAATAAAGGGCTCAGAGCAGGTTTTTTTTTTATGTAATAAAGACTCAATGTTGATTTTTATCATTTCTTCTCTTGAAGCTCATTTCCTCCATATCTTTACATGGCTGCTGCTGTTTTGTAGTTCGGGTCTGAGCGCAATGTCCTCCCTCAGATGTCCTAGTTGAAGTAGTGTAACTGCACTGGCTTCCCGGCGTGCTTTCACTCTTTCTCCCATCAACATTTCCTTTTGTTGCAACATCCATCACTATCTGAAATTATTTTATTGTTCTCCAGGTCTCCTCTCTCCCTAGGACAGGGTTTTGATTTGGTTCCTACTGAATCTCAGCCTCTAGAAAGTGCCAAGTACTTTAAGTGCATTGAAAACAATGTTTTCAAAAGCCTTTACTCTGATTGTCAGCATATGGTGGCAGATGAAGCGAGGCCCAGGCAGAGGAGACAGAGAATCCAACACTGTGATTATCAATCTGCTGGCTTATTTGGATCAGTTGACTCCCTGTTTTTGTGAAGTTATTAGAACAGAGCCACACCTGCTTTTTAGCTTATTATCTGGCTGTTTGCTGGCTCCAACCACATCTGAGCCATGATGACACACCTTAGGGTGCATGGGGTCTGAAATATTACTGTCTGGCCCTTTAGTGAGAAAAACTGCCAACCCCTGATTTAGGTGCATAGAAAAGACTAGAAGGAAACACCAAATATAAGAGAAGCTTTCTTTGGATAGTGAGATTATAGGTGTGTGTGTGTGTTTTTCCTCCCTTTTTGTATTTTGTTTAGACCCATTTAATTTGAAAATGAAATAACTTTGTAAATATTAAAAAATGGTATTTAGAGCACTTTTAATGGTGGGACTTTTTCCCTCCCCCTTTTCTCCCTTTTAGTGCTGCTTTTGACACAAAAACTGGGTTACGTGTGGCAGTGAAGAAGCTGTCCAGACCATTTCAGTCCATCATTCATGCCAAAAGGACCTACAGAGAGCTGCGGTTACTTAAACACATGAAACATGAAAATGTAAGTTATTCATTCAACGAAGATACAGTCTGTTCTTGGAATGGCCTGGAAAAGCTGTGATTTAATTCCTGCAAATGGAAATACATTGGAGTGCATTGAAGTTTGGTTCCTGCTTCTCTGGGTACTGTGTGTTAGTAGCCACTGGGTTGTCAAGTCAAAGTCTTAAAATAAAAATGGTGCGTCTTCCTGGAGTTCTAGTTTTACCCAAAGATTTTTAGAAGGAAAACTTTTTTTTAAAGTTGTACATTATAGGGCTGGGGCTGTAGCTCAGTGGTAGAGCGCTTGCCTAGCATGCGTGAGGCACTGGGTTCGATCCTCAGCACCACATATAAATAATAAATGAATAAAATAAAGATCCATCAACAACTAAAAAAAAATGTTAAAAAAAGTTGTACATTATAAAGTACAACACAAATTTCTTAGGAATGTTTAAAAAATATTAAAAAGAAAATTTTTTACTCTTTGCCTGGTTTGCTTAAGGATATGTTATCAGAATGTGGGAGTTGACGTGGATTATTTCAGTACAAAAATTTGAGAAAATGCCTTAATTCACTGAAAGTTCTATTAAGGATAGCTATTTTGTGTGCCCTCAGCTCTCTGAGTCCATGGATTTCGCATCCATGGATTCAAGCAACCACAGATAGGAAATATTCTGGAGAAAAAACAACTCTAATGAACACATGCAGATTTTTTTGTTATTATTCTCTAAACAATACATTTTATAACAACTATTTACACAGCATTTACTTTAGGCATTGTAAGTAATCTAGAGATGATCTTAAAGTCGATGGAGGGAATGCACAGGTTGCACCATGCCATTTTATAGCAGGGGCGTGAGCGTCTGCGGATCTTGGTAACCATGAGAGGGTGGTGGTTATCCTCTACAAGAGATGACTGTACTGTACTTTAATATTATAATTTTTCTTTTTAATTTTCAAGAAACATTCTAATGTCACAGAATTGTTTGAGTTAAATATAACTCTTCTTTTCTACTGATTCAGTAATTTGAGAACAATGCCCTTTTGCAAAGGAGTGATTATAAATCCTAATATGGCAAATCAGTAGATATAATTGAAATATTAACTAAAAGTGAAAAACTATTGACTGATGACACTTATTTTTTTTTTTTACTTTAAAAAATCAAGAATTTTTGAGACTGCTGTATAAAAGGTTCTATAAAACTTGTAACATTGTAGAAACAATGGCCAGAGAAGTGTTAAGAGTCATTTGGCCCTATTGGATGTTACTGTGTACAAAAAAATTCAAAATCTCTGAATTCAAAATCTTTCTTTTTTTAATGATTGAACATTTTTCTCCATAGTAATAAAAAAATCACAGGTTAAGGGTTACTTTATTAGTATACATTTGTCTCATTGATGCAAATTCTTTCTACATTGAGAACATGAAGGCTTAAATTTGTGGTTTGATTATGAATGCTGTTAAAAATGACAGCTGCAGCTTTTTATTTATTCCATGTTTTATTTTGAGTGCATACTATTAAGGAAATTCTTTTTCTACAGATAACAGCTATTCCTAAGCATAACTTTCCTGAGTAGCTATTTGCAAATCTGGGTTTTTAAAAAGTTCAGTACAGAAAGCTGGACACCATGGTGCACACCTGTGATCCCAGAGACCTGGGAGGCTGAGGCAAGAGTATCCCAAGTTGGAGGCCAACCTGGGCAACTTAACATGACCCTGTCTCAAAATTAAATATAAAAAGAGGTCTATGCATGTAGCTCAGTGGTAGAGCTCCCCTGGGTGCAACCCTCATTACTGCAGGGTGGGGGGAGCTTAGTGCAGAGCTGCAGTCTTCCTAATCAGTGACGTGTTTACAAGAAGTTGAGATATGTGGAAAAAGCTAGCAGGGGAAAGTTTATTTCTAGGTCTGTATAAAATCAAAGTGGCCTGGCAGTTAACTGATGTGTTTACATTTGGTTTATAACACATTTGAGTGTGTATGCTGTTTTTCATTACATGTTAATTAATGTGACAGAGATATTGTTATAGCTTTTTAAGTATGACTATTTCAAAAGTGGAATGCAAGCTGAACATTTATGGAACCCCAGAGTACCTCCAGAGACTGCAGTATCCCACTGATGTAGCCTATGCTAATTTAAGAACATCTGGCTTAGGAGATTACCAGTATGCTACTTCACCGTTTTGCTTTTTTATATAAACAATTTCAGCCAGTGTTTAGGACAAAAATTATTTTGGGTTCTCTGAATCCAAAATACTGATTTTTCTAGTAATCATAAGACACAACCATCTTTAGTTTTTAATGTTCTGATTTTCTGTAATGAGATACTTTGAGATGTTACATGGTACTGGGCTAGTTATATTCGGGCCGTAATATGCTTGTAGAGGTGTGGGGGCCACAGAACGATATGATTATTCTAATTTAGGAAAGGCTACAGGACTCTTAAAAAGAGGGCCGATGGTATTAGAAAAACAGGATTTTAATTTATATAAATTGTTTCATAAGCAGCTTGCTTACTAGCCATCCATCTTTTTTTTATATTAAGATGTTTAGAGCCGGGCGCGGTGGCTCAAGCCTGTAATCCCAGCACTTTGGGAGGCTGAGACAGGAGAATCGCGAGTTCAAAGCCAGCCTCAGCAATGGCGAGGCACTAAACAACTCAGTGAGACCCTGTCTCTACATAAAAAACACAAAATAGGGCTGGGGGTGTGGCTCAGTGGTCGAGTGTCCCTGAGTTCAATCCCTGGTACCAAAAAAAAAAGAAAAAAAAAAAAAGATGTTTAGGTTATCAATAGAAGGTCATATAAACTTAGATATTAAGGGTTTGTATTTTTGAACAAAAGAAGGCACATAGTTGAATGTCTCCCAGTTCTGTTACATTGACACAGTTGAAGGGGGAGTGGGAAGAGGCCAGAAGACTTTGATTTCATGCAGGACATGTTCTGCCTTTTAGACTGTTCTGTCAACATCTGTTAGGTGCTTACAATGTGAAAGTAGTTTTACAGTGAAGAACCAAGTCTTCTAGCAGATTTAATTGAGGATTTTCAGTGGAATCTTCTCCTTCATCATCATCTTCTTAGTTCTGTTTCTTTTTTGTTTCTTTCTTTTTTTATTTTTATTTTTATTTATTTTTTTGGTACTGGGGATTGAACTCACGGGCACTCGACCACTGAGCCACGTCCCCAGCCCTATTTTGTGTTTTATGTAGAGACAGGGTCTCACTGAGTTACTTAGCGCCCCGCCATTGCTGAGGCTGGCTTTGAACTCGCGATTCTCCTGTCTCAGCCTCCCTAAGTGCTGGGATTACAGGCTTGAGCCACCGCGCCCGGCTCTTTTTTTATTTTTTAATGACTGCTTTGGGTCGCCATCTGGTTTTTGGCTAGCTGCTTGGCCTCCAAAGGTAGCAGTCCCAATAGCTTAAAACTCTTGAAAACGTTAAGTGTTGGTAACAGAATCTTCAGGAGCCAGAGTACACATGTAATCTTTTACACAGATATGCCTCTGACCCACAGGGGTAGTTCATCTTGAGTTGTTTCTATCAGTGATAACAAATGACAGTCACACAGTAATTCCATGGGTCACTAGAGCAAGGGGGTGACTACTGTGACTGTGAGAGTTCCTCTGAACAAAGTCAGCTGGCGCGCTCTTGATTGAACTCTCGACCTTGCCTCATTAGCACCTGCTCTAAGGAGTGATTAGAAGCAGATTGCCAGCTGCATCCTTTTGCTGTCTGTGCAGTTACTTACAAAGATTGCCAACTTAATGTGCCTGGAGATCTGTACATCTTGAAATTAAAAATAATAATGGGAATGCTTTCATAAGTTTTATTGGGGGGCCTTAGCTTTGACCTTAGCATGATAAACCAAGTGGTTGTTTTGTTATGGTTATTTTAAAAGACATTAAATATTGCCTTTGCAGAGTTTGTTTCTTTTGGGGTGTGTGCTAGTTTAATAAAAATGTATTATTTCTATGTGTCATCCTTTGGATTATCATAGGATAATCATTAGAGATATTTCTTGCATAAGTATTCTAACTGCACATTCTAAAAATTTCATTCCTAGGTTACTTTTAAGTGACTGAAATCAGATAATGGTAGGATTGAGAGAACAGGCTAAAATATGACTTGAATTGAAAGGGAATTTCCATTTAAGAGTGAGAAGTGAATAGATATGGAATATTCCTAAAAAGTTCTCCAGATCTATTTTAATGCTGGGAAACCTTTGTTTTGCAATATTTTCCTTATGATTTGTACTTCATAAATACAATTAATGGAAGAAAAGTATTTGTAAAAGCACCCTCCCTTCCTCATCAAATACTTTAATGTCAATGGTAGAGCACTTGCCTACCATGTGCAAGGTCCTGGATTCAATGCCCAGCACCACAGAGCAAACAGATAAACAGAAAATTCTTCAATGTAACGTGGGTAGTTTCATACAGTTGGTGTTTTTGGTGCGCTTGTTTTAAATGCATTAAATATTGTAAATATTTTCCTTTTTAGGAAATTAGATTTTGGTAGGGTGTTATTTATTAGTCTGCTTTTCTAGATTATTTTTCCAAGTTAGTGTTAGATGTACATCTTGAAATTAAATCATGTAAATCATATAAAGCTTTTGTTTTCTTACAGCAAATCATTTGAATAGTTTGCTTTACGTTTCAAATTCTGTTACTGGAAGTAGTTACTTCAGAAAGCTTGCTCATGTATGTTACATTTTGTAATTTTTTATGAAGTTGTATGGCTTATGATCACTGATTATGTAGGCAGTCCATAGCTGGTGAGTCCCTTGTCCTAGTCGCCTTCAGATACCTTGTCTACTTCATCTTCCCCACAGTAGTATGAAAATAAGCAGTGAAGCCCCATGCCTTTACTTGGAGGTAAATGGAGCTCAGAGACCAAATTCATTGGTCTTACCAAATATTCAGGTTAAACTATGGTGTATAGGGGCTGGGGTGGTGGGTCAGTGGTAGAGCACTTGCCTAGCATGTGTGAGGCATTGGGTTCGATTCTGAGCACCACATATAAAGATCCATTGACAACTAAAAAAAAAAATTAAAAAAACTATGATGTATAAAAAGGATAAATACAGTGTATACAAATATTATTGAAAGGGGCTGGGGCTGTAGCTCAGTGGTAGAGCGCTTGCCTAGCATGCGTGAGGCACTGGGTTTGATCCTCAGCACCACATATAAATAATGAATGAATAAAATAAAAATCCATCAACAACTAAAAAATATTTTAAAAAATATTATTGAGCTGGGCGCGGTGGCGCAAGCCTGTAATCCCAGTACTTAGGGAGGCTGAGACAGGAGAATCGCGAGTTCTAAGCCAGCCTCAGCAAGGGCGAGGTGCTAAGCAACTCAGTGAGACCCTGTCTCTACATAAAACACAAAACAGGGCTGGGGATGTGGTTCAGTGGTCGAGTGTTCCTGAGTTAAATCTCCAGTACCAAAAAAAATAATAATAATAATAAATATATATATATATATATAATTGAAAAATTAAAGATATGAAAATAGTCATTATATGTTAAGTAGAAAGGTAGGAAATACAACTTTATGCACAGTATAACCCCAACTTAACGTATGCACATCAGAAGAATCAAAGAAAATGTCTCAAAATGTTAAAGTTAGTTATAATGGCTTACTATTATGGGCAGTTTTGGTTTTCCTGCATATAGTTGTGTCTGGTGAAGGATCTGAGTGGTGACTGTCTGTCTTTCCTTTGGAACAATTTGCATGAACTTAAAAGGCTATAGCTCAGTGGTAGAGCACTTGCCTAGAACATGTGAGGCACTGGATTTGATCCTCAGCACCATATAAAGTAAATGGATAAAATAAAGATATTCTCTTTATCTGCAACTAAAAAATATTTGAAAAAAAAAAAAAGCTATCCTTGAATTCCAAGGACCTCCTCACCTCTTCCCCTTCATGTTCAGGTTGTATGATTGAATTTGCTTTTTTTTTTTAGTTGTAGATGGGCACAATATCTTTATTTATTTATTTTTATGTGGTGCTGAGGATTGAACCCAGTGCCTCACGCATGCAAGGCAAGCGCTCTACCACTGAGCTACAATCCCAGCCCTGAATTTGCTTTTAAAGTTGATTTTTGGATGAGTAGAGTAGCATCCTAGTTAGTATTATTTTTCATACAGTGTTTCTTATTTTTTTGGTGACTGTTTTGAGTGTTAGCTTGTTTACTTTTGAAGGTATTGTTTAACTTGGTTATTTAGAACAACATACTAGTGAGACTACAGTCATGGTTCAGTTTTCATGAGGGTCATTTAGCTTTTGTTCATTTCATATCCAGACGGCCTTAAAACTGGCTAGGTATATTACAAATAAATTATGATATTTCTTGTTTTCAGTGTCTAATTTTTTGAAATGAGTGGTCTGGGTTTTCTGGGGAACTGGTGAGACTGGTGGTACTGTATGTGAATCAATCAGTATTATAAACCCATTACCAGAAAATCTGCTCAAAGACATGTGTTACCAAGTATTAAATAGCTCTTTGCTTTATCCTTGTAAAAAGATAGCCCTCCCTTTTTTCATTTTAAAATTATCTGATCTAAATATCTGACAATAATTAAGAAATTTTTCCAAAGATTATTAGAATAACATCAAAAGTATACCGAGATAATACTTTTTTAAAAATGTTGGTTTTGGGTCTGGGGTTGTGGCTCAGTGGTAGAGCGCTCGCCTAGCACATGCGAGGCACTGGGTTCGATCCTCAGCACCACATAAAAATAAATAAATAAAATAAAGGTATTGTGTCCAACTACAACTAAACAAAATATTTTAAAAAAATGTTGGTTTTGTAGGCTATATTTCAATGGGATATGTTTTAAAAAAACAAAATACTATGATACTATGATAATAACTGGAGGAGCATGACTTTTTTCTGTGTTAGTTCATTAGACTTAATACATATATAAGGCAGGAACCCTAAATCTTGTTGCCTTCAGAGAAACTATTGACTTATGTGGCCAAATTTTAAAGAATCAAGATTTTAAATGACAAAATAGGCTATTATGAGAAATGATATTAACAAATAAAAACCAAAGCATCATTTGGATAGACAGTTGGAGTTATTAAGTATATGATGCTATCAATTTAGATTGGTGGGATTTGAGATTCATTCAATATAAAATGATGAAGACCTGATGGGTACTATAGTAAGTTCAGTATTTACTGTACAATGTTTATGTTCTTTTTTAAATAGGTGATTGGTCTGTTGGACGTATTTACACCTGCAAGATCTCTGGAGGAATTCAATGATGTGTGAGTACATCTTTTGCATTTGCCTTCCTCAGCTGGAGGATGAAGTGTAGCAGCTTATTTCTATTCCTGAATCATTTAGCAGTTATATGGGACTTCAACAGATTCTTCATCCTATTATCTGACTCTTTGGGGGTTTGAGGTGGATACAGAAGATGATATTATGTGTGGCACCTTTTAGTATTTTCATCATTTTGAGCACTTTGTATCCAATTTGGAGAGTCCTTACGAAAGTTCCATGGAGAAGAGAGTAGAAGGGGTTTCCACTGTGACTTTTCTTCTCAAATTGCCTGTCCTAACTTTCAAAGGTGATCTTCAAGAAATGTAATGGAGCCTAGTTCCATATAAGCTTTTTGCTCTTTTATCCCATGTGCATGAGGAGGTAATACTAGAACTACATGGTGATCCTTGAGGTATTAGATTTTTGCACCAGTTCAAGGGCACACCCTACCTGTTGAGAAAGACTTCTCCTAATTTTGTGACTATTGTTTTAACCTGGGATTCCCTAGCACATGGAGCTTGGAAGTTTGAGGAACCACTAGGGTAAGGCTAGGTAAAATGAAACAGAGAAGAAAAGAAAGGTGCTACAAGAATATGTTAGTAACTAGGTCTACTTGGGCAACTGGGCTGGAAACTGCCAGGATCTAAGAAGCTATATATACTGTTCCACTGATGGGGAACATTCATCCAGTGGCTCCTGACTCCATCGTCAAGGTGTGCTCATGAGTCACTAGTGCTCATGTGTGAGTGCAAGACAGATTCCAGCAAGTGTTCCCATGCATGTATGAACCCTCTGCTAGCATAGTTCTCTCCAGTGTCTGAATTACCTACCTTCCCTCTTCCCAGTTCATAGATGTCATAAGAGAGACAGAACACCTTCAATACAGAGTTACACATTTGCTTCTTTTGAAATTTTGACATTCCTAAGTGGAAAGGATGATTGTTGTAAAAGCCAATACAGAATTGTAGACCACGACTGCTTTTCATTAACCCATGTTAGCTTTCTGTCACTAAAACAGAATGCCTGATTAACTTATAAAGAGAAAAGGTTTATTTTGGCTCATGGGTTTAGTAGTTATAGTTCATGGTCAGGTGGACCCATTGCTTTTAGGCATCTGGTGATGGTGAGCACGATGGCAGTGGTGGGGAGTAAATATAAGAGCAAAAGTGCTCATCTCATGGCTAGGAAACTGGGGTCCCACAGTCTCCTTCAAGGGCATGCTCCAATGACCTAAAAGCCTCCCACTAGACCCTACCTCCTAAAGGTTCCACTCTCTCTTAAGAGCGCCACCCCGGGTACCCAGCCTTTAACACCCACCTTGGGGGTCATTTAATATCCAAACTGTAGCATTTCTACTCCCATTGCTACCAGTGTAGAACCTAGCCATTTTCTCCCCAATCTTATCCTGGGCTGTATATAAACACCATTTGCTCCTTTCCCACAAAAGAAGTTGGAGAATATGTTTGAGCTCATAAGCTCTTTCTGTGGAAATTGTGGGGAAAAAAGAAAAAAAGAAATGAATAAGATGAAATGGTAGAAGGAGGAAAGATAGCAAAAAAAATCTCCCAACCATTAGAATTTACTTGAAATATGGTATGACCAGGAGAAGACAGCAGAATTTGGTCCACTCACAAGACTCCTTAGCTGCATTAACCTTGAATCTGCTGACACAAGTTTAAGAAACAAGCAAAAGGAAAAAATAGGCAATAACTAAGAATAATAAGCTATATTTCCTGCAGTCCTACTTGGCACCATAATGAAGGCTTCCAGAGATTACTGGGTGCTACCCAGAGGCACATGTATCACCAACTGTTGAGCCCTGGTGCAGGCTATGCTTGAAAAGGAGAATGCTGAAAAATCATGTTTTTTGATGTTCTCTCTAACCTAAATGAAGTACTAAAGCAATTTGTGAGTTACTTTGGAGAACATTTGAGTTGGGTCTAAGCTCTATCCCAAATTTTAAGTTTAATGAAGATGTATTTATTTGACCAAAAAAGAAAGAAAGAAAGAAAAGTGATTTGCCAGCTTGGCCAAATATTGAATTTTGGCTTAATTAGGTATTCTGAAATTGGATTATAGCCCCTTTGGCTTCTTTGTCCGAATGAGGGCTCACCAACTACAAGTCCACCTACTAAACTAAAGTTGTATTTATTCATATATTCATTCATTCACTCATTCATTCACTCATTCATTCAGCAAGCACTATAACTGATGAGTTGGCATCTGCTCTTTTCACTCAGCTCCAGCTGGGTTTGGACTATTCCTTTTTTTTTATGTACCCAGGATTTAACTCAGGGGCACTTGGCCACTGAGCCACATCCCCACCCCTATTTTGTGTTTTATGTAGAGACAGGGTCTCACTGAGTTGCTTAGCACCTTGCTGTTGATGAGGCTGGCTTTGAACTCGCGATTCTCCTGTCTCAGCCTCCCAAAGTGCTGGGATTACAGGTGTGTACCCCTGCACCTGGCTCTTTTTTTTGGAGTACCAGGGATTGAACTCAGGGCACTCGACCACCGAGCTACATCCCCAGCCCTATTTTGTGTTTTAGAGATAAGGTCTCACTGAGTTGCTTAGCGTCTTTTGCTGAGGCTTCACAATCTTCTGCCTCAGCCTCTCAAGCCGCTAGGATTACAGGTGTGCACCAGGGCTCCTGGGCTGACTTCTTTATAAACAATTAATTTCATCTCTTGGAAGCAAATCTCAGTACTACTTGTTGGTTACTTACTATAGTGCAAAATACCTAGCAGATGGTGGGAACAGGTTCAGAACCATGGATGGTTGGATGAAACATTCAGAACACATTTGAAGCCAAGCTACCAATTGGCTGTATGACCTTGGACAAGTCACTTTACCTCTTAAGGCCCCCATTCACTTCCCTGTGAAATAGTAAAAATTGAGGCAGTTGATTTCTGATCCCAGAATACCTCTGAAAATAGAATGATGTTAGGAAATGTCTTTTGTGATGTTTCTATCAGTAAAATAATAATAATAATAATGCTTGTCCAAGACTGTGGTTATTTCAGTGTTTGCCAGAGTTGTTTTAGAATTTATTTTTAGTTTGTTTTTTGGTGGTGTTTTGTTTTTGGTGGTTCTGGGGATTAAACCCAGGGCTTCACACATGCTATGCAAGTGCTCTACCACTGATCTGGGCACTTGGTCCCTCAAAGTCATCTTAGAATATGTGTAAGAGACTAAACAACTTTATTTACAATTGCAGGCTTTGCAAATTGAACTGCCTTCAGGGCCAGACAAAGAACATAAATGAGGCTCAGTGTTATACAACTGTGAGTGGTGGGGTCTGTGGTAAATACATCTTCACCTCCTCAGAGCATTCAAATTCACATTAAAACAGAACAAACAAAAATTCACTCTTCTGGTCAAACTAAACACTGAAGATCAGAGCAATTCTACACACTGCCAGATTTACAGCAGGCTCTAAAGTTAAACATGAATTTTCTGTACTAATTAGCAAATCTCTAATTACTCTTCAGATGTATGATTCACCTTTAATCGTGTGTTTTGTGTATTTGTGCCTTTATGTTTCAGTTTGCACTTTGCATTTTATCACACAATTCAAATTTTTACTAAGTTCTAAATTTCTAGGTGAAGATGTGCCCTGCCTGCTTCATTTGTAAGACTATACCTTTGAGAAAGGAACAGTAGGTAGTGAGTTTTGTTCATTAGGAATTGTGTGCAGTTACTGAATCTAACAGAGGAAGAAAGTGTTTGGAAAATGTAGAGTGATGATGAGACTAACAAGTGCTCTTGACTGCTATATGGTATGGTGTTTATAGGTGGCGAATTTTTATAGATATATCTAGATTTTTAAATGATTGGAAATTGGATATTTCTGTTGGCTCTTGGATAGCAATATTTGGCAGGAGCTTGCAAACATGTATATGTGCATATTTGTGCTACAAATATTTAGTTACCAGTAGATATGTAAAAATTTTAAATAGCCAGTGTTCAGACCTGTGCTCAGTGTTAAGTTACAACTTTTCCCAATAACAATATTGCCTTTTTTTTTTTTTTCTTTAATGCATGGCTGGGGATCAAACCCAGGGTCTTTACTGTTCTCCAGAACTATTTCATCTTATAAAACTAAAACTCTGTATCTGTTAACTCCCACAGTTCTAGGAGTTCTTTATATATTTTGGATATTAACCCCTGCCTAGACACATGAGTTGGCAAATATTTTTTCTTCTGTGGGTTGCATTTTCACTTTGTTGATTGTATCGTTGATATGGAAATTTTAAAAGCTTGATACAGTCCCACTTGTTTATTTTTACCTGTATTTTTGGTGCCATATTCAATAAATCATATCCAAATGCGACAAAACAACAACAACAAACAAAACTGAGGACCTTGAGAATGCTAGGCAAGTGCTCTACCACTGAGCTACACCCCCAGGTCCTTGCCTCTTTCTAACTGTAGTGGTTTTCTGATCAAGCAGTGGAGAGCTTTTTTTTCTTTTTTGGGGAGGTAAGTACTGGGGATTGAACCCAGGTGCGCTTAACCATTGAGCCACACCCCAGCCCTTTTTTGTATTTTATTTAGAGACAAGGTCTTTCTGAGTTGCTTAGGGTCCCATTAAGTTGCTGAGGCTGGCTTTGAACTCGCAATACTCCTGCCTCAGCCTCCCTAGCTGCTGGGATTACAGGCATGCCCGGCTCCTGCTTTGTTCTTAGCAAATTTTACCATCACATATTTATTATTGTCTGTCTCCTTCCTCCGCTTGTAAACTATTTTCTTCTTAGCTGAATTGTTACTACTTAGAACAATAACAGGCACTCAAGTGTTTTTGGTTGAGCAGGTGAAAGTAAGAATTGCCACGATAGTGGGCTGGGTGGTAGCTCGGTGGTAGAGCGCTTGCCTAGCATACGTGAGGCACTGGGTCCGATTCTCAGCACCACGTATAAATAAATGAATAAAATAAAGGTATTGTGTCCATCTACAACTAAAGAAAAAAAAAAGAATTGCCACGATAGGGCAGTTACAGACTGCTATAGGACTTCATGGCACGGCCACCTCCCCACATGGAATGTCTTCAGAGAAGCCTTTGCCAAAAAAATGCGTACACTGAGCTTGAAAATGAAGTGGGAGTTGGAAAGGTAGGAGAAAATGCAAGTTCAGCCAGTGGCCAAGAGAGAGCTGTGGGCAGAGATGGTATCTATGGCTGGTAGGAAAAGAGGTGGATACAGCAAAAGATGAAGCTGGAATGGGGAAGGACCAGGTCATTTGGGGCTTCATAGCCTAACCCATAGCAAGGAGGTTGTCTAGAGAAGATATCAAAGGGCAGTAGGCAGCAAGGGTGGGATTGGGAAAAGGATGAAAGCTTTACTTTCTGTGGTATGACTTAGAACGTTCTCCTCTGCTCTTCACAGACACACTCCATGATGGGAGAAAAGGACAATGTTAGCAGAGGCAGTTTTTTCTCTTAGATCCTTATTAACACATTAGATATTTTTTTGGATGAATGTACCGGTTAAAAATCTGAAATGAGTTTAAGAGTTTTCCAGGAGCTAAAATTGATAGAATGATTTTCTTCGCTGTTAATATCTGGTTTCAATTTTCTTTTGAATTCTTGATATTACATCTGTGCCCTTTGTTTCAAAACATGGTCTTAATGCATGTGAGTGAACTGAAAAAATATCTTTGGATGTGCAGTTCTATACTACTACTTTGTTTTTTTAAATAGCATCTTATGGTTTACAAAGAGATTGCATATTAATTTTCTCATCTGAGCCAACAACCTGTGAAGTACATATTATCTTTAATTTTCAGCTGAGGAAACTGAGGTTGAGAGAAATTAGCCTAATTATATACTAATATACATAAAATTGCATCCAATCTAGGTCTGTTGGCTCTAAATTCTCACCACATTTTTCTTAATCCAAGGCTGTGATTATCATTTAAAAGTCTACTAACCTTGAGTAAATACTGTGTTAGATTCTCTGTCTCTGTCTTCCAGTTGCTTGAGGTCTTATTAAAGAAATATAAATAATTAATATAAATGCTTATTATGAAATATAAATGCTTAACCTAAAATATCTAAAGGACCAAGTCAAATCTGTAATATCCAAACAA
Organism: Xerus rutilus; assembly: GCA_028644305.1. Classification (NCBI taxonomy): domain Eukaryota; kingdom Metazoa; phylum Chordata; class Mammalia; order Rodentia; family Sciuridae; genus Xerus; species Xerus rutilus. The sequence continues at coordinate 102,247,283 of CM053406.1, read as the reverse complement.
CATACAGGGCATAAAGTGAACTCAAAATGTTAAAGAAACTTAGTACAGGGATGGCTCTAAAGAAAATAATGTGTTCAAAGAAACACAGAGATAAGGCTAGGGTGTAGAGGTTGAAATTTATTTCAGGCAGAGGATGAATGAAATGCATTAAGTGTACAGAGAGGAGGTTTGTATGGAATGAAAAGTGTTAACAAAATAGATAACCACTGATTCGTTTTTGTTTTCTTTTGTACTTGTGTAAAAAGAAAACATTAAGCAATTCTGGTTTGTTCTCATAGGTGCACATGTATGTATCTGCCTGCCTGCTTGGAAATAATGCGTTTCTCTGTCACTGAAAGAAATACCCAGCTCACTTGTTTGGTCTTATAGAAGAAATATTTCCATTATGTGAGACTGGACAGAGTGCTCAAAATAGGTAACACAGGAAGAGAAATGGCCCAGAAGAAAGATAAATAAGCTTGCTCTCTTAATATTTGTGTTTGCAAGCATTTTGTTTATTTTGTTTTGAGATGGTCTGTCACTAGGTTGCCCAGATTGGTCTCAACTCCTGAGCTCAAGAGATCCTCGTGCCTCAGCCTTCCGATTAGTTGAGACTATAGCCATACACCACTGTGCCTGGCTTTTGTTTGCAGTTTTTATTTCTTATCAGAGAGGGCTGTTGAACTGCTTGTGGTGGTTGGTGAAGCTCTTTGTAGATGTCTTCACTAACTCACATTTGAAATCTAAATAAATTACACATCCTTTAAGAATATACCATTCAGGGGGCTGGGATTGTAGCTCAGCGGTAGAGCGCTTGCCTTGCATGTGTGAGGCCCTGGGTTCGATCCTCAGCACCACATACAAAGCAATAAAATAAAGACATTGTGTCCATTAACAACTAAAAAATATTAAAAAAAAAAAAAAAAAGAATATACCATTCAGGGGCTGGGGCTGTAGCTCAGTGGTAGAGTGCTTGCCTAGCATGTGTGAGGCACTGGGTTCAATCCTCAGTACCATGTATAAATAATAAATGAATAAAATAAAGATCCATCAACAATTAAAAAAAAAGAATATACCATTCAGGCTGGGAAGTGTAGCTCAGTGGTAGAGTGATTGCCTAGCATGTGCAAGGTCCTATGTCCTATACCAGCACCAAAAAAAGGAAGGAAATACCATTTAGTTTTTGTCTGATATGATCAGTAAAATGCCACCTCTTTCTCTAAAAAAGGTAAAGAAGTTTCAAGGCTTAGCTTAGGGTTTGAGTCCTTCAAAAAATATTTGTCTAATTTACTCCTTCCTCAGTCCATGTTGGGACCTTCTCCTCTGTGTTCTCTAACACCTGATGTCCCCTTTATAGCACTAATTATGCTGTTGTGACTATATTTATGTGTTCCTCTCAAATTTTCATCTGTCTTTTCTACTGCTGCATCCCCAGTTCCCAACAATAAATGTTTGCATATGGAGTGATTGAATGAATGACCTTGTGCTGTTACTATATAACTGGGTGACAATTTGGTTATCTGATAGCATGCTCAGTGCTTTCTTTTAACCAGCTTTCTTGTATTTATCCTCTATTATAGAACACTGAGTCTAGTTTGGTTGATGTCAGTAATGTAGAGGGCATTTTTTAGTAATTGTTGCTTCAAGTGAGAATAGAGTAGCCTGCTATGAAATAAGCTTGTTAAGCTGCCCTCTTGGCTCCTGGATAGTTCCTCTACCCCTTTCACAGTAGAACAGTCTGGTCTGCTTACCAGATAAGATCTTGGGCATGCATATTTTAATAAAGTATGTCCTTACCTTATCTTACTTGTGGTGCTGTATGACTTGTCCTGAGTCATTCGATTGTGTAGTAATTGAGTGCGTACTATCTGTCAGATACTGTTCTAGGTACTTCAGGTAATGCACGAAATAAAACATAACCCTATTCTCCTCGAACATTGTACAGGGAAATAACAATAATTAGCATGTAAAAAAAAGGAAATTTTATGATATGTTAGCAAGCAATAATGTTATAGCAAAAAAGAAAATGGTAGAATGGGGAAGGGGAATTGGGAGTATGAAGATGGAGAGAGATGCTGTTTTAAATGGAGGAGTGAGAATAGGCCTCATGGAAAAGATGAATTTTGAGCAAAAATTGGAAAAAGTAGAGGAATTAGATCTGTAGATATCTAGGGGACCAGCATTCCAGGCAGAAGAAACCATCACTGCAGAGGTCCTGCGGCAGAACACACTGCATTCTTTACTGTAACTAGAGCAAGAAGGCCGTGGGGAGCGGATTAAGAGCATCAGCGAGAAGTGGATGAAGTCAGAGATGATGGGCCCAAATGCCAGAGGATCTAGAGGCTTTATGGGCCATTGAAAGGATTTGGGTATTTTACTCTGAGTGCAGTAGAGAGCCTTTTGAGGAAAGGAGTGACATGATCTGAGATTTTAAAGAATCACTGTGTCCCCTGTGCTGACAATAGACTGTAATGAGTCCCAAGTATCATTGGATGAGTTTCAGAGGCATGTGATTACAAACGGTCAGTTCCTATGATTGTTTTAAATACCTATTTAAAGATGGAAGAAATGCTTTTTGCCCTTTGCTAATTGTGTTGAATAGGGCTCATTTGTGGTAGAGATACTGATCTACAGATATAGAGGAGATTTTCTTCTACATAGGTTCTTTCTGATTATGTCATGCTTTTTTTTTTTTTTTTTTTTGCACCAGGGACTGAACTCAGGGGCACTCGACCACTGAGCCACATCCCCAGCCCTATTTTTTTGTGTTTTATGTAGAGACAGGGTCTCACTGAGTCACTTAGCACCTCGCTGTTGCTGAGGCTGGCTTTGAACTCGCGATCCTCCTGTCTCAGCCTCCCTAAGTGCTGGGATTACAGGCGTGAGCCACCGCGCCCGGCTATGTCATGCTTTTCAAAGGGGAGATCTTGACAGACAGGTGTTATCCAAGAGTCTTGGCAAGTGAGGCTGTAGAATGGGGCACTGTCTAGAGTACTGAAAGTCACTTACTACAGGCGTCTTCCGCCTCCCTGACAGTATAGCACATTTTACTCATAAGACTCATTTTGAGAAATGTGATTTATGCTGTTCATACTTTGATTAAATTTGAAGGAGACTGTCTCCACAAGTGAGAAACAAGATTTATATCAGACCATAAAATCACCTTTTCAGTCTTTGACCTAATAAAGACTGGTTTAATTCCTTTTTAAAAATTAATTTTTTTAGTTGTAGATGAACACAATACCTTTATTTTATTTACTTATTTTTACATGGTGCTAAAGATCGAACCCAGTGCCTCACACATGCTAGTCAAATGCTCTACCATTGAGCCACAATCCCAGCCCTATTTTGTGTTTTATGTAGAGACAGGGTCTCACTGAGTTGCTTAGTGTCTCACCAATTGCTGAAGCTGGCTTTGAACTCACGATCCTCCTGTCTCAGCCTCCCAGAGTGCTGGGATTACTGGTATGCACCACTGTGCCTGGCTTTAATTCCTTTTTAAAGATAGGAGAACACAGCTTTCCAAGTGTACTCAAGCCAGACCTTCTTTAATTTATTTAGGAATTTAATTTTTAGGAGTTAGATTTTTAGGACACTGACAATATGAGGCATGTCTTCACTAAAATATAATTAAATCTACTTTCCTGAAACAAATACAATTGAAATACATGTTCCCATACTGTGTGATGCAGTAATGAGTAAGGCATTGTGTCTAGAATTTCTGTGGCAAACCTGTTGGACTTGAATATAATCATTCCCTCATCTTACCATATAAAGATAGAATTAATAACTAGTACCACACCTGTGGGGAGTTCTGGAATGCCTTGTCCTGTCTGCAGATCAAATGTGTTCCTCCTTCCTTTAAGGTAAATGTAGGAATATTGTCAATGAAACATATCCTTTTACTAATCTCTTCTGGAAAACGAGAATTATAGTTTGAAAATCTAAAGACACTCCTAATTCAGAACCTGCAACATGGAAGGTTTATAATGAGGTGAAAATGTAGTGGTGGATTTAAAAATATAAGATACTTTATTACAGCTATGCACTAAGTTGAACTGTATGCTTCTTCTGCAAATACAATATTTGTGAGAAAACTGATCCTGGCATGTTTATCTTCCTAATCTCCATCTTTGCCTTTTTGTTTTCATTTTTTTCTCTAGAGAAACTGGGAAATGATAGATCAAGTAGGAATGAGTTTTAAAATGTTTAGAATAGATGGTAGATGGTAAAGTTAGAATAGTGGTGGTAAAAATGAGCCACCAAGAAGTTGTTGAGCTTTTATTTATCATTATGGTACTTAATGGGTGACCTTTCCTTAAAAACTCTGGAAAGTCTTGTGAAGATAAGAACTGCCCTGGGGTTCTGGATTGTTTTGTAACTCTCCATTCACTTCTAGGTATCTGGTGACCCATCTCATGGGGGCAGATCTGAACAACATAGTGAAGTGTCAGAAGCTTACGGATGACCATGTTCAGTTCCTTATCTACCAAATTCTCCGAGGTCTAAAGGTATAGACAATATCAGCAATAGTTTTGAGAAATTAATTCTTTTCTTCCTTCTCTGCCATCTAGAGCTTAAAACAAATAAGCGGATAGCTTTTCTTGTGGAACATTCAAACACAAAATCACAAGTAAAGATCATAATATAATGAAACATAATGTTCACTCAATGACCACAACTACCAGCATTTGGCCAACCTTGTTTCTTTTGTGTTTCTCAAGCCACAAGTTATTTTAAAGCAGGTCTAGGCATCATGTCATTCCATCCATAAATACCTCAGTGTAAGTATCAGAGAGAAAAGGACTTTTCATTATTACATCTGAAAGTTTATAACTTATTGATACAGTCTAATATCTGACTGGTATAATAGTGAAGCTTAAAAAAAATTTCTCAGGCAGATAAATGGTGTTTTAAAATTAAATCATCTTTGATATTTAGCGCTTTGAATCCTCATTGAGTCCCAAAGTGCCAGCCAGAAGATAGGTTGAAAGCTTGAGTGGAGTCAATATCTATGGAAATCATTGTTATGGTAAATATATATAACATTGATAATTTTACTGATGTTATTCTACTGTGAACACTAGCAATTCTTACTGATTCATGAAAATGTGCCACAAATATGTTATAGAATGTGGCTGTGGGAGGTTGGAGGTAACTTTCAATGGACTTTTTTTTTTTTGCAGTATATACATTCAGCTGACATAATTCACAGGGTAAGTACCGTGACTTTGATTAAATTATTTTAGGAATGTGAGGTGGGGTGGGTGGAAGAATGGCATCCTGCCAAGATACTGGTCTAAACTTACTTTTAGCCATTGACCTATTGATCCATTGCAACTTTGCTCTAGGATAGACTGATTAAAGAAAGATTTATAATTTGTGCCTGATGAAGGCTAAATTGGTCTAGATACTATATAATGGAGACTGTCTGTTTATAACTGGATGAGATCTTACTATTGTCTGGATCCTCATTATTACCTGTAGGGAGAGAATTTATCATGCATGATAAAGTTGATCCTGTCTTCTGTGTACTTACTTCCTAGGACCTAAAACCTAGTAATCTAGCTGTGAATGAAGACTGTGAGCTGAAGGTAAGATGAAGTGATGGCAGTGATTGTTTGCTTCATCTGACAAACCAGGCAGATTTTATAGGGACAGATTTATAAGCCATGACTTTTTATCTGAAAATTCATATTGTTCTTAGGAATATCAGACTTTGAAATTTAAACTGTAGTCTGAGTAAGTTGTTTAAATGACCTTGGTAATGGCATTAGGTGTTATGTTTACATTTTAAAATGAAGTTAAATTAAAAATGTAACTTATTATTCATAATAAAGGAAATATAGTCTATATATTATATATAGTCTATATATTATATAGATAGTCTATATATTAAATATAGTCTATATATTATAGTCTATCAAAGCATCCTGAAGCAGTAATTACTAAATAGATTCCTAAAAGGAAAAATGGTAGAAACACACTCAAAATAATTCAAATAAGAGGTAAGTGAGGGCTGGGATTGTGGCACAGTGGTAGCGTGCTCGCCTAGCATGCGTGAGGCACTGGGTGCGATCCTCAGCACCACATAAAAATAAAGATATTCTGTTCACCTACAACTAAGAAAATAAAAATATTTAAAAAAAAAAAAGAGGTAAGTGAATTAATCATATATAAAAGAGTAAGCAGCTCTGGAACTTGACTTCTTCTTTTTTCTTGCTGAGTAGTGCCCTGTTTTATGAACATACCAGAATATGATTATTTATTCACCTATTATGAACATTTGCTTCAGTTCCAGTTTGGGGCTATTTGAAGTTACTATGAATATTCGGTTGAAAGCCTGTGTATGGACATATGCTTTATTGCTCTTGGGTAAATACCTAGGAATCACATATTTTGTTTTGCTTGTAATTTTATTTTTTGAAGTTCTTGCAGTGTGTTTACCATGCATTCTAAGTGTAGAGCAGGAGATCTGCTGATGAAAGCGCTTCACTGTTCCTTTTTTACAAGGCAACAGAAATTTTCCCTGTCTGCTTTGTAAGTCTTAGCAGTTTGCCTGTTCTAGTGCTTGATTCTCTTCTTCCCTTTATTTAGATTCTGGATTTTGGACTTGCTCGACATACTGATGATGAAATGACAGGCTATGTGGCCACGAGGTGGTACAGGGCTCCTGAGATCATGTTGAACTGGATGCATTACAACCAGACAGGTATTGATTGCTTGCATTGGTTATTTAGGGCCTCATTGATACCATGTTGGATACATTTGGGGTTCTCAGAAGTAGAAGTGGTAGATTGAGAAGAAATAGGTTTCTTCCCTGAGTGACCCTTTTAAAGCCTACAAATAGACAATATTTCATTTGCTTAGATGGGGAGGTGGAGCTTTTTCATACATAGCCTTTAAACTTTGTGATTCAGTAATTGAGTTTTTATTTATTTAGATTTTCAACATAGTTCTTTGAGTACTTCTAGCTGAAGACAATGGGTTCATAATCTTAACCCCTTGATGTTACTTAGGAGAATCCACTACTTTACCAATAAGAACGTTTTGCCCCTTTGTGAACAATTTACTTCTTTTCCCTTAAGTATGTTTAGGTTTAACCCGTCTGTGAAGCTCTTCATTGGGGTGAAGGCATTAATCTTATTTATCTGTATAGAAATGAGTATGATTGAATCTCAGATGTTTTAAATATTAATTTGAATATTTCTTCTCTACTTATAGTTCCATTTGTGGCCAAGCATAATAATAGTGACAGTGTATGTATGTACTTTTATTTCTCTTTTATTTTGCCAGTGGATATATGGTCAGTGGGATGCATAATGGCGGAGCTGTTGACTGGAAGAACGTTGTTTCCTGGTACAGACCGTATCCTTTTAAAAAGTTTAGGATTCTTATTTCTTATCTGTATTCCAGTGTCTGTGGACATGTGTATTACCTTTACTTATCTATAGAGAAGGCTCTCAGTTTCTTGCTTTTATGGTCCACATAAAAGCTACTCTTTCTGAGTAGCTTACCTTGCCAGGAAAGAGGCTTTAATTTATTTTTGTGAATGGGAAGAACTTTTCATAAGCTGAAAAGTCCTTTCATCTGTCACCTTTTTGCAGCAAGTCCCTTATATTAATCTTTCCGCAGCAGTTCTAAGACCCGAGCAAACTCATGAGAAGCTGTAGATCCCATTGACAGGATAGTCAACTGTACAAAATCTTCATGAGCACAGACACCCATACACAAATTAAGGGTATCTTGCTGTTATGTTTAGTTTATGTACTAAAAAGGCCGCGTTTGGTCCTTGTTATGGCAAACCTGCTGACTCTTGTTATGTTTGTTGTTTAACAACAAATAGTAAAAGCAAGAAGTGAAACAGTCACCGTATCATGTGCCTTTATTTTCCAGCACAACTTTATCCCACATGGTAGCCAAACCTCAGTTTATTCCCAGACTTGTCTAATTTATGGCTTATCATAGCCCTTTATTTCATCCCCTTTCCTAACTGCTACATGTTTGTTTCATGATTTAGTAATATTGTCATCAAAATGTAGTTTGTTGGAACACCTATCAGTCCCACTTGGAGAAGATATTTAGGGAAGAAAGATTGTTAAAATTTGTCTAGAATTAGTTTGGGGGATTTTTGTAAAATTTAATTGAGTGGGCTTCAAATGGCTTTGGTGATACTTTTAGAAATGCTACAGTTACCTATGTTTGGTCATGCTTAGAGATCTAAAAACTGTTTGAGCCTCTCACTTAAATAAACCTGTTAAGATTACAAACCAGAATGTCAGTTTGCTTCGCTTATTGTTTGGGATATATTTCTATGGTAACTGTGATTTTTATTTTAACATAGTCTGTCCAGAAATTCTATTCTATTCTAACTATCTTCTGCTAGACAGAATGTACTTTTCTCATTAACTGGAAAAAACTTGTGTTTCCTAGGTAAAGCATTTCATTTCTCTCTGAGCATGACTGGATTGATACAGAGCTCAGTTTGCATATACTTAGTTCACCTTATCACTCCCTACCCCTAGGTTTTAAGTTAGTTTAGTACCTAATATGTCTCCCTCATCTTTTTTTTAAGTCGTTTTACATCTGTTTCTTAGAAATCTGGTGTGTGTTTGTGTGTAATACAGTCCAAGCTGAAATAATTAGGGGAAATGTGTAATCCCCCTTGCTTTGTCCTGGAGCAGATGCTACCCTGAGACTGTCTGTCCTCTGTTCCCTTCTCCCCTTCCTCTTCTTGATGTCTGTATCTCTAGCTTCTGTTTGGCCAGTCACAGACACACTTGCCTACATAGACACACACAGTGCAGAGAGATAGTATGGGGTGCTGCTGGAGCCCCTGCTCTGGAATTAAACTTCTGGGTTTTGATCTTAGCTTTTACTTCCAGCTGTGTGACTTTAAGGAAGTTTTCTAACCTGTGTTCTCAGTTTCCTTAATCATCAAATGCTAGTAATAGTATATAATTCACAAGGGTGTTGTGAGAATTCAGGAAAATAATATCTAGAAAGCACTTAGACCAGAGCCTGCCAATAGAGGCATTATACTCATTGTGGCCTTTGAAAACAATTTCTCCCTCCCTTCACCCACTTTATTATCTATCTGTGAATCATTAATGATTGTTATTGTTTTGATTCTTTGACAGGTAATAAAGGATAGATCCCCTTGGCAGGCTGGTAATAGAAAGTGTCCAAAGCAGTGTGATATGGCCCTTTTAGAATGCTAACTATCATCCTGTAAGAAACATTCTCTTTTTGCATATCTAGCATTTAAACTCTAATAGGGGATTTTTCTTTGCGGAGTGGGAGTTGGAGGAGATACTAGGGATTAAACCCAGTGGTGCTCTACTATTGAGCTACATTCTTGTCTTGAGGCAGGGTTTTGCCGAGTTGCCCAAACTGACCTCAAATTTATGATCTTCCTGCCTCAGCCTCCCGAGTTGCTGGGATTATAGTTATGCATTACCATTCCTGGCAGGATTCATTTTTTAATACATGAGAATTCTGATTTTAGTAATTCACCATTTCCTTCTAGTTGGCTCTTTTCTGGACATTCTCCCTGGTTGTAGACATTGAATTTGAAGGATTTATATTTGTAGTATACTCAACCTTCCTATTGTAAGTTGTCATCTGTGAGATATAGCTATATAGCTGTGGTTGCCTGACAAGGAGAGAGGGAAGTGTTTATCATTATTTTTTCTTGCCTGGAGTGTACGATCATTTATGTTCTAGCACAATGCTTCTTAATCTTTACTGTGTATCAGAATCATTTTGGGAAGCTTGATAAAAAGCTCTAAGCTGGGTGTGATGGCACATGCCTATAATCCCAGTTGACTCGAGAGGCTGAGGAAGGAGAATCTTGAGTTCAAACCCAGCCTCAGCAACTTAACGAGGCCCTTCCTCTAATAAAATATAAAAAAGGACTGGGGGGGCTGGGATTATGGCGCAGTGGTAGCGTGCTCGCCTAGCATGTGTGAGGCACTGGGTTCGATCCTCAGCACCACATTAAAAAAAATATATTCTGCCGACCTACAACTAAAAAATAAATATTTTTAAAAAATAATAAAAAAAAAAGGACTGAGGATGTGGCTTGGTGTTTAAGTGCCCCTGGGTTCAATCCCTGGTACTGAAAAAAAGAAAAAACAACAACAAAAACGCTCTAGATGCCTGGGCACCACCCTAAAGACTTCGGTTGGTTTGAATCAGAGCACAGGATTTAAGTCTCCAGGTGATTCTAACATGCAGCAGGCGGTTGAGTACAACTAGCATTTAACCCAGTTGAATTTAGTTTTTACCTTGGCTGATCCTGGAAAAGGATCAGTTTAGCAGTTTTTGTCATTTTTCTTAAGATACGGATGAGATCAAAGAGTTCCTTTCAGTATTCTATTCTTTTCTAGTCCTTTGATTTCTAGAACTTCTCTCTTCAAAACCTTTGGAAAATATGCTGGCCCCACACCCTCTCCTTTGGCTCTAAAAGTATGCAGCTACAGATTATTGATGATTTTTTAAATACTCTGATTACTGAGGCAACCTCGAGAGGGTGATGCTTATTGGACTGCACAGGTTTCTTCTGGTTTTCCTTATTGATTAATTATTGTGTATTTGTAACTGGTGGTCTTAGCCTCTAGATAAGAACTGTCTTATAGAACTTTTTATGATATTGAAAATGTGCTGTCCAATATGGTGTTGGGGGCCACTAGCCTGTGTGGATATTGAAATTTGGCTAGTGTAAATTAATTGAAAATATTTTTGTGATTCAAAATATTTTATATAACATAAAATTCACCATTTTAATTTATATTGTGGTAAAATAGACATAACATAAATTTTACCATTTTGACCATTTTAAGTTAATAATCCAGTAGTGTTAATTATATACACATTGTGGGGCAATCATCACCAATATCTGCTGTTCTTGTGAATCCTTCTATCTGCCTTAATAGTACTTTATTTTGTAAAGAAGGAAGTTCTCTATAAGCTTAATTGACAAGGTATGTTAAGTGGACATAACTGACAATTGGATATTAGAAGGAGGGAGAAGTCACTCTTCAGGTGGAGTGCTAATTTGTTCAGAGGATGATTTTGAAATGAGTGAGTCAGTTAGCAGATGTTATAACTGACACTTGACACTGCAGCTTAAGGAAGAGAGAAAATGAATTCCGTAGCCCTGTTATGTGTCAAAAACAGTTTTTCCTACCAGAGATCACAGCCTTAGTGTTTTAATTTCCTTTCCTAAGTAATCAAGGAAGATCCCTTCATGTATAAAAGCCCTGCCCTTTCTTTCTTTTTAATAGAAATAGTATCACGTTTGCCAGAGCACAGTGGGGCTGCTGAGCGACACAGGCCACTTCCCGGGACGTCTGCTACTCTGCTCGTGTGCATTTTCTTAGCGTATTAAGTTGTCCCGTTAATTCTGTGATTACTCATTTCTTCTTTTGATCTTTTCCAAGCATGTTGTGAAATATTTCAGATACATTATAAGACAAAGAATAATACAGTGAACACCTGTGTGCACTTTACCAGATTATGGGATAACGTGGGCAGTGGAACCCATGCTTCTAGAGTGCCCCTTCTCAGTCACATTTACTCATCACTTTCAGTGGTTGGTTTAAAATATTATTCTTCATTTTTTAAAAAAAAGCAGTTTCACTGTAGACTCTAAAAGCAAATATTGTAGGGACTGGGGTTGTGGCTCAGCGGTAAAGCACTTGCCTAGTGGGGTGAGGCACTGGGTTTGATCCTCAGCACCACATACAAATTAATAAATAAAAATAAAGTTGTAGCCAGGCGCAGTGGCATATGCCTGTAATCCTAGCACTTTGGGAGGCTGAGACAGGAGAATCGCAAGTTCAAAGCCAGCCTCAGCAACAGTGAGGCGCTAAGCAACTTAGTGAGACCCTGTCTCTACATAAAACACAAAATAGGAGCCAGGCACGGTGGTGCAAGCCTGTAATCCCAGCACTTAGGGAGGCTGAGACAGGAGAATCGCGAGTTCAAAGCCAGCCTCAGCAATGGTGAGGCACTAAGCAAATCAGTGAGAGCCTGTTTCTAAATAAAACACAAAATAGGGCTGGGGATGTGGCTCAGTGGTTGAGTGCCCCTGAGTTCAATCCCCAGTACTAAAAATAAATAAATAAATAAATAAATAAAGTTATGATTAAAAAAAGTCAACCTTTAAAAAAAAAGCAAATATTGTAATAAATGTTGAAGAAGAAAAATATTAGATTGTAATGTGCCCTTTTCTGTTGAACTTGAGTGTGTATTTTTGGGAAAAGCTAGACTGCCCAGGTTTGTCAGTAAACCTAGGATATCTTAAGAAAGTGTGTGTGTTAGTTACAGCGAAAATGACTATTTTGACAACCCAAAAGAGAAGGAAATAGGCTGGATTTCATTTGAGTCCATCCTGTTTGTCACTAGAAGGACTTCTAAACCTCCCAAAGGATTTGGTGTTCCATCCTTGAGAGGCTTTAGTTCATTGAAAACTGCAATTCACAGGCAGCTGGGTCCTGCTAGTGGTCCTGTTCATCTTCAACTCCCTGGCCTGTGGCGGTTTTCTAGGAGTTTGCCCAGAGCTCTTAGAAATGACTTGAATATTCATCCCTCTTTTACTTTTCCTCTAATTATCCCATTACCCTTAGGGTTTTTGTTGTTGTTCTATCCTTACCTGTTCATTCCTACTACCTTTTTTTACTTCTGTTACAGAGAACTTACTGTAAAACATAATATTAAGGCCTCATGCCTTTTTCTTCATTTGTTGTTGTTGTTTTTTTTTTTTTAGATTTTTAAAAAAATTTTTTTAGCTATAGATGGACATAACGTCTTTATTTAATTTATTTATTATTTTATGTGGTGCTGAGGATTGAACCCAGTGACTCACACATGCGAGGCAAGCGCTCTACCACTGAGCCACAATCCCAGCCCTCTTCATTTGTTTTAAAAAACAAATCTGGAGGTTTATGATGTTAAAATTTGACTTTGTGGTCATTACAATTAAAACCCATTTTAAATAAACAGTAAACATGGTCTTCTACCTAGGGGAAAAGATGCTAAATATTACAAAGGATGGCTTGCTTTGGCATTAGCTAACTATCTTAATGTGGTAAATTTTGCTTTGCTGTGCTTATATAGCTACTTGAAGCTCCATCTGGCCTTAACTGCCTGGACAAATTGTAGTGGGCTTACAGTAGCTGTCTTGTGGGAAGATTGGCCTGTATTTCAGTGGATGTGCCATCTTTTGAAGAACCTCTGGTGATTTCTTCTGAGGCTTGCATGCTTTTGACTGCCTTCATACAAGTGCTTTTAGATACTAACTAGATTTTCATTTTATATTGTGTGTTTGCTAATCTCCTAAACATCGGCTGTTCTGCTCTATCAACCCTGTGTCCACAGCCCTTACAGATTCATGGCACTATATTTGTACTGTTCGTGGTGTAAACACTTCGCGGTGAGCGAGTGGGGTCTTTGTTAGGCCCGTTATTAAATGAAACAATCTTTCGAGACTACTTCTTTGTATATAAACTTTCCATAGCCCATGGTCATTCTGGGTTTTGAGGACAAGGTGAAGTAGTTGAATGGAGCTGAAAAGCATATTACAGCAAGTCTTTCAAGTCAGCTAGTATTTGTCAGGCTACTCCATTGAATGTACTGAAGATAAAATGTGTCCATCCTCAAAACCAGAATGATCAGACAGAGTGCGAAGTGAGTCGTAGGAGTTATTTGAATAAATGTCTGTTCCTGATTGTAAAACAAGATGGAATGATAAAAAACAGTATAATAAAGGTACTAATAAATTGTTGGGGAAAAAAGAATTAGTTCAAATCCAAGATATCTAGAAAGAATTAATGGCAGAGTTCTTGTTTGAGGACTTTGAAGGGTAAATAGGAAGAGAAAAGTTTTGGCACAAAGAGATAGTGGAGGATATTCTCATTTCTAACTTGCATAAAAAAGAACTTGGAAGCTTAGAAGTGCCGGGAATATTGGGTGGGGGTTGAAGCATTGAGTGCATTCAGGAATGTTAGTTTGAAGCAGTCAGAAAAGTAGCTGTACCAAATCATGAAGGGCCACTGATGTGAAGCTAAGGAAGTAGGGTTTGAGTCTCCAGTCCGGGGGTTGTTTCATACTGGCAGACGGGGGAGAAAGACACAGGGTCCCCAGCTCATTGGTGTGGTGAGCCACTGTGACCAGTGGGAGCTGCATTTTCTTCACGTAGGTGGGGGGTGAAGTTAGGGCCATTAAGTAACTCCCAGCTCGTACCCTTTCTTTAAAGGGAATATGAAATTTGAGTCCCTTCAAGTAGTTGGAAGGAAGTCTTTTCCGCAACAGTACCAATCTGAACAGCTGTTAGAGATTCATTTTGATGTATATATTGTAAAGCCACCTGTCTGAGGGTTGAAGTAGTCTAGTTTTTTCTCATAGGGGTAGCAACTCCATTAAGTGTTCCTAAAAAGAGTGTGAGAGAACTTTTAAAATTTTTGTAAATTGAGAAATTAACAAATCTCCCTTACTGATTTTCATTATAATTAATTTGATTATGTTAGAGCAAGACAATATCTATCTACCATTCCTGCTCTGTCCTCATGAACGTGTTTTGTAAAATGTTTCTGGTCAACACCTTGAACTAAGAAACCTGTATTTAAATTTTACCCTCAGAACACACTGCTTTTTGCCATTCGTAGATGACAAAGTTTTCTACTATTCTTTTTTTTTTTTGGTACCAGGGATTGAACTCAGGGGCACTTGACCACTGAGCCACATCCCCAGCCCTATTTTGTGTTTTATTTAGAGACAGGGTCTCACTGAGTTGCTTAGTGCCTTGCCATTGCTGAGGCTGGCTTTGAACTTGCAATTCTCCAATCTCAGCCTCCCAGAGTGCTGGGATTACAGACGTGCACCACCATGCCTAGCATCTACTATTTTTAATTTAGAAATAACTTATGTGAATGGACTTGTTTTTAATTTATCTGTTTTCTATAGGACACAGTTCTTTGGGTCTAAGATAGACTTCAACATACCTTTTCTTTTCTTTTTTTTTTGGTGGAACTGAGGATTGATTCCAGGGGTGATCTACTGCTGGGCTATATCCCTAGCTCATTTTATTATTTTATTTTATTTTTTATTTTTTAATTTTTATTTTATTTTTTATTTATTTTTATTTTTATTTTTTATTTTTATTATTTTATTTTATTTTATTTCGAGACAAGGTCTTTCTAAGTTGCCCAGGTTGGCCTTGAACTTGGATCATCCTGCCTTAGTCTTCATCACACCTTTTCTTAAAGGGCCAGATAGTAAATATTTCAGGCTTTGGAAATCATGTGGTTTCTGCTGTAACTTACTTACTTCAGTGTGAAAGCAGCTAAAAAACAGTATATACATAAATGAACATGGCTGCATTCCAGTAAAACTTTATATATCAAACAGGCAGTGGATTGGGATTTGTTGATTCCTGTATAGAAATTTTTCTTCTGTTTAAGCAGATTTCTGATCTGGGGATTTAAAAAACAAAAACAAAACAAAAAACCAAGATGCCTGTCATCCTATTGCATAAGTAATTCCAGTAACTTAGGCAACTATGGCTTGCAGAAGCCATTGTTATTAAGTTACACCATCTTGCCCTTACATGTATAATCATAAGCAAAAATGTTTTCTTTCACCTGTTCTATCCTCTCCTCTATTACTTTGTGTGTCCTTTGTGTACTAAATGTTAAGCTAGGTACTGGGGACAGGTGTTGAACAGGCAGAGTGGCCTCCACCCTCACAGAGCTGCAGACTAGTAGTAGAGGTGACAGACACTGAGCACACAAAGTAACTCTAGATTGTGTAAGTGCTGTGATGCCACCAAGCATGGTGTTGAGAGCAGGAATAAGGGGTGGGGTGTTCTTTTCATTGCTTTAGAGTTGACAGCTCACACATCCTGTAGAGGTGTGTGTTCCCAACAGAGCTACTTCTCTCCCCACCCTCCAGGGCACTTAGACCCAGGAGGCCTCTCTGAGGGGTGAAGTTTAAGTTGAAACTTAAAGTTGGAAAGGAGCTAATCATGTGAAAAACCTGACAGGTGTCAGACAGTCATTCTCCTTTCCTCCCTCCCCCTGCATGGCAGCACAGATATGGATAAACTATTCAAATGCTCACAGAAAATATTAAAAGCTATTTTATAAGATTTTTTTTCTCGGGGCTAGGATTATGGCGCAGTGGTAGCGTGCTTGCCTAGCACACATGAGGCACTGGGTTCGATCCTCAGCACCACATAAAAATAAAATAAAGATATTCTGTCACCTACAACTAAAAAATAAATATTAAAAAAAAGATTTTTTTTTCTTTTTTTTCTTAGGTAAGGTTAAAAACAATAGGACAAGTGGAAATTTTTTGTCTTCTGGTTAATATGCACACATACATTTGAATATGCATCAAAGTGTTGGCTGCCAGAATAAAGATCTGGGCATTGGGAGTGAGTATTTAGAGCCTTCAGGAGGTGTGAAATTTGTTAAGTATTCAGTTTTCATGTTGCATTTAGAAGGTTGCAGCCTCCTTTGTTCAGCTCTGCTGTGGTGTTCATGAAAGAATGTGCGGTGGGAGAGTGCCCTCTGCTGGCCAGCTGTCACTCAGTTCTCTGCTTACTGAAGCCTGTGTGGGAGGGAGAGGTTTCTAGAGGGTAGCTCAAGTGGTCAGGCTTCCAGATCATAGCAGGCCTTACCCTGTCATTTACGAGCCCTTTAGGTCAAGCCTTAGGGGAATATTCCCAAATAGACCACATCCCCAGCTCCTGTGCTCTGTCGCTTTTTTCTTTTCTGTAACCCTTGACTTTCTAGTACTGTCTGCTTGACTACTGATGCTCTGGTGGAAGGGGAAAAGGTAGGTGTAGCCCAAGCATATGGACTCTGTGGAGCCTTTGTGCTTTAGCTATGACCTGCTAAAGTGACCTCACTTTTCTAATACATGGTATTGACAGATGCACAGAATGAATATAAGTTGGATGTGTGTGGCAGCATTTTGAATCTTGAAGTGGCCATCCAGTGGAAACCTTGACCTAGATAAATTCACATTTTGGTTTGGTTTGGTTTGGGGTGTTTAATTTTTGTGTTTGGGGTATTTTGTTTGTTTTATTTTGTTTGTTATTGTTTGTTTTTTTATTTTTATTTTGTCCCAACATTTTCCTTTATAGTCCACCATTAGATATTGATCAGTTGAAGCTCATTTTAAGACTCGTTGGAACCCCAGGGGCTGAGCTTTTGAAGAAAATCTCCTCAGAGTCTGTGAGTTGATGCTTTGATTGTAATTATCTGCCCTGTTGGGAGTCTCTGCCACTTGCCTTCTGCAGTCTGTACCTTGACCCTAGTGTGTCTGTAAGCACGCGTGCACTTTGTGTGCTGACTTCCAAGATGAGGTATACCTGTGTGCGCGTGTGTGCACACATTCGTGTGTGCATGCCTGTGCCTGCTTGCATGCATGAGTGTGTTTTGCTCTCTCTGTCTGGGTACATACTTAGATCATGGGGACCTTCTATGGGCAATTATATCTTAGTAAAAATGAGATTTGAGATTCAAATTCATTACAAGAGATTTATAGAACATTTGTGTCTCTGTTTTCAAGGCCTGACTTCATCTCTCACAGAAGTTTTACTTACATTTAAAAGCTCTTTTCACTTTTTGATTAGTGTTCAATCTCAAAGTGTGAGCTTCACCATGTAAATTCATAACTAAAAGAATGAAATGTGCATTGTCTGTACCTTGTTGCCCCTTTCCAAAAGTTACTTGCTTTTTATTATTTTAGAGTTGACAATTCACACATCCTGTACAAGGTGTGTGTTCCCAACTGGACTCCCTCTCCCCCTAGTCCTCAGACCACTCAGAGGAGACACTGCCACTCCTGACATCTCAGACGTGCGGGAGTACAGTTGTAAATCCTTCCTCCCATAGCTGTCCTAGTTGACTAACCTGAGAAAAGACTTTAGAGCCAGCACTTTTCTTCTCTAAGCAGAGATTTAGACAGAAGCCATGGGAAGGTGTCTCTGGCTTACTTTGGTTACGATTTCCTGCTATTGGTCAGAGATAGGAGAGAAGCTATGAAAGCCCAGCCTGTCTCCCATTTTCCACTCTGTCAGCTGCCAGGCAGTTGGACAAAAGGGGAAAAAACAGCTGTGGAGCCAAGCTCCAGCTTCACCTTCCTGGATTCTCCTTCCCATGTTTCTGACTAAAGGGCCCTTTGCCCAGCTGGGAAGACTACCAGGTGGTTCATGCAGGTATGAGCAGGTGAGTTTAACTGTTATCATGTCCCTGACAAAATAAGGAATACCATCATCTAGTATGTATCTGTATGTCTCTTAAAAGGACCATGATGTCCAGTATAATTTTTCAGTTTCCACTCTGAGGGAGGTAAAAGGATGTGCTGGTTCTGTTTCATTTTGTTTCATTTCCTTGTTTAAGATAAGGAAGCAAGAACACAGAAAAGCTGTGACCCGCCCAAGTCATGCATTGAGTCATTTGGCAGTGCTGAGTACAGGTCCTGGATGTTCTGATAGCACCATGAACTGTGATCTCATGTGATTGTACAGTATTTTGAAAGTCATTGACAGAACTATTGACCACAGTGTCAACCTGAAAAGGTGTTTCTTTTGCTTTATGAAACAGCAGAAGCTGGATTAGAGTAAATCAAAGAAGAAATGAGATGATGCTTAGGAAGGACAGGTGATTGTCATTGTTGTTTTAAAAGCATTTGCTTAGAAAGATTGGCTAGTAAAAGGACAAGGGGGACAGAAGGAGGGTTGGAAGAAGCTCAGTTAATAAATGAATAGTGCTAATGAGACTGAGATAGCGTACTCATTCCCTGGGAATGACTCCTAGTAACTCTCAGTCCCCTGTCCCACTCCAGCCATCTGCCCTAAGTATGTGCTATTAGTTACAAGAAATTCCAAAATACAAAGTATGGGTAAAATTGTACTTATCTATCATTAATCCATCATTTATTTTAAAGAAAGAAACACTATGTACATAGCCAAGTGATGAATGTCTTTATCTTATGTGAAATGGGATACATCATATATTTCAACAGCACTACTATACATTGGACATAATGAAATTAAGGTCCAGAATAAAGAACTTACTCAAATAATATGTATAGGGTATAGGAATAAGAAAGGAGTTTTTCCCCCACACAACTGTGGCAAGTGGGTAAACGTAGTTTATTCAAAAAGGCAGGCAAGATTAACTTGATGTTAGTGACACTGTCCAAAGTTAGTGACCTTTTTATCTTAAAAGCACATGATGTGTGGAATGTAGAATGGAAAAATAACAAAGCCAGGTGAGTAAAACTCTTCAAAGATTTTAAAAATTAAGATAAATTAGTGGAGAAATAAAGTAAACAGAAAGCCAGCAACTGTTTTCATTACTCCTGAAAAGGAATGAAGTAGCGATGCCAACATTTTTGAGGAAATTCAGGCAATAAGTAATTGGAAATTCTGGTGAAGAGGATACAGTAATGGCTAGGGAACCATTAGCGTGTGCCATGGGTAAGGGATAAATGGACATGATGGAGGCCTGAGCAGAGTTTATTTGATTAGTATCCCAGCTCCTACAGTAACCAGTAAAAGAAGAAAAAATACTAAGAAAGCAAAGCCTGATTCACATTTCCCTTTAGAAATATAATCTTAACCTGACAGCAGAGGAATAAATCACCCATTTTGACTAAAGGAGACAAAAGCAGAACATGTACAGGCGAAATACCGAAAAGAGAAGAGAGATTTTGGGGAGTCTCATGTTTTAAGACCTGACTGGTAACCTGCTCTTGCTGGTTTACTTTGTGAGCCCCCTTCTGTTATTTCTCTTGGCATGTGAAATACTCTTTGTTATGCAGTTTGTTTAAAGTAAATCTGCAGTTTGTTGTGAGAGTGCTTTTTAAAATTTGCTGGCCTGTCTTTGGTCCTGTGGAGTAGGAAAGGTAGAGGGGAACACAGGGCCCCACCTCTGTCCCTATATCCAATCTCAAACTTGCATTAGCAGTAATCTGACTACCAGGGAGTTGAATTCAGAAAATGAGCTGAAGTGGAAAAATTATTCAGGGAAGCCACAAAAAATGAAGTTACTTGTCCATGGTTCTTGCTGAAGGTAATGCTTCAGCTGAAGGAGGGAATTAATAGTTTCAAGAAAGGGAATAGAAAAGGGGTCTATTGAATTATGCTGAGAGTTTAACAAATAGCACCACTTCTAATTTTAGTAAGAATGCATAATAAACTAATAGTTCTTATAATATTTTAGAAGAAGGGATTTGTGTTAATATTAGAAGCACAGGTAAAAGTGAAATTTGGAGTGCAACTTGAACATGTGCTTGTATATAAGGAAAACCTCACAGTTCTGCTGTTTTAGATAATGTCAGACATTTTACCCACTTTCTCCCAGCTGTTTTTGTTAAATTAAATGTATGTATTTACTCATTGGAGAGACTTATAGGAATGATAATTGTGGCATGCTATGATACTGTCAGCACTTGTGACTTCTATTTTGTCTTTGCCATCAGCTTCTAACTTCCCCCATCTCCCCTTTCTTCACTTAGCACTGTATGTTTGGGCATGTATTTTAAATGTACTGCTACTAATGTCTTTGACACTTGGCATTGCTTATCAACCCACACTTCACTTGCATCTTCATTTGGAGGGGTGGTGCCTTAGAGAACCTATGCCACAAAAATTTAATATATTTCTTGAATGAATATACCAGATATTTTATTTGTCTAAAGTTTAGTCGAAATTTTCTCAATCATCTATATTTATCTGACAGGCAAACAGATGTTGCTGTCAGTTACTCGAAGACAGTTCTCTGGCTGGCATCCTGGACCAAGGAGCAATCTGTTTCCAGGGAACCTGAAATATTTAACCTTAAAGATGATAACATCAAAGAAAATTAATTTTTCTTATCTGCATGGCCATTCACTGACTACAGGCCTAATAACTCATGCCATTCACCAAAGCATGCTTTAATATGCAACCTTGGGCTCTGACCAAGGTGTGTGGGGAGTAGATTTTTTGTTTTGAGGTAGCTTTTTGACCTTTCTTAAAACTTGAGTTGGAAGTTATGTTTTTTGCACTGTGTGTTTAACAATGCCCTTGACTAGGCATCTAAGATATTAACCAGCTTCAGCAGATTATGCGTCTGACGGGGACACCCCCTGCTTATCTCATTAACAGGATGCCAAGCCATGAGGTGAGAATAAATAGACTGTACAAGGGTGTTTAATTCAGAAGACCACATTCTCATTTTATTGCCTCTGCATAACCAACAGAGTTTTTAATGTTACCAAATGCTTGCATGTGCCTTGAGGACTACTAAGGCAGTGTCCGCCTATGTACTATTGCAGGATGTTGACATTGGGATAAAATGTCATCTCACTGAGAATGAGAATATAACATTGAGAATGTAACATAGGCTTGTAAATATAAAATGATATTCCTTTCATATTTGATTTTATGAATTCAGTGTTCAGGGACTGTTTGTTTCTTCATAGGTCCTGTGCTTATAGTTAGGGTATGGTACCATATGGTGAGTTCAGCAGAGGCAGTTAACCAGAGTTCATTAGCAGCTTTTCCTTTTTTTAATGATCAAAAGAGGATTATCGTTAATTTAAAAAAAAAACTATCAAATGCTCGATACTAATGGGTATACTATATTTAAAAGAAAAGGTACCAATAATGTAGAATAAATGTGAATACTTAGGTAGGGTTAGGTGTTCTGTTTACTGATTTTTAACCATTTAACTTTACTCTGGTTTTGTCATCAGAGGTGACTGGGATACTCCTTTCTAAGGTGCCCTTATTATTTTGGGGAACCAGGTTAGCATCACAGAAGGCCCTTTCCAGTGACTTTGTTTCTATTTCAGTTATATCCACACAGTCTTTTTATTTGTCTTTATTAAAGGGATGACTGTTCTCTGGAGAGACAGGTCTTCTTACCTCTCTTTTCCCTTCCTCTTTTTATCTACACATTCAAGTTGAAAGGGATTGCAACCATGGGTGTGTATGACCAGTTTCTATAACTTTCTTTTGAAATCAAAGATTTCTCTACTTCTTTTCAATATCAACTCCGGTAATTTTAGCTATTTAAGAAGGCTATTTTCAGAAAGGGCTACTTCTTAGATATCTTGGCCTCTGTTTTTAAATTTCAGTTTTAAACTTCTGATCCTATGATCAGGAAACCAATGAAAGAACTGAATTAGTTAGCAGTCTTGACCACATGAAGTGTAACTGAGAGGTAGCAGGAATAAATAAAGGTGATGATCATAAGTGGAGAAGTCAGGGAGGCGGTAAGAAGGCTTTAGTATCGACAGTAGTCATGGGCATTGGGCTTAGTGAGCAGACTGTCAGTTAACACTCGTTCCTTAACAGGACCAAGACGTTTTGAGGGCAGTAACATTGTTGAACAAAGTCATTCTGAAGACCCTTGTTTTTACAGGCAAGAAACTATATTCAGTCTTTGACCCAGATGCCGAAGATGAACTTCGCAAATGTATTTATTGGTGCCAATCCCCTGGGTAAGTTCACCGTATCTTCATTTCATGGTATTGAATTGGTTATGAAAATTAGCAATTTGAAGAAGAGTTTTTCCTTCTGAACAAAAAAGGTACCACTAATTAAATCTTTATTATCAGTATTTATATAGTTAGATTTTTTTTAAAAAATCACATGACACGTTTATGTACTAGCAGATTACAGAATTTTGTGAGGGAAATGGGCTGGTACAATGAAGAGAAGAGAAAATGTAATGACAAACTTGGGAGAAAAGATTGGGGAGGCAGGAAGAAGGAGGTACTGAAGAAAACCTGAGACTTGTTCACAGCTGCCATTGATTTCTGGTGCCCCAAGTTGAGGATAGAATCAACTAACGTACAGCTGGGTGTTTAGCAGACCCACCCGGGAGCTCCCTGCAGTGTTCTGTGCTCTCCTGGTAACTGTCCAGGGCTATGGATCCTGATTTCCTCCACATTTGAGTACTCTCCCCCTCACCTCTTCTTCCTCTGCCCCTCAGAAGCTTAACCATTTTCTCTTTGTGTAGCTAATATGCCATCTCAAACTGCTCCATATTCCTTTCTGATCCCCCATCACCTCCAGGATTCTTGGCAAAAGGAAGTGATAGTAGTCCTTGGCTGAAGAGGGGGTTCCTCTATTCCTTAAGGCTGGGGGCTGATGACGTCAGAAAGCAGCTTTACCTGAGGCTGTGGTTCCCAACTCTGGGAGAGTGTAGTGGATAGGGCTGTTCAATGCTAGATGAGGAAGGATCAGACCAGGACCTGCCTAAAATAGGGAGGACAGTGATGCTGACAGCCAGCATAATCAGCCTTCCTATTTTGCTGAAGATTGTATCATAGGCATAGGTCTTCTGTCTCAGTGTGTTAAGTCCATGTGGGTCATCCCTCTGTCTGAGGGTCCTGGTGGCTGTGCTTCAAGTTTAGTTTTACCCTTTTGAGGACTGACAGCTATGGTGACCTCTTCAGAAGTCTGGGTAAAAGCTAGGTAGTTTACCTTTTGAAGTACTTTGTAGTGACTGTGAAGAGCCTCTACGGCTGCAGTAATTCTTATAATATGAAGTGCATGGTCTTTGAAGCATTGGGCAGTTATGGATGAATTCATGTCAGCATGGAGATAGAGAGTATGTCAGATCTCAGCTGGGTCACTCTCATGTTCAAGGATGAATCCACAGCTCATCATGGGTTTGGTTTAGTTTAGCATCTGCCCTGGCAGCTGTCACTGGGCTTTGGGTGATTTATTTGAGCCATATTATCTAGTTCAAGAATCCGTGAGAAGCTCTCTTTAAGCCATAAGTACTCCAGGAAGTACTGTGCTGTGGAAAGGGAAAAGATGTGTACTGGTAGCTTTCTTGTCTGTCCTTCCATTCTGATTTTTTCCATCTTATTAGCCCCAAGTTTTAGACATGGCAGTGCTTACTGTATGCCTCTCTGTTAACAGACTCAGAGAAGATTTCTTAATTCCATTCTCTGGAGGAGAGGAAATGTGTGGGTTCTGCAGCTTATTTAGATCATCCTGATAGGTGCCCTCATTCTCTGGAACCATGACATTTAAACATTTAAAAGAACTAGATGCCACTTAGTAATACAGACTTCCAACAAGTTGAATGGAAGCTTTGGTCCATCTGGTACTCAACACTGTGTTTCTCAGAGTTCAAACATTTCTTACAGCCTGTTGCCAAACAGTGATAGAGTTGTAGAAAGAGTCTCCCTTGCCTGGCAGGCGGACATGGTGTAACTGATCACAAGCTTGTGCCTATGATGTTAACTGAGCAGGAGTGCACCAAGGATATAAATATTGACAGCTGTGTTGTCAGTCACTGGCTTCATTTCAATGTTCTTCCCAAAATGCAAATTAAAACCTAAACTGCCTTTTGATGTTAGTGTGTTTATTTATATCTATCAAGATCTTTGAGAAATACTTTTTCTTATCTCTGACCTTATTACTCATCAAAGTATTGGTTTTGAGGACATGGCACTTTCTACCCTCAAATTACCCTGTAATCCATGTTCAGTTTTAAAACTGAATTGATTTCTTTTTCTAACAAGAAATGAATATATATATCCAGAAGAATACATATCCAGGCAATTCTCCCAGTACTTCAAAGTGTAAACTTGTGAACTTGAACCAATATATGGACGTTCACTTTGTTCTGTATGCCCCTAAAATTCATATTTCTCCTGTGATTACTCTGAACGCAGGCTGGAAGACAGAGGATTTTTATGGCCTCTAATTACACAACTGATCTCTTCTGGAAGCTGTCTTCCTCTTTAGTACCCATCCCCACCCCCTCCACATTTAAGAAGAAATTTGCAAAGTCTCAAAAGCCCTGTTTCACCACAGTTACCACCACAGCCATCCTCCCAAGTGCTATCTACCCAAGTGCTGAGACTCAGAATATCCTTGTCAGAAAGATGGATGAGAAACATCACCACTTTGTACCCTCTAATGAAATCACTGCCTTTGGGAAGGGAAATCAGTAGATGCTAAAAGCCGTAAGTGAAAGGAACTGATTTTCACCTGGTGCCAAAATACCCTTAGATTACTTACTTGGGGAAAAGGGGAAGCATTTTAACCACTGATAAAATTTCACACCATTAACAGCTGGACAAATGACCTTAAAGGCACTGTCAAGTACACAGCATCAACTGTGATTCATTCTTGCCAAAAATGTCTAATCTGATTCTTAACAATTTTTTAGATGTAACTTCTGGATTTGGGGAAATTGAGGGGATAGAGGAAAGCAAGGGTGTAGGTACATGATAGCACAAAGAAGCAACCTGACAATTCCTAACAGGTATTCTCAAGACAACTAGAGGGTCTTTCCAGATCAAAACCACGAAGAAACAAGGGTTAGAAGAGATTTTTTTTCTAGATTGAGAAACTATAGAAACCAAGTCAAATACAATGCATGGCTTATAACTGAGTCCTGATTTCAATAAATGATTTGTAAAGACAACTTTAACATAATTGGAGGAATTTTAACATAAACAGGATTTTAAATGATATTTGGAAATTGTTGAGTATAACAACAGTATTATGGTTGTGTAGGAAGATGTCTTTGTGCTAAACCATTTAGAGTATAAGGTATCATCTGTAATTTTAAGAGTTCAGAAAATAATATGTATATATAAAATATAAAATGCAAATTGTTGAATCTGCATGGGGGGGGCACATGTGAGCATCCACTGTACTGTTGTTTTTATTCTCTTTCTGTATGTTTGAAATTTTTTCATAGTAAAAATTTTTAAATAAAGTTCTCTTTTTGGGGCTGGGGTTGTATCTCAGTGGTAGAGCACTTGCCTAGCACATGTGAGGCACTGGGTTTGATCCTCAGTACTACATTAAAAAAATTAATAAATAAAGGTATTGTGTCCATCTACAACTAAAAAAACTTTTTTCTAATTCCCTTTTTGCATTTTAATTTTGTCTCAATAAAGCTATGGAAAAAATTTTTTAAAATAAAAATAAATAAATTCCCTTATTTCCATCATCATCATCATCATCATTATTTCAAACACAGGGCCCCATGCATGCTAGGCAAACAATCTACCTTTGAGCCATACTCCCAGCCCAGAAATGTACTCTAAAAATACAAAATACAAATACTTATGCAAAAAAAAGAAGGGATAGGGGCTGGGGTGGTGGCTCAGTGGTAGAGCGCTTGCCTAGCATGCGTGAGGCACTGGGTTCGATCCTCAGCACCACATATAAATAAATAAAAAAAATAAAGGTCCATCAACAACTAAAAAAAATATTTTAAAAAAAAAAAAAAAAAGAAGAAGGGATAATATATCCCAGATCAGATACTTTGGAGAATTTTTTATTTGAATATAAAGGGTAAAAACTGTGTTTGCTTATTAGAACAGCATAATTTTTTTGTAACATGTTAAAAAGTCTCCATTTTTCCTTTCAACTTGTGGTACTGACAGCTGTCGACTTGCTGGAGAAGATGCTTGTATTGGACTCAGATAAGAGAATTACTGCAGCCCAAGCCCTTGCACATGCCTACTTTGCTCAGTATCATGATCCTGATGATGAACCAGTGGCCGATCCTTACGACCAGTCCTTTGAAAGTAGAGATCTCCTTATAGATGAGTGGAAAAGTAAGTCCTGAGAGCAAGATAAACATGTACTTTAAGAACTTATATTTAAAAATCTTTTCTAGGGGCTGGGGCTGTAGCTCAGTGGTAGAGTGCTTGCCTAGCATGCGTGAGGCACTGGGTTCGATCCTCAGCACCATGTATAAGTAATAAATGAATAAAATAAAGATCCATCAACAACTTAAAATATTTTTGAAAAAATCTTCTAGCTAAACCATTAACCAAATGCCATGGGAAAAACAAAAACTCATGAATGGTTATAGTCAACTCACTGAAACTTGTAGTTGAGATCTCTAGTGCAGAATGAAGTTATTCTCTGATAGACCCCGTCTGTTGTAGATGACCACACTCTCTGGACCTTTGAGACAATTATGTCTGGTCTAATTTTGTGCACAGCCTCTCACATCTGCACAGAGCTTTAAGATTCTCTAAGTTTTTGCATTGATCATGTCTCTCTGAAATAAGTAAAGAATAGAGTGTTTTTATAGTTTTATATTTGATAGAACTGAAGCAAAGAGAGTTTATTATATCTTATCTATTGCCTTAGACTTCATCAAGGACACAGCCGGGAATGGTACTCACATCTCCTGTATCCATTCTCACAATCTTTCCATAAAATACAAGTTCAGAACTGCAGTTAAATCTCAGAATCCAGGACTGTCTGTTGCTGCAGCTATGAGTGCTCTGTTTGCTTTGAGCACCTTTCCTAGAGAGTTTTAAAATAAAAGAGACGCTCAGCAATGAGACAAACCAGAAGTGGTTCTTACACATGTATCCTTGAACTTCTGTGTAATCGTGTGTTTCATTAAGATCACACACAAGTAATAAGGAGGTTCTTTGAAGTAGCCCAATAAACCACTAACTAACCTGGATGGGAGGAAGGCCCTTGAGCTTAGAGCTTGCCAGCAAAGAGTATAGTCTAAATCTCACACCTGACTTTTCCTTCCCACCTTCCAGGCCTGACCTATGATGAAGTCATCAGCTTTGTGCCGCCACCCCTTGACCAAGAAGAGATGGAGTCCTGAGCGCCTGGTTTCTGTTCTGTTGATCCCACTTCACTGTGAGGGGAAGGCCTTTTCATGGGAACTCTCCAAATATCATTCAAGTGCCTCTTGTTGCAAAGATTTCCTCCATGGTGGAAGGGGTGCGTGTGTGCGTGCACAGTGTGCATGTGTGTGTGTTAATGTGTGTGCATGTGCGTGTCTGTCTTTGTGGAAGAGTAAGATCATAATATGAACAAACTATGATCACAGTGACTTTATGTGGAGTTGTGGATGCTCCATGGCAGCCTCTGCCTGCTCTTCTGAAAGTCAGCTCAGGTAGATAAGAGCTGCCATCTTGTTAAGGATATGTTAAATGCAAGGAAAAAAAAATTTTAATGTCCCCTATTCTGGTCATGCTTTTGCCACTTTGGCATCTCCTGTGGTCCCACCTTGAGGGTAGGGGGTAGACTTGATCACACACCACAGTGGCACAGAAGAAGGCTTGCACCTTCTGGCTGCTTCAGGTCTGAAGCTGACCCCCAGCGATGCAGACAGCCGAAAAGGACCAACTGGCTGCTATGCACCAGCCTGTGAGTGACTTGCTTAGTGTGGGCCTCAGAACTTGACAGAATATGTCTGAAACTGTAAATATGTTTGTGCCTTAAGAGAAGAAAGTGTTAGTTAAAAGACCGCAGCTGCTGAAGTTCTGAGCCAGGCAAGCAGACAGAGCTATCAGACAACCACCTGTGAGCCCGAAGTAACCAGGCAGCCTTCCGAGGTGGCCACGTGTGCGCATGCTTTTCCTTCTCCCTCACCCCCGGGTGTTGTTGCCATTTCTCTGCTCACCCCTCACCTTTGGTGCAGAGGTCTCTTGAGTATTGGCCCCAGTAGTCAGATGCAAGTTCCTGCTCTCGGTGTGCTTCCTGTGTGCTCCTCATTTCTAGCAGAGTGAGAATGTGTGTTGCACGTCTCGCTGTTTGAGCATGCACAGCTGCTTGTACTGTTCCCTTCAGGAGGCCCTGGGCCAGGCAAGTTTGCCTCTGAAGATCTGTTTGGGTAGTCAAGCCCTGCATCACATTAGCTGATGCTATGAAGGTGACTTCATCCTCTCTTCAGCCCCCAGCGCTATTTTGTGTTGAACACAATTGATACTCCAGGTGCTCTTGATGTAAATGGGATAGATGGATGTATAGCATTTTCATTCTTGCCATCTGATTTTCAACCAATTTTTGGGGAACTATCATGAAAGCGATCAGGGCTTTTCCCAGGAATATCCCAAACTTTGGAAAAGAAGTTGTTCTCTTCACTCCCAATAGCCAGTGCTGAGACATGCTGAAGATCCAAGTGAAAAATAAAAGCTCGTGAGGCCAGAAATTCCTTTTGCTATCTTTCTCTAAATCTGTTTATTTAAAAAAATATATAGTCACAAGGTGTCTTTCCACCCCTCTATGGAAAAGGGTCTTCTAGGCAGCTTAACATTGATTAATTTCTTGGTCTTGGTTTGGGGAGAAATAAATTTTGTTTCAGAATTTTGTATTTTGCAGGAATCCTTTGAGAATGTGATTCCTTTTGATGGGGAGAAAGGGCAAATTATTTTGGTATTTTGTATTTTCACCTTTATAAAGATGAAATATCCTCAGGGGTGGAGAAGAATCGTTTTCTTAATTTTATGAATTTGAGGCATTTTGTGCTACACAAGGGCCCATGTATTTAAGCTTTCTGTGTAATAAGAAAGTGAAAAGCCAATTCTAGTGTTGGCTGTGTGACAAATCTTGTATTTAGGCCAAGGTGTCTCCATTCTCTATTTGTGCAGTGACATACGTGCTCCAGAGGGACAGGGTAGAACCCCTGAGTCAACTGGAGCCAGAAGGAAGGAGCAGGCTGATGGTGAGTCCACCTCACCTGGGATTCTGCTCCCTTTAAAGGAAAGTGAACATAAAGGCCTCGTCTCCTTTATATGTAGTTCAAATCCTCGCCATCTGCAGCAAGATGAATTTCATCAGCCATGTTTGGTTATAAATGCTAGTGTGATTTCCTACAGAAATACTGCTCTGAATATTTTATTAAAAAAAAAAAAAGAAGAAGGTTTTGCACATGTGACCACATACGTGTTAGGAAGCTGAGTGCTCCAGGAGCCTGGACTCTGACCGGAGCTTGTGGAAGAGCTCCTGGGACTCTGAGCACAGTGCTCCCATCTCCTGATTTCTCTAAGCAGAAGACAAAAGAGAGAATGAGGGAAACTGCTATTTTATTTGTATTCATAAACTTGGCTGTAATCGTTTGCCATATAGGATATCAGATAATACCACTGGTTAAAATAAAGCCTATTTTTCAAATTCAGTGAGTTTCTCAAATTTATTGTTTTTCTCTTGATTGTTTTTATTTAGTGCACAATATGGCATTGTGTGAATGTTCTTTCAACTGTGGCCTGGCATACAGTTCTGGCAGATTTTACTATTACTCCTAAAATTTAGAAAATATTTACAGAGCTCCTTAGTTGTATATCCATGGTCAAGAGAATCTGGATCTTGGATGTGGATGGGTTGAGCAAAGAGCAAGTAGGGTATTACTCAGAAGGGTCTGCATTACATTTGTGTGTACGAGTGACATGGGACAGGGGTCAACAAACTGACCCAAGGGCTAAATTCCACCCACCACCTGTTTTTGTATAGCCTGCAAAGTATGGTTTTTACATTTTTAAATGGTTGAAAAAGATCAAAAGAAGAATATTTTTTGTAGCATGTGAACAAATAATGTAAAATTCAAATCTCGGTGTCCATAAATAAAGTTTTATCGGAATATAACCGCCCTCATTTGTTGACATATTGTCTGTGGCTGCTTTTGTGCTACAGTGACAGATTGAGTAATTGTGGCAGAGACCACAGGGCTTACAAAATGCAAACTATTTACCAATTGGCCCTTTACAGAAGTTGACAGACTGTTAGCCTAGAGCTTCAATTTCCACATGTTTATAAAATGAAATCACCTTGGACATTCTAAGACTATAAGCAGCATATTTTTATTTTAAAATTGCTAGAGAGAAGGTTGAATATGTATATAGCTGCATACATTATTTATAAAGCTTTTAAGCAAATATGTTTTATGACTCTGCTTTGCCTTAATGGCCCTTTAAAACACTCTTCAGAGCTACTAAATTGCATCATGAGGTTAAAGGGCATGCATGGGGTCTCACAGCTGAATTCTCAGAGCCGACTAATGTGCTTCCTTTCTCAGTGTCCTAGGAATGACACCTGACAGGTGCCCCAGGGGGGTTGTGAGGCCCAGCCTAGGAGGATCTTGAGAGTGTGACCTTGGGTTTTTTTCTTCTGTGCTGGCCAGTCCCTGGCTGGGCATTGGGGATAATAGCAGAGATGGAAACCAAACCAACCACAGGCTCCATTCTTGCCCCCAGCATCTTAAGGAGGTGAGAGAAAAGGACTCATTTGTCACATGAGGTATAAGAATTTGTTCCTCCAGTGAAACTATGACTTAGTATTACAGTGTCCTTCTCATTTGATTTTTGTAACATAATCATGGAACTTTTGCAAAATGGATTATGCCTACCTGTCAGGGTTGCAAGTTGTAGTGGTGCATGCCTGTAATCCCAGCCACTTGGGAGGCTGAGGCAGGAGGATTGCACATTCCAGGCCGCCTGGGCAACTTAGCAAGATGCTGTCTCAAAAAATAAAAGGGAGGCCGGGGTTGTGGCTCAGTGGCAGAGCGCTCGCCTTGCATGTGTGAGGCACTGGGTTCGATCCTCAGCACCACATAAAAATAAATAAATAAAGATGTTTTTAAAAAAAGAGATATTGTGTTAAAAAATAAGTAAAAATAAAAGGGGCTGGGGGTGTAGCTCAGTGGTAAAGCACCCTTGTGTTCAATAATCGGTACCTCACACACACCTCTAAAGAGTTGAGGTTTTCTTCAGTGTTCTGTAGGACTCTCAATCTCCTGATAATCACATTGTTTTTGTTTTTGTTTGTTTGGTTTTTTTGGTACCGCGAATTGAACTCAAGGGCACTCAACCACTGAGCCACATCCCCAGCCCTATTTTGAGTTTTATGTAGAGACAGGGTCTCACTGAGTTGCTCAGCACCTTGCTTTTGCTGAGGCTGGCTTTGAACTCGCGATCCTCCTGCCTCAGTCTCCTGAGCCGCTGGGATTATAGACTTGCGCCACCGCACCAGCTGTATTCTTTTTTTACAAGTAGCTGTCAACACCTACCTCATCACCTTTCCCTTTATTGTTGACTGGTCTGAGTCTACAGATCCCCATTTTTCAGTGACTTTGCTTGATGTTTGAGCAGTTTTCTAGCATTATCCATTCCATCAAATCTATCATTTGTAAGACGTGATTATTCCAGTTAATCTGCATTAATTACATTTGTATCATTTGTCACATGTTCACAAAAGAGCCTTAGACACTAAGAGAAGACCAGAACACAAGGGGCAGGATACACTCTGGGTTTAGGTACTTACAAAGCAAGGACTATTTAGAAGTAGTTGACTCATTAATGAATGTTTCCATGTCGTAGTGACTTTCACTTCTCTACACAATCTGGTAGCTGCAAGGATTTCATTAATGAATATGCCAATAGTAAAGGCCCATTTATTTATAATTCAGTATGTTTTAATAACATACCCTTTAAACCTAGCATTTAGACTTACAGAAGTCCTCACAAGTGCACCAAAGTGTTGGTGAGTGCCACATTCTTTGTACTAGCAAAACATTCTAGGTAACCTAAATACCTATCAGTAAGGACTTGATTGACTAAGATGGACGTCTGTGTGGTGGAATAGCCTAGCACACAGCTAGGTGTGGGTGAACATGCTAGGTGCATTACAAAGGGCAGAAAGTAAGTGGCAAACTACTGTCACCCGCTTATTATTGATTGATAGAAAATACAAGTTATGGGTCAGCTTTTCGTTACTATAACAAAATAATTTAGGTAAACAACTTAAAGGAGGAAAGATTTATTTTGGCTCACAGTTTCCAAGGTTTCAGTTCATGGTCACTTGGCTTCAACATCTTGGGCCTGTGGCAAGGCAGAAAGAATATCATGGTGGGGAATGTGTGGTAGAGCCAAGCTCCTCACTTCATGGCAGGGAGAAAGAGGGGGTGAGGCAGGATTCTAATAGGCTCTTCAAGGACTCACCCCCGGTGGCTACTTCCTCCAGCTAGGCTCCATATCCTGAAGTGTCCACCATCTCCCAATAGTGCCATCAATAGGGAATGAAACCTTCAACACGTGAGACTTTGGGGGACATTAAGATCAAACCAAGCCAGTATACCTTATCGAAAATGGGATTAGAAATGTTTCAAGTTTTGTAATATTTGCATAAACTTTACTGGTGTACCCAACCTAATTCAAAAATCAGAAATCAAAGGCTTTCGAGTGTCAAATATGACACTCCAACATGACAGAGCACTTCAGATTTTCAGATTACGAATGCTCCATCTGTACATGGCTGGGAAAACCTCGGAGGCACACTCAAGTAGCTATTGACCATCTCTGGGGAGTGGAATTGTGGGCTCTTTAACTTTTTGTGCTATTTACCTAATTTTTTGTTTTTTAAATACTGTGGGATTTGGGGTTTTTATTGGGGGTTTTTTGGGGGGAAGGGTGGTAATCAGAAACTTTTTATTTTTTCTGATGCAAAAGAGTGTTAAATCCTATGTGACCTGGGAGCCCATCCCCAATTTGTCTTTCCTGTGAGAGCCAGCTTTTCAAGACAGAACACTCTGGTAATGAATTGCACCCGGTGGTCAGGCTCTGGCAAGCAGTTTTACCATTGCTTTGCTGCAGGGTTCCCTACCCAGCCGGGAGGCCTTAGGGGTTTCTTCCCCACGGGGACGTTGTATTTTTAAGGAGGCAGGATATCTCAACTTTGGCACTATTGACATCTTGGGTCAGATGATTCTTTGTTGTGAGGGACGGTCCTGTGCATTGTAGGGTGTTAAGGAGCACCCTTGGCCTCTGCCTCCTGGGTACTGGTAGCACACACACTTCCTTCCACCTGTTGTAACAGCCATAGGTATCTCTAGATGTTACCAAATGTCCTGCAGTTGGCATAATCATCCCCTGTTGAAAATCACTCACCTAAAGCTTCTTCCCTCTCATCCTGTGGAGTACCCAAGCCTCTTTTCTTGAAAAATATAATTAAAAGTTAACACCTACTAACCTACTGTAATGTTAAGAAGTTGTTTGGTATCTTGGAAGGAAAGTACAAATTTCAAAGGTCCTTGTAAAGACTGGAGTAGATCATTTTTTGGGAAAAAGGAAAATGTTGATTCAGAGGAAAGTCCAGTACCAGGTTAAGGCCATTTCAATTCTTAACAAAACCAAACCACGAACGTAGGAGTGGAATGAACTAAATCGTCCTTTGTTCAGAAGCTCTTTGGCCATATCCACAGAAAAGCTAGTGATTAAAGTGGAGTATGGCTACAGGGTTTTCTTAGGCTGATAATGGAGTACCATGAATACTGGGTTTTGAAGCCACAGACCGGAGTTCCAAATTTTAGTTTGACCTCTTGTCAAGTATGTAATCTTGGAATAATAGTTTCTAGCTTTCAGGTCATTAGATTAAATGAAATGAATTTCAATGTACATGGTACGTTGTGGACACTCAAGATCCTGGTTAGGTTGCATCTCACTTGAGTTGACATTGGCATTGACACTGTCCCGTTAGGGTAAGTTTGGAGTGTTCTGCAGCCAAGAACAGTGTGAGCCTGGAGAACCAATTGGGAGAGGAGCTCCTGAGGACTAGCTGGTCTAGAGGCTGTTAATGGAAAACACCCGTGACTGAAACCAGAAGTTGTGGTCTGAGGACTCATAGCCAAAGGGATTCTCTTATATTGTAAATATACTTGAAGTTACTAAGAGTTAAGTAAGGAAGTTGCCTTAAATCTAATATTGTAACTGAAGAATAAAATTATGTCACCACCTTTTGAGTGTCAGTGTGGCAAGAGATAAAAAGATGTAAAACCATAGGTCCAGCCTAGATCCTTGATGATGACCAGCAGTTCTTGGCTCCATTGAATCCAACACTATGTATAATTAATATTTCATAACATCCCTTTTATAAATCCTGAAGGAAAAGCCATAGATCATTCGTGTATGCATGGTTTCAACGAAAATATAATGATCTAATGTAAATGATGAATAATGAAAAACACAAATATATTTCAATATGTAAATGCTTAGGCATAACAACATTAAAGGCATAATAAAGCAGTTAGACTCCTGCTCCTGTACAGCATCACCTTGACTGTGACAGCTGTAAATGCAGAGCAACATAGTTGTGTTGCTTTGGCAACTCAAATGCCATGACTGACAGTAGTCACGATTTTCTGAAATTGGTGAACACCTCTTGGTAAGATTTCAAACAAAACAATTATAATCTTTGAATTTACACAGTTGTGAGCCTGGGAGATTTAGTATGTGAATATAAAAAAATTGTGTTTTCTTTGTAAAATCAAGTTACGGTCTAGGCTTGGATAATCATAAATAGTTTTTTTCCCCCATTGACATGAATGTGCAGCAGGATGTTTGTGATATGAAGTAATTAATGGTGAGACTCTTACACTGCACGGTGGTCCCTGTGTGCAGAGCATCAGTAATACCCCCAATCAGTGTGACATCCAGATGTGACCCCATGGGTTTCTAGCATGCACCCATTGAGAACTGCTGATAGACAAAACGACTCAAGAGACATATGGAGCCCTGAAAAGTGACACTTTGAAGGACAGACCTGACTTCCTGTTCTCCTTCCTCCCTCCACGTTCCCTCCGTCCCTCCATGCTAGAGAGTGGTTATTTTATGGAACTGTACGTGAGGCGATGTGCGTCCTTGCAGCGCTGTACTTGTATTCTATACAAATCTCTCAAGTTCTCATCCAGAGTCACATTACAACTGAGGGTGGGTTCAACATGCCATCGAAGTGTCAACGTTGAAAGACTCCTAGCTCTAAAGTTCGAAGGCATTGGCATGAGCTGCGCCTCTCTTGATTTTTGAAAGAAAATCAAGAAAAACATTCATACAACAGAATTTCCTAAGGACTTTCTGGCCACCTTGGGAGAAGTCCATGGCACCCACAGGTGGGTGTTTGGTGCCGTTCTCAGCACACACTAGGCCTCTGGTCCTAGCCCCTGGACCTGCTCCCTTGCTTGCTTTTTCATCTGGGATGGAGATGTGCCTCCAGTCTCTGGAGAAAAGCCATCTTCCCCTTCAGCCAAAAGAGTGTGAGACAGCCCTCTTACCTCCCCTAAGAATCAGCACGGTTCTCTCTCCAGCCTCCTGTCGCTTCCTTCTAGTTCTTCTCTATATCTGTTCTAGCTGTACAATGCCACTAAACGCTCTTGCTCTCTTTCTTGGCCTTTGCACTTGCCCTAGAATCCTCCCCTTCCCTCCTCCTCTGGGCTAACATTTGTTCCTCCACTCAGCCTTCACTTCACTCCCTCTGCCCATCCTCCCTGACCATCCTCGACCCTGGATAAGGCTTGCCCTCCACGTGCTCCACGTGCTCCCTGTATTCTCTGTGCTGATCACTGGTGGCACTGGCCACCCTGCTTTGCCATTGCCTGTGGTATCAGTGTGCCTGGGATGTTGTGGACATTCAAGATCCCAGTTAGGTTGCATCTCACTCACAAGGACAGAAGCTTGGATTTCCTGCTGGTACAATCTTGGGACAAGTTGCTTAGTGTTGGAACCTACCTTATAGAGTGGTGGTGAAAATTAAATATTTGAGTTATAAGGCATGTGAAGCCTTTGGCATACAGTAAGTGCTTAATAGATATAAGCTCAAGACTGCATATTCTTGAGGGCATGCATTGTGTCTTGTTTGCTAATGTGGCTGAGCATGGCATCTGGCACACAGTAGGTAGCCAATCTTTATTGAGCACGTCAGTAGATGACTATCTTTTAATCACTTGCAGATCATCTTCTGCTTCCTGTTTTTACAATCAACAATCTTTAGAAGCAGACCATCTAAAGAAAAAAATCAAGTAGATAACAGATTATCTGCCCTGCCAAACAAACCATACTGTACTGGAATTTCTTGTTTAAGAAGAGACAAGAATTGGGAGAACTGGATTCTGATTCTCTTTGCTACATCTTGCTGTGCTATTCAAGTTGGGGGCACAGCAATTTTATGAATTAAGACGAGAATCAAAAGATTATTGAAGGTAGCTAATAACCATGATCCAGATAATTCTTGCTGTTTCCTCATCCATCTCCCACTTTAAAACAAAAACATCTGAAGGAAAAGACAAGGAACAATAATTGGAAGTCATGGTATCGCACCCTCCTCCAACCATTCTACAAATAGCTACTAGTTACCTCTGTGTGTCAGGCACTGGAAATATGGAAAAGAATAAAAGTTACATTTTCTCCCTCGTGAAGCTGACATTCTAATGGGGGAAGATGATTGTAAACAAAGATTGTAACAGCCCCCTGGAACCCCAGAACAGAACCTTGGATCGACTGTTGACTGGAGACCATTTCTGGGCCAGAGGTACCTTTGATCACCTTCCTGGCACTCAGCTGACAGGCACTGGGAATTTATGTGGCGTTCTTTTTGGGTGTTGCCTGGACCTGATCTATCCCAGCGTGAGGCATGAGGTCATCACCACCATGACATGAAGACCCATTTCCTCTGGGCTATTGCTCAGGCATGACAGAGCCGATGGTCCTGCACAGAACACTGGGCCACCCACAGTTCTGCCTGGTGAGACAATGACTGTCTGATAATGGCTGCTGACAAAGTTCTTATGGTGGGGAGTGTCCCCATCTGGAGGCAAACACTCAAGTTGCTGCTCTGCCCCCACGTGCCCCACCCCCTCACCATCAGGAAGTATCCTCCCACCTTCCGGTCCCTCCTCAGCCTCTGGTCCAGTCAGGGGCGCACTTCCAGTGTTTCTGTGACTTGCACTGAGCTTATTGGTGTCAAAGCACTTACTACATGACTTTTCCTACCTATTATTCTTTCACGACATAAATAAAACGTGATTATTGTTGAAAGAAAATTTCAAACGTCCCTTATCCCACTGCCTGGAAGTAGTAGTTGTTGACAGGTTGCTGGAATTCCTAGAAAATTTCCTAAATCTAAAAAATACAGACCTTTAAGAAGAAAGCACAAATATGAACGCATGGTATTCGGTGATCTCTATCGGCCCACGGTGTGGAAACACCTGGATAGCGACTTTCTTCCTTTAGCTACTATCATTTCCAGACAGAAGATTTCAATGGAGATGGACTTTCCAAGCATGTCACAAAAGTCAGAAACCATAAAGGAAAAGGCAAATGAGCCTGACGACTCGTCAAACTTCCATACATTGGAAGCATGAAGGACAGAAGCTTCACACAGCTTAGGACTCTGTGTTCTACTTCTAGGTAATTGTTCTAGAGAAACTTCCTCATGTTTGCAAGGAACAGAATATGCAGACTTTTCACTCAGCATTATTTGTAATAGCAGGAAAAAATGGGGAAAAAAACCCTCAAAGTCCATCCATAGAATAGGAAATAATTTTAGTGCATTCATGCAATGAACTATTAGACAGCAGAGAAGATAAGTGAACTGGAATGATTTTGCCTCCTTTGCCCCATTTTGTCTGTGCCCCAAGTACAGACAACTGGCAAATTGACAATGTCTGGAAACATTTATGGCTGTCACACTTGGGAGAGGTGGTAAGCAACTGGCATCTAGAGGGTAGAGGCCAGGATGCAGCTGGACATTCTGCAGGGCACAGCATAGCCCAGCAACAAGAATTATCTGGGTCAAAATGTCAGGGGTGCTAGGATTGAGAAACCCTGAGCCGAGTGACTCAACATGGGCAGATCTCACCAACAATCAAGTGAAAAAGGAAGCTGGATGATCCAGTTCGATATCACACGCATACACAACACAACAGAGAAGCAGGTGTGGGAAGGTACACATCGGCCTGGGTGTAGAGTCAGGGAGGGTCCAGTGGTCAAGAGCAGACGGAGCTGGTTTAATCCCAGCTCCCTTGCTTACTTGCTGTGTAACTTTGGCAAAATGCTGAATCATTTGGGGCCTCAGTTATCACGTCTGTAAAATGGGATGATAGTCATGATAGAACCTTCTTTATAGAGATTAAATGAACTCACCTTGGAGGAGCACTTAGAATAGCATGCGGCTCATAGTAAGAACTATATGTATTTG
Organism: Xerus rutilus; assembly: GCA_028644305.1. Classification (NCBI taxonomy): domain Eukaryota; kingdom Metazoa; phylum Chordata; class Mammalia; order Rodentia; family Sciuridae; genus Xerus; species Xerus rutilus. The sequence goes on along the minus strand of CM053406.1, from coordinate 102,208,540 downwards.
CCATGGCACTCGACTACTGAGCCACATCCCCAGCCCTATTTTGTGTTTTATGTAGAGACAGGGTCTCACTGAGTTGCTTAGTGCCTTGCTGTTGCTGAGGCTGGCTTTGAACTCGTGATTCTCTTGTCTCAGCCTCCCTAAGTGCTGGGATTATAGGCATGTGCCACTGCGCCTGGCCCTATGTTTTATATTTAAAATAGCAGAAGTTCACACGGCATGCGTGTGAACGAACTCAGCAGCCTACCTTAAAGAGGACCTTTGCCCTCCCGCCACCCCCATCAGCCCACGAACCTCCTCCTCAGCTTACTCTGTAGGTGTGCAGTGAGCCCAGCCCAGACATACCCTCTAAATCTGAGATGACCCATCTGGGCGTTTTTCCCTGGTTCTTTTTTTTTTTCTTCCTATAATGCTGAAAACTTCTCCTTGTTAATAGAGATGATAAACTATACAATGATAAGTGTGTGCCCCCTTGTCTGTTTCAATTTCTTGCACTAAACTGACAGCTATGAAGTTATCGGGATAAATGACGTGCACATTTAGTAACATTGCCAAAGAGCTTCTAAAATCCTGCACCGTTGTCACTCCCGCCTGCGGTGACGGTGTTGTTTTCTGGTTCCCTTTGCCTCCCTGATAGGAGCTTTTCAGAAAGGACAGGGACTGTGACATTTGTCCTTGTATCCTCAGTGTTTTGACAGCCGCTCAGCAGAGTTTGGTGGCACGAATGAAGGCTTTACAACATGTTGCTCAGTAGGTACAGCGCACAGAGAAAAAATAAGACACTCCTGCCCTCAAGAAACGTATAATCTAATTTTGTCTCACGATTCCAAACCAAAGGCCTGCAGTGCCTTGATCCCACAGAAGCCTGAGGAGGGAGGAAGCCCCACGTAGGAGGCCAGCCAGAGGAGGAATGAGGGTCCTTCCGGTCCTTGGCAACACAGTAATGACATTCCAGACAGCACAGCTTGGTCCTGCCAAGGTGTGGTGACAGGGCTGAGTGAGGAGCGCCAGGGAGATGATTGGAATGGAGGACATTGGTGCACAGACAAGGGGAGGATCCAATGAGTAAGAAAGGCAGGGCCTGGATGGAGGCCAGCCCTGTCCAACAGGCTGAGAAGCTGAGACCTTGTCCTGGAAGGAACTGGGAGCTGCAGGGAGCCGGAGTGGCAGGCACACAGGCTGCCCTAATCGGGAACATGAATCACCACCATTGCCACTGGCCTGCTTGTCACCCCTGAGCTGTGCTGCTTCTAAGCTGCCCAGCAGGTGCTCTCTCTTTCCAGGGGAGCAGATGAGTTAGGAAGGGTGGCCTCTGGCAAATGTGACAGCATGAGGCCACCTGAGGCCTGTGAGGCAGGGAGAAGCTGGAAGGGCAGCTCAGCCACCAGGTTCCGGGAGCAGCTGGTGGTGTGTGCCCACCACAGTTCTTGCTGGTCCCTGTTGCCCTAGCTTTGCGTGGGCTGACAGTGCTGTGCTGGAACTCGCTCATGGTGACTCTTGAGGTGTGATTTTGTGCATCTCTCCTCCACTGCGTGTTCAGTGACACTGGGCAGGTAGAGTCCAGTTGGCCATGGTGGGGGGATTTACACCACTGCAACAGACAGATGCTATGCACAGTGCTCCCCACCCCAGAGCCGTCTGCGACCCCACAGCCGTCTGCCCGCACACCACAGCTGTTTCCTCCTGGAAGGAAGAGGGATTCAGTTAGTAGATTTGGAAGAGGGCGGAAGGGGAGATTCTTGCTTAGCGAAGCCAGATGGAATCCTCAGGAAAGTGAGCGTGCAGCCAAGGAATGAAGGCACCATCCGGAGAATTAATTTCAGATTTCTGAAAGGCAAAGAGGGCCCTCTACAGCATACAGCACTGCCAAGCACGGGCTTTCAGCCCTGATTCTGGGCAAGCCTGCCTCAGCTCCAATGCCAACTCTTCCTAGCTGTGTGACCTTGGGCAAGTCATTTCCACCTCTCTGTGCTTCGTTTTTGTTTTTTTGGTACTGAAGATTGAACCCAGGGTCACTCGACCACTGAGCCACATTCCCAGCCCTATTTTGTGTTTTATGTAGAGACAGGGTCTCACTGAGTTGCTTAGCGCCTCGCCGTTGCTGAGGCTGGCTTTGAACTCATGATTCTCCTGTCTCAGCCTCCCTAAGTGCTGGGATTACAGGCTTGTGCCACCGTGCCCGGCTATGCGCTTCGTTTTTGTTATATATAAAATGGGGGATACTACTGACCCACCTATAGGGTTCTTAGGATGATTCAGTGCTAAGTAATTAGCGCTCTGTCTACTGTTTGTTCAATATGTATAAATAGAAAAACTGATTATCCAAAAGAGGCATTTTGGCTTATCTAAGGTCACACAGCAAACTAGAGGCAGAGCTGAAATCAGAGCCCCAAACCCTGCCACCACAGGCAGCCCTTTGACTCTGACAAGGGTGCACAGAGCTCCTGGATGGCACCTGCGTGTTTCAACATAGATGTTTCCACAGAAGGTGTTAAGCAGCTAGGCCCAGTAGCCTCTGCCCTGCAAAGAAAGGGTGTTGGTGGACTCCAGGGTGCACAGCCTCCCCTGGCTGGGGCAAGGCACACAGGAGTCTGGATAGGATCGTGACCCATTACCACAGTTTGGCAGGTCATTTGAGCTAGGTCTGCCCTGGGCACAAAAATGAGTTGGGCCAACATGTTGGCTTCCCACAAGACAGAAGCACAGAAATATTAACAGCTTCCATCTCTAAAGGCCCTACCACACACCTGCCATTCAGTCACTCACGGGCATCAGGCACTCTTCTGGGTTCTTAGAATTCAGCAACGAATAAAATAGACAAAGCCTCTACCCTCACCAACTTGGCAGTCTAGTAGAGGGGGACAGATAATCGATAAGTACGTAAATAGATATGAAAGTCCTTGAAGGGGGAGGCCAGCTAAGGCCTGTGGGGCGCAGCTGGTGAGGAGGGGGCCTATGAGCATCCCGAAGCCTACAACCCTGCATGTGTCATCTCATTTCACCTTCCTGCCTAGGAGCTGGTCTTTTCCCATCTTACTGATGAGGAAGCTCAGAGACATGCACTCACTTGCTCAAGGTCACACAGCTGGATGTGGGGGTATGAATTTCAAACTCAGCTGTCTCCAGTCCTCAGCTCCCTCCCCACTGGCTTGCGAGAGTACCGGCACACCCAAAGGGTGTGAAGATCACAAAGCCTGGGCACCTGTGTAGGGTGGGCAATCAAGGCCGTAGGGTTGAGAGGGGACGCACAGGGCATTGGGGTGAGCCTGGAGTTCACTCTGGAACACCTCCTGGAAGGGGAAAGGAGGGGAGAAGGGAAGGAGTGAGAGGGAGAGGCGTTCCAAAGGGAGAGGGTCTGGCTTGTCCAGAGCTTCAGTGGGAGGAGGGGAGGCAGGGAGGGTCTAGCTTTGGAATGGAAGTTTGAGGTCCCCCAATTCAGGTTGTACACCTGGTTCTTTTACTGTCACACACAGGTCCAGCCTCCTGCTGGGAGTTGGAGAGCCACACAGTCACAACATCCATAGGCCTTAGCTCAGGAAGCAAGAAAAGAATAGAGCAAAGCCAAAAATTTATAGGACATTGTGAAACCAGAGTTGCTGCGCTTCCACTGGCCGGCGGGGTCTGCATACGCTGCAGCCTCTGCAGCGCGAGGAAGCCTGTCGTGTTAGCAGCTCGTGATGGTCAGGGCAGGCAAAGCCAGATTCTGCTCCACTCCCAGTGAGTGGCGGGGCGCAGCTCTTAAGGGCAGGCTGTGTCCTCCAGGGTTGCAGCAGGCCTCAGACGCTCACTGCCCATTTCTTCTTTCTGGGTTCTTGTCTCGTGAATTCAAAGAATGAAATCCACAGAGGAAGAGGAAGGACAGGAGGAGGATGTATTTAAGTGTGAAGAAAAAAGACAGAACTCTCTCAGGGTTAAGGGGGACGCCACGGGGCTGCCACTGGAACAGGCTAGTCTAGGGGTTTATAGGCACTGGAGTCAACACTGGTGTCCACATTTATGCTAATCGGGGTCTGGAAAAGTAACAACACTGTTGGTTATTCCAGTCTCCTTTCTGGAATGCCCCACTTCCATTTTCCATGAGGAAGCAGGAGGCTGAGGTTGGCGGATAGTGGGTGCTGGGGAGGGGCGGGACCTGGGGCTGTGATGCTGTGTGGAACAGGTGTTGGCACTGGGCCCAGGCCTGACAGCTGCTGTGCGACAGGTCAGCACGCCCTGGCTTGCCTCAGCCCTGGCTTGCTGCACCTCAGGCCTGCACCAGCATGGTGGGCTCTGGGCAGCCTTGGTCTTCGCTCACTGCCAGTGCTCCAGCCCACCCAGGGTGCCACTCCGCCACTCCTGGACAAGGGCTTGCCTTTAGTTGTACCAACCAACTGGTGACCACACCTCCCAGACACCTGCAGCAGACCTGATTTCAAACAGACCCCCTCTGCTTACCCCCTCCTCAGTTCCACCATTTAGGTCTTCAACTATATCTCCCTCACCCCCTCTTGTACCCAGAAAAGATGCAGTGATCTTTGGTTCACTCATTCACTAAATATTTGGGGAGCAGCCACTGTGACAACACCATTGTCCTCACCCGCAAAGCATCATTGTGTGATGGTGGAGATAGACACCTCACAGAGGACGACGCACATCAAGGCAGAGGTCACAAGGAGAGGAGACTCAGGCACCCCAGCAGACCTCCCCAGCCACATGGGATCAGATGGAGGGGCTGTGCTGGGGCAGGGCCAGGGAAGAGTGGAAGGGGGTGCTGAGTGGGTACGGTGTGTAGTGCTTGGTGTGAGAAGGGAAGTCTGGCTGAGGTGCCTCCTTGGCAGACTGTCCCTACCCCTGTCCTCCACCAGAGGCTGCTAAAGCTGAGAGCAGGAGGTGGGAGCAAGGGCCAGTGCTGAGAAGAAGCTCATGTGGTTTATAGGGGCTCCCGTTAGAAATGAGGTGCCTGTTATTTTGTTGGTGGGATGGATATTGTGCTCAGGCCCTAAGCCTTCTGATGAGCCCAAGTGCCCAAGAAAGGGAAAAGGTACTGGGGAGAGTACCTCCGGTTTCCAGAAGCCAATAAAGTATCCCCAGGTACTCCAAGTTGGTCCCTAAGGAACTTTCTGGAAGCTGCTGGAATAGGGGAAGGGGGTGGGTGTCCAAGGGAAGAAGTTGAGGCTTGATGGGAGGTGGGGACAGTGGGAAACTCCTGGCTGGGTTGGTGGATTTCTCCACTCCTTTGGAAGACAGACTGTTTTCTGCAATATCCACAGGGCTCCACCCTCATCCATTGGGGTTGCTCAGATGTCACCAGGGAGACTTTCCCTGACCACCCCATCTAACCAGCACTCACAGCCCTTCTTTAGACACTTACCTTGCCTTATTCTCTTCATAGCATTTAACGCCACCTGACTTCGCATCTGATCAAACCATATGAAACTGTTACATATCAGAAATTTCACGATTCAACCAAACACCATATAGTTGTTTGCTGATTTTTCCCCTGCCTCCCCACTGCAGTGCCGGATCCACCAGGCAGGTGTTTTGTCTGTTCCTTTTCTGTTACATCCCCACACCTAGTCAGTCCCTGGAACAGGGTAGACTCTCAATAAAGAAAGGTTGAATAGCTGGCTGGATGAATCCTTGAACTAGGTACTTGGCAAAAAACAAAGGAGTTGGATGTGAATTGGAGCCAGCTGGGGGCTGATTCTGGGGTAGAGACAACACTGGCAAAGGGCTGGGGCCAAGCCGTGGGAGTGCTGGGCAGAGCTGGGCCTGCTCACAGCCTGTTGGGGAAGGAGCATCTGGCAGGCACTGAATGAGTCCCATCTCATAGCTTCCCTTTTGGTCTTCATGATGGCCCTGTGGTGTCCCATTTCACAGATGAGGAAACTAAGACTTAGAGAGGCTAACTAACTTGACCAAGGTCACAGAGCTTAACAAGCCACAGAGCAGCCCACGTGGGTCTGCCATCTTTCTCCTGCATCTCCCTGACTTGCAATTTCTGTTGTTTTGTGCTATTTTGGAAGCTCTGCAGGAGTACTGGAATCTCTCAGAGCAGGGCCAGAGCAGGCGGGCTCCCTTGGCCTGTTCTACCCCCATGGGGTACCAGGTGAGTTATGATTTCTCTTCTTTGCGGAGGTCCCCAGCCCACAGGGTAAGAATGGGTACTGTTGTTTGGGGACAGAGATGGCATCTGAGGGCCTGTTGTGTTCATGAAGCAGATGGAGTCTGGCCACTATAGGAATGTGGCCTCACAATCATGTGGCGCTTTGTCTCAATCTCTATGAAAGTAATCATCAATCCCAAACCATGCCCCCACCCTCCAGAGTCTCACAGCCTAGCTTGGAAGGTGGGCCTACAATGACAGTCACTTCCCCAGCACCTGCTGGGCACCAGGCAACCTGGTTGGTGTTTAAATGTACAGACTTAGGAGCCAGATACCATGTTTGAAAACCATGTCCATCACCTTCTCAGTCATATGTGACTTTAGGCAAATTACTTAATCTCTCTGGGCCTCAGTCTCTCTCTCTCTCTCTCTCTCTTTTTTTTTTTTGATACTGGAGATTGAACTCAGGGGCACTCGATCACTGAGCCACATCCCCAGCCCTATTTTGTGTTTTCTGTAGAGACAGGGTCTCACTGAGTTGCTTAGCACCTCGCCATTGCTAAGGCTGGCTTTGAACTCGCGATTCTCCTGTCTCAGCCTCCCTAAGTGTTGGGATTACAGGCGTGCGCCACCGCGCCCGGTTCTCAGTCTCTTCATTTGTACTTGGGGAATAATAATATCAGAACAGGGGCTGGGATTGTGGCTCAGTGGTAGAACGCCTGCCTCACATGCGTGAGGCACTGGGTTCGATCCTCAGCACCACATAAAAATAAATAAAGATATTGTGTCCATCTACAACTAAAAAAAAAAAAAATTAAAAAAAAAAATATCAGAACAGACCAAAGCAGAAGCTCACATGTGTGAGCTCCCAGGTCCTCTCAACCAGCCTTGGTGGTTCAGAGCTGGCCTGGCACAGCACAGTCCTGGTCCTGTCTATGCCCACACAGTTTCATAAATATCAACATCCAACAAGGCCATCTGTCACCAAGATGGATCAAGACAAAAAACAGACTGTTTCATAATTATGTATCTAAACAGAGACAAAACACGAATATTGTCCAAACACAAAAACGACCAAACATTCTCCTGTTATATGGCTAATCTGAGTAAAAGCTGCTTTTTTTAAAAAAAAAATTTTATGGTACTGAGGATTGAATCCAGGGGCACTTTACCACTGAGCTAAGTCCCTAGTCCTTTTTATTTTAAGACAAGGTCTTGCTTAATTGCTGAAGCTGGTCTCTAACTTGCAATCCTCCTGCCTCAGCTTCCCAAATCACTGGGATTATAAATGTGAGAGTAAAAAAACTGCTTCTTTAACAGCTAAAGCTTCTGTCTCCTTCTAGACTGCCCTCCTTAGGCAAGAGTTATTAAGACACCCAGTTGCAGAATTACCTCCACTTCTTGATAGCATCCAATCCAGAACAAAGCCTCACTGCCTTAAGCTCTCCCTCCAATTCCCTAACCACCCAAACCTTCTAAAATCTTCCTAACGCCCTCTCTCTGAGCTCCCCATGGCACATGCTCTCTCTCCCTGCAATGAGTAACACACTCAGCTTGTTCACTCATGGATGCATTTCTGGCAACCTGTGGCTGGAGGCATTGAAAGCCCTTATCTGACTGTTGTTAGGACTATACTTACCTTGTACTTGAACTGATACCTCCCTTAGACTCTAAATACACAGATGTTTCTACTTATGATTTTTCTACCTTATAATGGTATAAAAATTATATGCATTCAGTAGCAACCATGCTCTAAATTTTAATTTTTTTACCCTAAGCTAGCGATATGTGGTATAATCTCTCTTGATGCTGGGCAGCGGCACTAGCCCACAGCTCCCAGTCAGCCCAGCCATCACAAGGCTCTACACCAAAGTCGGTGTCCTAAGCCCCCGCCTTTACACTGTGGGGCAAAAACCAACAGACATCGAGGAGGCGGTGTCCGGCGAGGAGAAGAGCAAAGGGGCCTTGGAGACAAAGAGAAGAGCCCAGGGCTTGGGAGTGAGGGTATCCAAGATGTCCTCAGCATCCCTCCTCCGCCTCCTCTTCCTTCTCCTCTTCCATTCCTGACTTCCTTGACTGGATTCTAAGGCCCTTCCCTCCAAGGCTGCCAAGCTGCTGAGTAAACAGGCCCAGCAAGGCCCAAGGTGGGGGGCAGTGTCAGCAGAGTCTGTGGCCTGAGTCACTTCCTGACCCTTGCTCAAGAGGTGTCCAGAGCCAAGCCAGAGTAGCCAGCTGGTGCCCTGGAAGGACAGCACCTGCCCAGGCAGAGATGGCATCCACTGTGTTCCCCAGCTTCCTGGGCTCCCTCCGCCACACCGCAGAGAGACTTCAGCCTCTGCCCAGTGTCAGGTCCCAATGCCAGCCCCTTTTCCTACGGGAACCCTTTCCCAGGGAAAACAAAACAGACGAACAAACAAACAAAAAAAACCCCCTGAGTTTCTTTGGACAACTTTCTCTTGCTTGCAACCAGTCCTAGAATCAGACTTCTAGAATTCCACCCCTAGGCTCAGAGCATCTTCCACCGATGCTACCATCCAAGGTCCCAAACTCCTGCAGCACTCCCAGGCATGTCACCCTTTCCCTTCTCTTCCCAAAGTGTCTCAGGGCCAGAGCAGAAGATGGGGCCAGGAAAAGGGGGTGGGGAACGGTCAGATACATCAGGGCGGGTGTCCTGAGGGAGACACAGTTTTATCAGTAGACACAGCCCTATGGTGTGGACGAGGCAGATTATTAAAATGCAGGCCATTCCCTTTAAGAAGCAATGCCTGTCCCTTCAGAGACACCGCATATCCTTATAGCCTAGAGTCTGGACTCTAGAATCAGCCTGTACCAGCTTCTTCACCCAGCCCTGCCTCATCCATGTGACCCTGGGCAAACTATTTAACCCCTTGGTACCTCGGGTGCCTCATCTCTAAAGTGAGGCTAATCATAGTACTGACTCACAGGCCTCTTACGGCGGCTGAGTTATATATGTTTAACACTTAAAATAATGACTGGCACATGGCAAACACAAGTGTTTATTAAGTAAATATATATATTTTTTTACAAGAAATGGGCTGTTTCCTCCTCTCATTCTCCATACATTTATTGATATCCTATTCTGTGCCAGAGATGAAGACAGATTCCCTGCCCACTATACCTCTGGGGCATTTCTGAGGGATCATGCATCCCCCATCTACCCCTAAATGGTCCTTCAAGCTGTGCCTAATGCCACAGGATTATGTAGGAGGTGGTGTGGCACAGGGGTTGGGGGCTGCAGACTCCCTAGTGCAGACCCCCCAGGTTGCTCTAGGCATCTAGCAAGGTCTTCCCCTTTTAAAGATACTTTTTCCCTCTAACAAATGAAGCAAGTGGTCCCTGCCCCTTCCACAGTCCCATACCAGGCCAGAGAGGAGTTGGACAAGTCCACTGGTCATCCAAAGCATTTGTAGCCATTTTATGCCCCTCACCCTGTCCCCCAGAGAACCTTGTGATTTAATGTGAAAACAGAATGGGGGGGGGGGCGTCAGAAGCCACTAGACACAGGTGGTGGATGGCCCTAGTTTATCATGGGGCATCAGGAAGCCAACAAAATCTGAGTTTCAAAACTGAAAATTTGTACCTGGTATGGACATTTGGTACAAAATTAGTGCTGTTAATTTTAGGTGTAAGAAGGATATTGTGATTATTGGTTTTCTTAAATCTTTATCATTCAGAGATTTTTAGAAATTATGGATGGAGGACTGGGGTTGTAGCTCAGTGGAAGCGCGCTTCCCTAGCACGTGTGAGGCGCTGAGTTCGATCCTCGGCACCACAGAAGAATAAATAAATAGATAATAAATGTATAAAAAAACCGTGGATGCCTGGGTCTTACTTCAAAATAATGTGGCCGGGGGAGGCGGGTGGTGGGAGGAATGTGAATGAAATAGAATTGAGGACGAGGACGATGAGTCGATGTAATTGCTGAAGCTGAAGAACAGTGTCATGGGGTTCATTAGAACCTCATTATTTGTGGGGGTTTGTTTTCTCAAATCATCTTCAAAACTTCCGGGCAGCTCTTCCTACAGAGACCAGGACTGGAGGGAGCTGAGGCCGGTCTTCCTTAGGTCTCAGCAGCTCTCAGCCCCGGCCGGGAGGCGCCCCTCGCTGCAGACAGGCGGGACTCCGGGGAGCGCGCACCTGCCGCGGGGCGCGGGGCCCCAAGCTCTGCGCGCTGGGCGGAAATGTGAGCGCGCTGGGCCGAGAGGCGGGCCCAGGCGTGGCGGCGCTCCGCGCACCTGGGCGAGCCGGCAGGTGGACGCGTCGCCTACCGGTGCCCCCACCCCGGCGCGGGGGAGGAGCGGGTGGCGCGGGGCGGGATCGGCCGGGGACCGCGGGCGGGCTGGGGCGCTGGGATCCCGGCGGGCAGCGACTGCAGCCGCTGCGCTGGGGCCGCCGAGATTGGGTGCCCGGAATGAGCCTCACCCGGAAAAAGGGATTCTACAAGCAGGACGTCAACAAGACCGCCTGGGAGCTGCCTAAGACCTACCTGTCCCCGACGCACGTCGGCAGCGGGGCCTATGGCGCCGTGTGGTGAGACCTCCGGGCCTGTGCGGCCGCTGAGGGGCGCGGGGGGCGCCTGGGCGTCGGGGCGGACGCTCGGCGGGCGCCCACGCTCCTCCAGCAAGCTGTGGTGGGCGCCCTGTACATCTCTGCCCGCCCGGACGGCCCTCGGCTGTCCCCTTACCAGCACCACCCCTTCTGAGGACCCCAAGCCCGGCGCCCTCCGGGGGTCGGGGAGCTTTTCCAGAAACCGCGAGGCGGTAGGCAGGACAGGGAAGGAGAAGGAAGCCTCAGGCTGCAGCACAAGCTGGCCCAGGGCCACTGCAGGCACAGGGGTGGCTGTGTGGGTTCTCTGTGGGTTGAAGGAGGACTGGATCGGTTCTCCAGGCGATAATCTTACAAAGGGCTCCAGAGTTCATAAGGCAAATCCCCACCGCTGCAGTTGAATCCACTGAGGCCCCAAGAGCGGGAAGGAACTTGCCAAATTGCATAGTGAGATTCTGGCTTGCCATGAATCCTGTAGGCAGAAGAATGTTTCTACCCCTGGTGGGTTGCCCCATCGCCGCCGTTTCCGCCACCCATTTCCCACAGCTGCACTCCAGGTTCTGGGTGATGGGCATTGGATCCTCCCAGCTAGCCTGCTAGCCTTGTAGGGGTTGCAGGGGTGAGGGTGGCCTAGGAAGCGCCAGCCGGGATCTGGAGTAGGGGCTACTCATGAGGAAACCCGCTGCCCGCTGACCTTCCTGTGTCCCTGCAGCTCCGCCATTGACAAGCGGTCAGGGGAGAAGGTGGCCATCAAGAAGCTGAGCAGGCCTTTCCAGTCTGAGATCTTCGCTAAGCGGGCTTATCGAGAGCTTCTGCTGCTGAAGCACATGCAGCATGAGAACGTAGGCTGAGCCTGAGTGGTGGGAAGGCCGGGAGGGAGGCCCCCAAAGGCCCTGCCATGGCCCTGGAGTGACCCCAATAACAATAATATATACTTACTGAGCACTGAGTGCTATGCACTGTTGTAAGATCTTTGCATGAACTGACTAGTATAAAACGTTCTATACAAGATAAATATTAGTACTTCCATGTCACAGATGGGGAATTTGAGGCACAGAAAGTCTCCCAGGTTAACCAATGGCAGAGCTGGGATTTCAATCTAGCCAACCAGACTGAGTACATGACCATTGGGCTGTCGTGTCTGATAGAAACAACCAGAAAAACCAATACTCCAGCTCTAGACCTGGCAACAAGGCTTCCCTCCAGGATACCTAGATTGGAGGGCGAACATTTCAGATAGGGATTGCCAGATATTTTGTACATTTTAAGTCCCATCCCTTTCAGCACACCCCTCCTCTGTGGCCTTCAGTCAGGGGTGATCTTGCCTCTGACTCTGAACTAGCCCTGTGGCAGGCAAGGACAGATGTGGTCGGAGACCCAAGGTCGACATTAGGGGCCTGCTGGCTGAGAGGCCCTTGCCCCTTCCCTCCTTTTCCCCTCTTAACCCTGGGGGTTTTGAGTGGAGAGCGGGTTTGTGCCACTTGTCCTGAACCCCAGGGGTGGAAGCAAACACTTCATTCTCCTCACCTCCCTTCCCCAGCCTGACTGTCCATCACAGTTTGTCACAGGCTCCCTCCCAAATGCGGGGATTTGCCCCTTTTACTGCTTCCAAGCATTTTGGGGACTTGCTTCTTGCTCGAGGTAGTGTACCGGGACAGGATGGGTGTTCTCGTGACTGGGGCCCAGGTGGAGTAGAGAGGAGCGGGTGGTGGCTGCCCAGTCCTCACTGGCAACTTCTTCCCCAGGTCATTGGGCTCTTGGATGTCTTCACCCCAGCCTCCTCCCTGCGCAACTTCCAGGACTTGTGAGTAAGGAAGGCTGCACTGAGTTCTGGGCAAGTGCAGGTCTTGCTTGTCACTCAGGTATAAGTTGGGGGAGTGTCCAGGTGGTCTTCCCTGGGTGGAGGGCCTCCTGCCTTGGCAGTCCCTATGTCTGTGGGCTGTCAAGGCGAGGTTCTCTCTGGAGAGGTAGCCTCAGCCCAGAGTGGAGAGAAAGGCAGGCAGAAAGACGTATGTGTGGGGAGGGCCTCGTGGGGTACCTGCCTGGCGGGGAGCTGTCTGCACACTTTGTTACCCAGTTTTACCACCACAAAGACATTCCTGCCAGTCCCCACAGGGTTTGCACTGGTTCCCTTTATCATTCCCCGGGGGGCCTAGGCGTAGCTCCAGACCATAGGCCTTTTTCTAGCATGAAGTGAGAATCAGGTATCCTTGGCTGCCTCTGGGGTATTTGCCGGTTTTACAGAAGCAGGGCATTTAATTGCTGAGTGTCTGTCTGGCTTTGTTAGCACAGTGCCTGAATTAGACAGGACTGTTTGGACACTATTGAGCTGTTCAGGATGCAAGTGGAGGCCAATAGTTGGTTTGGCCAAGAGTCCAGATTCAATTCCACAAGTAGCCGCAAGTCCATGGAGGTTTTGAGCAGGGTGGTGGTGTGGTCAGATTCAATTTGGGGGATGCACTCAAGCAACAGGGAGCATCTCCAGGGAGGAGGAAATGCATGGAGGCCAGTAGAACAGACCTGGATGTACAGTAGAAGGGAATGGGATGCTGATGGCAGCACTAAAAGAATATTGTGTCCTTTGGGATGCAGGGGCAGAGTCGGTGGCAGGGTGTAGGAAGAGAGATGGAGAGATGTCTGGACTCCTGCTTGCAATATAAGGCAGAGGAAGAACAGACCTTGGGGGAAAGATAATAAACTTTGGACACTTCACTTTTACAGAGCCTTGAACATTCAAGCGTTTAATCAGAGTTGCAAATAAATATGAATCTTAGGAGAGGTTCAAGGTTAATGATATGGATTGGGCTAGTGACATGGATTTGGGTTGGAATAATCACCTTTGGATGGTAGTTGAAGCCCAAGAACAGGTAATTGTAAGACATGATATGATAATGTGATTCAGAGCCACATTAGAGGGAAGGTAGAAAAGGATGAGCAAACGAAATAGAGCTGATCAGCTGGACACAGTAGTGCACCCCTGTAAGCCCAGTAGCTTGGGAGGCTGAGGAAGGAGGATCATGAGTTCAAAGGCAGCCTCAGCAATTTAGTGAGACTCTGTCTCAAAAGAAAACATAAAAAGGGCTGAGGATATGGCTTAGTGCTTAAGTGTCCCTGGGTTCAATTCCTGGCACCAAAAGAAAAAGAAAGAAAAGAAAAAAAATAGAACTGATCAGAGAAAGAGGGGAGTTGGCAGAGAATTTTCAGGGAGTGTTGGACTTTGTAAAAGGACAAACGGGAAGAAAAGGATCCTGGTGGGTTCGTGGGGTGGTCACTGAGCAATGTGGCTATAAGTCAAGAACAGAAGCCAGGTTGTCATGTGAATGCAGCGGAGTCCAGGGGTATGGACTGGAAGTTTGGTGGCAAGGGAGGGAGAAGCAGAGGTCACTTAAAGGAGCAAAGTTGCAAAACTTCAGCAACTTTGTGAGCCAGAAGGAAGGCCCAGGATCTGCGCAGAAGTGAAGGACACAAGAGGGGCTGAGTGTGGAACAGGGTCCTGGGGAGGTGGGTGTGTGGTCAGGCAGAAGGTGGCTTCAGGAATTTAGAGGCCCTTGGAGATGGCATCCACCATGTCTGTTTTAAAATTTCTTTTATAATTTGTTGTCTTTTTGTTCTGGAATTTTGCTGTTACTACCTTGAGTAACAGTTACATTTTGCTGACCACGACCTGTTTTGAAATCCCACAAGAGGGTGCAACACCCCAGCTACCTTCTTCTTCCACCTTCCTGAAAATTGTTGTATTGTTTCCTTCTTGGAAGGGCAGACATTCGTTTAGTGGTGCCAGCTCAGCTGGGCATGACCCCCTGAGGGAGAAGACATTTGGACAGAAACAGAAGGAAATACTGGCAGATGCTTCTAGTTCCCAGCTGAGGTTTGCTGTGGGGTGTGAAGGAGGCAAGGAGAGGGCACCTTTGAAGCCCCATTTAGTTTTCCTGAGCAGGTTCCAATGCCATGTTTACCCTGAGCTCTGCCAACTGGGCAGCCTGCCACAGGGATGGTGGCAGCCAGGAGCCCTGAGGCCCATGTGAGCCTGGTTCTTCTTACACCTTCTTGCCTGAGATCATCTCTAAGGCTCTGTTGTGTCCCCACCACTGTGCCCCACCTCAGTGGGTCTGGGGGGGGCTGGAGCTGTGCCAAGAAGTCCTTGTGCCTTCCAGCTACCTGGTGATGCCCTTCATGCAGACAGACCTGCAAAAGATCATGGGGATGGAGTTCAGTGAGGAGAAGATCCAGTACCTGGTGTATCAGATGCTCAAAGGTCTCAAGGTGGGTGGGGGCTATGAGGATGGCAGAGGGGGTTCCTTGGTGTTGAGATCCAAGGTTCGAGGAAGGCTGGAGGGAGCACATCCTAATGGGACGTTACTGAGCAGCCTGCAGAGCCGGCGTAGAAACTGGAGTGCAGAACTCACCCTTCTCTTTCTCTCTCCCACTCAGTACATCCACTCAGCTGGGGTTGTCCACAGGGTGAGTGCTTTCTCTGTTTTGATTCTCAGGAGCCCCTGACACACCTCTGGAAGAGTGGGATCCTCTAGCAACCAGGGAGTTGGGAGAGGTGGGGAGAGAGGAGCATTTTCAGGAGTGCAGAATATGGATTCTTTAGACCCAACCTTGACCTGGGAAGGCCTGAGTGGAAGAATTGTTGTATTCCGGAGAATTTTGTGGGGGATTGTTACAAAGTGAGCCCTGAGCTAGGGTTTCAGGCTCCAGGGATCAGTCAGGACATTGTAGAGCTGGATGGGTCCCTAGAGAACACTGAGTGTAATCCTCATTTTACACATGAGGAAACAGAGACCCGAAAGGGCAAGGGGCCTGGCCGAGGTCACAGTGCTGGGGGGTGGCAGAGCTGTCTCTGTCTCACTCTCTGTCCTCCCACCCAGGACCTGAAGCCAGGCAACCTGGCCGTGAACGAGGACTGTGAACTGAAGGTGAGTGGGCTGTGGGCAGGTCCAGCCCAGGTTGGGGTGAACCCTTTCTTGCAGGAGCCCCTCAGAGCTGCTCCAGAGCTCCTGCTCTGCCAGCTCCTTCTTCCTGTGTCCCTTGAGCCTTAGATCCTGGATTTTGGGCTGGCACGACATGCAGATGCTGAGATGACCGGCTACGTGGTGACCCGTTGGTACCGGGCCCCTGAAGTGATCCTCAGCTGGATGCATTATAACCAGACTGGTCAGTTGTTGGCTGCCAGGGGCTGGCCTGCTCTGGCAGCTTCCCTGAGGTCATCTGGTTACTCTGTGTGACTGATCGCAGGGTCTGGTCAGATGGGCCAGGTGACACTCCCTTCCTCCCTCTGCAGTGGACATCTGGTCTGTTGGCTGCATCATGGCAGAAATGCTGACTGGGAAAACTCTCTTCAAGGGGAAAGATTGTATCCTTTCCTGGAAACACCAGACTCCATCCAGGCACCATTCCTTCAACACACACTTTATTTAAATAACTCTTAGTGCAAAAGTGATACACACTCCCTGCAGAATAATTTTAAAATACAGATGAGCCAAACATTGAAAATGAGTCCCTTAAAGTCCACTGCCACATAGAAGATGCTTCATGGGTTGGCGCTGCACACACTGATGGAACTTTGCCGGCACAGGCAACATGGAGTCTGTCCTGCTCAGCTGGCAGTGCCAGGATTGGGGAAGAAGATAAGGAAACAGACCGGGTGGCTGAGTGGGATGAAGACTAGGAAGTCCATGTGCTCTGGGAGAACTAGTCAGGAGGGACTCCTCCTTCTTGGCCTGGCCCATTGGAAGGACCTCTGGAGACAGTCTGAAGGCTGAGCCTCCTGTCCTGAGAGCAGGAAGTGGTCAGGCAGGTCTGGAGCCAGCACCGTCACCACAGTGCCCAGGTGGAGCGATGGGGCCACAGGGAGGGCAGGCTCGGATGCACCAGCAGAGAGCAAGGGGTCACCTTAACCACTGCCAAGACCTGGACCAGTTGACCCAGATACTGAAAGTGACTGGGGTGCCAGGTGCAGAGTTTGTGCAGAAGCTGAATGACAAAGCGGTGGGTAGCAAATGGCCTGAGGTGGCCTAGGCTGTGTGTTTGGCTGACCTGGGAGCCAGGTGGGCCAGGGGCCTTTGGGATGAGGGCTTACCTGTGTCTTTCCATAATGTCCTTCTTCCCTAGCAGGTGTTCTTGCCACCTTGGTCTCTCAACCTGCGTCTTCAGCCCGCTCTGGGACTTTTCTGAAATCCCTGCTTGGTACCCTGAGGCCTGAGGCCTAAGGAACTTGATGCTTTTCTGTCTTCTAGGCCAAATCCTACATCCAGGCTCTGCCACAGAGCCCCAAGAAGGACTTCACTCAGCTCTTCCCACGCGCCAGCCCTCAGGGTGAGTCTTGGGCTTGTCCTGGGGGCCTCGCAGTCCATCCCAGCAGGTGGGCTCTCCCAGGCCTGGGGTGGAAGGCTCACGGCTGTTCTGTAGCCACAGACCTGCTGGAGAAGATGCTGGAGCTGGATGTGGACAAGCGTCTGACAGCCTCACAGGCCCTCGCCCACCCCTTCTTTGAACCTTTCCGGGATCCTGAGGAGGAGACTGAGGCCCAGCAGCCATTTGACGATTCCTTAGAACACCAGAAACTCACCGTGGATGAATGGAAGCGTAAGAGCTGGGACCCAGCTCCTCCCTCTCTGCCTTCAGCCTGTCTCCTTGTTTTCATGCCTGGCCTCTGCTGGCCCCACCTGCCACCCTGAGACTCCTGTCCTCTTCCCAAGTGGATATTATTTCCCATGTGTTTTCTCTTTGGACTGATCTCCTGCTCCATGCTGTCTGTGGGGATGGGCTCCTTCCTCGGCATCCTCCAACTCACCGAGGGCACCCTGTCTTCCACAGAGCACATCTACAAGGAGATTGTGAACTTCAGCCCCATTGCCCGGAAGGACTCGCGGCGCCGGAGTGGCATGAGGCTGCAGTGACTCTTCTAGCCAGGCCCCTGGCTGAGCCCAGGGACTGCCACATGGCACTACGGGCCATACACTATGCCAGGACCAATACTTAGTTTTCACTACTAAAGTCTCAACCCTTCTCAGATTATAGCCTCTCAAGCAGAGGATAGAAGTGCCTTTCCCTGGAATAGGAACGGGACCAAACAGAATTCTAGAGGAGTGGGTGGGGAGGAAATAGCTCTGATCAACATGAGTTGCATTAAAACGTCTGTCTGGGGAATCAACTGAGTGTGAGGTCCTTTCCTTTCCAGCTGTAGGGGAACTGAGAGGGTTGGCTGAGTCAGACAACAGATGTATGGCCATGATGGTGTATCAGTTTCTTAGAGCTGCTATAACAAATAGCCACAAACTAGGAGGCTTAAAACAACAGAAATTGTATTCTGTCATAGTTCTGGAGGCCAGAAGTCCAAGATCAAGGTGTTGGTGCGGCCAAGATCTTTCAGAAGATTCTAGAAAACAATCCTTCCTTGCTTCTTTTTAGCTGCTGGTGGCTCTGGGCATTCCTTGGCCTCTCTTGGCTTGTAGTGGCATCCCTTCAACCTCTCCAGCATGTTCACATGGCCTTCTCTGTGCTTCCCTCTGTCTGTCCTCTGACATAAGAACACCAGTCATTTTTTAGGCCTGCTCTAATCCAGCATGATCTCATGTCCATCCTGATTATGTCTGCAAAGGCTATTTTCAAATATAGTCACATTCTGAGGTTCCAGGGGGATATGAATTTGGGGGGGACAGCATTGAACCCTCCTTGGGCCCTGTGCTCAGGCCTTGTGCTCTGTATGGAGCCAAATACGTTTGGCTGCTAAAGGAAGAGCATTGCGGAGGAAACTGCAGCTGGCGAGACGCTGCATCCCGGTTATTTTGGGTGAGCGAGAGGCCATCAGACAGGA
This sequence comes from Xerus rutilus, assembly GCA_028644305.1. NCBI lineage: Eukaryota > Metazoa > Chordata > Mammalia > Rodentia > Sciuridae > Xerus > Xerus rutilus. The sequence continues at coordinate 102,190,070 of CM053406.1, read as the reverse complement.
CGCGGCAGCGGGCTCTTTGACTGGGAGCTGCAGAAGGCAGAATGGGCTGCTTCTTGGCTTTATGGCAAACTGGGCCGCTCCTTTCCCCTTTGGGGAGATGGCCTGTCTCTCCAGAGCTTTACCCTGACAATGATGAGCGTTTTTCTGTTTAGGTTTGAAAAACTTTAATAGAATAAATTCCCATTTGTATCAGCTGTCAGGAGCCTAGCCTGGGGTTCCTGCCGTGGACATAGTGGGTCTCAAATATCTCCCTGCATCAGAAAAACATGTTGACGTGCAGATTCCTGGGCTCAGCCCAGGGATTCTGATTCAGCAGGTCTGGAGTTGAGACCCTAGAATGTACATTTGAACGAGGACCCCTCATGCTGACTCAAGCCCAGTGATTCTGATGGAGATCAGTCCACACTTAGAGAGGCATCTAGCTGATTTCAGTACCACTTTGTCAGAAGGCCTAGGTTAGAAAGTGGAAGATGCCAGTTGGGGATGGGGGTGGGGGGTCAGGTAGGCTTCACCCTCGCTTCATGTTGAGACCGAGGTCAGATGGAGCAATTTTAGGGCAGTGAAACTCTTGTGTCACCTGCCATAGTGTATACGCGTTTGTTCAATGTGTAGGGCTGCGTAGCATAATAAACCCTCAAGCCAGGGGCTTCTGTTAGTAACAAAGTACCAGTTTTGGTTCAGCATTTGTAACAATGTACCACACCAGTGCAAGATGGTAGGGAGTGGTGTTGTACAGGCACCCTCTGTACTCTCTGCAAACCTCAAATGGCTCTAAAAATAAAGTTGGTTAGAAAACAAAAATGAAATCCCTGAGGCCTCAGAGAGATAACGTCAGATACCCACCACTAGGAAGTACTGGAGGCAGAATTTGAACCCAGGCAGGCTTGACTACTGTGCCAAAGGCCCTCCAAAACAAAGCTGGTCCCCAGGGTTGCTCAGCCTCCCTCCCTGGGGCCTGGCCCTACCAAGCCTCTTCACTGCTGGCTGTGTCCATGGACTGTTCTCTCCCACAGAGAAGACAGTTGTCAAATATGGGGCGAGTCCTTGGCTGGGACTGCCCATGTCCTGCCTTGGCTCTGGCCTTCCCTGTTACTAAGCTGACCCAGGTTCCATGAGCCTAAATCCTTCTAAGTCTTCTTCTGAGACTCCTCACCAGCTCTAGGGAAAGGGGCCCACCTTTTCGCCTGGCATTTGCAGCCTCTAGTACTCTCTAGCTTCACCAATCTCATCGCCTACCGTGTTCCTCATGCCTGCGTGGCCTGCTACAGGATACCAGTCCTGGGGTCCCCCATAAAACTCACCCCACACATTATCAGGTTAAAGGCTCTGACAAGTCCTGCAGAAATAGAGTTCTATTTTCTTTAATTCAGAGCTTCCCAAATGTATTTAACCACGCGACCTCATTATCTCCTGATAGCGTCACATACTCAGCCCTCCGCTCAGGGCAGCCCAGCGCGTAGGTCCTATATTGCTTCTCATGGAGCAGGCCTAGAGCCGGGGCTCTGCTTAGCACGCACGCCTCTCACCCTCCTCCACCCAGGCAAACCCTCTTCACCCTTTGAGGCTGCCTCAGGCCTCCCTCAGAGAACAGAGCTTCCTCCCTCTGCCCCAGGCCCCATGTGACCAGCACTTGCAGCATCTGTGGTAGGCCTCCCCCCTCCAACAGCCACTCTAACTAATCCCTGCTCTAAACCAACATCTGAGCGAATGAATGAATGGTGTCCCAGGATCCTGTCCATCACGTCCCGCAACCAGACCAGTGCAGGACCGAAGACCCAGAGTGTGACAGGAGACAGAATTGGGTGACCCTGAAAGAAAGTCTCTCTCACTCTCCTGTCACCCCTCAGTGCCCTTCCAGTGCATTCCTCGCTCCAGAATCACACTTTAGTCCCTTCTCTCAGTTATCTCAAACCTGAGAGGTCTCTCCCCAGGGAGGAGAAGGTGCACACCTAGGGAGGAGTTCATGGGCTTGGGCACACAGCCAGCACCACAGGAAACAGGCGACTGGGTGACTGGGGCAGAAGGGCTGAGCATGGGGGTGCTGTAGCTTCCTTGCTCTTGACTGGCAGCACCTCCCTAGGACAGGAATCCTGACCCAGGCCTGGGTGGGTGAGGTTGGGCTTTGCCCCGTGGCTAAGGAGGTGGCTCAGAAGCTTAACAGACAAGGAAGCAGACACAGAGTACAGTTCTGTAGCAGCACCTTGTCCTCCACTCCCCCCTTTGGGAGCTGGAAGGTGTCCTTTCACAATAAGAGCCCCTCTCGCAAGGCCTCTGTGGCCAGCATCATCCTTGAGAACAGTTATCAGTGGAGTTGTCCTAAGGCGGGGCTTGCCTGATGTGAGGATCAGACCAAGGAACTGCTCCAGCAAGAGCGAGCCCTGTGCATGGTTCCCCCAGCTGCCTGCGGGACCGGAAGCTGGTTTGAAAGGGGACAAGTCTTAACTTTCTCCTGGCACATTGGAATGGCTTGTGCTCCTCTAGCCAGATGCAGTGGCCCAGGCCTGTATAGTGTCACAGGAGGCTGAGGCAGGAGGATCGCAAGTTCAAGGCCAGCCTCAGAAACTTGGTGAGGCCCTAAGCAACTTAGTGAGACCCTGTCTCAAAACAAAACATGAAAAGGGCTGGAGATGTGGCTCAGTGGTAAAGTGGTTCAGTCCTCAGTACCAGGAGGAAAAAAAAATGGTTGTGCCCTCTACCAGGCTGTGGGAAACTGTTTTCAGGGCCTGGGCTGTGCTGCACCCGCAGGACTCTCTCCAGCCTTTCTCCCCACTCATGGCTCTCCTGTCCTTACATTCAGTAGAAAAAATTCCCTCAGACATTCCCTTCCTCTGTTCCTCAGTGAGCTCTGCTCCATCCTCAATCCTCCTAAGTACCATGAGATGAGGGAAGAGGATGGGGATTTCCAGCTTTTCACACTGGCAGCCCAACCCCTGATATTCAGTCTAGCTGAATATCCAGCGAGTTGTCACAGTCACGGTCACTCCCAGGCCCTCCTGGGGAGGTCGAGGAACAGGGCTGGTGCCAGGTGAGCAGCTGCTCTCTCAGGGCATGCCTGAGTGTCAATAGGGACCCTCCCAGCTGCCAGCTCTTGACCTTTCTTTGTGCCATGAATCCCCTTCTCAAAACAATTTTTTTTTTTGGTACTGGGAATTGAACTCGGGGACACTAGACCACTGAGCCACATCCTCAGCCCTATTTTGTGTTTTATGTAGAGATAGGGTCTCGCTGAGTTGTTTAGCGCCTCACTTTTGCTGAGGTTGGCTTTGAACTCGTGATCCTCCTGCCTCCACCTTCGGAGTCACTGGGATTACAGACATGCACCACCATGCCCAGCTCAAAACAGTATTTTTTTTTTTTTTGGTACTGGAGATTGAACTCAGGGGCACTCGACCACTGAGTCACATCCCCAGCCCTATTTTGTGTTTTATGTAGAGACAGTGTCTCACTGAGTTGCTTAGCACCTCGCCGTTGCTGAGGCTGGCTTTGAACTCGCGATTCTCCTGTCTCAGCCTCCCAAAGTGCTGGGATTACAGGCTTGTGCCACTACACCTGGCACAAGGACGTGGTTTTGAGAAAAAGGAAAAAGATGGTTTATTGCTTTGCTAGCAAAGGAGAAACACAAGGGACTCCTTCCCCAAAGTATCATAATACTCCCATCTGGAGGAACAGGGGGCTTTTAAAGAGGTGATTCAGAGAAAATGAGATCAGGAAGGAGAAGATCAGGGAAAAGATCAGGGAGGAGAAGGTTGGTAGGGGGGGGCATGTAAATTTCAAAGCCACAAGGGATATGGTGAAAGCATCAAGTGAACCTCTGTTACAAATCTCAGGCCCTACTGCTCCACGGTGCCTGCCACCATCCCTTTGGCAGGGAGTCCCCTTGCCTCAGTCATTTGACCATCTGCCACATCCCAATGCCCTGCAGCTCTAATTCCCACCACTGGTCTAACCACCTCTTGCCACTGATGCAACTCAGAGAGGGAGGCCCTCAGCCTGCTGCATCTCCTCCTCTACCTGCCTGGCCTGGATCTGACTTTGTTGGTTTTCTGCGGAATCCCACCCTGTGCCATCCCGTCTCTTCCCACTTCATGTTCCTAAATAACCTGCCCAGACCAGCTCCCACTGGACCCCAACCTGGTCTCCCGTGCCCTGTGCCTTTGGGCTAGTCAGGTAGGCTACCTTGCTGGCCTCTGCCCTGCTCCACCTTTCTTCCCTGTTCATCTGCATCTTCGGGGGCCATGCGTGGTAATGCTCCCCACGGCTGGGCCATGCCAACCATTCCAGGCCCCTCCAGGCCCCCACCATGGCAGGGATTCCCTCTCGGCTCTCCCTTTACCTATTCTGCTGCCAGATTCTTCTTCCTTAATGCTGCCAAGACATCTCATCCTCCTGCTCAAAAGCCAAAGGCAGCTCCCTCTTGCCTGCAGGAGCAAGTGCTTCAACCTGCCTGTTGGGTTGTCAGCACAGTCAGAACACAGCCGCCCTGGCCACTCTGGTATCTACAGCCTCTTCAGGAGTTCTGGATTTGTCATTATTAGCTACATGTATCAATCAATTAGAGTTCTTTTGAGAAAAAGAACCAACGGGATATGAACAGAACCTGTGGATCTATCTATCCATCTACCTATCAATCAATCATCTATCATCTTTCTATCTATGTCTAATCTCTATCTACTATTTATTTAGAGATATTTATTGTAGGGAATTATCTCACATGATTATGGGGCACTAACAAGTCTGAAATCCCTAAGGCAGGCTAGGCAGGCTGGAAACCCAGGCCCTGTTTGTTACTGTCTTGAGTCAGAATTTCTTCTTCTCCTGGAGCCTCAACTTTTATTCTTAGGCTTTACTTGATTGGATGAGGCTCACCCACAATTAGGGCAGGTAATCTGCTCTACTCACAGCCAACTGGTTGTAAATGTTAATCTCATCCACAACATTTGTTTAGAGCAACATCTAGACTTGTGTAACCAAAGAACATGGTCCACTGATGTAGCCAAATTGAAACAGAAGTAACCATCGCAACATTATTTGGAGGCAGGGAATTTTATTCCCCCTAGGTAAATTTTCTTTTCCACAATAGAATCTTAGAGAAGCTTAGGCCACAGGACTAGTGAAGGTTAAGGAGAGAGAGCCCAGTAAATGTTAGCTGTTCTATTGTTGATGTGTTTGCCACTGTAAGAGCTTCAAAACCCTGTGGATGAGGACAGAACTCTTGAGAATACTAGCAGGGGCTGCTGCTCTGAAGCCTGTGCTCAACCTGCCTAGGTACAGTACCAACCCACAGAGGTGAACCAGCCTTATTCCCATCTGAGGCCCCCTCTCAACAGGCTGGTCCAGAACCTTTAGTCCATGTAAACACTCTCAAAGTAAATCTTCCAGAATTCTTCATGTTCTTTCTTGTGGGAAGAAGAAGACAGTTTCTCCCCTGATTCTCTTCATCTTTGAGGCAGTGTGGGGCTTGGAACAGTACGTCAGAAAGAATTACATTTCGCTTCTTCAGCAGTCATTTCATGTTTTGTAAGAAGCGTATTCATGCCAGTAAACAACCAGTTAGGAACCAGATGATAGCTCAGTGTCCTTGGAGATCAGAAAACCAAGCTAAGATGGCTACATTGTGAAATGCTGCTAACAGCCAGAAAGAGGAACTTTCCTTAATGGAATCTATCTCTTGTCTCCCTTCTCCTTCTCCCACTCCTCTCCCTCCCACTCCCCCTTCCTCCTCCTCTTTCCCTTCATTTTTTCTTTAAAACCATTGTTGTCCACTGTCTGACTACCTCTACTGTGTTCAGCGTAGGCATCAATTTTAAAAAAACAGGTGCAATGGGATGTGGGTTCCTCTCCTCTCTGAGATTTTTCCATAGTCTCTACCCAACTAACTGGTATGCTTCTTTGCCTGACCTGAGTGCCCCTGCCGCCCTGTTTCCTGTCCTCTCTCACAGTGGAATATCTCTACAGTCCTCTCTTGCAGAACTGGCAATAAGGAGGAGTACTGGTCATGCCTTTTGTAAAGTATCCCTCAATTGGAGTTTGTCTGATATTTTTCTCGTGATGGGACTGCCGTAATGTGTTTTAGGGGGAAAAGACCACAGGGATAGTGCCATTCTTTTTTTTTTTTTTTTTTGATAGTGCCATTCTTATTAAAACCTTTCAAGTTTATATGCTATCAATATGTTTTATTGCTGATGTTAACCTCGATCACCTCGATCACCTGGCTCAGGTAGTGTTTTCCCGTTGGCTCCACAGTAAAGTTATTTTCTTTCCCTTTCCATACTAGACTTTGGAAATAAGGCGGTTATCTCAGCCCACACTTGAGGAGGAAGTTTACCCTCAACTTCCTTGAGGAAGAAACAGCCCCACAAATTATTTGGAGTCCTTCAGAATGGGAGATTTTTTTCCAACTATTTATATGTATGGACTCATGGATGCTTATTTTATACTTTGGTTATAGCCCAATAAATACCTGATAAAATAAAAACAAGGAATGATAAATAAATAATAAAAAGCTTTACCTTTTGACTTGATTCCTTTTGTGTGGATTGAGCCTATTCCCTGAAGGGACCTGGAGGTACTGCCTCCACCAGATAGTCTACTCATCCATTGTGATAACACGGAGAGTCCTCGGTGGTGGAGACATTTTTCACTTCCTCCATTTGGGTGCTGATCAGTCTACAAAGTCCAGCAGGGATGAGCATCCTGGAGGCCTTTCTCCCTCTCACCTGTTTCTTCCTTGTTTATTCTTTCCATCTCTTCCATCCCCTGTGCCCACCTGCCTGCCCCTGGTGAGCGATGTGAGGGATCTTCATTCTATGTGCATGAAATAAGAGAGCTAAGCCGGTTGGCGCACGCCTGTAATCCCAGCACTTTGGGAGGCTGAGACAGGAGAATCGCGAGTTCAAAGCCAGCCTCAGCAAGGGCGAGGCGCTAAGCAACTCAGTGAGACCCTGTCTCTACATAAAACACAAAATAGGGCTGGGGATGTGTCTCAGTGGTCGAGTGCCCCTGAGTTCAATCCCTGGCACCAAAAAGAAGGAGAAGGACAAGGACAAGGACAACGACAAGGACAAGGACAAGGAAGCTAAGTATAATAAACATCTTGCATAGCCAGTACTGCTTTCTTTCTTTCTTTGGTATATTTTATGGGTGCTCTTTTCTGGGTATTTTAAGTATATCATTTCCTCATTTTCACACTAATTGAGAGGTAATTATCATTCCAGTTTTACAGGTATGGAAACTTAGCCTCTAAGGGTTTAAAATTTCCCCACGGTTTTCCTCCTCCTGCACAAGTTTTCCTTTCTCAGTCTCTTCTAGCAGTTTTCCTCCTCTGCCTCCTAACATTGAAGCGCCCCATTATTCTCTGCTTGGTTGCCTTTTCTATTTATGCTCTCCTCTTAGGGGTATCTTCTCTCATGGTTTTAAATACCATCTCTGTTTTGATGAATATCAAATGTGTGGCTCTACCCTGGATCTTTCCATGAAATCTCTACACATCTATATCTTCACTTCAGTGTTGAAAAAAAGTTGGCACTTCTGCTCCCAGCAGTGATAGAGGAGCTGGTATTGTATTATAATAACTAGAAACTCTGAACAAAATCAAAAACACAATTATCTGAAGGCATTTGAGAGATCCAAAGCAGGCACGCTAGAGGAGAGTTAATCACGGAAAGAAGAGAGAGAGAGGTGCAGTCGGGGAAGATTTGTGATTACCAGACTTTTGCCTGAGGGCAATCTCCAGAACTGGTAGCATAGGATGGCCAGGTTTCAAGTATGAAGCTACAAGTCTTACTGGTTTGACAAGTCCGAGAATGGGTTTGGAAAGAAAATCCAAGAAAGGGAAGAAGCCACAGAGGCTTCTTAAAAGTGCATATAAAATTTGACCAAATCCTTGGCTGACTGCTGACCTATGAATGAGTGGGGGATTCTACAGCCAGTCCAGCAGGAAGAAAACAAAAACAAAAACAAAAGAACAGCAGAAAGAAACAAGTGGAAGATGAAAGAACTAAACAGAAAGCTTAGCAACTGCCCATCTCAGGGGATGCAGAATTGGAAATTTTATGCCTGCCAAATTAATTGCCTGGAAATAAATACTCTTTGGAGAAACAAAACAAAATCCAGATTTTCTACACTGTGTTATCTATAGCATCCAGTGTAAAAATTTATTTTAAAAAATATTCTGCAGAAAAATGGAGGTGGCCTGTTACACAACTCTGGCGCCCACCTTGCCCTCACCCCATCTCCCCTGAGTTGGCCATATCATCTCAGCCCTGAGACTGCATGGTCATCTCAGTGCTGTGGCAGCCCCAGACTCCTTCCAACTTTTGTCTTTAGAGCATTTCTTTTTTTGAAAACCCAGAAAAATTACTCCTGTTCTAGTGGGGAAGGGATCTTTGATTCCCTTCTCACTACATTCTGAACAGTGAATAATAATTTTTAAAAAATGGCTAAATTTGCCAACAAATAAGAAAATGTGCCCCATAGTCAACAGAAAAGCATTCATTTGAAATCTTCCCTGAAAGACCTCGTATGTTGGAATCAGTAGGCAGAGATTTCAGAGTAGATACAATAGATTTCAAGGATTTAAAAGAAACTATAGTCATAATGAAGGAACACATGGACAATTTCAATGGAGAACTGAAAATTATAAGAAAGAACCAAATGGCAATTCTAGAATTCAAAAGAACAGTGTATAAAGTAAAAAACTCACTAGAAAATTTTATTAGAATATTGAAAATGTAGGAGGAGTGAGTGAACTTCAACTTCAAGTGAACTTCAAGTGAGTGAGGAGTGAGTGATAAAATTAAAACTACCTATTCAAAGCCAGCCTCAGCAATGGCGAGGCACTAAGCAACTCAGTGAGACTCTGTCTCTTAAAAAAACAAAAAAACAAAAACAAAAAAACAAAGCTGGGGATGTGGCTCAGTGGTCAAGTGCCCCTGAGTTCAACACCCAGTACCAAAACAAAACAAAACAAAAAACAAAAAAAATCTACTACCTGAAGACCAGGGAGGAAAAATAATTGAAAAATATGTAAATCTGCAGTGAATTGTAGAATAATGTCAATTCACCTAACACACATTTAATTTCTAAAAGGACCTGGAGGTACTGCCTGCCACCAGATATGAGATTCAAAGGACCTAAAAGGCTAAGAGATAGACAATGGGACAGAAAAATATTTGAAGAAATAATGACCAAAACTTGCCAAGTTTGTGATAAAATAAACCTATAGATCTAAGATGCTCCTGCAAACCACCTGTTTGATAAATACAAATAAATGTACTTCTGAAACACATTGTAATTAAATTATGAAAGCATAAAAAATCTTGAAAGTGACCAATCATAACAACATATGGGGGCCCAATGGTATGAAAGTCAGATGACTTCTCTTCAGAAATCTTGAAGCCCAAAAGACAATGCAATGTCATATTTAATGTGCTAAAAGTAAAACCCTGTAGCCCCGAATTGTATACATAGAAAACATATTCCTCAAATGTGAAGATGAAGTGAAGATATTTTCAGATAAAGAAAAAAAAAAGTAGCAGGCTGGGATTGTGGCTCAGTGGTTGAGTGCCCCTGAGTCCAATCTCCGGTACCACCAAAAAAAAAAAAAAAAAAAAAAAAAATCATATACTATGCAAACAGTAAGCAAAGATAACTTGAGTGATTAACAGTACATTCAACAAAAAGTATTCAGGTATACTGAATGGAGGTGAAGAAGTATATTCATAAGATAAAAGGATTGATTTTCATCCAGAAGACAACAATCACAAATGTGCATGTGCCTAATAACAGAGCTTCAAAATGTCTGAATATTGGTAAAAATAGCAGTGAGGGAACATACATGATATATCTATTTCATTTTCTTATATTTTGTATTGGTAATACCCTCCTTAAGCTATTTTAATATATTTATCTTGCTTGTTCTAAACTCTCAGTTCCTCTGTTGTATTTCATCACCTTCTGAGGGCATCTGTCATCTAGTTGCTTATCGGTATTTTTGTTGTTTTAAAGTGATTGTGCTTCTCAGTTGCCTCTCTAGCTTGGTGTGTGAACTTGTATCTACTGGCTACTCTGCCCAATAGCAAGCCCTGGGGTCTGTATCACAATACCTGGGTATTCACAATCACCAGACCTAGGTCTGTATCACAGTAATGAGTTGAAGTGTGTGTGTGTGTGTGTGTGTGTGTTTGCTTGAGAAAGTAAGTAAAAGGAGGGTTGTAATGGAGGAGAAGGAACACTAAGACAGAGAACCTCGGACATGAAAACATCAGTGCCGTTCACATTCAGGTTGAGTTTTCCTCTGGACCCCTCAGGTGAGAGCACTGAGGTTGTGTAGCATCTCCCTTTGCAGAGCAGACTTCTGCACTGCCCTGGGCTACAGCCGCTCGATACAAGAAGGGTTAATAGTGGGCAACTGTGCCTTGTTTCAGAGGAGGTTCTTCTAAAATGCTGCCTTTAAGCATGAATGTTTGCCGGGTTTGACTGGATGCCCTTTATCAAGTTAAGGGAATGGTTTTCTCCTGTAATTTTCTGGTTTTTAAAAAAAATCACAGATGGGGGCTGGGATTGTGGCTCAGTGGCAGAGCACTTGCCTTGCATGTGTGAGGCCCTGGGTTCGATTCTCAGCACCACATATAAATAAATGAATAAAATAAATGTCAATTAACAACTAAAAAATATTTTTAAAAAATTACAGATGGCTGTTAAAATGCATTAAATGCCTTTTCTGTAAAGATGATTTTGTGTTGTTTTCCTTCCTTAAATCTATTAATACAATGAATGTGTTAAATAGATTTTCTAATACTAAACTATCCTTACGTTCCCATGATAAACCCTTGGTCATGATGAACGCATGTGCACACACGCACACACACGCACGTTGGTAAGTGAGATGGGTGTGTCATTTTCCTTCTTCACATTGATTTCAGCTGATTAACTGTATTTAAGGTATTTTATATCTATAAAATGATTTTGGGAGTTCCATCTCTTGCCTGGAAGAGTTTTTATGTTTGTATAAGAATGAAATGATCTATTGTTTAACTGAGTAGAATAAGAGATTTATTAATGAAGAATGGCTTATTAATGCAGGAAGGATCACTATTAAACCATTTGGGCTGTGTGCGTGCGAGTGCGTGCGTGTGTGTGTGTGTGTGTGTGTGTGTGTGTTTCAATTTTCAGTTACTAATATTATTTTCTTAGTTATAGGTCTGTTTAAATTTTCCATTCATTTTGTTTAATCCACTGGAAATGCTTTTGGCAGTAAGAACCCAAAGCCTAACAGGGATCTAAGCAAAGAGTCCTCCATTCATTCCTCATCCCACCCTGGCCAGCACCCACTACACACCGCCATCAGGAATCCAGAGGGGATGTTTCAAAGCTGGAGCAGATAAGCAGGGACACAGGATGCTCCAGTCTTTTCATTTTGCTATCTTCAGCTGTGAGCTTGTCACTTTGTGGTCAAAGTTGGCTGCAGCCACCCCAGGCACCCCATGCATCAAAGCAGAAAAGAGTTACGAACCTTTGTCTTTTGATTTGTCTTCTCAACAGTGTCAGAAATGGGAGCCGTCTCTCCTAAAATCGAAGGATGTTTACCTGCTACAAATAAATAAGAATAAATCAGAATGCTCTTGGTGTGTGCACACAAAAAACATGTTGAAGAAACAGAGACTGTCATTAGTTCTGGTTAATTGCAGTTTGTAGGAGATTTGATTGATCAATTGACTGATTCAGATATCCTAGCATAAAGATTCTCATATTTTTCTCCTAGGATTTAAAAAAATCTCTGCTCTATCTCTAGGTATCTTTTCTAACTTCACTCTTGAGGCGGGTTCTTTCTCTTAATCAATTTTGCCAGGTTTTTTAAAAAGTCTTTTGAATCAACTTTTGTCTCTGTTGATACTTTCTACTTTTTGTTTTCTTTTAAAAAATTAATTTCTGTTTTTCAATTTGGTTCTTTTTTAGTTTTTTGTTTTGGTACCAGGGATTGAACTCAGGAACACTAGAACACTGAACCACATCCCCAGCCCTATTTTGTGTTTTATGTAGAGACAGGGTCTCACTGAATTGCTTTTTTCACCCAGCCTTTGCTGAGGCTGGCTTTGAACTTACGATCCTCCTGCCTCAGCCTCCAGAGCTGCTGGGATTACAGGCGTGCGCCACTGCGCCCAGCTTTTTAAAGGTTTATTCTACTGTATTTTTTCCAGCTTCTTAGAGTGGATGTTTAGCTCATTATTTTTCACTTTTTCTCCTTTTCTGAAGCAGTTGGCCCTCTCTATCTGTGGGCTCCACATCCACAGATTCAACCAAACATTGATCAAAAATAGTTAGAAAAAACCCGGGCGCGGTGGCGCAAGTCTGTAAACCCAGTACTTAGGGAGGCTGAGACAGGAGAATCGCGAGTTCAAAGCCAGCCTCAGCAACGGCGAGGTGCTAAGCAACTCAGTGAGACCCTGTCTCTACAGAAAACACAAAATAGGGCTGGGGATGTGGCTCAGTGGTCAAGTGCCCCTGAGTTTAATCTCCAGTACCAAAGGAAAAAAAAATAGTTAGAAAAAACTTGCAGCTGTCCTGAACATTTGTGGACTTTTTCTTGTCATTATTCCCTAAAGAATACAGTGTAATAACAATTTATATGGCATTAGTTATTGTAAGTAATCTAAGGATTATTTAAAGTACACAGGAAGATGTGCATGGGTTCTATGCAAATGCTACACTGACCTATGTGAGATCAGCATTCAAGGATTTGGGTGTATGTTGGGGTGTCCTGGAACCAAGCCTCCTTCAACACTGAGGGATGACTGTGTATTTAAAGCCACGAATTCACTTGTGAGTTATGTCCCATAACATTTGATACGGCTATCTTAATTTTACATTAGTCATTTTTTCTAAATCTTCATTTTTTGGACTCATTTATTATTATTATTATTATCATCATCATCATCATCATCATCATCATCATCATCATCATCAAGAATTGAACTCAGGGGTACTCGACCACTGAGCCACATCCCCAGCCCTATTTTGTGTTTTATGTAGAGACAGGGTCTCACTGAGTTGCTTAACGCCTCGCCGTTGCTGAGGCTGGCTTTGAACTCGCGATTCTCCTGTCTCAGCCTCCCTAAGTGCTGGGATTACAGGCGTGCGCCACTGTGCCCCGCTTGGACCCATACATTTTTTATAGTCACTTTTTACATTTTCAAACATGCGAATTTATCCTTTTGTTATTCATTTCAATTGCAGTGTCAAAGAACATGATATGTAGCTAAGGATTTTTAAAAATAGACTATTTTGCAGAGAAGTTTTATGTTTATAGAAACATTGAGCAGAAAGTACAAAGGGTTCCCATGTACCCTCACCCCTCTCCCCACACACTTTCCCCTATTATGGACCCGTTGCATTGGTGTGGAACAATATATGTTCCAATTGTTGCAGTCTATGTATCATTATCAATACCTTTTGATCAACTAAAGCTCATACTTTACATTTGGATTCCTCCTGTGTTGCATAGTTCCACGGGTTTTGACAAATGCATTATGTCATCTATCATCACGGTGTCGTGCAGAATCATTTCTCCATCCTGAACGTCTGTGCTTGCCTGTTCATTGCTCGATCTTCCTGCACCCCTGGCAACCATTGATCTTTTTACTGTCTTTATAGTTTTGCCTTTTTCAAAATGTCATATAGTTGGAATCAGACAGTATGTAGCCTTTTTGTTCTGTTGTATATACATCTAAAGTTCCTCTACGTCTTCCCAAAGCTGAATAGCTCATTTCTTTTTAGCACACTGACTCTGTTGTATGGATGCACCAGTTTGTTTAGCCACTCATCTATAGAAGGGCATCTTATTTGCTTCCATTTGGGGGCAGTTATGAGTAAACCTGCTGTAAACATTGGTGCACAGGTTTTTGAGTGAGCAGGAATTTTTAACCCATTTGGGTAAATACTGAGAAGTGAAATTGCTGGGTGGTTTAGTAAGTCTTTGTTTAACCTCATGAAAATGCCAGACTATCTTCCCAAGTGGCTGCATCCTTTCAGCAGTCAGAATTCTTCTTGCCAGTATTTCAGATTTTAGCTAGTCTAATGGTTTAAAAAATTGCTTTAATTTTCAATTTTTTAATAACGTGTTGAACAACTTGTCATATACATATTTTCATATTGAATATCCTTCTTGGTGAGGTAACTGTTCAGAGCTCTTACCCGTTTTTAAATTGGGTTGTTTATTTTCTTTTTCTTTTTCTTTTTTTTCGGGAGAGGGGCTAGTACTGGGGATTGAACTCAGTGGCACTTGACGACTGAGCCACATTCCCAGCCCTATTTTTTTTTTATTGCTTTCACTTTTGTAAAATATTTTTTTTAGTTGTAGATGGACACAATACCTTTGTTTTATTTATTTATGTGGTGCTAAGGATTGAACCCAGTGCCTCACACATGCTAGGCAAGCGCTCTACCACTGAGCCACAACCCCAGCGTCCCCAGCCCTATTTGTATTTTCTTTAGAGACAGGGTCTCACTGAGTTGCTTAGCACCTTGCTGTTGCTGAGGCTGGCTTTGAACTCACGATCCTCCTGCCTTAGCCTCCCAAGCCACTAGGATTATAGGTATACGCCACTGCACCTGGCGGGTTATTTATTTTATTATTGAATTTTAAGAATCCTTTGTATATTTTGGATGCATATCCTTTATCAGATATGTGTTTTACAAATATGTTCTCCTAGCCTGACTTGTCTTTTCATTCTCTTAACAGTCTTTCACAGAGCAGATATTTTCAGTTTTAAAGAAGTCCAACTTATCTTTTCTTGTATAGATTATGCCTTTGGTGTTCTATTTAAGATTCACTGCCAAACCCAAAGTCACCTAGGTTTTCTCCTATGTGTACTGACTTGAAGTGTTTTTCATTCTTCTTCATAGCATAGCACTCTTTTGACTTCATTTCAGGAATTTATGGGCAATTGGTATCAGTTTCCCACATTTTAGCAATCACGTTCCCTAATCCCTTATTTCTCAGGTACCAGTTTTCTTCTCTCTTCAGCAATCATCCCCCTGAGTCAGCAAAGGCCCATTACTTTTTCAGTTTTCTGGAGTCTCTGGTCTCATAGCTGTGTCCTCTGACTTTTGGACAGGACCATCACTTCACCTAATCCTCAGAACATTGCCATGAAGGTCTCAAAGGAAGGAAGGTGAACTTCGCAAAAGATAGACGGCACTGGTTTCCTGCATCAACCTCAAGAGATGAAAGAGCAGACTGTTATTCCAATCTGTTTGACTTAAATTTAAACACAGTGCTCACATGTTAATTAACTGTTTTATTGATTTTTCCTTGCAGTCTTAGCAAGTAAACTTTTATAACAAAAGGGTTTCCATTACTTAATGCAAACTGGCCATATCTCTCATATCAGAAAGGACAATTCAACTGGTTTCTTCAACTTTACCTTTTCTTCCTGCAATTAGTTATTTGTATTCTCAGTGGTTTTAATACTCACACTTCATCACATTTGAAAATAATATTAGGGGGCTGGGGTTATGGCGCAGTGGTAGCGTGCTCGCTTAGCACGCGTGAGGCACTGGGTTCGATCCTCAGCACCACATAAAAAATAAAGATATTCTGTCCACCTACAACTAAAAAATAAATATTAAAAAAAAAGAAAATAATATTAGTAAGAAATGCATCTGGGCTGGGATTGTGGCTCAGCGGTAGAGCGCTTGCCTCGCATGTGTGGAGCCCTGGGTTCGATCCTCAGCACCACATACAAAGCAAATAAAAAAAAGACATTGTGTCCATCTACAACTAAAAAAAAATTAAAAAATAAATAAATAAATGCATCTGATGAACTTGTTAGGTTATAGATTTTGTAAATAGCTACTGGTTCTGATTAAGTATGCTGCTTACAAAGATAGCTCACTAAATAGTTCATAGAATTTGTCTGACAGGTTTAATTTAGACCAGTTAAGGCAAAGAGTATCTATGAGTTTCCTAAGCTAAGTATCACACAAATTACCCCAAACCAGGTGGCTTAAAATAATAGAAATGTATTCCCTCACAGTTCTGGAGGCTAGGATTGGGAAATCAGGTGTTGGGAGAGCTAAGCTCCCTTGGCAGGCTCTAGGCAAGAAGAGTCCTTCCTCCCTCTTCCTCGTTTCTGGCGGCTGCAGGCAGTCCTGGCAGTCCTTAGTTGATGGCTCCATTACTCTAGTTTTTTGTCTATCTTCACAGGCCATCATCCTTCTGTGTGCCTGTCCCCAAATCTCCTCTTTATAAGACATCAGTGGCTGGATTTAGGTACTGCCCTACTCCAGTATGGCTTTATCTTAACCGGATGACATCTGTAAGACCCTATTTCCTATTTCACAGTGACAGAGCTTAGAGTTTAGGACTCCAACATACTTTTTTGGGAGAGATAATGCAGCTCACTACAGTGTTTTCATATACAACACCAAAAGTACAACCCATAAAAGATGAGATAGCCGAGTGGTGTTACAGGCCTAGGGCATAAAAATGAAATTCAGAGTAGGGTGTGGTGGCGCGTACCTATGATTCCACCTATTCAGGAGGCTGAGGCAGGAGGATCACAGGTTTGAGGTCAGGCTGGGCAACATTTTTTTGTTGTTGTTTTGAGAAAAAGGAAAAAAGTTTTATTGCTTTGCTAGAGAAGGAGAAACACAGGGGACTCCTGTCCTAGAGGATGTGATTCTGTCCTTCAGCAGGAACAGGGGGCTTTTAAAGAGGTGACTCAAAGGCTACATTCCACATGCCTTCTGTTGGAGTTATAATTCGTTTGTTAATTTGGGAGATAGTCATTTTTAAGAGCTTCTGGTACCATCTCCAAAGGCTAGATTATTTCATTCCTATGGTGTGTGTGTACTCAAGGACAGATAAATCTGCCTGGTATAAGGAAGAAAGGTGATCCTGTTTCCCCTGAGATTAGGGAGGAGCAGAGAGAGGGGAAAAGCAAGAAACATCTATTTAAAAGAATAAGTTGCAGTGGCAGAGCAGCAAGGGCTATATTCAAAGCACAAAGTGGATCACTGTTACATTTCCCCACTGTCAATTTCTGGAAAAATGGGTGATGATATCTCCAAGATGCTTCCTGCTGAAAGAGCAACCTGGGCACTTTAGTGAGACCCTGCCACAAAATAAAATGCCCTGGGTTCAACCCCAGTGCAGCAAATATAAATAAATAAAATAAAAATAAATAAATAAAATTCAGAGAAAATATGTTAAAGAGAGAAAAACAGAACAAAACATGCTTGAGGAAGAACAACTGGAAGTGGGTGTGTGCGCGCGCATGTGTGTGCGTGTGCCTATAGCTTTGAAGAAAGGCTCATAGCTTATAGTTTATAAGCTTGCAGCTTATAGAAGGGCATCTTTGGACGGAGAAGGTGCCTACTCTAAACCTTAAAAGAGAAGCAGGAACTAAATATGCTTGACTTTAACCCTGAAAAGAATAATTAAGGCTGGAGGTGATGTGCACGCCTGTAATCCCAGTGGCTCCCCAGTGACTCTGGAGGCTGAAGCAGGAGAATCCCAAATCCAAAGTCAGTCTCAGCAATTTAGCGAGGCCCTCTGCAATTTAAGGAGACCTTGTCTCAAAATAAAAAATAAAAAGGGCTGGGGATGTGACTCAGTGGTGAAGTGCCCCTAGGTTCAATCCTTGATACCAAATAATAATAATTATTATTATTATGATTGAGCAAATTCTCAATATTAACTTAAGGGAAGCATCAGAGACAGAGAGACAGAGACAGAGAGTAAACATTAACAAAAAACTCATTCAAGCAAACCGCCGGGTGGAGGATGGCGCAAGGGATAGTCTCGTAAACCAGTCTCTGGTTATGTCTCGTCACCAGTCATGTCCTGTGCCTTAATTCCTGCTTTGTGTTGTTCCTCTTGTTTTGCCTCATCATTGATCGATCAGTGTCTAGTAAGCATTTCTTATCTGTGTTACAGGTTGGCATTTCCCTTGATCATTTGCTGACGTCCCAAAAGCCCTGACCGTGCCAATGGTGCCACACGAGACACCCGAGAAGCACGGAGGAGGGAAAGACGGCAGAGCTCTGTGAGTGTTGTCCGGAAGGAAAGTGTTCAGAGCTGGGCCACCAATCTTTCCCTCTAGTTCAGGGCCACATGAGGAAAGTTTGACCTTGTTCTGAATTTTTTAGCGAGTGGAGAGCCATACTCACTGGAGATGAATGAGGGTCCTCAGGTTGCTATGTCCTGACTACCCAATCCAAGGTTGGTCCGGGCATGCTGTCCCTTGTCGGGATTGCTTTATGTCCCACAGGAAATTGAGGATGGCCACTGCACTAAAGAATAGGAACTGGGCCCGCTCCCTCCTGGAGCTAGGTGACTAGGAAAGCACTTAGGTTGAGGGACCCTGGGCCCCAGGGGTTCCCTGGCCTGACGACTCGCATGCATCCTGCCTCTTGCCATCCCTCGTGATTGTGCAGTGCGTGGGGCCACTGGAATCTCCCTTGGTATTGCTGTGCATGGTGCTGCCTTCTCTGTTCTGCAGCCTTTCTTTAAACACCTGTAGTGATTTTGGGTCTGCATAAGCTTATAGTGTTTCCTGGATATGACTGAGAAGCTGACACTGAAACCCAACTAGCCTTGTGATGTCTCAGTTCTGTGTTAGAGATTACAGCCAGTCTTTTAAAATGTTGAATGCCATTGATTAATCAGAATATCAATAATATATTCATCATCTCTGCAGTTGACGGATTTTTCAAATTCATTTATTAATTCTACTAGGGGATTTTCGGTCCCTCTGTATTGCAGTTCCACCTACCCCTGACCTATCATTTCATGTGATGTCTTCCTAAGCTTCCTTATGCAAGCAAGAACAAATACTATTAGTATGTTCTTATTCTCCCCCGCCACTGGCCCCCCCTTTTTTTGATACCAAGGATTGAACTCAGGGGCACTTGACCACTGAGCCACATTGTTGCCAAAAGCCCAGTCCTTGTCCCTGATGCCAATCCAATAATGAGGACATGGTTTTGAGAAAAAAGAAAAAGACAGTTTATATTTTTGCTAGCAAAGGAGAAACACAGGGGACTCCTGTCCCAAAGGCTGTGATTCTGCTCATAATCAGGAATAAGGGGGTTTGAAAGAGGTGATGCAGAGAAAATGAGATTAGGGAAGAGAGATCAGGAAGAAGATCAAGGAAAAGAAGACCAAGAAGGAGAAGGTCAGGGAAAAGAAGATCAGGGAGGAGAAGCTTGGGAAAAAGAAAAAAACATGTAAGGTTCAAAGCCACAAGGGATATAGACAGAGCATCTAGTGAACCTCTGTTACATCCCCAGCCCTATTTTGTATTTTATTTAGAGACAGGGTCTCACTGAGTTACTTAGCACCTTGCTGTTGCTGAGGCTGGCTTTGAACTCGCGATTCTCCTGTCTCAGCCTCCCTAAATGCTGGGATTACAAGTGTGAGCCACCGCGCCCGGTTGAGTCTGGCTTTGAACTCAGGATCCTCCTGCCTCAGGTGCCCAAGCTGCTGGGATTACAGGTGTGCACCACTGTGCTCAGCCCTATTCTCCTCCTTTCTGACACAAAGTGTAGCATGTGAGGCTTACACACCAGCACAGAGTGCTAACCTGACTTCGGGAAGGTGCCAAATCACATGTTGTTATACTTTGCCAAGTGCCTTTTTCTTCAGATTCTCACCAAAATATTATTATTTATGAGGCTAGGAGACAGGATAAGCATGTCTTTCCATGTGTGCACGTGTTCTTTTATGTCACAAAAATATTGTCCTGCCAGGCATGGTAGCACATGGTAGCAACTTGGGAGACTGAGGCAGGAGGATTGTGAGTTCAAAGCCAACCTCAGCAACTTAGTGAGGCCCTAAGCAACTTAGTGGGGGGAAAAATTGTCCTTTTCTTGTTAAACTCATTTTTAGAAATTTTTGCTCTGATTAATATTGTAAGATTCTTTTTCCAATAACCTATTGATTCCTGCATACTAATACTTACTAATACTTACTATTTTTGGTAATTTTAAAATTGATTTCCTTAGGTTTTCCGGTTGCACAATTACATCATTTACAAATTTTTCCCTTTCCTTTTCCAATTTTCCTACCCCATAGTACTCTCTTTTAATAACAGTTATACAACAAATACAGTAATATTACTTGGACACGTGGTCCCATGTCCTCAGGAGGGTATGGACCATTATTGGTTCCGTTTCGGATCTTTTGTCTTGTGATTACCTCTCAAATCAGTACTGTTCCTTTGAATTATAAAAAATACCTTTGAGAAACTCTGCAGAGATTTTATTTAAAGGTGAAATTCACATACATAAAATTAGTCATTTTATTTATTTTGATACTGAGAATTGAACCCAGGGGAGCTTTACCATTGAGCTACACCTGCAGCGTTTTTAATTTTTTTTTTTTTTTTGGAGACAGGATCTTGTTGTATGTTGCTGAGGCGGGCCTTGAACTTGGATCCTTCTGCTTCAGCCTCTTGAGTAACTGAGATCACAGTGTGCACCACTGCATCTGGCTAAAATTAAGCATTTTAATGGCAATTCGGTGGCATTCAGTACATTCACAATATTGTGCAAACACCACCTATTTCCAAAACATTTTCACGAGTCCAAAATAAGACCCACACCCATTAAACAGTTCTCAATCTTTGCTCTCCCTACCCCTGGAAATCCCAAGCTTTCTATGGATTTACCTATTTTGGATATTTCATATGTGGGCTGATATGGGGAGATAAGGGACATAAGTAATGGATACTTCTTTGACTTTTTGCGTCTGCCTTCATTTACTTAGCATAATGCTTTTAAGATTTATCCATATAGGGCTGGGGTTGTGGCTCAGTGGTAAAGTGCTTGCCTAGCACCTGTGAGGCACTGGGTACAGTCCTCAGCACCACAAAAAAATAGATTAATAAAATAAAGGTATTGTGTCCATCTACAACTAAAAAATTAAAAAAAACATTTATCCACGTTACAATGTATATCAGCACCTTATTTTTTTTACAGCAGAACAATACTCCATTGTATGCAAGAACCATGATTTGTTATTCGTGTATCCATTGATGGGACATTTTGGTTATTTCTACCTTTTGGCTGTTGTGAAGAGTCCTGATACGAAGATTTGCATACAAGAATTTATTTGAGTACCTGTTTTCAATTCTTCTGGGCGTTGGATTGCTGAGTCCTATGGTAGTTCTATATCCAACTTTTTGGGGACATGACAAACTCTAATTAGAAGAGAAAGTGTGGTCCAAAAGGGAGGAGGAGAAGGACATAAGTAATGGAAACTTCTTGGGATAAAGAAGTTTCAGTGTGGTTTCCTAAGGAATCAATACAGTTACAGTTGATTGTGACAGGGGTTCCCTTGATGCTTTGACTATATCCCTTGTGGCTTTGAAACTTACATGGTTTTTCTTTTTCCTAACCTTCTTTTCTCTGACCTTCTGCTTTCTGATCTTCTCCCTGATCTTCTTCTAAAAATCTTTAAACCCTCTGTTCCTGTCGGGCATGGTGGCACAAACCTGTAATCCCAGTGGCTCAGGAGGATCCTCAGTTCAAAGCCAGCCTCAGCAAAAGCAAGGCGCTAAGCAACTGAGTGAGACCTTGTCTATAAATACAAAATAGGGCTGGGGATGTGGCTCAGCGGTCGAGTGCCCCTGAGTTCCATCCCCAGTACCTCCCTCCCCCCAAAAAAACCCCCCAAAACTTCACAGCCTTTGGGACAAGAGTCTTGTATGTTTTTCCTTTGTTAGCAAAGCAATAAACCTTCTTTTTCCTCTTTCTCAAAACCATGTCCTTGTTATTAGATTTGCATTAGGGACAAGGGCTGAGCTTTTGGCAACAGTATTTGTTATCTTTGTAAATCTTGGAGAAGGGATGCAAAATTAAGCAGGTTTAGAGAAGACATTAGATGAAGTGCCAAGCAAGAGGGGACAAACTTCAGGAAGGTGTCAGGAAGCTGTACAATTGGTGAGCACATTAGCAAATGAACTACAGTTCTTGTATGAGCAAACATTAGGAAAAAGCACCAACAAAGTGTGAGGAAATGAACTTCAAGCTATTGCCAATGGTACAACTTTCCATCATAATTGATTATCACCACAAGAAATAACTTCAGCAAGATGTGAATTATTACCCATGTCCAGGAAGAATAGTGGACAAAAGAGACACCATCCTTCTGTAGCACATTTGAAATGTACAGTCATGATTCAGTTGTACAGAAAACTGCAACTATTTTTATTCTTTCAACTGATTTCAACCTTGCTAAGGAGGGTCTGCTTTTTCTGACTGGCCATAAACATGAATTCTTGCCGACTAAATGTTACTACATCATTCTGGATTACAAATTAGGCCCTCCAGGTTTTGTAGACTCTTTTGTGTGTACCCCAGCATGGCCTTTTTTATGGGGACAACCAGAGACAATGGATTTGCCTGCTCTGCCTCCTAGATCGTATCTAAATGACTGGCAAACATCTGGCACCTTCTTTGTTAAAGGGTGTATTCAAAGGCATTCAAGGTAAAAGGAGCTGAGGCATGAATGAGTACTCCAGTCATTTTAGATATGGATGCAGCTGACAAGAAGGGGTCATTGTGTTGTTCTGGCTCAGCTGGCTAGCCCGTTCATGAGTGTTGGGGGTACAGGCCCAAACGCAGAGGGTAAAGGCTTTTGAAACACCAATTCAAAATATATTTTAAAATATCCATTCTGGGCTGGCTTTGTGGCTCAGCGGTAGAGCGCTCGCCTAGCACGGGTGAGGCCCTGGGCTCGATCCTTAGCACCACATACAAATTAATAAATCAAATAAATAAATAAAGTTATAAAAAAATCCATTCTTTTGGCTTCTATGCGGTTTTCCTTCATCATCAATGAGAACATCACATTCTTTTTTTTTTTAATATTTATTTATTTTTTTAGTTGTAGGTGGACAGAATATCTTTATTTTATTTTTATGTGGTGCTGAGGATCAAACCCAGTGCCTCACGCGTGCTAGGCGAGCACGCTACCACTGCGCCACAATCCCAGCCCCCACATTCTTTATTATATTTTTTGTTAAGATATTTTTATTGTCTTTTTAAAAAAATTTTTTTTAGATGTTGATGGACCTTTATTCATTCATTTATTTATTTATTTAAATATTTATTTTTTAGTTGTAGATGGACAGAATATCTTTATTTTATTTTTATGTGGTGCTGAGGATCGAACCCAGTGCCTCCCGCGTGCTAGGCCAGCACGCTACCACTGCGCCATAACGCCAGCCCCAATTATATTCATTTATGTATATGTAGTGCTGAGGATCGAATCTGGTGCCTCACACATGTGAGGCAAGTGCTCTACCACTGAGCCACAATCCCAGCGCCTTATTTTGTCTTTTTATTTAAGATCCCCTTTTCTGATAAAAATGTATTAATTTATTTGTTAGATTAGGGCAAACATGTTCTTGATATAACGTCCATGAAAGTGCAATACGGGGGCTGGGATTGTGGCGCAGTGGTAGCGTGCTCACCTAGCACGCGTGAGGCACTGGGTTCGATCCTCAGCACCACATAAAAACAAAGATATTCTGTCCACCTAAAACTAAAAATAAATAAATAAATATTTAAAAAAAAAATAAAAAAAAAAGAAAGTGCAATACGGTGGTGAGTTCTTCCTCACATACCTCCTTAACAAATGGAATAGTTGAGCAATTTTATCTAATAGTCATTTATACCAAATTCATTATCTTGTGTTCATTTAGCAGTAACTGGATGCCAGCATCTAAAGGCAGACGTGACAGTTTTGCGCTCTGGAATATCAGGGGCAGCAGAGGGACCCACGGTCTATAAGTACCTAATGTACTGTACAACAGACTCCGCTCGGGAGACACATTTACAGGGTGTTATAGACACAGAGGAGGGCACTAACCCCGACCGGGATCGAGTAGGCAATACATATGGAGAAAATGATAGCAGAAATGAGCTCTGGGGACATGCTGTCGTGTGCCTAGGAAGTAACGGGGAAAGATACCTCATGCGTAGGACTTAGCCGGTGAGCACAGAGACGCCCTGGTGAAGGGTGTTCCTGGACCTCCGCTGCACTCGCAGGCTGGAACTCGAAACGCAGTTTGCCAGGACGGTGCAAGAAGAGGATGGAGAATTTGGCTCTCTCGATATGTAGTTTAAAAGGTTTTTCTAAAAAATATATATATATATTAGGAGAGTTTTGTTGAGTTACAGTTTGTAGTATTTGTTCTATTCAAAAATGTTTTAAAACCCTGGTACTCCTATCATATGTATGTTGGTTGTATTTTTTGTCAATCCTCAATATTTGCTACTTTTCCCTTTCAAATCCTTCTTTTCTTCTCCCCACCCCCTTCCTCTTCTTCTTCCTTTTCTTCTTCAGCTGGGCCTTGAACCTGGGTCCTCATACATGCTAATCATGCTCTACCAAACTACACCCCAGCTGCTCCCGCCACCCCAGGCGCCTCCTCCTCCTCCTTCTCTTTGAAGCTATTTCTATTGGTGTTCAATTAATTTAATTTAATTTTTTAAAAAATTTTGAGGCAGGGTCTTGCTAAGTTGCTGAGTTGCTTAGGGCCTCCCTAAATTGCTGAGGTTGCCCTTGAACTTGCAATCCTCCTGCCTCAGCCTCCCAAGCCACTGGGGTTATAGACCCACTGGGATTACATCTTGCCCAGTTCTCTTCTTCCTTTTTAAATTTACAAGTCTTCACCTTATATTTCTCTTAGGGCATCATCTTATGTGTTTATGCATTTTTGTTTTCTTTTATTCATTTATTCAATGATTCTTTCGTTACTAATTGTCTTCTGGATTCTGTCATTCATGCTGAGTTTTTCTAAATCTAATTTAGTCCTCCCTTCATATCATATATGATTAAATTTTAATGTCTTTTAGCTTGTTTTACAATAAAAGGTTATTTTCATAACCTATAATAATAGGTTCTAGTTTTGTTCTACTATGGGGGCTCATCCTGGGATGTGCTTATTAGCTGAGGGATGTCATTCTGCATATTATTCTGTGTTATTGTATTAATTTTGTATGGGATTGGTCTGGATACTTTTCTGTTGCTTGTTTTTATGTAAAATTAATTTCTCTGAACATTTTGAAGGTAGTGAGGCTCGGATAAATTTTTCTGACTTCAGAGTTTTCTGTTTTTGTGCAGTGCTCATATAAATGGGAGCTTACTTTCTGGGATTTCCTGGCTCCTTCTCCCCACCCCTTCAGATTTCACGTTGCCCCTCGGGTTTCCTTTGGTCCTGATGTTCCTTGACCTGCTCGATTTTGATTCCACTCCTCGGTTTCTCCCCTATGTGGAGGTTCTGGGAGGCCTCTCTCATGAGTACACACCGTGCAGCTTCTCAGCCCCTCAGATCTTCCTGGGGATGGTCCTGCACTCGCCAGCCACGGGGGTGGACAGAACCCTTCCCATCTTCTGCAGCTATCCTCAGAATGCCCTCATTCACTTTCCAGTTGTAATTTTCAGGACCCATTTGGGGCTCTCCTTTCCTTGGATCCTTCAGAAACAGCATGTTATGGTTTGGATCTAAAAATATTCCCCAGGGCTGGGATTGTGGCTCAGTGGTAGAGCGCTTGCCTCGCATGTGTGGGGCACTGGGTTCGATCCTCAGCACCACATAAAAATAAATCAATAAAGACATTGTGTCCACCTACAACTAAAAAAATATTTAAAAAAAAATTGTTCCCCAAAGAGCTCACACATTGGGTAAAGTGGTAATGTTGAGAGGTGCAATGGCTGGATTAAGAGAGCTGTAACCTCATCAATGGATTCATCCATCTGATGGATCAAGAACTTGAATGGACTACTGGGTGGCGACTGTTATCAGGTGGGATGTGACTGGAGTAAGTAGGTCAGTGGGTGTGGCCTTGAATTCCATCTGTCCTTGGCCCCGCCCTGCTCAGCTTCCTGGCTGAGCAGCTTCTCCTCCAGGACCTTCTGCCCTGATGTTCTACCTCATCTCAGGCCCAGAGCAATGGAGTTGGCTGACCATGGACTGAACCTCTGAAACTGTGAGCCCAAGGTTGACGTTTCCTCCTCTGAGTTGTTCTTGTCAGGTCTCTTGGTCCCAGTGTTGACAAGCTCACTAACAGCTCACCATTCTCCCCTTGCTTGTCTCTCACACAGATGCTGGTCCTGGGCTGGGGTGGGGCTGTTGTTTTGACCCCACTCCTTGGTATTTGTGGTTTGTCACCTAGTTTTGTTATAAGTATCATCCGTGAGTTTTGGTTTCACTATCTGATCACTCTGTGTTTATTTGAACACTAGGAGAAATCCGTTATGCCAGTCTCAAGAGGTCACACATTGTGTGATTCCATTCAGGTAACATTCTTGAAATGACAAAATTATAGAACTGGAAAACAGGTCAGTGGCTCCCAGGGATTAAGGATGTTGGGCCAGGGAAGGATAAGGGAGATCTCTGTGGTGATGGGACAGTTCTGCCTCCTGAATGCAGTGGTGCTACATGAATCTACACGTGTGATGAGACACTGCACACGTCCTACCAAGTCCAGATCCCTGATGTTGTATTATAATTGTGCAACCATTGGGAGAAACTGGGTAAAAGGAACCTAGAACTCTTTGGACTATCTTAGTCACTTCCTGTGAATCTATAATCATTTCAGAATTTTAATTCTTTTATTTTTATTATGATTTTAGTTGCTCCCATTTTTGGAGTGCAGTATGATCATTTGGTACGTGTGTACTATGTGTGCTGATGCTATCAGGGGGATGAACATTCCGGCCTCTTTATCATTGCTTCGTGTTTGGAGCCTTGAAGCTCCTCCATTCTAGTTATTCATAACTTACACAAAAGGTCATTGTGAACAATAATCATCCACTGTGTTGCAGAATGCTAGAACTTATTACTTTTATCTAACTGTACTTTGGTACAGCCTCTCTCTACCCTCCCCCACCCTCTTTCTTTTTGATAGTGGGAATTCAACCCAGGGGCACTCTACCACTGAACTGCATCCCCAGTCCTTTTAATATTTTTGAAATTTCATTATTTATTTATTTTTGCAGTACTAGAGATCCAATCAAAGAGCACTTTATCCTTGAGCTACATCCTCAGCCCCACCTTTTTAAAAATTTTAAATTCTGAGATAGGGTCTTGCTAAATTGCTAAGGCTGGCCTTGAACTTGCCATCCTCCTGCCTCAACTTACCAAGTCTTTGGGATTACAGATGTGTACCTCTAAGCCCATCTCCCCTCTCCCTTCTATCTTTCCCAGACTCTAGTAAACACTAGGATGTAAACGTTTTAAAAAGAGAAATGAAGAATTGGTACATACAATGACAGGGGCGAACTTTGAAAACATATGTCAAGTGAAAAAAGCCAGTCACACACAACCATATATTATATGATTCAATTTACATGAAATCCTCAGGATAGGCAGCTCTCAAGATCGAAAGTAGATCAGAAGTTGCCTAGAGAGTCAGGCTGGGGATGAAGAGAATAGGGCATGTCAGCTAGTGGGGATGAGATATCTTTTATTTTTTCTTTAATTTTTAAAAAATTTTTTTAGTTGTAAATGGACACAATACTTTTATTTTATTTATTTTTATGTGGTGCTGAGGATCGAACCCAGTGTCTTACACATGCTAGGCAAGCGCTCTACCACTGAGCCACAACCCCAGCCCAGGATGAGATTTCTTTTATGGGTAGTGAATATATTCTAAAGGTATTCATACTGATCATACAATTCTGTGAATGTTTTAAATTCATAGAATTGTATACTTTCAATGGGTAAAATTTATGGTCTACAGTTTATATATCAATAAAGTCTATTTAAAAATTAAAGACTGGCTGTACCAAGTATTGGTGAAGACTATAAGATTAGAACTCTTGTGCACTGTTGGTGGAAATGTAAAATAGTACAAGTACTTCAGAAAGTTTCTTAATTTTGCTAACTTGGCAGTTTCTTAAAAAGTTAAACTTGTCACATGGTCCAGCCTGATTCAGCCATTCCACCCCTAGTATTTATTCAAAAGTAATAGATGTCCATAAAGACTTGCTCTATTTGTGTGTGTGTGTGTGTGCGTGTGTGTGTTTTACTGGGATCAAACCCAAATCCTCACACATGCTAGGCAAGCACTGTATCACTGAGACATGTTTCCACTCCAAGACTTACTCTTTTTTTTTTTTTTTTAGTTATAGATGGACACAATGTCTTTATTACTTTGTATGTGGTGCTGAGGATTGAACCCAGGGCCTCACACATGCGAGGCAAGCGCTCTACCGCTGAGCTACAATCCCAGCCCCCAAGACTTACTCTTAATTGCTAATTGCAGCATTATTTGTAATGGTCAAATAATGAAAACAACCTGTCAGGTGTGGTGGTGCACATCTGTAATCCCAGTGACTCAGGAGACTGAGACAGGAGGATCAGGAGTTTGAGGCCAATCTGGAAAACTTAGCAAGACCCTGTCTCAAAACTTTAAAATAACAAAAAATAAAAAGGGCTAAGGCTATTCCTCAGTGACAAATTCCCTGGGTTCAACTTTCAGTACTGAAAAAAAAAAGACATAAGAAAATATCTAAATGTTCATTCACAGGTGAATACATAAACTGTAGTATAACCACACGGTGGAATACTACTAAGCAGTGAAAAGGAGTGAAATGTTGATACATGTCACAATATGGATACATCTTAAATAATGATTTATAGTGAAATATTCTAAACAAAACAATATATACTACATCATTACATTTGCATACCCATGGTGGCTGGGGAGGAAAAGCAGGGGAAAAGAGAAGGAATTACAAAGAGTCCTGAGCAAATGTTTGGAGGTGATGATGATACGTTCATTATCATGACTGTGGTGATGGTTTCATGGGTAAATACACATGTCAAAACTTACAAGTTACTTGTTTTAAATGTGTGTATTTGTTTTATATAAATTATACCTCAGTAAAGCTTTAAAAAAGATGCTGCCATCATCCTCCTAAAATCAGCAATCATGTTTTTAATTTCCAAGAATTCATTCTTCCATTTGTTCCTTTTTCATAATGTTATGACTTATTTTTATAAAAAAGCTGTATCTTTGAAAATATGAATTATTTGTTGTTTCTATTCTATTTCTTGAATTGTTTCTGTTGTCAGATTTTTTCCCATTTTTTATATTGGTTTTCCATTTGTGTGCTGTAGAACTTTCTTGATGTTTGATGATCTGGCTTTTCTGCTCATATTGTAAAAGTGGTAACCACATTTCTCAAGGGCCATGTACTTGGGAGGTTGCTATTGCTTCGAGTAAGGTGGGAGAATCTTAACTTTACAAGGGAATCCTCAAATTCCAGAATGAGGAGGGCTTGAGGGGCCCAAACTACACTAGCTGCCCTAGTTCCCTCCAGATCTTGAGTTCAATTCATTTGAGAGAAATATTCTGTGTTCTCTCTGTTACAACTTGGGTGGAAGAGATTGTCGTTCCAGTTACCCTCTTGCACTGAGCCTCGACATTCACTTTTTTTAAAAAAAATTTTTAATAGTTGTAGATGGACAGCATGTCTTTATTTTATGTGTTTATTTTTATGTGGTGCTAAAGATGGAACCCAGTGCCTTACACACGCTAGGCAAGTATTCTGCCACTGAGCTATACATCCCCAGTCCCCTCAACATTCACTTTTACTTTTGTGGGTCCCTCCCTGCTTAGCTGATGAAGTTGTCCCCCTTGCTGGAAAACACACCCACCCCCTTTCCTTACTAGAGAAAGCGAATCCTCAATGTATTTAGAAGCAGATCCCGCAAGCTCTGGGAGATAAAAGTTCAAGTCAAATACAGTGATTTTGCTAATTTGTAGCAGACCTGGATTCTGTGTCTGCCCACCAAATCAGGAGGAATGTAATTTTAGTTTGGAACTAAATTTAAGGTTTGGAACTTAATT
The DNA here is from genome assembly GCA_028644305.1 of Xerus rutilus. Lineage (NCBI taxonomy): Eukaryota > Metazoa > Chordata > Mammalia > Rodentia > Sciuridae > Xerus > Xerus rutilus. Next base: position 102,160,199 of record CM053406.1, on the reverse strand, counting down.
TACCTTAAGAGGTTTGGGGTTTGTGGAGCTAGCAGCTGGGAGTAGCTCTAGCAATTTGCTTAGCTGGTTAAGCAAAACTCACACCCACCCTGGCCTCTGCTTAACAATGGACTACACTAAGTCAAGGTGCCAGAAGTTTCTTGAAATAATACAGAAGAAGAAATCTCAAGAACTGGGAAGACAAGAAAATTGGAGGATTTATCCTATGTAACCCTACTACCAATAACCCATATACAGTCATGCACCCTCAGAAAGCACAGGAAATAATCCCTTCACCAAAAGCTGAAGACATGGGCTGGGATTGTGGCTCAGTGGTAGAGCGCTTGCCTTGCGTGCATGAGGCACTGGGTTCGATCCTCAGCACCACATAAAAATAAATAAAGATATTGTTGCCATCTACAACTAAAAAAATTATTAAAAAAAAAAAGCTAAAGACATCATCGATGAGGGGTGCCACTGTTTTCAAAAATCACTTTAATGGCTCCTTTGGAGGTCACTGATGCTGCTGGAATATAGAAATGAGACAGAATACCTAAATTTAATGGGATTGGAAGGTTTCAGAGGCCATGAAGAGAAACTAAGCATCAGAATCACAGGGATAGAGATATTACAGGAGCTTAGTTTGAGTCTTTAGTGGTCAAGGTGATTGACTTCCCAACATCTATTCCACCCCGAATGATTAGTCTGCAAGCCAATTATGATACTCTTGTTCTTTTTGCCAGTGACTGGCTTAGGATCAGATATGCCATCAGTTCTAAACAAGAAGATATTAAGGGAATTCTGGAGGCTTCTACGAAATTCTTCAATTCTAAAACAAACCACTCATACCAGGTGAGCGGTGGCAGAAGGAGCCTTTCTTTTTTTCCCTTCAGTCTTTATTATGTCTGGACATGTTCCAAGGAGTTACTGTGGTCATTTGTGACTCTGAGAGAAGCCAGCTTGGGAGCAAAGCCACCGGAGAGAGAGACTTGTACATCATTTAAGATGGTTTGAGCTGGGGGTTTCCTTGCAGACAATACATTCTGGCCATTCTTGTGAAGCATGCAGGAAACTCTTGTTCTTTATGACCCATTCTGTCCCGTAGTGTTCCCTAAATGGCTGGCAGTTAGGACTGTGATATGAAGTCTGTGACAGGCTTCCACAGGTGTCATGGCAGAGGTCCCTGATGTGATGCATCAGAGCCTCATAAAGCAAGTGGTCGTTTTCATCTTGAGAAACCGCGCTCTCCTTGCTCCTCGGTCCTGGGGGAGCCCGATGCTTATATGGACCCTGCCTTCTCTGGGTTGTCTGAGCCATGGGTGAGTTGGGCTCCAAACAGTGTGTTATCATTAGCTGTGAGGGGTATGAAACACAGGGTCAGGCTCCAGCCAATTTTGAAGACACAGTAAGTGGCATGAACGTGTCACTCATTGTCCTACCATGCCTAGTCCAGCGGAGCCTTGAAGAACAGCAGAAGGCCCTATCAAAGAGGCATCTATGCCTCCAACAGTGACAATATCACGTGAGGCTGGGGTGCTGGCACACAGGATGTATAGCATGTTCTGAATCGTGAACCAGTGTATGTGTAAGTGTGGCCTTTTCTGTAGTTAGAACAGATAGGTGTGGAAACAGCAGGGTGGAGGTAGGAGAATGCCATTAGACCAGGTCGAACGACTCACTCATCAAGTTGCTGCTTCTCGACTCTGTGACTTGGGCTCTGCTGACCTGGGTTTTGGGGATCCTGGAGATACCAGGTTTCCATTGCTGGTCACTTGGGGCTCTTACATCACACATGATTAGGCCAAAAAATGCTGACTGGGAGGACTGATCCTGATTAATCTTGTCCATTAAGGGGAAAGAAGTTTGGTGCTTCAGAACAAGGATGGGGGGATCTTTTTAAGTATTGCCTTTTATAAATGGGTGCATTAAAATTAAACATGATAGTGGGATTCATTTTGCCATATTTATACATGCACAGAACATAATTTGATCAGTCTCATTCCCAGTACCTTCCCTGTCCTCCCTCCTCCTTCCCCTGACCTGTGCTTTCTACTGGATCTCCCTTCTATTATTATTATTTTAATTAATGCATTATAATTATATAATCAGAACCCATCGTGGTGTACTCATGCACAGACGGTGCGTAATTGCATAGATTTCATTGCCCAGTACTACTCCATGCCCTCCTCTCCTCTCTGCCTCTCCATCCTCTTCCTCTGCTCCATTGGTCGCTTTTTTATTTTTGTGAGGCCCCTTAACATATTCTGAACGTAACTCAGCCCTATTGTTCCGGGGCAGATCTTATCCTGCATCCTGTTAGGACTGAATTATAAAGGTCCAGTTCCCTTGTGAAGTAAATTTGGTAAGACATCCCAACTCACAAATAAAGATGGCGGCTCAGAAGAATCGAGCACTGCAGTAGCTCCCCCAGAGTGAATTAAAGCATATATGATTCAAAATATATATATAAAATATATGTGTGTGTGCATATAACTCAAAATACACACACACACACACACACACACACACACACACACAGGCACTGGGAATCAAACTGGCAATGCTCTACCACTGAGCTAACCCTCAGCCTTTATTTTTTTAAATTTGTTTTGAGATAGGGTCTTGCTTAGTTGTCCAGGCTGGCCTTGAATGTGCAATCCTCCTCCCTCAGCCTCTGATGTGGCTGGGATTACAGACATACACCACTGTGCCCAGTTACCAGAAAAATATTCAAAGATAGAAAGTGCTAAATAAATATTTGATGAATAAATGTGTAAAAATTGACATACTAAAAAAAAAAGACAGAAAGCCCAACTCTCTGAGTTCCCATGTGAAGGCGAAGGGAACATGGCACAAGCTGCAGAGGGGACAGTCTCACAAACTGAGGACAGCCTCATGAGCAATTACATAAAACTTACAGAACAGAGACTCTCATCTCTACTCACATTTATTTATTTATTCATTATATATTTATATGTTTTAATTAGTTGATTTCTTCCTCTTCTCCACTTGCACTGTTTATGTTTGGCATGTAACTAACTATGGTTCGTTAGCGGCTAACTATGGTTACATATACAATTGTTTTCAAATATATCAGGTTTATTGAGGTATAATTTAATACAGTAAAATGCATCCTTTTTAGGTGTACAGCTCAATACATTTTGACAAGTGTACAGTCATGTGACTATGACCATAATCAAGATATCAACTACTTCCTTTCCCTTCAAAATTCCCTAATGTCCTTTTTTTAAAAATATTTTTTGTAGTTTTAGATGGACACAGTATCTTTATTTATTTATTTATTTTTATATGGTGCTGAGGATCGAACCCAGTGCCTCACACATGCGAGGCAAGTGCTCTACCACTGAGCCACAATCCCAGCCCCCTAATGTCCTTTTAAAGTCAATTTTCTCCTCCAGGTCCTCAGCCATGACAAACGGTTTTTTAAAAATTCTTTTGTTTATTTATTTTTATGTGGTGCTGAGGATGGAACCCAGTGCCTCACAAGTGCTAGGTGAGCACTCTACCACTGAGTCACAACCCTAGCCCTGACAGATTTTTTTTTTTAGTTGTTGGTGGACCTTTATTTTATTTATTTATTTATATGTGGGGCTGAGAATTGAACCCAGGGCCTCACACATGCAAGGCAAGTGCTCTGCCACTGAGCCACAATCCCAGTCCCCCACAAACAGATTTTTGACTCTAAGTTTTGCTTTTTACAGATGGTTATCTGAATGGAATTTTGCCTCATATATACCCCTTTGTGTCTGGCTTCTTCACTTGCGATAGAATATATTTAAATGTATGAAATGCTTAAAGAAATAGAAGTGAAACCACATTATAGTAAACAATGTGACTCAAAATGAGGCCTAGAGAGACAAAAAATTCAAAAACTCTGACAGTTTAAGAGATATAAGACTGTAATCCCAGCACTTAGGGAGGCTGAGACAGGAGAATCACGAGTTCAAAGCCAGCCTCAGCAATGGCGAGGCGCTAAGCAACTCAATGAGACCCTGTCTCTACATAAAACACAAAATAGAGCTGGGGATGTGGCTCAGTGGTCAAGCACCCCTGAGTTCAATCCCTGATACAAATGAGAAAGAGAGAGAGTGATAAGAGAGAATAATCAGTTATAGAAGAAGAAAATAAAGAGACCATAGAGAAGCAATGCTTGGATAAGTAATTATAATTTTCCAGGCCAGATGAAGGATATGAATCCTTAAATCCAGAATGCAGAATATGTACCAAGCAAGATACCAGCTACTCAGGAGACTGAGGCAGGAGGATTGCAAGTTTGACACCAGTCTGAGCAATTTAGTCAGAACCTATCTCAAAATAAAACTTCAAAAAATGGGCTGGGGATGTAGATCAGTGGTAGAGCACTTACCTAGCATGCATAAGGCCCTGGGTTCAATCCTCAGCACTACAAAACAAAACAAAAGCAAAAAACCCCACATCTAAACACAATAAAATACCAAGTACACAGAGAAGGTTTTAAAAGAGAGAAGAGAAAAGGCAGATAATCTACAAAGAACAATAAATTGACTAAGAACAGACTTCTCAGTAGCAACAATAAATTCCAGAATACTGGCACAGTGTTCAAAGTGCTTATCAACTTAAAATTGTACACCAGAAAATAATCTTTCAAGAAATACAATCAATTTGAATATATTTCCAGATAAAGAAAAACCAACAGAACTTCTCTGAAGGAATTTCTAAAGAGTGAATTTCTAAATTCTAGAAGGAATTTCTAAAGAGCAGATAAAGGGAAAATGAGTACACTTAACAGGTCTGAGATACAGGAAAGAACATTTGGTTAAATTTTTTTTTTAAATGTAGCTAAAGCTGAACAAATAGTTTGTAAGATGATAATAACGTAAAGGTCTGAAGTGTGGGGATAAATAAAGGTCAAGTCTTGTGCTCAGAAGGGACTGGTGAAAGCAATTGTCTCTCTCTTTGAAGATATCCTTACAAAAACTGCAAGATATTTGAGGGGGTAAAACCCAATAGACTGCATGTCCAGCAAGACTGGGTGACACAGGATTTGTAGACACAAAAGTGCCTAAGTGCTACCAGAAGCATCACAGAAGCCACTGCATGGGGGCCAAGCGCAGTAGATACCACAGGGGATTAGAGGGACAGAACCAGGCCATAGGTGACAGAGCTCAGAAAATATTAGAAAAACTGCATTTCCTGTGGGTAAAGGCTCACCCTGAAGTGCGCAACCTACATCCTTTACACACCCCAAAAGCTGAGAAAGCTGGAAATCACCAAGCAGAAAGCAACTGGCCAGAAAGCATGTGGGTAGAAGTACAATACGACCAAAGGAGAATAGAGAAATGGCCCGGTGGTGGCAGGTCCTGGGAGAGCACCCTCACGGAAGGGATCTCTTGCAAACGGCTGGGCCAGAAAACTCCAACTCACTGGATAAAATGTAATGATTAAAGGAATGGGCACATCATCATTATGAAGGTACTGTAAGAAAAAGGATGGGGGCGGGATGTAACTCAGTGACAGAGCGCCTGCCCAGCACGTGGGAGTCCCTGCACAGAAAAAGGAGGGGTGCGGGGGAGAGCAGCCAATGTTAAAAGACAACCAGACCAGGAACAGATGAAAATTCTGACCAAAGGAGGCATAGAGTACAAAAGTAACAAAAGCAAACAAAATACAATGGAAAGAAAGGAGCGTAAA